>OX638223.1:6774160-8008339 GCA_951805285.1 Thymelicus acteon
GAACCTGCCGGGGCAGATATTTATGTGACAGATAGGTAAATATTTGTACTCGGGTTATGGGTTTTATTGTGATGTATTATTGTGTCGTTCATGCCACCCGCGACACTGGTAAGAACCTACTGCGGGGGTATGAGTGTGTAAGCGTTTATTCATTTATTTATTATCAGACACACACGTATTTAGACAAGTTTGGAATGCTGATAAGTATTTAAATTGAAAATAATATTATGGTGATTTATTACTTGGATAAAAATCCCATTCAATCATGTACGAAATTACGAACGTAAAATTGGAAATATTTAAAGCATAAACTTTTATTCCTCCTCTTCTTATTAGATAAAAGTACGGAATACAAAAGTAGATTTATTTATTACAATGCTTAAATTACATTGAATGAGGTAGGTTTGAGGTATTGGTTTAAATACAAGTAATTTTACTTACAGGCAAACACAACTAATGTTAAAAACAAGTGCATAAACATTACATTGGTAGATGCATAAGAGAAAAAAGAAGTGCAATATAATTTAGGTACAAGGAAATAGGAATACCATATAATTATGTTTTAAGAAAATTAATAATACAATTTAATATAAATATTTGTAATATAAATAATAAATACATACGTAATAAATAATTTGTATATTATATAGTAATAATATAATAATAATATAATTTGGTATAATGTATAAAATATAAAATAATTACATACATAGATAGAAGGCCTAGCATTTTGTAGAAGATGGGTGCAGTACCCTATGTATTTTCTTTTTAAACTGAGAGAGCCTATCATGGAAGACATCGATGGTGCCATCCTTGCCGAGAAATTGCCGAGAAATAGATATCAAATTAGTAGATATATTTTTGTTATATATAGATATTCACGTTTTGCCTTCCTTTTCAATAATAGGCCGTTAAGAGATCCATAAATGAGGATAATCCCTAACAATACATGCCCTAGAGAATGAAAGTAAACACATAACCCAGTGCACCTAACACTGGTCAATGGAAACTAACTTCGCGATTTCGATTTTACTATCCAAATAAGTCCAACGCAGATCCGATAGCCATTTTCGTAATAATACGAACGATAATAGCTTGGGACAACGATCTTTTTCCAGCGAAATCGTAAGTGGTGAGCGGGTCGTGGAATCCATTTTGGAACGTGATGATTATACTGTTGACAGCTGGCGTTTAACTGAATTGAATGTCTCGAAGATGAAAAGATAACTTCACTTTCAGTTTCTTTGTTAATGTTTGGATAATATTTGATAAAAAATTAGGTAATCAATGTATTAAGCAACAGATTAGGCTGAGACAGAGAATACCTCACATCACATTGCATTGGATGATAAAAAATCTGACTCTTACTCTTCTGTTATTAATTGGTTATCTTCAAAATGTTTATTTAAATGCAGAATTAACACATCTCTACTTTTTTCATGCATGTTATCTCACGATATTTTAAAGACCTTAAGTAATGGTTGTTCCGAAACAATCGATGTTCAGCGACATTGTTGGTGCACAACAAAAGTTAAAAACTTACTTTCATATAATCTGACATTTCCGAAAGTATTCCAGGCCAGTGTTGAAACGAATCGGAATGTTGGAAAATATTAAACAGTTCGAAGCTTAACAAGAGCCATCACGAAATAACAAACGTGACTCGGTAACGTGCTAGAAACATGGAAACTATCACGAGCCATCAACGCTTTAAACATCTTCAAACACTTCCTAAAGTTATAGTTGAGCTACTTTCATGAACATCACTAAAAGCGCTCGTGTTGTGTCCTTTATTTTTCCTGACAAAAGCAACAGTCGCTATTTCAGTCTCGAATGGTGTCACTGCGCGGGTTAACGACAGAAAAACTTGCAGGTTTCATTTTCGTTAGGCCTAAGCCCAAGTTTCTCCGAGTTCACGCCGATCGCGAGGTCAGCCTGCGTTTTGGTTCGACACGAAACGACAATGCCTTGCGAAAGTCACGCTCGCTCTAATCACATTTGCGGACAAAAAGTAAAATTCAGACGGATAAATCACGTTATACCGTGACAATGTCCGTAAAAAGAAGTTTTACTGACCTGTTTTTTGGCGATTCGGTATACCCAAATCGAATCAGGGCATGTACTTATCATTGGACAGAAAAATCACAAATAATCATCCCGGGATAAAAAATGAGAAAGTTTTTGTTTGGTTTGACAAAATAATATACTGAATATAAAACGCCAAGTAGTAACTATAAATAAGAATGCTTTAAAGAAGTCCCGGGTCGTATTCCATCATCTAACTAGCAGAACGTTAATGCTGTTAATAATAGTATCACGTTTCAACAGCAGCCGACAAAACTTAACTGACCCAATAATTTAATTAATAGAGTTAAATCCAGAAAAAATAATGAATGAATAAAATAAAATCACGTTCAAGTTGTTAATGATATTGTTATAATCTATGAACAAAAAGAATTACGATATAGTTTTTGTTGTATGATAGTATCTGTATCTATTTGTACAAGCTCTAGTTGACAATTTACACTTGATGTCGAATAGTGAAAGGGTGGCATGGTAGGTATGTGGCCTTAATTCTTTTAAGATATGAAGAAATCTAATAGCCAGTCAAATGCCTTCTTAAGGTGTGAAGTTGTTGAAGGTGTAATTGCTAATCTCAATGATTTCTTTAAATATTTTTATTTAACCGAGCTTTTTATGATAGCTCAAACTTAATATTATGATTACAATATGACATGGTTTAATCGTAGTAGGTATAAAGGATATTTTTATATTTTCAAGCATACTTTATTTTTTACACGATACATATAAGTTGCGACAAGGCAAGGGCAGGTCAGGGCAAGGATGATATTTGATAAAATATATTATCTTAATAAGTAGCAAAACTTGGCTTATCAAGGAGTCACCAATCAATATTTCTTTGAACAATGACTCTTAACAAAAGTTGATTGCAATAAAATCTAACAAAAACCTTTACGATAAAACTTACGAAATTTTGAATGTCCAAGTTCACGTTAAATTACTTTAAACGCCAATTAAAAATGATGGTTATCGTTATATGTATTGTATTCGTGTAATCTTTCAACAAGGTCATACAACTGATATTTGTTTACTATAGATCTACAGCAAATAGAAAGATGAGTTCTCAGTATTTACCAAGGCCACAAGAAGGTTGGTATTAGAGCTTTGAAGTTGTTTGTTTTTGTATAACCAATGACAAAAGGTTCTTACTGATTAAATTATTTCTTATTACGATGTTTAAAAACTTTATGCTGGAGTATTCATACTTACAAAAGTATAGATATACCTATTTACTAGGGATCCTAATGCTCCTTTTTGAATGTGCCCTTATCAGTTATCTAAATTGTAATTGTTATTATAACATAGGGTAGCAAAGGACAGATTACCTTATAGGTACATAATAAACCTCCATAAACATATCATTAATTAATCGTCGTGTCTTCTCTAAGACCGAGTTCCCACTACGCCAGACCGGCAGATTTGCCGAAAACCGGACACCGGACAGAGGTTTTCACATTACACCGGATCCCACAAGAAACACGGACAGTCAAGTACTCACCTCAGTTGAATAGTTGAATTTGGAACTGTGCGCACATCACAATGAACGACAAAATTGTTGTGTTGTGGTGGATACTTAATAGAAGGCTAAATAGAGTAAAAAGAAAACATTGGGTACAACCTATTTTACTGGAAAGATTTTCACTTGGAACATTTGAAACATTAATGGGTGAACTGAGAATTGACGAATCAAAGTTCTTCGATTATTTTCGAATAACAGTATTCACTTTTGACTACTTATTTAGAATACGAAGCCGAATGACGCGAGCGGAGCACGGGTAGGGTGAGCGGGGGACATAGAATACCGGCGCAAACTCGTTCACAAAACAAAACGGCATTTTTGCCGGACCCGGGATAATGTGAATAGCTTTATATATATTGTACAGCCACTAACCCTTCCAGCAGTTTTGCCGGCCCGGCAAATTCGTAGTGGGAGCCCGGCCTAATCAGCCATTTAAAAAAGAGCATTTAAATTTTATCTAGAATAGTTGCGTGATATACAACTATGGTATCGTTACTGCTTGTTTCATTGAGAACATAATGACTGTAAATAAATATAAAAGTCCGATTCCTTTCACTAGTCACGAAATCTCCATAATAATAAAGCAACGAAAGACTTGAAGCTTGGGAAGGGATCACGACATTTTTTTTTGTGATTGATGTTGTTTGCGGTTTCCAATCAACAATAACAATCGGCATATTGAGGTAGTAGAAGCAGCTATGGTAGATTAGCCATTACACCATGACGTGTTGCCAATCTAAATGTCTTCGCATATTACACCAATTCGCAGTCAACTCCAATCCGACACGACTCATAGGAACCAATGAAATACGAACTCTATATCTTGTTCTTTGCGGTTGATACGGTTGGCAGTGACACTGGTAATATAAAAGTAATTATTAAAATAATGCTTAGCAAGCTGAATGTAAAATCGGCCGGCCAGTGATTTTCAACCATGTTTCTCATACAAACTTACTAATGTCGTCTGCCGTATTCATAATTGGCAGCAAACACTATTCTCCGCAACAGGTATTCGTTATCCAGAAATGAAAATCTCTTTAGATTTTATTACCTTTTCCCTCCATGCAACCAGAACAAGTTGCTATGACCACGAATCGTGTTTCATCGAATATGCATTTCTGCGTCGCATCTGAACTAGTATTATTATTTATATTGTGTCGTAACGTAACTTACCATGTTTGGATATCATTCTGGATTCTGAACAAATGCTGATTTTGTCAATGTACCACTTGCTTATAAGCATTGTATGCGGTTGTCAAGAAATAACTGTTTTGCACTAAGTAATGCAACAGTGCAATGGATGTTGAAAATTATCATACTTTGTGGTGGATCTTTGAAGCCGTACACATTCGAATTCGTCCATTAATTACCTTTTATTATTTGTAGGTATTCATATTATAATTGCTTTAAAGATTTATTTTACACAAGCTCTACGTGATATTCTTAACAGAGATGAGATATGCCTTTATAAAGAAACAAATAATGCAATTAGCATAATGCACATCTTCAACTCTCCACCATAAGATCCTTTACAAACTTTTGTAAGACATGTACAAAACCGAAGTTAAAAGACAATAAATGATAGATTATTCGTAAGTGACTAAAGCTAGCAGATAAAACGAAACCGCGGCAAGAGATTTCAATATGCCTGTTGCTGCGACCTTCGAAATACGTCGAGAAAATGTAAAATATTTTGCACTATTAATGGACTCTAAGCAATTACCCCACGCTGTGTCGACTACTGAATAACACCGATTCATTACCCACCTGTTGTGGCCTACATCTTATCTGAATGTTTGAGTTCAGTCTAACTTAATTGCTACCTAGTTCTTTACGAACTAGCTTAATTCGTCAAGGCATAGAATCCCACGAATCATTTTTTACTAATTCATGGTTTTATATGCAATTTTATATTTTTCTAAATCGTTCTTCTACGTCCTTAAAGCATGGGTTATAAATGTCCTATTCCAAAAGACAAAAAACCATAGGTGTCGTAATCTGTTGAAATATTTAATTTTTTCAACCATTTAATGAAATGCTCACGTTTTATGAAATGACCAGTTGTCGTTCTACAATGGCCGCTTCTTAATTCTTTGACATTTTATGTATATGTTGTTTACTCACGCAAACTTCCATATGTGCGAAGAAGTGGTGCGGAGCTTAAGGACGCTGCCACACAGTAAATGTTATAGTATGAAGTAATGTTTTGAAACATTTTATAAATGCAGGGTGGCAGCATCACTTGAATTATAAGCTGCGTCGTTTTCCAGTCGTCCAATGCAGAAACTCCTGATATCGTTCTATCACTTACGCGTTACGTGTTAAAACGTGCATACTTGAAACGTGTCAACTTTTGATTTCACTGCGACATATTATGGCGATTAGCTCCCTATTATTATGAAAATATTTAGTTATACTCTAAGTTTTTAAGCTCTATTTTGAACAGAATAGACATTCTTGAACTAAAGTATAGTTCAATCCTTAATTTTTATGCATAGTTTCAATTTTGCAAAACAAAACCTAAAAGTATATCTAAAAGACATTCATTACAGCTGAAGTGTTTTGCCATTATTTCGTATTCAGTTTAATCTGTCCATAAATAGATACAGTTAAATCAAAACACAAAAACATAATAACAATCGATAATAGCAAAAGAAAGGATTATCTTCGGACAAGTATATTCACCTAAATTACTTTCACCGATTTTAAAAATAAAAAGTGGAGTATTGTTCGGAGATTCTATTATAGAAGAGTGTACGCTATTGATACTGCGTTGATAATGGTGTCAATTGTTATTCAAACAATATACTATCTAATCTGTTGGGTCTTTGGTATCAACTTTTTTACTTGACTTTGACTTTAGAATTTCACTGTAATGATTCAAGTCGAATATATTTCTTATCTACTAACAAATAAATAATATTACTAATAATATTACTACTAGGAATAGAATAAAAAAGGAGTAGGTACAGTTTTTTTTTTACACTAATAAGTTAATGCTTGACCACAATCCCACCTGATGGTAAGTGGAGATGTGGTCCAAGATGGTGAGCACATTAACTTAGTAAAAGCCTATTCACTCTTTTCTTGAAGACATCCACGTCATAGATTGGCGGGAACGCCGACGCAGGCAAGTTATTCCAGTCCTTCGCGGTGCGTATAACGAATGACGAGGCAAACCGCGTCGTTCGTACCGGCGGGATGTTCACGACAAAAGGATGGATACCCGCCGTGCGTCGTGTCGTTCGATGGAGAAACGGAGATGGGGGAATTATCTCAAACAATTCCTGCGCACACTCTCCGAAATGTGCCCTGTAGAAAACCGAGAGACTGGCTACTCTGCGCCTGTGCTCGAGGCTTTGAAGATTGGTCTCAACCAAAACTGGGTCACCAATGAGCCTCTTCGCACGTCTCTCCATCGAGTCCAAAGCAGAATGGTGACATTTGGCTGCGCCTGCCCAAATGTGCGAACAGTACTCCACACACGGCCGAACCTGAGCTTATTATCTGATAAAAGAATGAATGACAGAAAAACGAAAATCATTACTGGAAAAGACAATGAGGGCCAATTAATATAAAAAAAATATATGAGAATACGAAAGTAAATAACAATTACAGAAGATGGAATTAAAAAAATTTGAAACGCGTAAAATATTAATGTTAACAAAAAACAATAAAATAACAAATACGCCAAACCACCTGAATGACTGAGAATGTAACTAAGAAGAGATTATACTAAAGAACACAATACAACACTAAACCGTGACCGGATACTGTCCATTCCGTTTTGATCGTTTAATTTAATAATGTATCGTATATAGTACTCAATATAGTCACCATGGAAATTAAAACCAATCTATACAGTTAACAGTTAAGACCCATAGATTGCGGCGTTTATACAATTAGTCAATGATCAAGGTAATGGACCAGTGCTGCCCAGTTCCGCAGCAGGGGCCAATAACTTACCGTTTTGATTAAACCCATGAGATGAACGAGCAACAGGCTATCATAAATACGAGATATCATCGGAATTCGAAACTCAATTGATAACGAATACTATTCCTAAGACTAACTGGTATTAACTAACTGGTTTTAATTCAATTAACTTGATTCATTTATGCTGTGTGAATCCTTACGTTACAACGAAACTCAAATATTTTTCAATCCAAAAATACGATACATGATTGATTACAAATTTAGAAACTGACAGTCAATGAAACCAAAACGCTGTTATGCAGGTATGGAACAATTAATAATTAATACAATTTCCATAAAATTACAAATGGAGAGACACTACAACATCATTATTAGTATAGACACCTACCCAATTACAAGTGGCAATAACGTTATTTCTATATCGTTAAACTCGACGACAATTTGATTCCATTACCATGTTTTCGCCATTTATTTTCTGTAACAAATTGTCAGATTGGAAGCTGGCTTGAGGGCGGTCCTGTATAAATGGACACCTTTCATAACGCCCGTGGAACACGCCCACCAACTACCACTATGTCCGAATAGACGCAATAAACTAAGTGAAATATTCACCAATACTTGGGCAAACTCAGCTGGGTCTCTGGCTTTTGAATCGAGGTAAAATATGCTTCCCAACGTATTTAAGGCATGAATAACGATGAAAATAATATTATACTAACGTTATGCCCACGTTTGCTCGCGTTTTCCGAAATAACAAAGCAAAAAAAAGCAAAGCAACAACCCATAATTGTCTCACTGCTGGGCTCTTGGTCTCCTCTCACAATGTGAGGGGTATTAGGCCATAGTCTACCACGCTGGCCAAGTGCGGATTGGTAGACTTCACACGCCTTTGAGAACTTTATGGAGATTCCTCCAGTGTGCAGGTTTCCTCACGATGTTTTCCTTCGCCGAAACAAGTGACAATTAACTTCTAATACGCACATAATATTTGAAAATTAGAGGTGCGTGCCAGGATTTGAACTCGGGCCCCTTCGTTCAGGAGACCAACGTTCTAACCGCTAGGCTATCACTACTTAGATAAAATAAGTAGCCTAAATGTTACTTCAGATCATAGCCTACCTTTGTACTAAAATTCATGAAAATCCGTTGAGTAATTTTTGCGTGAAAGGGTAAAACATCCTTTAACTAACTTTCACATTTATAATATTGAGAGGATCTACAGATTATTGTGTACTACCTTGTCCTAAACTTATGTAAGAACTTGAATAATTAAAATAAACCTTCGGTCAATAACGCAGAAATGTGTATTAAATTAAATCAATGACTTTTGCCCCTGAACTTTAATGTACTTTCAAGTTGTTTTTTATTTAGCTTTTCTATTACCAAGCAAAGGGTCACGGGATCGATTTCGTCATTACATGTGCTTAACTGCACAGGTAGGTCCAAGTATGTACCTAATATTCGTGCTACCCGCACAAGGAAACCTAGTACGAGGTTGAAAAAGTTAGCATGGTCAGCATTAAGCTTAAGTATAGCAAGGAACATCTGAAATACAAAAGCAATACTACCAATCCAAACCCTAAAAACACCGCGTTCAAAGGCCACGCCATATCAAATCGCGAATTGATTCATTAAATATTTGATTAACCCCATACAGATATCCCGTTTCGATATGCAAAACGCGACACGATATCTCCAAGTGGATAAGGCGGATTTGCATGTACACGGCCGCATAACCGTATGTTACCGTACGCCACGTATCGTTGGTAGCCGGTAACGAAGACTTACTTGTCAGTGACGTCACGAACCTGTCGTCTACAAGTACATTTAGTTATTTATTGATCGCTTACATTGTATACAGATATAAGTATACAGATATAAGTAGGTACACACACATATAGGAGTAAGGTATGATTTTTTGTACCTCGGTGCTTTTTATGTCATTAACCGGGATAAAGCGGGCACGGTCGATAGATCGCCCTCATAGTTATGTGGTAGATGGTTGATGCAAATTTAGGGTAATATCCTCTGTTATCGGTTAAAATTTTATTAGCATTGATGCCTAATGGGTATATTAATCCGTCGGTTCCGGTTATGAGCAATCGTTGAGTCATGTCGAAGTTTTTAGTCAGACATTTCCTGTAATTTGTGTTGGCTACTACCACTACCCCGTCCAAACGAACATTTCCTCGATTTGATAGAACTGTGCCCAAGAAGTCATTGCTAATAATAGGTTGAATAAGGCAAAATGCAGTTACCCATATTTGATTCGACATAACTGAAGATTAAAGTCGAAATATGTTTGCTTTTATTTTTATTTTATTGATTTTTTGTCGAAATAGCCGGCAAACGAGCTGACGATCCACCTGATGGCATCTGCGTAGCCAGCCATGGGCTCAGGGTGGGGCAGCAGTCTATAATAATATGTAACTTTTTGTTTTGATCGCATTTTTTTGTATCGACTGACGATTGTCGAGTGTAAACTTTCTTACAGATATTAAGTATTGTAGTTAGTACCTAGATAATTAAGTTTTTAAGTTTGATTAGGTACCTTACAGGCTTACAGGACAGAGCCAGGGTAGGGCAAGCGCCCCACCGTGGCTACGCTCATGCCTGATGGTAAGTAGCAATGAAGTCCAGGATCAATTATAATAAAGCCTTTTAACTCCATATACTCCTTAACGTCGTTACTTGTGAAGATTATTATGGTTATAAACATCAAAAAGGTAGATCAGTAATTGAAGTTAGTTATTGGCACATTGGAATTAAATCAATAACTGCGAAAGATATCTATTTAATGAAATAAAATTAAGAGAATTTTGATATAACACTACTGTTATGAGCATAAAATAGATAAAACAGAAGGATAACTTGCTTATGGAAGCGTACTAGATTAACGCACAACGCACATAATATAGACACAGTTCACTGAAAATATTCAATTTTTGAGCAGTTATTTGATGAAGTAAGTAATGTTTGCTATGATCGCTTTATGTCAAATATTGACGCAATCTTAAAAAAATTCTGTTAGAAAAAAATAATGTTCAGTTGGTTGTTCTGCTTTTACTTATTAACCGACTTCAAAAAAGGAGGAGGTATTTAATTCGAATGTATTTTTTTTGTTTTTAACCGCAGAACTTTCGACTGGGTGAACCGATTTTGATGATTCTTTTTTTAGTTGAAAGCTGGTGCTTGTCATGTAGTCCCATTTAAATTTGAGCGAGATCTGACGAGTAGTTTTTGAGTTATGCCTAATTTTGAAATCGGTAATTTTTTGTTAACAATTGTTAGTTAACATTGTGTAGTGGCATTATTATATTAAGTTGTAAAACGAAACCTTTCCTTGTAAATGCAGGTTAACCTTCTTCCAAACAAATGAACTTTCAGAACACAATTAGCAAAACGACCACTCCTACCAAATGATAACGGCTTGACTACTGACATACGAATCAGTTCAACCAGTGTTTAGTAAGTTTCGATGTGTTTCGCATTCGCTAATTGGACCAATTCGCAGACCGTTTGACCACCGTCACAAGACAATGGTATCGGTCTATCGCGCTTACGCAATGGTAAAAATTCGTGATTAAAACGTTTTCTCAGACAACGGAATGTCGCGGAGTCACGTTTGGGCGCAACTGCTATTAGTCTGTTGACAATAAAATTATGACAAATTTGGTTGTTCAAACAAAAGTGTAGTTACACTTTCATATAGTCCAGGACACGAATCTTTTGCTGTCATTACAATGATTCACGCGGTGATTCTGCAACGCCACAAACCAAACTCGAATAAACTCAAATAAATAATACTTTTATGGTTAATCTAAGTAATCTAACCATTCAATGTGATAAATTTATACTAACTCTCAATGATTACATTTAAATAAGATGAAATTAATCTTAATATTAGTATCATAATAATCCCACCGCGGTATCGATATACGATAGCTGATAAGCGATAACACAGCTGGCATCTTAATATGTCATGCGATAACATAGAAGCTCTTAAGAAATTTTCTCAATAGACGTCCGTCTAAGTCCCGACCATACCAGAGGTTGCTAACTTCTCGATTAAAACTAAAGATTAGGAAATGAATGTTTCTATGTCTTTATCTTCATATATCTGTACGTAATCAGCATATCTTTTCATTAGTCACTTATAAAAGAGACGAGTCATCTATTGGTCCACAGCCACTACCACCCATTGATATACATATCCATAATATCAAAGCCATCAGTGAAGGATTGTTGATCAAGAAGCGAGAACCCCGCTTACCTGTTATTGGCTCTGATTTTTTTATAATTGTTTGAAGAGGATACCTAATTACTTGCCAGTATTAGGATTAAACTGCTTGGTACAGAATACCTGCTACTTTCAATAGCAGGGACCCGGCATCATAGTCACACAATAGCAACGGACGAGCCGTTGTTAGTATGCATCGCATGCATTTGAAGTAAGTCAGATTAGATAGAGTAACCCGTTCTTATCAAACAATACGAAACACTTTTTGTATAATAGTAAAACACAGATAGTTATCAGAGCCATAATGTCAGCTCTTTAATAAAGAAATCATTCAATGGCTTTTGTTTTCATCTAAATTAGGCTTGTACATTATGGGTTATCTATTCATATCTGTTATGCTCTAACAGAATTCCTAACAAATAACCTTTCAATTCGATCAATTAAGAAGTATTGTGTATCAAAAAGAATACAATAAGTTGTTGCCCGGTACTCGAACAATCAATCAAATGTAGGACAATAGGTCACACTAACATAAGGTGACTAAGGTCATATTGAGAATTAATAATAAATTTTATACTTCTGCGAAATGAATCCCAGAATTAAGTGAGTTTTTATAGAAAAACATAAAAGTTCTTTAATGTTCAAAGACTCGCATAATTTTAATGCCTCTTTTTTATTCAAAGTCAAGGAATCTGTTATCTTTTTATTTATAAATTATTGATTATCTTTTTAACAGCTTAATCTCTTGAAACCATTATGTTAATGACTTATTGTCATTTGCATATTCTGTAATATATAGTTTTTGTTCCTTAACTTCCATAAGCCATATCATAATATAATCATACGCTTTAAATTTTATCTAGGATAAATTGAAATAGCATAAAATTAAAATAACATGTTCACGAGACCCGTGACATAACAAAACAGTAAAAAAATTGGAATCAGCATTTGTTCAAAGTTTGAAAAAAATTGATATATTTTAAAAACCAAATGCTGACTGCCTCGACTTTGAGTCAACTTCTGGCCATGGTTTATTTTGTAAAATGAATTTCTGTAACTGTAAAAAACGAAAAATAGACTACTGCTTAAGCAGTAATAGAAGAAACATAAAATAACAAACACCAAAGAACATAACAAATGCAGACAGATATCCCTAACCTAACCCACTTCTCGTACATTTAGTTTTGGATTACATTCACTTCTCCGATAACATGCTTGCGTGCAACATCATTACCATAACGAAACGATATTTAATATCGTATCAGACTGAATACGTTTTCGTGTAAAGAAATTCATAGCGAAACACTATTATACCCGGCGATACCGTAATACTAGGGCGCTGGAGCAGTAGCGAAACGTGAACGATAATTTAGCGATAGAACTTCGAACGGTACCCGAAGCCGCGATCAGTTTAAGCGTATCGCTTATCGGCGATCACCACGGAATGGAATTTAGAGTCTGGGGTTCGAACGATCTGCGTCTCTTTGACAGGGTTATCGTCTGTGGAATTTTAGGGTCTTCTAGAAACCAGCTAGAGATTACAGAACGTTATCAGGGTTATGGAGGAGGCTCACGAGAAATAGTAGTTGATGGGCGCATCGCGTGTCTACTTATCTCGATATTTTTGTGCCATTCGACTGGGATCTTAGGAATTTCTTATTTCTCTATAACACAACGTTTCATCTTTCGATAAAAGTGTTCGCCTTTCGATAAAAGTCGTACTTACTATTTATATCGATGAAACTATAATAAGGTGCTCTCTGATTAATGAATTAAAATTAAACACAACCATATAATCGCATCAGCATGACAAGATGTAAAGGTCAAAAATAAGTCCTGGTAACGTACCTAGTCAATATTATTAGTTCAGTGTGAAAGTTCTTATTCTAACTTAACGGTGACCATGATTTCTGTGCGTAAAATTGTGTAAAAATCCAACATAAAATTGGTTTATTTTTTTACAAATTATGTGACAAAAATGAACTTCGACCTCTAAATGTTCTATTCAGAGGATCACAAATTTTTACATTATAAATTTCTTCCACCGAAAAAACAATAGATACCGAACTATTCCTTATAACTTATCTCCGAAACTACTGACGCTAGAATTTTGAAAAAAATACAGAGAATAGTTCTTTACTTAAATATTACTGGAAAACTTATAAGAAATCTGTCTTAAAAAAAAACAGCAAAAATAAATAAAACTGAAAAATAACGGTAAATACATAATCAACGTATGGAACCCTCTTCAAGCGAGTTTAACTCATACTTGTCAAGTTTATTCTTATGTGCTTAAAATAACGTACTCCTTTACTCACACTTTCCCATTCATTTGATATCAAGTGACGTAAATTTATTAAATCGTAGTTTCGCACCCTCAGTGGAAAAAAGGCATAAGATGAAAATTGCAATTTTACAGGAAAGCAAAAAACTGTTAAAATATCAATAATTAGTCAAACGAATTTACATTACGATTTCTTGCACAAAACCGTCAAGATTAATGATAAAATTTTGAAATAAATTGAGCATATGCAGCTTTTATCCCTCTTTCCAATCATATTAATAACTAAATTTCAAAGTAACACAACTTATGCTTTTTCCACTGAGAGTGCGGTTTATTCGGACCACATTCGCAATGTACGGTAGACCACGGAGACGGTATCAACCATGTGGTAGGTGGCAGTCACTACACTATCAGCTGTATACGAAACGAACAACCGTCCTGTAGGCCCTGTAGCTGTATGTAGTGTAAACCCAGTAACAAGTAAAGAGTTCCCCTTCAGGGCCGTTGCATTGGTGATTCCTCTGGTATTGTTCACGTCTACAGGCGACGGTGACCACTTCGATACCATCAGGTGGCAAACCGTTCAGGCTATAAAAAAAACCTTCTTAAAGGCCATAAAAAAATTCATTCTTGGCCGTCCTCGGCTCCACGCGTCTCCGATGCATTTGTCACATAACTGACATAACAAAAACACCAGCTAGTGCTGACTTCTTCTTTACGATAGAGGTATTAAACATTATTTTCTCCATTTTAACAATAATATTCAACTAAGTCGTCAGCTCTAACCTCATGCTCAGCAGCTCAGGGCTGAGTAGATCTAATAGAGTTATTATCATAATCAAATAATGATATAATGATAGTATACCCATGCAAATGCTCCGGCATAAGATTAGCAAGATTACTAATGATTATAAGCATCGCGCAAATCCTTAATAGTTAAGTAGTTATTTCGTAATAGTCTGGACAAATATAATATAACTTTATGGAACATTTAAATGTTCTGTTTCTTTATTCTACATCCGTTACCATTTACTTATAACTTCACAATCCTATGGTATGTAAAGCGCTAAAATTTGTGGCACCGCAATAAAAAATCCAACACGGCTAATAAAAAAATTTGCTCGAATACACATAATTTATAAAAACTCTTGATGTGTTCAAACCGGGCATCGAACTCGTTGACTTGTGATCGTGTTTACGGAACAGGTTGGACCCGAATTTAGGTCAGCTACCCGTCAACTAGTCATCTTTTTTACAAAGTATAAACAAGCGTACTTTTAAAGTTGAATTCATGATTTTTTACGTCTTCATATAAACTGTATAAAAAGTTTAACTGGCATAGTATCCATTACATAATTAACAGCCAATATTTTTTATAACCACTAATAATTAAAATACTGTGTTCTATATCTTTGGCAACATTAAAAAAGTACCTCGTTTTTATATTTTTTCCTAATGACATCACCACAATAAGATCGCTGTTGAAATAGTATAACAGTTGAATGCACTCAGTAACACAGATCGAAAGAGCGTAATTGAAAGCGACAATTTTGTAAATAATAAAACCTTGCATAGCAAACATGGCGAAATAATCTACAAAAAGTTAATTGCTCTTTAACTTTAATGTAGATGAGCTTTAATCGTAAAAAAAATAGAGAAACGATACAAAGTAAACGTACCTACGTTTTACCTCATTCATTCAATCAAATTACTTACGATTAGAATTTTTGTCAACATGAAATATGTCTGTAAACACGTTTATTAGTGAAATGAGATCTGTAACCAACTATCAAAAATTATTACTGTTACTATTATTGATTACTGACTTACTTCTCTAAACCATTAATTCCAAGAGGTGTTATTACTATATTTTAATTAATACAACTGGTCTGATCGTTGCGGCAAGATAAAATCATAAAGTGATAACGGTTGATTGTCAGTTCATTCGATTGCAAACAGAATAAAACCACAGATCAACTCAAAGATAAACCTTGTGCAGCACAATACGCAAAAAGTTCTATGGTGTTCAGTTTTCGTTACTTATTTTTTGTTTATTTTTTCTCTTTTAACCTTTGCAACCTTTTAACGTAAAAAAACTACAATGGCTAATAAAGGGGGATCACAATTTACAAAATCTGCATCGTAAAACTATTGTTTTATCGTATTATTTATCGTATCGGTAAACAAAAATACCCAATCGGCATATTAAAAGACTACAAAGAGAATAAAGTTGTCGACAATAAAAAGCCAACGGAACAATACCCTACAAACAATCCTAGAAACGGCTACCATTGTGATGTGCAATATAAATAAATCCTAAGCAAGACTGACATTTGTGAACAAAACAACCCTTTAAAGGTTTAAAACGGCGATGGTGAATAAACTAACCGTTAGGAGAGAAGTAAAGATGTAGAGCGACAGGCAGTTGAATTGATGATGGTGACCGCTGACAAAGACAGAATGTACGGCGACTAGCCAACGACATGACATAAACAACGCGCACGCTAGCCAAGCGCTAAATTACAAGTAGGTACACGATTCAATGCGGTTTAACATAAATAGTAAAATGATAAATGTTAAAGAAATGCTAACTTCAACATTCAAATGGTACCGTTGTCTACTTGACCATCACGAGGTTTGCTTACTCACTTGTTGGCAATTTACATAAAGTATGTATGTATAATGTCCATTAATATTCTCCTATATTAATAACAAACGTAATCCTCTTATTATTAATACAAAAACGTAATATCAAGATGTGGTAATGTCTTAAATTTGTCGCAGTAACATAAAATTTATTGCAAAACTTAAGACTAAAACACTGATTATTTATTTATTATTAAGTAATAAAATCCAGTGGGTCTTTAGATAAACCTTACACAAAATCGCAAGCACAATATGAACGAATAAAACGGAATCTTGATAAATATTAGCAGTAATATACTGTATTGCTGTTTTATTATCCAATTGCCAGTGCAACTGAATTCTTATTGACCAATCGGTTTGCAGCACTGTATTTATCGTACCAATTATAAAGTTCCTTTGCTCTTTCCAATCAACAGTGGGTTACAGAAGCATTATCACTTCAAACGAGGGCAACCACGGTACCGTTAGCACGAAACCTGAAAATGGAAACATACGGGCATCTGTTCCGAACTTGGACGGTGACAATGAATGCTACCAATGATTTGCTCCAAACATGGTAGATGACAATGAGTGTACAGATGACAGCAGGGGCAATAAAAGCAGCTTTACAATGGTCGTTAGTAAAAGCATCGATAAGGATTATCGATGGAGAAGTTTAGCTTAGTAACGACCATCTTCTTATCTGTTTTGATCAATCTGTTTAAGAATCAATTGATTTATACAATTAATAGGAATTACGTTCATGTCAATTAAAATACGTATGCTTTTGTTGAACGTATTAAATTTCATAACAATATTTATTTCTACAAGCTAAATTTCAATTGCTGTTTCAAAGATATTTTTCTAAAGAAAGTTGTAATATTTTGTTCTGAAAGCAACATTTTATACATATTTGCTTACGATTTGATAGTAGCATGCAGAATTATGTGTGGTCTACTGATTTGGTAGTCAATGAGGCAATTTAACTGAACCATTGTTCACTGATATGCCCGTTAAGTAATAAAAGCTGGTGTTATGATTTAATCCTTCTCGTTGCAAAGATAAATCGGACTGACCTATCGGAAACGGGTTTCGTTCGCTGGGACGTCAATTTGATATGACATGAATATGACTTCATTTGCAATTGCGCAGATTGAAGGAGAAGGATTTATTTATTCAATTAGCTCCATGTATCTCAAATATATTGGATTGGGTATCTACTACTAAAAACATAAAATTTGCGTATTAGCTTCTAGTAGGTACCACTTCAGAGGTAGAATCACTTTGTTCTATTTCAATATAGTAATATGTATTACTATTATCTACCGATATAATACGTGCAAACGAATAATGTTAGTAAGTGTCATTACTTACTATTTCATTCACATCTATTGCATTACGATGAAGATTTAAGAGCGCTTTTAACTGAAATTAAAAAAGACCTTCGATGGTTACCTTTAAAACAACTTGCGATAAAGGGCAAAGTACCATACAATTAATTCAGATAAAAATATTAAGTTCTCTGTTAAATTTCTAAACGCAAGTGAAAGTTAACAAAATCAATTGTTATATTTTAAAATGTAGCAACATTTGTAGCACCTCATTTTACATTTCAAATATCTACATTTAGATTAAGCTTCGAGACCTCTCGTGTTCCAAACAATAATCGCTTACTGTCTAAAGATGAACAAGCTTTCGCCATAGTTATTTTCATGGCGTGTTCAAATTATCCTCCGTCGCTGTAATGCAATGGCATTAGGTTCAGCATCACGCGAAGGAGATTGTGTAAGCTGTTTAAGTTTAAATAACTCGTGTTTTAACTCAAATGTTATAGCACTTGAAAGTGTAATCCACCTTTAATCTGGGTTTCTACTTGTTACAAATCATCTTACTGTGTTTATTTTAAATGATTCGACTGTTTTAAAAACACTCAAAAATATTTTTTGCCTAAAAATTAAAAAAATACAACACTATGTAATATTTTTTATAAGACGTCATAATTAGCGCTTCCATAATTATGAATTAGGTACTTGTTACAAAAAGACGGTAGATAAAACTGAATGGGAACACCTCTATTAGATATCATGTTAAGTAATGAAATTCACATTTTACATATAACAAACGAAACTAAACATTTCTCTGACTCAAAAGAATGATAATTTAGTTGAATCAACAATGAAACTTGTGGTCATTCACATTTTCAAGATCCGCGATGGTAATCTTTTACATTAGCAATTCCAAACGGGTGCATGTAGTCGGAACCATTGAAGCGATGAATTTGTACCGAAGTCTGTTAAAAAAGCGAATAATATTACATAATTCATAAAAAAACGTAGTTATATAATTAAAAAAAGGAAAGAAAAAGGAATTGCATTTGAGTGGTGAATAGGTTTATTTTTAATCTAACTTAATCCCAATGTATAAGCGTACAAACCCGCATAGTGTTAACTGCTTTTGAGTAGAAGATCATTAACCGCTATTTTATTATAAGAAATTAACGCCCCAACTCAGAGTCACTAACGGTTACTTAAATCGCTCATTAGTAAAGAATTCAAATTCTGTACAAAGGAGCGATTTAAGTAACCGTTAGTGACTCTTGAGCTGGGGCGTATATGTACATGCCATTACTTTGGACAAATACTATTTCATATGTTAGAAATATAAGTGATGAATAATTATAGTTAATAATATCAGGTGTTACTTTGCGGAAATCCATTGTTATTTTTTTTTATTTTTTTAGCGCTTCACACTCAACCCCACACTAGGATTCCCTGTGTCGTGGGTGCCATGGACAACATACAAGACAAGGACATTCACAACCAGACCGAGAACAGAAATTTAAACTCATCATTCAAATTCCGCCTCGCTGGGAATCGAACCCAGGACCCTCGGTGCGGCGAACCGGCATGGTAACCATTGCGCCACACGGGTCGTCGGTTATAACGTTAGTATTAGTCTACTTTGCAACAATTCGCTAAAATAAACCGGACATAAAATAAAAGGAAGTTCTAAATCAACTTAAAGTCTCCACAGCATTAATGATTCCAAACGAGTGCAGGTTGTCGCAATAGATACCAGCGTGTATTGTTAGCCAAAGCCTCCGGGGCAGAATTCGTAACACCTCCCACAAACAAGCGAAGAAACCATTCTATGCCAACACCAATTTGTACCTTGTTGCTGGACGAAGCTTACACAATAATGTTTACGGTAAAATTGTTAATACGCTGTGCGTTATACCACAGGTTGTACGCTAAAATACGGCCTCTTGCATAAGGAAATGGGAGACGTGGTTTCTGATCGCATAATTTTCGTGCAAGTACTGATATTTGTAGGAATGAAAATAAAATAGTAAAAAGGGTTTAGGAAGTGAACAGGTGATTGTAAGAGAGGTGGAAGCCGTTGAAATTTTTGCTTTGATTGTATCACTAAACACATGCCAATATCTGTAATCATAATCCATGACAAAAAATAACCGACATCAAAATTAGGGATAACTCAAAAACTGCTAATCAGATCTCGCTCTTTACACCACATGACAAGCACCAGCTTTCGATTAAAAAAAGAATCAATTAAATCGGTTCACCCAGTCAAAAGTTCAACAACAACAACAACAAACGTAAAAAAAACAGTCAAATTGAATACCTCCGCCTTTTTCGAAGTCAGTTAAAAAGGATGGACAATCCAAACGAAAGAGTTCAATAATAGTGGAAAATTTCCAAAAACAAGTATAAACGTTAAAAAGGGCTATCGATGGCAGGAATGTACTCGTATGTTTACTTTTTCTTTTACAAACTGTAAAAAGTTTTATATGGTAAATAAGTAGAAATGCTAAAATTAATTTTCAACTGTCCCTTTGAATATTACTCTAAGAATAACTATATAAACTTTAGTGTTCTTCTCATAACGCGGACACTGTTATGAAATTTGCAGAGGCACAATGAAATTTAATGCCGCAAAGGATTGCGTCGCGCTGAGTGCTACCTCAACAAAAATGAATAGGCAATAAATTGTAAATGAATTCAAGCGCAAATATTTCAAAACGTTGCCAGGACACAAATCTTGGACATAATTTTCACAGATAAATGTTTAGGTGGACTTTTTGTCATGGGGTTGGGAACCAAGCTATGAAACACCTTGCAAATAGAAATAGATTTTAGTTCACCGATTTGAAGTACAAAGCCTTTCTACTGTGCTTGTACCTTACTAGTGTAAATTTCTCGAAATTTGAAGCAAAGGTTCGCTATTGTTTTCACATGTAAAGTCACACGCATGGCGAATGTAAAACTAAAGGTTTCTTATTTAAATTAACAGTTACTGAAGTTGCAGAGTGAGATATCGAGAAAGATTTCGATATATTAACGTCATAGCAACTAACATGCCCGCTGCATTTATTTAAGTTCGTGATTACTAAGTGTAAGCATTAGAAAAAGTTATACTGGATCAAACTCTTTTGGATAACAGAAGGTACCTACATGTAATTAACAGTGCCATAAAAACAGGGTAACCTAAATAAAAGCGTTTAAAAACGAAACTACTTCAGAACGTGAAATTCTATCACTGTCAAAAGTGTCACAAAGCTAATGACTGTATTCTACTGGTTCGGCCGCGTGGGTCGCGATCTAATTCCTTGCGCTTAAAAATCGCCGCACCTTCCTCATCCACACCCATCTTACTCAACAGGTCGCTCCATATCTTAAATTGTCGATTAATGCCAGAATACACCCATTATGTGCTTATGGTGCAACATGTTCGCAAGTTATTTACATTCCGGACTCACCTGAAAGTTGTTTGCCGTCCTCATAATCGCGCCTTCATCTTCGTATCTGGGGACAATGGACAGAATAAGTTACTTTTAATATAATCATACGAGGAAGTGCATTCATGGTTTATATGCGATGCTGGTTACAAAGAACATGAGATTCGTTGATAGTTTTATATAATTTAATGTAGAATGTATAGCTCCTGCCAACTCTGATAATGATAATACTATTGTACAAGTATATTTCTGTTGTTATCGTTATTAATGCAATATCTATTTATTCAAAAGTACCACTGTAAGTGTGGTATAAAAATATAAAAATCTCATGTAAAAGACAATAATTAAACGAATTCGCCATGAAACGTTTCGCGCGAATTCATTCGCGCGTTAGCGAGACTCTAGGCGCCAATACATCGCGTCCACAAGCATCGCGGGAATTTAAAATACGCACGTAAATCGCGTGCACTTCGCAGGCTCTTGACTCGCGCGTAATTTAAGAGTCGAAATACTAGAGACGCCTTATTGTCCTGTTAACGCGCGAACAACAGAGCAAGGTGCAATGAATGTATCGATGGAAATTTAGCGTCAAAATTTTCTTGCGTTAGTACGCTCCTTCTGGACGCAACGGTCGCGCGTGATACGCACGAGAGAATCGCGGCCAATTCGCCTCTTCTGGACAAGGTCTAAGCTTTCACAGCAATGGGAATGAAATAGAATACCTTACCTAGCTTTATTAGATTTATTAGATTACAACTTTAACCTTTCAATTTATACAATCTCGGCCTAAGCTGAATTATTAATTAACGAAGAAATTAATCTTGTTGACATTACAGTTCAACTAAACAACTATAATTACGAAAATAAGACCCACAATGTAATTAACAGACATTTAACCTATGGTAGGATTAAGAGGTAATTCTGCTGAGAAAATTATAATTATTCCTCATGAAGGTAAACGCAGTGGTATTGTAATAAAATTCATCTCTCATAAAACCAGCATAAAACATAATAAGGGAATCCTTTATTCAATTAATTTACAGTCCCTCATAGAAGTTTCAAAATGACCCAAATTGCTTTAAATATTTTAAGAGCATTCCTTTCAAATATGCGTTTTGAGATATCTTGTTAGGTACAAATTTTCAAGATCATAAATGTTCTATAATTCTTAAATATTATAATAAATATGATACGCATTTGCTTTTTACAACAAACCCGGATCAGAAGCACAGAATGCCATGACGCGACATACTTGAGTCATCTCATCCTGTTTTACAAGGCAACCCGGTCATATACAAGTGTTCCTCTCTTTCAACTTTTTTTAACCTAAATGTAATGGTTCACTCTAAGACCAACAAAGAATGACTCATGAAATACATCAATTATGCTTCAATCATGCCATCTTATCAGATACGAAGAACCTGAGTAATATAACAAGTAGAAATGATCGCATATAAAACGTAGGAATCATTTTATAAATATATTGCAGCAATATCGACAAAGTCATCCATAAATTTATCCGTAATCGTATTCCTACCATATGTGAAATACTGAATAGATAAATGAGAACGAAAGGAAAGACGCGCCGTTGAAGTAGAATTGTGGAACGATTGAAATGCACAAATCACAGAGCATTTGATCCCGAGCAACATTCAGGAGATTACGTTCAAAAGACGAATGAGTTTTTGCATCATGACGTTTCCTTTCGCAGTTTGTAATAATACTGAGTAATAGCTCAGATGTAATCTGCGGCGTCGTGAAACACTTTTGCCAGTCTATGTGCGTCTTTTTCTCAATTGCTTGATGGTACTTGACTGACACAAGGACTAAGTGCGTTTGCAGGTAATGTTTTTGATTTCGCCGGTCACGTCACATGGACGCACGACATCGCGTAATTGGAAAGCTTCGTGTACTTGGAACTTGAATGGACAACGTAGGAGCTAGCTATATTATACATACATACATATATTCCACCGCCATTAACTTTGCGTAACAAAGCCGTTAGCTTCCTTGAATTTTACATTCATTTCGCTTTGCAAGTTCAATTAAAGGTTTACTTAGTGGGTGGGTAATGTCATTGAATAAAACTTATATGGTAACATTCAATTTAATAATGATCATATCATTAGAAATGTTCTAATGAAATGTATTCAAGGCAATGGTATTATTAAGCTTGTAATTATAATTGAATATTAATGAAACCATTTTTATTGCCCAACGGTGTTATGAAAAAATATATCGAAACTTTTTGAGTTCTAGAGAGAATTTAAAAAGAGGCAATATTTTTTTGTAATTAACCTTCAGAAACACTACAAACCGCATCATAACGTTTACCTCAAGACGAGGATCTTGATCGTGGATTCGTGATTTCAGCTACGTGACTAACGCAAACTAATGTAAACAATCGTATGCGGAACAGCGAGTATTTAGTGGTTTAAAGTAATTGCATTAAATTAAAGTCATGATTATCGTGGCACAGTTTTACTACCACTATCAGTTCTATCGGTACAAAACTTTACTGACATAGAAGATATAAAATAAACAATAGATTACAACATTTGATAGTTTATCTCCTTTCAAGCGACAACGCCTACTATCTCAAACAAGACTACTACACGAAGTCACGTAATAGATGTTACTCCTAATGACTTTGGTAAAGCTTGTGTACAAAATTCCTTGCATACACAGAGCCACACCTTAGCAACACAACTGTTTCGGACCCATACAACTACCGTAAGGCTAACTTAGGTGTGGCGGTAGACACACTAGTATCTGCTAGTAAGGATTAATCTTTTGGTACCAAGCCTTTTGTAATGAGTAATATTAGGACCATAATTTTCTATCTTAACAGGTCAAATCCGGTCACTTTCGTTTGACAAATAATTTTCGACTGGTATATCTGTAAACTGTGCACAAATGCAATAAGTATGAAAGATACCTGATCTATTACAGTGACAAATAGCGCTACAATGAACAGGAAGTTAGTTGTAATACTTGTAGTGTATTTTGACGAATGTTCCGCTTAGTCTAGTACTCGTGCTAGCTCCTTCCAGATGTTAAATGTTCTCCCACGATCGTGATTTCGTTATTAAAACCGTAATGATCCCAGCTTCGAGGCGATTTAACTGTTATTGCACACCTACGATTTAATCTGCATTAAGCAAATTGCAATCAACTTGTCTAATGCTTGTAAATTCAATATCTTAATTTAATTTGCTTTCAAGGATAACGTTACTAAATCTGAATTTTACTTTCCCAAAAACTTTATTATCTTCCCTTAATGTTACGTTAGCAGCATAACTGTAAGCAGTTTCTGTTTGAATTTCACAGCATCATAACAACGAAAAAGAACACTAATCGATCATCTCCATGTATGTAAATAAATACCGGGCACTAACGTCAATTACAAGTTCAGCCATAGAAAGCTAAGAGGTGCAAAGATCATCGAAGGGAACCTGTTACAAATGATAATTATAGTTTCACAAACGTGCATTGAAAATATGAATTTGTTCTACGAGAATGACAGACGACTCGAAACTGTCGGAACTGAGCGCAAAAATATGTTTCTAGTCAACAAATGGCGTGTAAAAATATTCTCTATAATTTAGCCGTTAGAGACCACGTTCCATTATTTTGTAACCAGAAATAATTTGGTCTTGAGTTTCATCGGGTCAGCGAAGTAAGGCATTATGTAAAGGTAAACGATAATGACTCGCCATTACAAGAAAAGATGATATGTTAATGTTGTTTGATGATTAAATTGTAATGGCGCGTTTTTGCTTGCGTGCTTGATTAATTCATAAAATGATTTTATGATTGTATTTCATAAAGATGATAGAGATATATTTTAATCATAGTGTATGTAATACTGTTTGAATATCACTGAAATCGATATTTGAATTTATTTGAACGTGATATATTAATAATGAGATTTTATCTGAATGTCATGTTATGTCAAACAATAACATAATTTTAAAATTAATTGAAACTGGTAAATATTATCAATAGCCACTGCCACTTAATAAAAACCTATAATATATTCACACACACAAGCCTTTTTAAACGCAATTTAAAGATTATATGACTGCGCAGTAAGTGAATGTATTAAGAAGAATTCAGGCATTCAAAACCTAAAGCATCAGGTTTACATAAGAAATATCAATATTATCTACCAGCGAAACTTCACGCTCTCTCAAGGCAAATTGATTCCGATGAATAATATTATTTTAACATATAGAATCGGTTATAATCAAAATAGCAAAACTCGTGATAAATTGGAAACCACGCTGAGATAAACTATATTGGAATATAACACGTCTTAAAAGCGAATAATCGTAAAAACTGATAGCCTAGTAGCGCTGGCTTGCGGTTTTAATCGCTGTGTAAATAGTCGCTACGCACGCAGAAGGGACTGCATCCGTAAATGAACGAATCTGTAGTTTTCAGAGCGTTTCTTTCTCACAGAGCTCCATTATCGCTTACCCGATCATTAAATAAAAAACAAGCTTCCATTCTTTGTAACAGAACCCTACTATGTTCTATTGCCAGCTCAAACAAGATTTAGCGTCACGTGTAACCGATCTTTGCGACTTGGACATAAAACGCGGTTTTAATTGGATTAGCAGCAGAATTTAAGACCTTTAGAATAAGACCAGCGACGTCGCGGTCAGGTTTCCTGACTAGGCGAGGAAACCCGACCGTTTAATTATATACAGCAGTGAAAATTGTATCACGAACTGAGATAATTATCGCAAGTTTTCGTCATATTTTTCGGTCAGAAACTATCACAGTCTCTGCACCTTGCTTAACATCAGGAGTAAAGGAAATGAATTATGGTTTATACCTAGTGATAACAGCGCACTGATAAGTAATTGGAGAACAATTGTGAACTGTTACAGGAAGCTAATTACCAGCATAATAGTATCTTTGATCAGAGATTCAAGTGAGATTTGTTTAGTAATATTGAACAAATAAACTCGAGAGGGAAGTGAGTTGGGACCAAGTGTTGTGCCTTGAAAACTAACAAACAAACCCGCTCAAATCATAAAATATCCGAATGATGCTTATATTCCTTAGTATGAATAACACCGTAAAACAATTTTAAGTAACAGTAAATAATAGTATGAGCTGACTACGACACGATTGCACACAAATTGCCTCAATCAGCGACTCGATCGGTATAACAACCTGTAATTAAATCCGAAAATGACAGCCGACCAATTGGAGACGGAAATATCCAATCGTGTAGATCACAGATATGGAAATTCTGAAGTCCATCAAACCACGATGACATAGAAATAACTGTCAGACTATAAAGGGGAAAACAAAGTAAATTAAATTACTAACTATTAGCGCGTGTTTTATTAACAATTTCATAATGAATAACTATAAATACTTAGGTATTAATTTATTAAACAGCTTATACCCAATGATTAGTATAGGTACAGCGCATAAAGAAATATTTACTCTTTTACAGGCCAATTTATATGTACGTTATAAAGTAATAAAGACTTTAATTGAATGTGTAATTTACAACCGTATCTATTATAGTAACTGTACATTATATGAGAGACGTAATTTCTGGTTCAAATAGGCGCTTAATTCCCAAATTTTTTTCCAAATGGAATAGCCATCAATCGTAGAGAAATTAATGGTTATTAAAATGTATTCACCGAGAGATTCTTCAACTCATCTGAGTGTCACTAGTTGGCACGGAACTAGTAATCGTTAACTTTTATGTCAATAAGAAATCAAGTGTGTCAGACCGTTACACGCACAAAAACTGGTTGTGGGTCATTGGCACAGTACTCGTGCCTCGCGAGGGTATTCGGATGCGGATTCGGATTCTCTTTTCTGAAATTGATTTGAATCCAAATCAGTTTTTATTCCTAAAGGGCTTATTACAGTTTCCTAAACTTAGAAAACACTTTAATTCCCACTTTGTCACATAAACAGACCAAAAAAACGTTTGCTTTTACTTGTACAGCAATGAATCTCTCTGAATTTAGGAAAGGAATATGTATTTTGTCTTTTAGAAAAGGTAATCCCTTACCAGTTTAAAAGTTTTTAAATAAGAAAGCAAACTACTGAAGTTCGTTAGCTACAAAAGGTGATACCGTTCTCACAACGAAAGAGTCATATTACAGGTATTACATGCATTTTATGTTACGGAGTCACGCGAACATTATTTAAGTTGCTGCTAACTTTTAAACAATAGGTAAACGTAGTTGACGATATGTGACACTTATTACCGTTAACAAGTGATTATGTACTACGTACCTACCTATTTATTCATTGTTTATTTTTCATGCCATACATTCTATGATAAATATGATAATATCTAATATAATGAACGCATCGATCACAGATCACTGTCTAGCTACCATTAGTGCTTTATTCATCATTCTTCGAAAGTTTATTTTAGAGATAAGCTTCTCCAAATTATAGCTATACAGACTTGTCAAAGTCAAAGCTAAATTACTTATTTGTTCGGAGCTGTCTAAATCTTAACGACTTCCCGCTGTTTTCTTCGGATCATCATTCGAATTGAACGAAGAGCGATATAATAATATGCTTGTTTTAAAGAGGCGCGGAAGGCATTTATGGACTTGTCTTTTCCATTCGTTAATTATAACTAGTCAAATAGTATACTCAAAAAACACACTCGTACAATTATCACTGTGTTACTGACTTTATTTTTTTGGCTGAATATGCTAGAATTTTATTTATAACTTCAATGTTTAGATTATTATATTTAGAAGGTTAAGTGTGTTTTAACTTTTTAACATCGACAGTTGAATATGCCAACAAATTTGTACCAATTTAATGAAAAATCAGTGTTACGCGAAAACAGTAGGTAGTCTACTAAAGTCACAATGTTCTATATGAACGTGATTCTATTTATTTACAAATGATACTGGATATTGTTATGCATTTTTCACGTCATAAAACAATTGTAGTAGTACCCGACTAGAATACTAAGTAACACTTGCTATTATTTGCATAGACAGACCATTTGAACCAGCCGAGGCAACGAACTCGGTACAATATCAAAATTTACATACGAGAAGTCTTTTGTTATTGTATAGAACACGTGACAAAACACGGATAATATAATTGATAGGAAAGTTTGAATAGGTGCGTAGTTGAATAGTTTGCTTCGAAGACGGTTAACTGTTAATCGCGTATAAATTTCTTGCGTTACGTTACGTCACAGTATAAGGAATAATAAATTATATTATATTCCTTTACTGTGTTTACGTTTAGTTACGTTTATGGCATAACGAAGTAATTACTCAAGTTCATACCAAAATTACCCAGGTTCATATCATAACTAACATTGCCAGCCAAAAGAGAAGCGGTAGGTACTTTAAAAAACAAAGCCATAATACATACACCATACTTTTTTCATTTATACTTATATTCTATCATTATTATAACGAAAAATAATTCTTGAATATTTATAATAACAACTTTAAACCAAAAGTGCCTCCTAACATGTTAGTGCAAAAGTATTGTTTATTTACGACAAATAAACGTCACAGAGTCTGGGAAAGCAGATAGAGATAGCGATACAATGGCTATTGAATACCAAACACCAATTCGGGATCAATAGACCATGATGCCAGAAAACGATATCAATTGGTCATTACCGTCAATAAGCGTTTGTTAGCGGAGAATAAATAACCTTGGACCTTATTAGTATTCAATGTCAAATGTTATTTGATGCAAATAGCGAATGAGCATGCGGATTACAAAGTTGCAATGTGTGCAGTAAGCTTGGATCTTATTCTTGTCTTATTGGTGCTTGGGAAAATTTCTCAACATAAGTACAGTTCGGCCGCTGTATCTTGGCGCGTCTGAACTTCGCGCAGAAGGCTGCGCAGTAACATAATTCGCCAATACTCGATACGCGGTGTATTGTGTCTCAGTCATACGTTAGCATGCGATCTCTGTCTTACATGCGCTAAAGTTCGCAAAGCCTATGTTCAGACACGCCAAGATACAGCGGCCGAACTGTACTTGGGTTGAATAGTTTGAATATTTAAAAAGAGTTCTCCTTCAGGGCCGGCGTTGCATTGCCGATTCCTCTGGTATTGCTCATGTCCATAGGCGACGGTAACCACTTACCATCAGGTGGCCTGTATGCTTTTTCGTCTGCCCTTCAGGCTATAAGAAAAAAATATTTGGATTTGATTACAATGTATTATTTTCTATTTTGGTACATTGGTAGTACCTTATGAGAAGTAACGCTGAAAGAAACTCCGCTCATCTTTTAAATGACGCATAACGGTATTTTCCCTCTTACCTGAGCATCGTAAAGATATTGTTTGAGAGCTGTAGGCCCTAAGAGTTACCAATGACCACTCATAACTCCTTATTGCTTATGTCGATTGCAGTGGTAAGAATTTACAATTTAGAAACTATTTGCAGCTTTCTAATTAGCAATAGTATTTATGGTATTTTATAGATTATATACATAAAAGTTGTGGTTATAAACAACAATTGATGGAGAACCTGTTATCTTTTTAGCACAAATTATAGCATATTTTATCACAAATATGCATCTGAATGTAACGGTATATTATCGCGGTATATCATCGCAACACATTATCGTGATTTTCATCGCTATCAGTACACAATACAATATCATAACCCTTATCCTTTGCAAGTAAATTGATCGTAACTCATTGCCACTCCCAGCATAGTTCAACACACCTAACACGTGGATACGAATATCTCACCCAAATTGCAACAGGCTTATCATTAAACGAACAGTACGAGCTTAGGCTTAACCCTACATTCAAAGCGTGGCATTCATCACGATATTTACAAATGATCGGCAAACAAGCAATAAACCTGTATGAATTTGACGTCTGTGAATAATGAGTTTGCTAGTAGAGATTCTCTACATTCATTGGTACCGATTTGTAGTTAACGGGCGGATCTTTTTATGGATTTGGAAGTGATATTGATATGGCGCTTATAATCAATAAATATAACCAATAACAACGTTGAAATGGAAACAATACATCTACCATTTAAAATATTATGAAATGAAATATTCATTTCATCATGTATCTAATCCAATGCTATGAATCACTATTGTATAAAGATATACCTCTTGACAAAAACGACAAACTATTATAATATTTTAGGTAAAAAAATCTTCCTCATTAAAAAAATTGTAAGACATAATTTGAAAAGCGATATTTCACATAGTATTTGCTTCTCATAAACATAAAACATAAGAATCTTACTAATGGTATAGACGAAAAAATCCGTAGTCAGTGCCGAAGCCTGTATACCTCTTAATAAGTTAATATCCTAAGTTGACCAATAGCTTCAATTACCTATAAGTTTTGGAATGAAGGTTTTATTACACTGTATTCGGACAGATATGGGGATTCCCTAACAAAACCGTCACACTGCTTAGAGTAACTCACGAGTCTGAAATGAAACGGGGTCGGTTCGACCGGTCTTTACCTTCAAGGGTAACGTTCAAAAGTAGTTTGTACTGGAAAACAAACGGGTTAGCAAGGTGTAGGTAAATTTCTCATTTCTACGAATAAAAGTGATGTGATAACATTACTTATTATGTATAGCCAAATATATGTAGCTGCTCACTCATTCATACTTAAAGAACAATGCCTATGGCTTAAAGAAAATAAAATTTAAAGAAAATAAAAAAGAGAAGTGTCAAGCCGGGTGTCTCCGGATGGAACGAAGTTCCTTTCGATTAATTAGTGAAGGAATTGTAATAAAATTTTATTTTTTTCAAGTTATAATAATATTTTTTTTATATACGTATAGGTTAGAACAAAAATAGATTATAATATTTATACTTATACAACAAAAATAATCGTCGCGACACCACACTGTTCAATGCGAAATAAAAAGACGAAACGAAAATATCTGGCTTGCTTTCTATAAGAGAGAGAGAGAGAGAGAGAGACAGACAGAGAAACATGCGCACGCCGCACGACTTGTAACGACGCCGCACGAGTTGTAACGACGGCAAAAAGTGTCGTTACAACTTTTCGTCTTAATTTTTTCCGTCTAGCCCCCTTTCGCAACGCGCGATAAGGAACTTCGTTCCAAAAATGATCTGAAAATCTTGTTATAAAAATGTCCAGTACAAGAACGCTATCTACACAATCTTAATTATAAAAACAGATACGATCTATAAAATATTACCAATAACTTTCAAAACTTGTTCATCCATTAATGCAAACAAATTAATACCTACCACCGATATGGTTTTCATGATCGTTAATTAAATTCAAAGGGTCTCCCACGATACAAGTTAATAAACCAAATAGACCATCTGCTTCGTAAAGATTTAATATGAAAGATCTGTTGGTATCCACGTCTCATTTACGAGATATACAACAAGAATACACAATTAATAATCCAATGCATGCCCCGATATGCAAATGGAACAACTAATAGGAGATTGTTATCTTTTATTTACGAGTTACGTGACAACTGCTTGCGATCTGTTTTTCTTGTTGTACGCCAGTCTAGACTTTAGCTGCGCTACCTACAATTTCTCAGTCTACGCCTCCCGCCCACAAACATTCACAATTGTTTTAAATAGCTACTGACTTTCAGCTGCAGAATGAATTAAGCTGCCTTGCCGACAAATTTTAATATACAATTTCAGGTCTCAACTCTCTAACGGGGTAACCAAAGGAACGGGGAAGTTAGTAGTAAAAAGTTCAGTGAACAATATTGACGCTCTTCTGATAATGTTTATATAACTTTGTGCACATGATAAAACCTATAGCCATTGTCTATCTGCACTATATCTTTCGAACGGTGAAACATTCAAATAGGCGGGAGTTCCTTCATGTTTGCGTATTGCGCCAGAGCACGTATATTGAACATACACAAATGAGACGTCACAAACTCAAACATCTATCCGTCATATCATATTCTATAGTCTAACCCAAGGTCCAACGAACCCTTTACTCAACTACCAACTGAGCTAAGGAGTCGTCAATACAATCACAGACCATTATAGTAGTTGAACGGGCTGGACTGGTTGATACTCTATCTCTAAGTCAACGTCCCATTCTCATCGCGGGATCTTGCTTGCATTGGAACTAGGTATTGTTAAAGAACAAGTATATCCTTTTTAAAAATATTATTACCAAAACAAAATTAATTTGAAAAAAGTACTTACCTACTTATTTCTCAAAACGAATCATTCGATGATTCATGTTGTAGAAGTTGACATTGGCAATGCATTGGGACTAGTTATTGTTAAAGAACAAGTAAATATTATATCCTTTTTAAAAATATTATTACCAAAACAAAATTAATTTGAAAAAAAGTACCTACCTATTTCTGAAAACGAATCTTTCGATGATTCACGTTGTAGAAATGTATTTTTATTAATCCCTAAAACCAGACTGTAGACAGTTGATATCTAGTAGGTAGTTAATACAAATCTAGATAATAGACATAATTATAAATTATGTACTTTGTGTCAGATGCCTACTAAACCACGTCAAATACTGACAATATTAAATTAAAATTTAAAAAACCCCCGACAGTTTTATTTACACGAAACATCGCTAAGACCCTCGATTAAATCACCTTTCAGACAAAAAACTGATCAAAATCGGTTCATCCGAGTGGGAGCTACGATGCCACAGACAGACATACAGATACACCGATACACAGACACGTCAAACTTGTAACACCCCTCTTTTTTCGCTGGGGTTTAAAAATAAGTATAATGGACAAACAGCCACGTAAGCGATTCTATAAAAAAATTATCCGGCTTTTCATCGTATCTAGGGAACCCTAAAATTAATTGCTTGTTTCAATACTCCAACTACCGTATGAATTAATGACTTGCGTCTTGCAGCAACTTCAAAGGCCGTGTCAGAGATAAAACTGACAGCAACTAGTGATGGTGGTGCAGCTGTCAAACACAAATGAACGCACGAAAATAAAACAAATTTATTTGATGTACAACTATCTACAGAGGATTGCTTTTAAATAAGTTTTGAAACTTGACTAATAGTAGCTACAATTTTATATTTGTACTAGTAACCGCCCTCGCTTTGCTTCGGATTTTGTATAGAACCCGTAATTTTTACATAATAATAATTTTTAAGTACTAAAATATAGCCTATATTACGCGGGAACAACAGGGCTTTCTATTGGTGAAAGAATTTTTGAAATCGGTCCAAACTTAATCCAAACTTTATGTTCAGTTCTGTACAATAGTTTGTGGCGCAACATAAATACACACTACAGTTAGGTTAGAGTATACATTATAATGAATGAAAACTCATGCTCATCATGGGAAATAATTATGGGTTCCCCACTTCCTTTCGGTTGGCAACAAATCGGTAGTGTCGGTTGTTACATGTCCATGGGCGGCGCCGCAGCAGTGACAACTTACCGTTACGTTGGCAAGTCTGCTCGTTCGTCGTAGTTACTTAAAAAACACATTTCCATTATGCAGATTGCAAAGCTTTAACGGTTTTCATATACATATTATGTACAAATATTATAATAATAATATATTTGACGTTTATAATCCTACTAATATTATAAACGTGATAGTTTATTACAAGTATGAATGTTTGTTACTCTTTCACGCAACTACTGAACGGATTTTCATGAAATTTAGCACACAAGTTGACCATGATATGGAATAAGAAGAGTACTTATTATAACTAGCTAATAAGAAGAGCACTAGTAGGTCATAACTTTGAGCCTTTATTCAATTAAGTCACATTACAGCACTCAGCAGTACAGTAGTGCAAACGAATTTTCATGAAAGACCAGAAGACTTTATACCAGATCATTAGGGTACTTATTATACCGGAAAACGCGGGGAAAACAGGCGGCAGCAGAGCATTAGTAAATCATAAGCCTTTATTCGGTAAATTAAAACATAATAGAGATAGCAAGTATAAGTCTTAGTACAGCAGTCAACAGTACAGCCGTACAGCGCTGTACAGTTACTGCACTCGGGTGGCCTCACGCGCCGCAGTCACGCCCACTCGAGTCACCGGCCAATATTGTTACACGACTTCGATGTTATGACGGTTGTAATGAGGAGGTTGAACACTTGATAAATTGGAGCGATGTGCACTAAAGCATATTTGAATTTAATTAACGGTGGGAAGCTTGTAATTATTATGTTGATTTTGGATGAAAATTATAAATAGAAAGTTTAATTTACAACGATAATACGAGGTTCATTAAAATTGAAATTAAATTAAAATTGTAGTCAGTAGTAGTACTATAAAAAAAGAGTCATTAACCCTTCCAATCTACAAAAGTTATCCATATATTATAAAATTGGTATTAACAAATTTTCGTCTGTACAGCGCAAACAACGAAAACGCAATAAAATGTACCTAGGTATAATATTTATTAATGCATACACTTCATCACAAAGTTGCATCAACTAAAGACCGACGCACGCAAGAAAAATTATAACGGATATCGGAATCCATCCCGCAATTTAATAAGTAGAATTCCCAGCGTAAGTTATGTGGGAGCAAAAACATGGCACACCCTCGGGCTTCGTACGATCCTAGTAACAAATGGATATCAATTGAGATAAAAACAGAACACGAAGCTTCCTATTACCACACAGTTACAGTAGTAAAAAATGTTTGACGTGACTAGACATAGTATTTAAAGTGGACAGGTGGTAATAGAGTAACGGTCATAAACATATCGATTGATCAATCAAAACCGTTTCTTGTAGTTGGTAACTCAATGGATCTTTAACTCGTACGAGGGCTTGAAGTGCGATTATACTGGGAGGAAAGAATTTTCATGTTTGTAGGTGACAAATTAATTAAGTAATGTAATTTCATACACGCTAAATAATGAAACAATTGTTTAGTTACGGGCTATAAAACATTACAACTATAATAATAGCCATGACATGAAATTAGTCATTTCCAGAACTCGCACAATAGATCACAATATCTAAACTTAACGTTCCACAGACCCTAACTTTATGTCACGCTAGCCTACGGTGGGGCACAAATCAACTTTCAATACATGCACGAACTACGAAATTTACTCACAATCGTGCATCAGCTAGCGGATTTCCCATACAACCGTTCGGTGACTCGAACGCATTGACATCGACACCGCTAACCCAGTCGTAGACAATGAGTCGTAACACAGCGGTTAAAACGAAATTATCATGATTATCAAGATGAAAGAATTGCCAATCTAGCTAAAGTTAGGTAAGGCGCTATAAAAATATAATAACTAATTTCTATGCGACATAAAATATGACAAAGCTAAGGTAAAATACAGTTAAGCGGTAATCACACATGTACCTAATTACAAAGAATGGAATAACAAACATTATTTAGCATGGAACAGCTCTACTGAATCCATTCAAAATGCGGGCAGTAAAATGAAACACGTAGAAACACGTAATTTGGAGTACAATAAAATACAACAGTGCAATTTGTAGCACAATAACGAAATAACGTTACGAATTTATAACCGCACAGTACATAAAAAGATACATCACGAATCGATAAGCGTTATTGTGAAGCCCTGATCGATTTAGCGAGCCTATGAGAGTTTCAAGAGAGAACATTAAGATGTCGGCACTCCTGTCCCTTAAAGTAATATGATATACGAGTGTATACTCTGAGATAAATTGTAATTATGCTATGCTAAGCAGTATAAATGCTAAAACTCATTAAAGCCACGTAATTTGCTATCAGTAACTTCATTAGTCAATAGCATAATATATCTTCCCTCATTGTAAAGAAATATTTGAATACACTCAATATGTAATCGGTACTCGTACGTTAAATTAATGAATAATTATGTTACATTACATTATAATATTTTTATATTACATTAAACATCTTTATTAACATGCAGTATAAATACATTCTAAATGGATTCTCGTTTTTGCAGAATGAATATATTTTAAACTTCCCTGCGCGGATGTGACAGAACGAGTAAGGCTGAAAGCCTCCCCTATTGGTGTTATTTCCAGTAAACTAAGAGACATCTTATTCAATACGAAACACTTAACCTTAGTGTCAAGTATTCGATTTAAACACGATGCTCGAATCGATTTCCGTTAAAGTTTTGCGTCCACCCACGGTCCGCACCGTTCATGGCGAACTGCGACTGGATATTTTCCATGTGTCGAGACACGGATATAAAATAAATCATGATTGGATAAAACACGCCCACGGAACTAAGTGCCTTTTTGAAGATGATTTGGATGCACCACCCACGCGAGGAACCAGAATAGAGTATCTACAAATAAGCTTTAGTTAGTCACAAAAGGACATTCATAAAACGATAACAAAGCTAAATGTAATTGCTGTGAAAAAACTGTATGGAACAAAGGCAATTATCGATGCCCTTGTTTTGATTGTTTTCAAAGAATATGTTAAAACTGTTAGTACTGCTACTACACTAACAAATAATACAACACTTTCGATACAACACATCTTAAATTCTGAGGAACTGGAAAGACTGAATGAAGACGATGGATATATTTAAAATGGATGCTTTTACTAACGATTCCATAGTTCAGAGGTTAAACAAGTAGATGAAGTTACCTCAAGGAGCAAAGATTCCACAAACATTTAGGACAGCATGCCGCAGCGCTTCCAGTAAGTGAAGATCCACGATTCCCCGTAGCGAGAGCTAGCCGAGTTCAGCTATTAGCATAACTAGAGAAGCGCGAGCGCAGGTGAGCGGCTAACGGTACTGAGCATGCGCATATCGATGACGCATCTCTATTTCTATTTCATTTCAAACCCAACTTTACTGCTGACATCTTAAAAAACAATATCACTTTATCGATTCCTCTTCATAATACATTCATAAGGTCAATCCGTAAACACATGAGACAGAACGTCACCGTGTAGACAGATTTTCATGTCACAATAAATTGCCGCTTTATCACAGTTTCATTCATCTTGAATATTAAAAAGTTATAAAGTTTCGGTCCCACAATAAACATTGATTTATTTAATTTATATGATTGAAAAGGGACACGCAAGATAAACGTTTATTGTTTCTAATGGCGAACCTGCGGAGCCTGATAATTTTATTGCTTTTAGTCATGTTCTTTGGAACCTGGCTATTTCATTATCCTTTATTAATCTTGCTTTGACCTGGGACACTAAACTAAATAGGGTTGACGCTACAATTATTTCAAACTAGTGGATACTCAGGTAGGTCCACTACGCTATATAAAATTCTGATGACAATTACAGATCAGTGTTTTTGTGTTGACAGTCTGTGTATGGCGCCATCTTTACATATTATCCTCAAATTGTTGTATGGGAAAAGTGGAAAACCGACTTTATCAATGGACTGAATGTATCTAGTGCATTGTTTTAGTGGTCTCAAACCACCTTCGGATTATTGCCTTTCAAATGATATCATTTAGAAGCATATCGGTTGGATGGTTTCAGAGTATATAAAGAACATCCGTACAAACTATTAAGTAACTTAATAATAATGGATTTCCGCAAAGTAACGCCTTATACTATTAACTACATGTATCCGTACAAACATTTTTTGTGTTTTATATATTACTAGCTGACCGGGCAAACGTTGTTCTGCCAAATTTTTTTTAGGGGTAAGGGGATGAAAAATAGATGTCCGATTCTCAACTCTAGACGATATGCACGCAAAATTTCACGAAAATCGGTCGAGCTGTTTCGGAGCAGTTCAACTTCTAACACCGTGACACGAGAATTTTATATATAAGATATAGATTCTTAAACAAATTTGGAGTACTTTATTCAGTTGTCACAATTCTTATTCAAGATTGTGTTAATAATGAAGACCAAAGCAAGCGTGACGACATAAACAGTTCTGAAAGGAAAAATCGTGATCTCGAAAGTGAATGCACATAAAGTATATTTAAGCAACACCATATAAAGTAGCAGAACTAAATACCCCATGTCTATTACGTGACTCTTGCATTTACGCCATATCACATAAATTATTATAACAGAAGACCAAAAAGTAACGACGAATGTAAATTTAAGTTTCACGTTTGCTTTAACGAATTTAAATTTACATGTAGTGATCACTCACGTATTAGCACAAAACGCATGCAGTTAATGTTTAGTAAAATTATTAATATCACGTGCCAAGTCTTTCTAGTTTCTCAATCAGTTCAGCTATTACACGATGACTAAGCAATACTTCATGTCACGAGTTAGCGATTTTGAAAACACGACAAAATGTTATAACTCGATTTACGAGTACAATACGTCAAGTTTGAGGTATCGTAAAGCAGTTTGCAAAAGCTATTGTCGTACGGCCCTATCAAAACAAATAATATGACTTTAGCTTATTTTCACAAGTCAAATTAATAGTATGAATTCAACATTTTAATTCTTAGAAGATAGCTTTTGCAAAGATATGCAAAAAGCTAACAACTATCCTTAATATAACCTGAGACACAGATTACCGTACCCATTTACCGAATGAATACTTTGAAAATAAAATGTAAGCTATTCATGGAATCCATAAAGTCTATTTTTCCAAAACCTTACATTGGTCGTATTACTACACGTTGCGATGACAAACTGCGATTTTTGTGATCGTCAAGTGGTGATAAAGCATAATGTAATGTGAATGACGTAAGTTTATCTTTAAACGCGCACGCTGAGTTACGAGAGGAATCTCTTTTATTTCGTTACACGGTTCTGCTGATTATAATGATATAGATTTTGATTTGTTTAACAACATGGAAAAGATTTTTTCTCTTTTCTTTAATGGAAATAACTTTTAAAACCTTTTTAGAACCTTACATTTTTAATTTGATTCTATAACTTTTTGTTACATGTTAAATACGTTTTATTGTGTTGTTGTAATTGGAACTTTTATTTATACAAAACACAAGTTATTGCCTGCAAATTATTACGCTTAAAATACTCACTAATATAAATCCTTTAATTTTGCAATGATAATTATTTTCACACACCCCATACAAACTTCCATCTCTTTTACCCTTCAAGGCATGAATTTCCCAAAATCAGTTCTTAGCTGACGTTTTCTTCTCATTATATATTTGCCAACAGATTTTACATGTTATATATTTTAAGTTGTAGAAAATGTCTAAGTAATTTGTGTTACACAATCAAAACCTGTTACTACCGGAAATAATACAAAATAAGATTCTAATACTGTAGCAGTCGTAAGTTGGGATTATAAGAAGAATACAGCAAACGGGCTCGGCTATTCAAGTATTGAATGCAGTGGACGTGAAGTACCCTTAGCTTGTGCTACAATTGTTCGAGAAAACAATTCAACATACCAACATGCAGGCGGAAGCAGTTTAACAGGAATACATTTGAAAGTGCATATAACGTTAAGACCCGTTTGGTTTTCACAATGTAAATCAAATTTCAAATTTTCTTAAGCATATTAAAATCAATGTTGATAATACTTAGTAAAAATATGTTTTTTTTACATGTAATTTTTGCTAATGGTAAAGTCGGTTTTCAGGAAGTCTGACAAAGATTACTTTGTCTTCTTTCTTCATTTTACACAATTTCATTTCGTTATTTACGAATTCAGCAAATTTTTTCAAATAAATTATCTTTCCAATTTCATTAGGGTACATCACCTCGTTTCTAGGTTTAATCAGATCATTGAATGTCCTATCACACACTGTTTTAAGTTTTCGTTTCTCCCATTAATTTCTTGTCTTCAACAATATACCATAGCAGAAAGCCTCCTACATTGCACAGCGTTAACCAGTTCGGTTTATCCGCACATATATTGCCATGCAGAGTTTGACAGCTAATGGGCGTGCATTAGTTATAAAAGCTTATTTTAAGTTGCAAGCGATTTGAGATTTCCGTTTTGTTACGTAAAATTTGACTTTAGATTTAATTAAACGTTACTGTTCCGAAGAAGAAAAACGTTGAGAGCTCTACAATATTCTGAAAGGTGTGTAAAGTCTGCCAATCCTGATTGCAGGTGTGGTAAATAGGGCCTTATCTCCTTTCGCAAGCTATTGTGAAGTTTGACATATTTTCAATAGGCATATGTTTCCAAAAAATCTGCTTCAATAACCACAAATAGACCACGAAAAGATAAAGATTTAATTAAACTAGACACTGAAATATTATCTTAGGTTTCTTTTACTTATACCACTCAACATGTAACTACACGAGAACCTTACCGCGGTATGGGAGCAAAAGAAGAATGTGTACAACTCGAGGGATGAGCTTCGACCGTCGTATTTTAACGGCTGCATTTAAATGTATTTTCCCACAATGGATAACCGCATTGTATCGATAAATGTTCTTTAAAATATGCTTGTATTACTTTACTACGCCATAAATTTGAAATAAGAATAAGCTTTTGTTATTGAAAAACATTAGAATGAACATAAAATGACAACCATTTCAGTTTTAACCACTGTCGAATATTTTAGATTACTTTTTTATCCTACATATTTACATGTAGTTTATAGACAATAGGAGTTCAATACTTAATACTAGGTGAAAATTATTGTGTTACGTGAAATGGTTATGATACTCTCAAACAGGGAATAGAAAAGATATTAACTTTTTGTAATTTCACAAAGCAATTGTTGCATAAACACTTTCAGTGAATTCCTCGAGGCGGGTAGTAGTTACAACGATCAGGAGCAAATTACTTTAACTATCCAATCCTATGATTATGATAATAATGATTACACAAGCAAATTTATTTACTGACGTACAATAAAACGTTAGAGCTCTGAACAAAACAATTTGTTGAGAATTTGTCGTCAACAATTTGTCATCTAATGCTATGGCAGGCGTACTGGCGCACAGGAGCATGTCGAAATAGAAAATATCTATCAGAATAACATTGGAGTGATTTTGTAGATAATTATAATTAATAATTAATTTATAAAAGAAGAATTAAATTATACGTCTATTACTACAATAATTCTTCTTTTATATATTAATTAATTTTGCTGTTTCTACTAACTATTGCTAATGAGGATATAGCGACACAATTCTGTCATGATCTCAAATAAGACTGTCGTTCTTGTAGCTACTGGAACTGCATATACTTTTGCCACTGTTAAATGTGTACTACTTATTAAAACTAATATAAGCAGACTAGTGTTAGCAAGTCCGTACGCAGAGTGTTGTTAACGACAAGCATCATATTTGCAATGCTGCCTTGCTGAGAATTGTCTTAGTGATAACTACACCGATCCAAAATCTATTGCACTATTATCGAAGCAAAATAAATAATTTTCCTAGAGTAATAACGTGTTTAGTGTTTTGTTTTGCATTACAATGTGCACTGTAATCTACAGGCATCATTAACGTTTATGAATGGTCGTCATCTCCTTGTAATGTGAACCGGAGAGCCCGGGTCCTGGTGATAAAACGCTCGTAAAACTACTTATTAGTTATGTTATCCTGGAAACTTGCAATACGCATCTCGAAATAGTGATTCGCAATTTGATTCTTTCTATTTATCATCCTAATGTTAACTGGAAGAATTTCATTAATTCATTATGAAATAATTTAACTTCATCTTTAATTTAACTTCACAGTTACAGCGAGCTGGAATTCTGGAATTAGTTGTTCTGGTATCCCAAATTTATACAGAGTTCAGAAATACGTGAATTGACATCGACATATTATATGCTACAAAGTAGTATTCATCTTGTATTTCATAAAATGTCTACCACCACTAAAACCATGTTTAGCCTATGCCATCCATGCTCTTGCAACGGGGAAGAACCTTTAATATTAACAGTCTTTGCCTATTCATTGCTATCTGTATTATTTGCATATTGCCTTATATAACTTTACTTCAAATTTTATTCTTTCCCATAAATAACACTCAGTAGTGAGCCGATGGCTAAATACTAATTACCCATAAGCGTCAATATAATATTTTATGCAGTAATCCTGTAACATACTCGTAATATCAAAGGAAGCGCATTAACTAGATTTATATCATCCCGTGGACTACTATAACTTACGAGGAGACGTTAGTCTATTTTATAGGCCCCGGTTTTACGTTTCAAACGTGAAGGTTAATTCTGAACCTACAACGGTATTCAGATCACAAGGAGTTTCCATATTGCGGTTCTCAAATAATTTCGAGTATTTTAAACAGTCACTCACAAGTGACTAACTAATCTTATTTTGCGATAGCGAAATTTTCTGGAGACGTTCATGATTAATGTTATGCAGCATATAAATAATAAATATTGCAAGAGATTCTGTAAAAAACACGTTTATGGATGTAAAGGTAAAGGACACTATTTATCCTAAGGTATCCTCTATCTTCCTTACTCGTGGAGTATCCTGCTGAACTAGGGATGAGGCTATTAAGCCAGGAAGGTTTATTGACTGAGAGAATAAGGTCTGGTTTAATCCAGACTTTATTCGTCCATGGTTCCTTTAAAGGAACTAATTAAGAACTACTTAAGGAAGTACTTACTTGCTTAATGACCACACTAAAAGCCAAAAATTAATCTTTTTCTATAGAGATGCAATGTCGCAGACTTTGACTTTCTTTAAAACTTTTCTTTTGACCCTGCAACTATATTCAAAGCAACACATATCTGACGCGCGCAAAACCTTTCCGGAAGGTTGAGAATCACTGATACAGAGCATCAGCGATTAGTTCCATGAAATCGATATTTATGAGTACCGTGGAGAGTAATGTATGTATGTATGGTATATATCTTCCGTGACAAAGAGATACAAAACCTATGAATACCTGTCATGTCACAACGTCACAAGTAAACAAGTCGTGCGTGAAATATCTATAAAATAATTTATCACGCACGTACATACAAGTGATTCATTCGAATAACCTAGTCCGAATAACTGAGTCGAATAACCTAAATCCGTCTCATAATGGAGTCGACTTTAGAAGAAATATAAACTTTGTATTATTCTTTACATTTGTTTCGATTTCGTTCAAAAATATTTCGAATCTTTACGAATTGATCAAATCCATTGTCTCAAAACAATTTTTAAAACTTACCTGAAAATGTTTTCGATTAAATTAAAATGATAAATGTGCAAAAGATAACAACGAGGTGCTTTGAGCACAGTACGTGTAAGAAAAATATCAATTTTCTAGTTATTTCCACAACATCGCCGTAACTTAACTTTTTCCATACCATCGCTTAATTTTAACATTAGTTTGTGCATTAGTCAATTTATTATATTAACATTTTATTATATTAACATTAAGAGTAATTTGTGGCAAATTGTATCCGTTGATCGGGGCAAAGCTAGACTTAATGCTTAAAAAATGTAAAGTTATCGACATTAAAACTAAACTTACAACGAATTAATTTGACGTGATACATTTAACACGATTCAATTTGCATATCAATCCCAACGAGTCAGATTTTCATAATTAACTTAATGAATATGGTTCATTATTTATTCCGTTAGTATTGATATATTGCTAACACCATTAATTAATGAAAATCGTTGCCTAATATAAACAGTGTTTGAGAAATAAATCTTGAACAATTTCCCCCGACCTTAATTGCTTTTGTTAGTCGGACAATCGTGCACAAATAATGGTTTTGTCTTCTATCGAGAAACCAGACAGAAAGGTTGCCTGTAAGTCGATTCGGCATTAATCTACACCAAATACCAATAAATTATACCGAAGTTGCAGTCTATAATACTAAAGTTGAATGGAATAATAGCACTATGATTTGTAGTAAAATTTAGTAAAATGAAAAATGTTGAAATGCCTTTATTTTCCAAAACTGGCTTCTAAATTTTTACTAATTATAGTTTTTTAATTGCCACTAAACTTTAAATATTACCCCTTCTTGGACACAACTGCGATCACGAAGGAGTACGCATACTTGAAATTTATACAGAGAAGCAGTTAGATACACACGAAATATTAAGTGAAAGACAAACTAGCAACTTACAGACAATCTTAAGAGTTAAAGAATTTATGAATTTAATTTATGAATTTCCGGGCCGAATTTATTATCAAAATCTTAAAAATTACGAAGCTTTGTAGAGGTTACATAAGTCTAAAAGTATGCCCTATATAAAATAGATTAGACAATCAAAACATGCATCACCTCTCGTGTAATCTCGAACGTGGTCCGATGCTCTCACGAGATACAGTCCCAGATAACACTTGTACATGATAAACAAGAGTGGTTCGATATAGATCGTTCGATAACATCGTATATAGATGTATAAGCTAGACGCAGACGAAGCCATGGAAAGTAAAACCGATTATGCCATCAACGTTATAATACACGCGTGGTGTCAACTGTCAACTACTGATAATCACTAAGATCTTTGGAATTTTATTAAGTCGTATCGTTGAGAAGACAGGTAGTCGAAGTTTTGTTTGGTTTCATTGGAAAAAGACGCTATACCAAGACGCTATACAAGTGTCTTGTCAGAGCGACAACGATAGATGTATTCTATCCCTGTCGCTCTTCCGCATATTAATTGGCATGACAAGAGAAATAGCAATAATAACTTAATGTGTATGATCGTAATATAGATATCCCTGTTGTGCCTATGCTAAATACCAAAGAGTAAATAAGACAGCCACATACTACGATTGTACTGTAGCACCCTCGAAGACTTCTGGTCGCCTAGTAACTCGCTTTAAATAATAAACGACGGCAAAGTGTCGTTACAACTTTTCGTCCCAATTTTTTCCACCTAGCCCCTTTCGCAACGCGCGATAAGGAACTTCGTTCCAATTAGAAAAAAAATGCTGTCGAATTGAATACCTCCTCCTTTTTTTAAAGTCGTTTAAATAGTTTTGTCTAGAGGCTCCGATACTTGTTGTGCGTGATGTTATGTGTGTGTTACCTATTGAGAATTGGAATTTTATATTGTTTGAGAAGCCACGTTTAAACTGACACAACAACCTTTCCCTTAGAATTACGATAAGATAATACGTAAGTTATCTTTGCCGTAATAAAATTCAACTTACACGAGACGTAATCATGTACAACATGATATGATTAGATACATTACAGGTTCTTGTGTCATTTCGAAGATTTTTCGATAAAGAAGACATACGTTATTTAAATAGTGGCTGAGATGTATCAACACTATCAAAGATGCTAACATAAGTACATAATTAAATTGTAACTTGTGAATATCAATTGGTCTTTGTTTTTTTCAACGTGTCACTTATACAAAATAGTTACAAAATCAAGTAACACGTCATTAACTTACCTATTATCAAATTTTTTGTGCATTCCACTGGAATCCTTAAATTCTTAAGCTCCCATTAAACTCGGTTGAAGTTTAACGACATAAGGTAGTCCATCCAGTCAAAATAGACATTCTAGTTTACAATAATCTCCATAGAGCTGAAAATTGGTGCGAATGTTAGGATTCGGAATCGCTATATCTCAGAAATGGTGATTCCAAACGTGATATTATAACGCTTGATGAAAGCAAGTAAAATACTGTTCCTAATGCAGTTAGTGTTAATAAACATAATTTTATTATGTTTTCCTGTGAAGCTCTCGCTTCATAGAAATAGTTGCAAGTATTATAATAAAATCAAATTAGGTTATACGTAATAATAGTCTAACAATTTCTGATCTATTTTAATACGAACACTTGCTTAAATCAAATATCAATAAATAATGTTATAGGCCACTAATAATATTCTATCGGAAAAGATCACAGCTCTAGTACCGAATAGAAATTTCTAGTGTAATGGCGGTGCTTAATATAATACTTAAAGATTTATTGATCTAATCTAAATATTTTGCTTCCTGGTGTTGTGGTACAGTAAAAGTTAATAAGATATTAATTATACAATGTAAGTCATTTAACAGGTACCTCATAGTGTTCCTTTACTATTGATATTAATATTTTAAATTGCAATAAATTTTCAATTGGATTGACGTTTTTCCAACTAAAAAAACATACAGAACCACGTCTGTGTACAGAACAATCTGTAGTAACATACGTAGTTATTTTTGTGTACTCTATTATTTTTGTGGGGAAAGCATTATCTTAAGTTTCACGGCCTTTTTAGGTATAATTTCGTTTCGTGTAATAATTTAAGGGATATCCGTCCAGATGTAATGGCGCGAAATCTCGAGAATTACGTATAAAAAAATCTATACAGTATGCAATCAAATCAAATAAATTATTTCATATCTATATAGATACTAGCTGACCGGGCAAACGTTGTTCTGCCAAAAAATTTTTTGGGGTAGGAGGATGAAAAATAGATGTCCGATTCTCAACCCTAGCCGATATGTACGCAAAGATTCATGAAAATCGGTCGAGCCGTTTCGGAGGAGTTCAACTTCTAACACCGTGACACGAGATTTTTATATATTATCGTAGATAAAACACAAAAAATGTTTGTGGCAATGTCCTTTACAGACTTTGAAACCATCCAACCGATGTGACCCGAACTGGTTTCATTTGAAAGGCAATGCGAACATGGCTTGAGACCACTAAAACAATGCGTCAGGCACATTCAGTCTATTCATGAAGTCGATTCTCGAATTTTCCCATACAATTTTTTTAGCATAGTAGAATACGCCGGGTATTGTTACTAATATTAGTACTCAAAATATAACAGTATTTGTGCAGGCGACGAGATATCTACAATGCTAACCTATTGTTCTACACTACAAGCAATATTTGGATAGAGTTAAACATCGTACACGTCATAAATGTCGCTAGAACGGTTTAAGTATCACGAATTTCGATTGGTACACGCCGAGACAATTGTTTCAAAATTGTCGGATTCAGTTCTCATGTAGCCGATTGAGCAAGTGCATTGTGAAGTAAAGTAAATGCCTTTTAAATGGTTTATAGGCGAGTTGATCGGATCTTCTACGAAACTGTCGCTCGCAGCGGCGCGGTGTCCTTTACTAAATCACACGGCTTCAGTATTGCATCTAGGGTTGACAGAGGTGACTTTCGGAAAACACGCTTAGATTTATGTTGAACTAGCTGACCCAGCAGACGTTGTTCTGCAACATGTCATTTTTTTCTAAAATAAAAGTAGCCTCAAGTTACTCCTTGTTACATCAGCTATCTGGCAGTGAAACTCCCGTCAAAATCGGTCTAGCCATTTCAGAGATCAGCTGGAACAAACAGACAGACAGACAGACCGAAACAAATATTGTAAAAGATGTTGTTTTGGTATATGTACCGTGTATACATCCAAATGCACTTAGTAAAATGCGGTTATTTTATTATTACAAACAGACACTCCAATTTTATTTATTTGTATAGAGTATAGATAGATGTATAGAATTACGAGTAACTTTTTATTTAATCGTTCGATACTATACGAATATCTTTGACTTACACTATGCACAATATGGAGATTTAGCACTTCTGCTATAACAACATGCAGAAATCGGATTGGGTCTCGTTTCCTTAGTATTTTTGAACAATCGAATACACAGGAATCCCAAACATGGTCTCAATATCTTTAGGCAATATTCCTTTAAAATGACAAGTTTATGTTATGAGCTTATATGGGGGCACAGGAGTGCCCCTGCCAAGATGACCTTACTTTTTTTTTCAAATTACGATACTATTTAATTCTGAATGTGAATGTGCGTTCGTTTGTTTATCCTTCTCTCACGTCAAAACAGAACGATGGATAGGCGTGATTTGTTGTATGGAGATAGTCGGAGGGCTGGAGAGAAATATAGACTACGAGAAATGTTATCTTAAGCTTATGAAAAAACATGATATACATAATTATAACACTCATAGTTAATTCTTTTTTACCCTGCGGGCGCAGCTGCGGAAAGAAGCTAGTTTCTCATAATGTTAAGGTTGTTTAGTTCGACAAACCTATTTTAAAAATTAAACGTATATAAAAGGTCGTTCAGTCAGTGTTAGTGTACTTAGTTCTAAAAGCGAAATAGCTATAGTATCAGATCATCGTAAATTACACATTACACAACCCTACCTTCAAGAACATTGTACCATACTCTCTCCTGTTTTGCCAAAGGCGGCTTACTTGTACTGCACATCCAACTTACGTGTGATCCGCTTGATCTAAAGCATATCGAAAGAGATAGCTGTCTCTGTCTTTCCCTAAGGATTTTTGATATTCTATCCTTATCGTAATACATACGCAATTCCATTGTACGTTAAGGATTCAGCGGCGTCGTCTTTGTTTCAATTTGTCTCTTTATACCGATATATTGCTTGGCAGAGAAATATGCGCATAGTATTTCACTATCGCTAGTTTCTTAACGTACAAGTTCCATGGACCTTTTTATATTCTTTCTTGAAATTGTTACGACATCTGTTTATTGTTTTAATACTTTATACAATTTTCTTGGTGATCAATTCATTAAAAAAGCTAGTCTTTACCTGGTCTAAAGTTATGGAAGATTGAACCTTGATTTGGGTAACTGTTTATTTAATTTAACTGAACCATAGACTATACTAGTTAAGCTGACTTTGTAACTATGAATTGTTAGGCCTAATAAAATATCATAGCAACCTGCTTCTGCTTATTTATTAACAGGTGTTTTAACTTCAAAGTCGTATCAATAACTTACGTAGTTAAGTGTAAGTAAGAGCTTAAAATCAACTCCAGTAGCAGGCTGTCCGCTTTTGTTAAATATATTAGGTTACATTATACGCAACGCGTTTGTTAGTGACATTTTCTGTTTCGTTTAAGTGACAATTACATAAGTGCGAAAGAGACAACTAATAAGTATCGTAAACTGGTGTCGGGATTGTGTTCCGCGTTAAATAGAACAAATGCCAATCTGAGTCTTATTTATTGTTTGTATAACTGTCAAATATCTAACCCAATCGGTTTATACAACATTATAAAAGACTTAATCCATATTCACTATATTTCAGTCTTAACTTTGAATAACAACGCTAAATGTCCTATTTAGACTATAATTTGTTATTATAGAGTATAGGTACCTACACTAAATAGAAACATCTATGTACATCTTAGTACAATAATATTATTATTAACAAGCGCCGCAGCTTTGCCCTCATTTTCCACGAAAATAAGTATCTACATATATCCTAATCCAGATCATGGCCTATCTGTGTGCTGAACATCCTCTCACAAATGAAATTAAATTAAATTAAATTAAATAAGTCTTATTCGAAGTAGGTTTGTTACAAACACTTTTCGAACATCACTCAACGCCATCGCTTCAACAAGTCCCTACCGTGAGTGGTCCCGGGAGAAGAAGCGGCAAGAAAGTCCCGGGATTATTTTTTCCTACTCACTGTTACAGACAGCACTTAATACTCCTAAAATGTCTTGTATTTTTATGTTGCATTAGGTACATATGAATCTAATAATACTTATCATAATACACACTTACCTATCATACACATTAAATGTAATTAAATAAATAATATTTACACTAACCAATTATTACTAACACACTGACAATCTATGGATCTGAGATAAAAATGTATTATTATTATTAATTAAAATATTATTATTAAAAAGTATAAATTATGTAGATGGCAAAATGATTAAAACATGCACTTAACATTGAAAGAATACCAACCTACTTGCTTCTAATACTCTCCGCGTTTCTATTTCAAGTCCACCTACGACATAATGACAATGAACGTTAGTTACGGTGTCAGGGTTAATATCACAACATATTTTTTATATCAACTATGTACGTAACTACTTGTTTATGTAATACGATAAAATGGTATCATATAATCATACAAATATCAATCAAACGGTTGTGTGAAATGGACCAAATATACGTTTAACAAAATACCTATGTGCTTTCTTTGTTTGACGAGTAAGAAATATCCTGCATCTAGCATCATTATTCATAAATAACTTATTGAATTCCCTACCAACATATTTAACGCAACTTTTAATGTATGATATTCCTACTAAGTTGACCCTAGCGTCGAGTAACTTATGAAAAAATCACGTACAGGCAGACAGAAAAACAAACACGAAAATGAGTGACCCGTTATTCTTAATATAGGAAACCCATAACAATCGCTAATATCTAACTTATTACTTCCTACAGTTAATCCTAATAACGAAGACAATACACGAAATATCGCACTTAGACTTCCCTTGTCATGGAGGATATTGCAAAATGCATCATTAACATATTCCATAATAATGTGAAATTACAATAGTTAAGTGTAGATAACGATCTAGCAATCGCGTGCGAAATCACCCACTCATCTGCTTGTGAAACGCGACCCCTGACATCTAAACAAAGATGGCCGCCTGTCAAACAAAATGCTTGTACTTTACACCTACTAGCCCTAACTCAAGTCTAGACACAACAGGAAAATACACCACCGGGATATTAAGACACAGATCCTGTCCTTCCATCCTATCCAATCCAACTTACCTACTATATCGTGGTACATCCTACTGATTAGTGAAAGAGGCAATAGGCTTGTGTTCTTTCTTGTATTTTAAAGTTTCGATTGCAGTTAGAGCCAGTTTTCAATCAAGTTATTTTATTCATTTATTTTTTATTCATTTTTATTCATTCATTGGCTGTAAAATATATGAGAAAAGTTTTTTTAATCAAAGGTGATTATTACAAACATTTTTTGAACGGCAAACTACGCTACCGCTTCCTCAAATCTAACATACGACCCAAAAGAAGTGGAATTATTAGCATCATTTTTTTACTCAATTTTAAGACTTTAAAAGAACAAGAAAGTTTACCATGTTTTAGGTTCAAAACAGACCTGTCACATATCTCAAATTAGGAAGTCCGTTAGAAGTCAGCCACTAACTCTAACTGGGCTATGGGGTCGTGATTACTATATCAACCGCAATGCGTTTAGAAAACTACAAGCAATTTAGATGGAGATGGTAATCTTTCACTACCTATGACATACATGTCAGAGGTAGTTACAAGATAAGAGTTACAAACTAGTACACATTAGGTATTCGATGAAGGTGATTCGATTATTACTACAAGATGAGTCAAGACATCACTAACACATAAAAAAAACATGTTTATTGTACCTATTTGTAATTTTACATTACTTCGCGATAATTATATTACATATTTTATTACACACATTAAACATTACACATAATGTTTGCTTTGAACTAGTTGCCTTTATTACGCACTAATTTTATTTAACACTTATTTATTGACCACAATCTGTTCAAGATTTTCTATGAGGTGTGTTATTTGAGATCATAAACTTTGAATTGGTGAAGCGAATCTTTATACTCTCTACTTAGCAACTTGATAAAGTTACAAAGACAGATAATATTATTAAATATAAATAATAATTATAAACGGCACATGTATGTGAATGATCATGAAATTACCAAGATGTGCAAACTAACGTTAAACATAAACGTTTAATCATAACTTATACATGGTAACATTAGTTGAATTCTTATTTCGTACCCTAAAACCTAAATCTATCATGAAATCATCTACAAATAATTTTCATTATCTTTAAACGACGTACTTGATATTCATTTGAACAATTTCAATCCAGCGCAACAGGACATTCAAGTTTACTTAACCCATACATAACTTACAGTACGGCTTGGCTCTGATACTTCTGACGTAAGACAAGCACCTCGGCACTTATAAAGTCAGTACATATTGTTATTACGCACTATTGCGTCCCTTTATAGACTCCATGTTAATGTTAATGGATAACCCAGCGAATAATTCCGAACAATATACTGCAATAACTTAGCTAAGTTTTCACTACTTCACTTTTTTACAATGCATGTGTGCCATAGACGTACTAATGTTTTTTTTATGTCAATTGGCGACCAACAGACGAGCCGTCCGATGATAAGCGGTCACTGTTGGGCCTGATGGCCCTGGATACTTGTGCTTAACACCAAAGTTATCACCAATACGTTGCCATAAGGCATAAAGGAAGGTGACCCGTATTACAGATATTTTAACCGAGTAGGTAAGATAATTTAATTTAATATAATTTGATTAATTTTGATTTTAAGTTACGTTGACATGTTATTCTGACAATGTTATTCTGAAATAAAAAAATATTATTATTATTGTTGTTATTAAAGGTCTTTTTTCTGTCATTTTCTCCTGAGTATTATCGTATTATCACCATTTTTACTATATGCTGACTTACTATAACATTAATATTATTATTTTTTTCTGTACACGCACTACCCTGTCCTTTATATTATGTGTAAGTTCAATTATTCCAGTCAGTGATTACCTGGAAGAGATCGCTGTTTTAGTGATAAGGCCGCAAATTGTACGTTCACGTTCAAATGTATAATATTATTATATTATGTATTTTCATTTGTATTTTTTTTATTTTATGTGTACAATAAAGATAATTTGTTTTCTATTGTAAAGTACCTATCTACATGAATCAATTTATTTAGTACTTTAAACAGTTAAAAGTTTAAAAACATAAACGGATCTTTATATAACTGTGTATTATCTATTACTATGTTACATTACATTAACTGTTTTAAATCTATTATACATATATTCATTGACCGCGAAATACTAATACTCGTAAGCTTCATTTAAAGCTACAAGACAGTCCGGAAGATTGCGAATGCAGTCTTGTATAGTGTCTTGTAATGAGAAGTAGGTCTCACTTTCTACTCCGCGTAAGGGAGTCCTCAGACTTTAAACCGATAAAGATGTGAAATGATTGAGCGTTGATATTATTGCAAGTTATCAAAACCGCGACCGATCTAGGAGTAAAGTAAGCTAGTAAATAATGATGTAAGATATAAAACTTACATAGCTAATACTTCAGAGTGCTTATCAATTATTTTGAAATATATCTTTGTAAAAAATCATATTATCTTTGTAAAAAAATTAGTAATCAATGTTTTGGTGAGTTTCTTGTGTGCCAACTACATATATAGGCTTCCAATGCCATTAAAAATACGTTTGAAATATGAAAAAAACTGGTATTTATTACGGTATTTGTAAAAGGTTTGGAAAAAAATAATATCGTTTATTTAGATTTCTAACTTGGATCTCAACGTGATACCTATTTACGTTCAAGATAAATGTGAATGGTAAAATAAAATTAAAATTAAAAATGAATTTTAAACAAAAATATAAGCAATTTTTTTTCCACAACATAGATCAATGATTGACTGCAATACAATCCCACCTGACAAGGATTAGTACCGATTTAACATTAGTAAATGTGGGAAGACCCCTAATGGCGCCCTAGACTTGGTCGAGTATGATAATATTAGTGATAACCGTTGAAACCTTTCAGTTTATTATCTTTTACATCTTACCACTTAGTTTTAGAACGCTATAATTTGCTATCTCGATGCAATATAATTACTATAATTGGATATTGCTGTCTCAATCAGCAGTTAATCATTAGTACTATCTAGCCTTGTTGGTTGCATCAGTTGTTACTATATTTCAAAAGATACGATACCTTAATACTTAATTAGGTATCGTATCTTTACATTTTTATATTTTTATACTTTGTGTACCTATAGTACACAAAGTATAAAAATGTATATCCCAAAGCAGAGTAAATAATTTAAAGATATAATATTATCTTTGTAAAAAAGTCAAGTAATTTACAAGTGTCAAGTACTCTTATATTCTTCTCTCTCCTTTCTTGTCGGCAATACATTTAAGGTTCCTTTGGCGTTTCTAGTATCTATGGGCAATAATGACCGCCTCTACATACAGGTGTCTCGTCTACAAATTTGTGGGCGTTTACATAAAAAAGAAATTTATATATACTTTTACTGAGTTATTTCTTTTTCATTAGCATATTGTTCAAGTTATGTCTAGGTCGTACCGCAAAAATATTGGTCCAGCTGAGTTCACGCACCAAATATGACGTCGAAACTAATAAACAACTAAAGAGAGGAAATGCGAGTTCATGGACGGTGCCCCGACGTCAGGGAACCGTGACTGTACGATACAGTGCATGCATGGAGAAATGTCAGCAAAAGTAATGAAAGTATTATTCGGACTCGATATTTTTATATCTCGGCAGAGTAGAAGTACAACAGACCTCAACGCAAGTATGTGAAACAGCTTTTTGGTTTCCCTATCAGCAGTGTAAGCTAGACTGATGACAAAACTGATGATGATAAAAAAGATTCTTTAAATTGACAGGTCCACTTTTTCTTATTCCAGTATAAGCCTTAAACAATACCTAACTGAACTCCTAATCATACTATCTTTATGTGCCTTCTAAAGCAGGTACGTTAAAATTTGCCGCAGTGCTGTTACTAAAAATTAACCTCAGTTGCTATTGCTATTCGCTCGATCACTTTAAATTACGAGCACAACAAGGAGTTAAGCAATGGATGCTTTATTCAAATAAAATAAAATGACGATGCAGTTTTAAGTAATACTAAGTACCCGTTTAACCGTTAACACCGGAACATTTAAAGTCACGTAACAGGATACCAACTCATATCATACTTTTATCATACCACCCAGCGTTTACTCTAATGATGCGCATGCGGCAATAGAGGAAACGAATTATAAGAAACAGCGAAGTAATGAGACCGATTAAATGCATCCGTGAAATACTAATGAAACAGTATCGCACGTGTAATGATTTAAACTGTCCTCTGAAGACATTAAAGCTCAAAATGCAATGACTGTTAGATTAGCTACCTAAGTCATTCTTCATCATAATAGTCTTTACGGTCTACGCAGTAGAGTCGAAAGACTTGCTGAGCTTGTAAGTTGTAAACTAGAATAAGAATGATCATACATCGTCGCTGACTGGAAAGTGTTACATGAATATAAAAATAAAAGTTATTTAATAAGTACGCAACGAACATGATGAATTGAAAACAACAAGCAATACGTCATATCAATCAAATTATTGCATTGCATAGACGCAAACGATGCACGTAACTCACGTGTCTATATGTTGCGTTGCGGCAAATAACAGACGTATAAGACTTTAGCATATTACTTTTATAGTTTAATGAATTCATAGCCAATTACCTACGGAAAAACACTATTCGAACTACTACCTATTGCAACACTGGTTTTCTCTATGAAAAATTCGATAATAAAATAAAATAACAAATTAAAAATTAAGATAATGCTTAAAGCACAGAATAGTTACTAGTAGGTACTACATTTAAAGATGATGCACAAATAAAAATCTTTGTAGGTAGATATATAGGTACTTTTTGTGGCTACAATAAAGTTCTTCTGTTCTTGCAAAAATTTGCTTTGGAACTAACTCGTATCATAGATAATAGTGTATAATGTATTCACTATTGTGTATGTGTTATACGTCGTGACAATTTACAATTATGAGTTTGTTAAATCTTGATGTAATGAGTATCGTCAAATGATTATATGCATAATTATATTTATTTAATTTCAGCAAAACACTGCACAAAAATATACCTTAGTAGGTAGGTACGTACATTCTAAAAATACAATAAAATATTGCTTGCACAATCTATTTTGACGTTTCAAGGTTAATGCCATTAGAAATATGCTTTGTCAACTTGGCTTGTCACGAACTGCATGTACTATGAAATGAAAACAGCGTCACTTAATTTCAATTCAATTATGAAAATGAACAAGCAAATTAAATGTTTATAGAAATATTGCTGAAACAACGATATATGCGTTCATTCAGCGAATACCGTAGAATACCAATAGTCTAGAATACAAAGAATATTGTTTTGAAATAGAGGTAATCTGACAATAAAAAGAGGTTTCCCAAACATAAGCAGATGGCCCATCTGAAGGAAGCCTTCATCACCGCTAATATAATTATGTAATTCTATCCAAATATGGTAAGAAAACATACCCCCGTATTCAAGAACAACACTGTGAGGTCTCACAGTGTTTGCGAGTGCATAGTGACATTAAAATCATTTCGTAAACAATACTTGATTGAAGTCCTTCGCTGTGCGTTTGTCAAAATCGATAAAGTAGCTGCCGAGCTACTTTACCGAACGCATAGTGTTGGTTTGACTTCTATCAAAATAGAAAGAAAGGATCGATTGTTTGTATTGTTATCTTTGTCTTTGCTTGTGTCAAATGACTAGAGTGAAGTTAGCCGCATCAAATGGACCAATAAGAGGGCTGTATACAGCCTGTGCGTCCGCACAGCCAAGTGATACTTAAGGGTCGACTGTGAAACAGAAGGGTTGCCATGACGAACGCACTGAGAAATGCCTTACTTCGCATAGTATTGCTTCTTTACTTAAACAAGTATTGTTCTTGAATACGGGGGATAATCCCTACAACTGACCAAGTGATTATAAGGTAAAAGAAAAAGAGGAACAAATCATAAAATTGCAAATGACATCAAAGTTAAAAGAGTTTTAGTTAAAAGATCTGTCAATAGTCATTACATAAAAGCGCAGAGCTAGAAGTGTCACAGATGTTATCAGGCGACGGCGCTCATAAGTGCGCGATGCGAATAATATTATCACTTACTTAATTATGAAGCTTTTCGTCATTGAAATACATAACTACACTACTAACACCAGCCCGCCATGATGGCTAAGTGTAAAGTGTGTATTTTTTTTACATCTTTAAGATATTTACGAAGAACTCTAAGATGAGATGATTTTTATGCATATTTTCTTACAAAGGATATAATTATGTGTTTAGAGAGTGCCAAATTGTAAATTAAATTTGATTATAAACTAGTTATAGGCCGTAATCTTACCTGACTCTTCAACATTCTCATTTAATAAATTTTATAACAAAGGAGACTTTATAAATCAACTTTTAAATTCATCACGTGATTTTTAATTGAAATTACCAGGACTTTAAAAACACCATAAAATAAAACCGTCGATGAAGACAACAAGAGGTGTCGTAGATGTTATCTACCAGGCGAGCATAACACCAAACTTGTAGGTCCGGAAAATTAATCTTACCTGACTGTTCTCACATTATCTTTTGTCAAATAACAAAATACACTTTATCCTCACGTGATTTTTAATTTAAATTTCCAGAAATTCATAAAACCACCATAAAGTAAAACCGTCGATAAAGACAACAAGAGGTGTCGCAGATGTTATCTACCAGGCGAGCATAACGCACGCGACGCGAGTATTAACTGTAGGATTATGTTACGTCCGACGTACTTGCAATATTAAGTAGCCGATGTCTAGGTCGTGTTATGAGATTACGTATCGCAGGTCATAATGGATATTTAATATTTACAGGGTTGAATTAATAAAATAAGTAAATACAATCGTTTTATAGTTCGTTTTTTAAATTCAAGTTACACAATCATATATAGACCTGTCTATTGCCTGAACTAGGATCAAATCCTGTATTTCTGGCACAAAATTTACATACGGGACTTGTTAATAGTAGATATTATTCCACTGCATACAACACATAATTTATCTATGCAGATATACATTAAATAAAGAGAAACTTTAAATTACAAACGGTAAATCTACTAGAAACGAGATATTCTACATTTCTAGAATGTTCTATTGCAGTCCTTACGGATTTGTATTGGAGATGAGGCGCTATGTTAGTTTTCAATACTTCGAAATAGCTAAGGAAGTATATCATCATTGACTTATATTATATGGACGCGCTGTTTCTAAGGAATTTCGTGTCACGCTTTCGTGCCACAGAGAACTCAATCACAGAGTCACTATGCGCCCAGTGTTGCCAACACCCTACTCCGAAAGAGATCATGGATACATTACTATAACTGGACATATACCATGGATATATTACTCTGTCTGGATTACTTTGTAGAGGTACCTGAGGATTAATTACGTCATAACGGAATGACCATTGTGTTCATCCATTCATTGTGTTATCTGTAATCCCAGGATATCATTCAGCTGTGTTAAATTTTTTTTATAAGTGTTGTGCACTTAAAATAAAAGAAATGTACCGTAATAAATTACATTGTTTCATTTCATTATCACATTCAACATCCGTTTTCATGACGTAAGGACAATTTTGAAGAAATTATAATAAAATGTGTTAATGCAATAATATATTTTTTTACCACCAGAAAAATTATTAGAAAACATTTGGAAAATAGGACATAACACCCCACAATTATGAAGGATAATCTCAATCCGGTCTGCGATTGGTCAAATAGTCATTCCGTTGTGACGTCATCTGTCTTCAAATACCTCGAAGTTATGTATCCAGTTAAAAGTTATAATTATATCCATGGCGACAATCATACGATTTATGCCTTTTTCCAGTTCATCTCGGAGTGACTACTATATTTTTTTTTTAACATCGTAAGTAAACATTAATAATTTAAATATGTATTTGTATGCATTGTTAGAAAATTATGTACGAGTATAATAGGTTCATGATATAATTATTATAGGTTCATAGATTTATCAATAGATGGCGCACATTATAATTACCTATGTCCCGATATTTCTAAATTTATAATTTTGTATGTTATTATGTAAATTTATATTATAACTAGCTGCCCGGACAGACTTCGTTCTATCAAAAAAAAATTGCAATAAAATAATATTGCGACTATACATTGAGATGTAAGCTATCCTATCTTTCAAGTTGGATCAAACTGCACACGGTGTGCAAAGGGCAATGAACCTAGTTGGCATACCTACAAGTCCGCAATTTTGAAAAAACCTCGATTCGGCGGCCAGTGATGTGAAATATATCAATCGATAGAATAAATGATTATGATCAAAAAGTATTCAGTGACGAAATGTCGTAAGTGGTATACTTTCTGAGATATTTGAGTTCAAACCCGTAGAAAAATGAAGTAAAAAACTTTGTTTCGGCGGATATTGATAAAACATGTGTCAATCGATAGACTAAGTAATTACGATCAAAAAGTATTCAGTGATAAAATGTCGTAAGTGATATACTTTCTGAGATATTTGAGTTCAAACCCGTAGAAAAATAAAACATTGGTGATTAATTGTCTTTTTTATTTATTAGTGGATCAACACTATAACTATATACATATAAAATATCACAATATCATTAACAAAACTAAATAAATACATATTTATTCATATTTACATATATACATATTATATTATATATTAAGGACATAAATATTTATAACTACGTATATAACATGTGGTTGAAGACCACGGGCGAGGACATTCTAATTGCTTCAGGTAGTGCTGCCGGACGTGATTCTTGAAGGAACTTTTGGTAGTCTTTTGATGTCTACAAGCAAGGAGTTCCAGAACAGTATTGCAAAGGAATTCCCGAAATAAGCAGTGCTATGGGTTTCCTTTAAATAAACAGGAGAAGACACATTATTCAAAATAGCATAAAATGTTGAGAGAATTCTGAAGTTTCACCTGTGTCGAATTGGTAGCCATTTAAGTTAGGAATCAAACTGGGAAATGTGGTCATACTTACGTAAGCTGAAGATAGGTATATCGAAGTTTTTTTACTTTATTTTCCTACAGTTTTGAAATCAAATATCTCAGAAAGTATATAACTTACGACATTGTATCACTTAATACTTTTTGATCGTAATCACTTAGTCTATCGATTGACACATATTTTATCAATATCCGCCGAAACAAAGTTTTTTACTTTATTTTTCTACGGGTTTGAACTCAAATATCTCAGAAAGTATACCACTTACGAGATTTCATCACTGTAAAATTTTGATCGTAATCATTTACTCTATCGATTGACACATGTTTCATCACTGGCCGCCGAATCGAAGTTTTTTCAAAATGGCGGACTTGTAGGTATGCCAGGTTCCATACAAAAATGTTGGAAGCCCTTTGATTAAAATCGGTTAAGTAGTTTAGGAGTCTATCGCGGACAAACAACGTGACACGTAATTTATATATATAAAGATAAGAAGATTTTATTTTAATTTATAGTTTTACTTATTACTTTTCTTTCAATTTCGTTTTGTAGACCGCCATCTAAAACTAATTAAAGTTTTAGTACCTACATTAAATGAATCGTACTATTTTTTTTCTGGAGCCATCTTAGGAAATACGACTTTTATTTACCCACCGTACGATCTCTCACTCCGCGACGTCTGTCAACCCTGTTCCGTAGTGATTAAGTACTCTGTGTTCGTTCTGTCAAGTTTGGTTCAAGATGTCGGTATTAAATATTTGACACTAAATAATTTTTAAGACTGTAAATAAAAATATAGTTACTTACCAATTATGATTAAATAAAGTGAAATAAAGTTCAAACGTAAATAATGAGAACGTTTTAACTGTGCTCAATAAACAATAATACGTTATTAAGTGTTTTTGAACAGTCGGAGTTTTTCTAACGTGACATTTACTTGTGTAGCTTGCTCGCAGCCGACTAAAGTGACCTAAACTGAGTTGGCCCCAGTTGGGGTCAACACAGGTGAACAAAATGTAAGTACTGAACAGCCTGTCTATATAATATAAGTCAATGTATATCATCTGATTTGTGTAAATCGGCTGCAGCAGGAAAACTGCATGTTCACTTGCAACTTAAAAAAAATAATAAAATAATAAGCGAGGTTGACACCCCTGTATGATAAGCAGCGTGTTAGTTTATGTAATGTGTGAAGATTAGTATGAAAAGTAACGGTACACCTTTATTAGTATTCTGAATTCAATTTTTAAACGTTTAGAACTATAGAAGTACCGCTTAGCCGCGGCGCCAGGTGACCGTTTAGACAGAAAACAGACAGCCAGTGCGAATACATTATGCGTGTACATAGTTTACATTGTTTTTGAATATGAGTTACTTGTTATAAGGCATAAGCAGTTAACCATAGGGTAGGTACAAAGGAACCAGATACATACAAGTATTATCTTTAAAAGGTTTTACCATCTTCTTTGTCCTTCTTTAATTACTTACTTAACTTTTATGTTATTGAAGTGAAAACTTCTTTAGCATCTTTGTCATTTAAAAGTCGATGAAACGAAAAAGGGACAGTGAAAAGAGACAGACACATAAATTCATAAGATTTAACGTGGGAGAAAATGAGTACAGTGTTTCTTATGTTCGTGTTACATTAAAAAATGCTAAGTTGTGTTCATAGATGGCGCGAGGAACAAGATAGAAGATTCGTTTTATTACTGAATAGATGGCGCTAGCTGCTCATTTTACTCTTCATATTATGTTAGGAGACGGCGTTATTTTTATTTAGTACGAAATAGTTTTTGAAAGATAATTAAAACTGATACACGTAATTAAATTAATACCTTTATTTTTGAAGGTTTCACTTCTACCACGTGTGAATTGCGCACATTTTTTTTTTGTGTTTATCAAAATACTGTGTTTAGTTAAATATCTGTAAAAATAATGAATTTTTATAATATTTTGTTTATAATTTAGAGGTTTTATTTCTTATGGCACCTATTTTAACCTACTTACATGAAAAATAATATATATAATTAAATCATGTAAATGTATAATTATATTTAAAATATAACAGTGAAGAAATATTCACCTTACATCCACAGATAACAGCGGGTGGGTAACGGCCTAGTGGCCAGAAACAAAAAAGATTTACCATCAAAATCTTTGCATCATTAAACAATACTATGTCGAAACATGTAACAATACTAACCTGTAATAAATGTCCAGAACATTATCTTCTTACGATACATATTGTTATGAAGTGTTTGATTTACTTTGTAGACGTGACCATAAATAATGTCTGTACCTTATCAATATGCGTTTATACTTCGTCCTATATTCAATGGTTACACTTGCGTGAGTTATTTGTATGATACTTATGACACGAAACGTTAACACGGGCACATGATTCCGTAATAGCTTTATTAAGGCGTAGGTCTGAAATTTCAATACCTATGTTGATCTATGTACTCGTAATCCTTACATTAACGAGCTTAAGCAAGAGCTTAACGACCCTGTAGCCTAGTTGGTAGTGACTCTGCCTGCGAAGCGAGGGGTCCCGGGTTCGTTTTTCGGCCGGGGCAGATATTTATATGACTGATAAATATTTGTACTCGGGTCATGGGTGTGATTGTAATGTATGTAAATATGTGTAGTCCATGCCACCCGCGACACAGATGAAAACAATCTGCGGGGGTATGAGTGTGTAAGCGTTTGTGTAAGTGTTTAATTCTTGGCCAACTCGTCAGTGATGCCTTTGGTTCCAGACGTACGTAAGTCCACATACTATCATGTAGCACTTTTATTGGATATTCACATAAATTTTACCTTCGGCTTACTTATAAACGTTCGTGGGTCGCAGTAGCTACTTAACAAGCGGACTGCACTTTGCTATTTCCATATCATTTCAATAAATAAAGCTACTAAGCTGTGAATATCCAAACGACGACTCATCAACATACTATTCGCCTTACAAGCTATTAAGCCGCAGCATATTCGCGGACTAGACCAGTTCTTTCAACCACATTTCCTTAACATTCCTTACTTAGCATTGGATTCCTTCTGTCTTACGGGAATCTCGGTAAAGGTACATTAATTGGTACTTTGCATACACTGAGACACCTCATGAATGGTTCCACGCGAGTTTCTTTAATTCATCGGCTGACTGCTACCGTTAGAATGCCATGTGTAGCAATTACACACGTCGAGTAGAATGCACAATTATCTGATTAGGGGCAAGTTTGACTGCGGACGAATAGCGAATTCTAGTATGCATATAGGTTAAAATACTTTTATAGAATAAATAGTTTTTTGTTGATCTATAGGCGACTTACAGAGACCTGCCTAGATAGGTACTAACTTTCTTCAATAATTTATATTGTGTTGTGTGTACCTTTTAGTTTGAAATAAAAACAAATCGACTTGGTTATATCCTAAATTTATATTAGTTACTCAAATTAATTTATGAGGCTCTGTTCAATATAGGAAGGTGGATTCAAGCGAATAATTCTTGACAAAAAATAACCGACTTCAAAATTAGGGATAACTCAAAAACTACTCGTCAGATCCCGCTCTTTTAGTGGGACTATATGACAAGTATGTACCAGCTTCCGATTAAAAAAAGAATAATCAAAATCGGTTCACCCAGTCGAAAGTTCTGAGGTAACAAACATAAAAAAAGCGGTCAAGTGCGAGTCGGACTCGCCCATGAAGGGTTCCGTAGCAGCAAGTAACATAATATAAAAGTTCTTGTAGTTCGTTGTAACTTTGATCAATGTTTTTTGCGGTTTACGATTTATGACGTATTAAAAAAAAACTACTTACTAGATCTCATTCAAACCAATTTTCGTTGGAAGTTTGCTTGGTAATGTACATCATATATTTTTTTTAGTTTTATCATTCCCTTATTTTAGAAGTTACAGGGGGGGGGACACACATTTTACCACTTTGGAAGTGTCTCTCGCGCAAACTATTCAGTTTAGAAAAAAATGATATTAGAAACCTCAATATCATTTTTGAAGACCTATTCATAGATATCCCACACGTATGGGTTTGATGAAAAAAACATTTTTGAGTTTCAGTTCTAAGTATGGGGAACCCCCAAAATTTATTGTTTTTTTTTCTATTTTTGTGTGAAAATCTTAATGCGGTTCACAGAATACATCTACTTACCAAGTTTCAACAGTATAGCTCTTATAGTTTCGGAAAAAAATGGCTGTGACATACGGACGGACAGACAGACAGACAGACAGACAGACAGACAGACATGACGAATCTATAAGGGTTCCGTTTTTTGCCATTCGGCTACGGAACCCTAAAAACAGTCGAATTGAATTCCTCCTCCTTTTTCTACACTTCGTTCACTATTTCATGGTGAGACTATAGTCTAAATTAAATTGTATTCACAATACTAACCGATGAGATAATAGGTTGAATCATCGAAATAAATAATTGTAGGTACCTACTTGAAAAAAAACATACACTATAGTTTTATTGAGATACTTGTGTAGCAAAGGATAAAAGAGGATATAATATAACAAGAACTATTAATACCGATTTAGCTTGGGCTGCTGGTCCCCAATTATGGGTTTAGGTTGGGAGCCTGCCAGAAAGTCTAACTTTTAAAACATGTATGCTTCATTAAAGAAAATGTTGTCAGGAATCGTACTATTATTACCTCCAATTACATACCGTACCTTTGACCATTACCATAAATCTTTACAAGTTGTAACGTCTACCAATCCTTACTTTGTCAGTGTTATGGTATAAGGCCTTGCATTGAAATTAAATCAATTTCTTTTAACTTCCTCTAATTATCAACAATCAATTAATCAGGTAGCTAAAAGCCGTGTCCAAAAAAGTAATAAACCTACCAACTTAGCATTCTGAGAAAAACAACTAACGTAATTGCCGATTTTGCGGTTGACTGGATCCATTAGGAATAGCAATATTGATTTTGTAGTAGTCGTTCTTAATCGTGACGAGTAGATAATAATATATTATTTTAATAATTTTGAGATAAGACTTCGTTTGAAGTTTTGTACTCCATTAAGAATAACAATATTGATTTCGTATGGATTATTGTTGCATATTGTAGGAGGATAAAGTTAAAGTGTAGTTTTACAAGAAGAATAAATAAGAATATTAAATTTTGTTTGCAATTGTGTAGTCTTGTAGATGATACAGCAATGTTTACATTAAATGATTAATTTCAAAATTGGTTGAAATTGTACAAACGTTTTAAACCGAAAAAGTAACTTTGCAGTGACTCTGATGCCTGGCGATAAACAGTGGAATTGCGAGAAAAATATTAGAGTAAGGAAACAACGCAGCTTGCGAGACATTACAGCTTGAGTAACTTTATATTTTTTATACAGAGACACAGCTTACTTGCGATGTTATAATAATCACTGTGGTCAGCGGCTTACAGTAGCGGATAACACTTTAGTCACTTTACCTGTTCCGCGAAATGTCCGTCAGGTTTAACCGGGCTATCACTTACCTGGAAAGAAGAAAATACATTAAAGAAAGATCAACGAAATTACAAGACAAGTTAATAATATACCAGTATAATATAATAACTACTCAGTACTTCTTTTTAATGAAATAAAATTACATACGTGATCCATAGTTCACAAACATTAGTTGGTATGTTTGAGATCACACATACCAACATCACCAAGGATACGCTATATATGCTTATGAGAAAAAGATAAGTAGTTGAAGTGTCATTCATTATCAACTACCTCTACAATCACTTGTAGTCATCTAAGAGTGCTAAAAAGTTCCCATGACGCAACGTTATACCTCGTAACTCCGGTAGATTCAGTAACGAAACTATGAAAACCTTGTTAAGCCTTTAAAGGTTTTTAGTTTACGTACATTGCTGTACACTATCCCATTCTAGCGTACATGTATTGACGTAGAATAGCGCAAATGTGACACAATGACAACTAGGAATAATCGCAAAGCAACATGTCACAAGCTTTTACGAGGGAATCTCAAAATCGTCCGTCTGTCCACGTCACTCGACGTTAATTGAAAGGAAGTCGATGAAACATGTCGAAGACGACAATGTTGAAGACGAGACTGACAGCGACAGATGTTACCTGTCATTTGCAACATTGAAAGCTATAAATAATTAAATACGTCGACGTATGACGACAATTATTACAATTTGCAATGTATGTTGTGTTAGAACTACTGGAAGCTGAAATTGGTTCCTGGATGTAAATGTACAAAAGGATAAACACAACGTAAGTTATTTCGTTAATATATTCAGTCCAGTAATTTAAATTAATTTAAATATATTATGCTAATGTAGGCAATTATTCCAAAATGTTATTTGCGCATTTAATTGAAGTAGCTTTGTTTTTTCTTGAATTACATAGTTTATATCCATAAAAAATAAATTAAATAAGAGATCAATATAATTCTTAATAACAAACAGTGTTTCATTACAAATCGTTTGTTATTTAATTGTCGTGTAGTGTCATGTTGCACATAGACCATTGCATAGTAGTAAACTTGTCAAGTAACGGATGCAAGTTCTATTTCCAGCCGGGGCTGACATTTATGTGACAGATAAATCTTTGGTCACGGATTTTCCAAGGAAAACATAAAATACTCTCTCTTAATTTAATACCTACATAATATTATTTACACTAGTGTATCTAGTAACAAAATAACATAAAGCATTTAATAATCGCAGGTACTAAAAACCCAAAATAATTAAGAGGGTTATTTGATTGTTCCATTAGTAGCAGTGAACCGTGTATTTATTTTCCTTAATAAAGTAATAGTACTTACTACAGTATTTTATTTTCATTGTTCTTGCAACTTGTTTTAATGTCACAAAAGGATTTAACAGAAAACCATAATAAAACAGTTTGAAGTAACACTGGTAGCAGGTTGCTGGTCTTTGTAGCTTCTACGAGTAAGTTTAAGTAACTGAGGTACATTAACCTGATTCTAAGAAATGTGCAAGAAAATTACGAGCAAATAAAATGTTTGCGTAGAAACATTATGTTGTGCCTACTTTACAGTTCTAGTGTCTACGGAGGAGGATATGCGACTTACTATACTTCAGTCATATTCGTATCGGAATTAACGTAAACATTGTGTTGCCTAGCAACCTCAAACAAACAGGTGTATGAAACTTTTTGTCGTATAAAGTGCGTATGAACTAAATCTCGAGTTCGCAAGTCGCGTTCCGCGCAAGTCACGAATGTGGGAGTAATGGTGTATTGCTCACTTTAAAATATGCGGCATTGAAAAATGTTCTCTCAAGAAATCGGTTATTGGTTTCTGGTTGTTCATGACAGTGGTAGGTTTTCGAGTGATATTACATTACTGCCACAATTAAAATTAGATAAGATCAAATAATCTTTGAATGACGTCAACTTGTCTTAAATTATTCACTTTCAAATGTTACACCATGACAATAGAAAATATTTTTTCTATTGTTAGTAAATACCTTTTCAAATTGGGTTATAAAGTTGCATAAGTGAAATAGACTTAAGTGATTACCTCGTCAGAAATAGGTACTATAGTGCAACCAGAGCCCATTGATATAATGCGAATTTCTGTACATAAATATCTATAATTGGATGCCTGAATAGCAAGCACACTTAACGACCTAAGCTGTGCATTTCAATAGATTATTAAATCCTTTCATAAGCTTGATCCTATTAGTAAACTTATATCTTTAGAATAGATATTAATGTACACTATACCCAAAAATAGTTGGCACATAAAATAGTTTACATTGCCTATTTACTGTGAAATTGTCTTATTAGTGAGTACCTACTTGAAATAAATAAATACTTCCTGTAACTACTATGATTGTTACTATGTTGTAATATAAGGTATACTGGTAATCACTTAAACCCAGTAAATCTCTGAATATATAACTTGACTTAGAAACAAGTATCATCTTAACATTAGAATTTGCATGTACACTAACAAAATCCTCAACACATAATACAACCGTGACTGACGTTAAATGCACCTCTAATATCAGCATAGAAAATGATACACCATATCTTGGTTACGAAACGCCATAGGATCCGTAATTTGTAGACACATTATCTGTCATTATGTTTATGCAACCATCCTTGTGTACGGTTAATATTATATTCGAAAGATACATTGTAGTGTTTAGACCACAGCATCAGTCGATTCTATTAAAGTCTGTGTCTAATTTAAATCTGTGTAAATTTTACTATTACGATCCTTCAGTTCCAAATGTAATGAATGTACCATAGTCTAGATCATCATGATTTAGAATGTAGATCATTCCATAAGTGGTTAAACATTTTTATTCTTATTGATTCCAGCTTTAAAAACTTTCTTAATTAACTGATTTGCATTTCTTTCTCTTTTCTTTACTAACTACCTTTATTATTTTCTTATCACTTTTCACTTTTTCACTGGCTTTTTGTTTACTGGTGTCTAGCCTTAAGATAATTAAGTGTATCTATTTATATTGCTCTTCAACATTATGTCTAAGATATGAATATTGAGTCAAAGTAAAATAATAAAGAAGACTAAAACTGGTCAGCTACCTCCGAGTATTCAAACTTGTTTTTTATTCCAACAAATTATCATCGGACACGAACACTTATCCAACAAATTCTATATTAATAACTTAATACGTCCATTTATTTAAATGTCATTGTAAAATCTCTAAACAATAAATACTTTCAAATCTGCATTGAGTGACTACTCACAATCTTCATCACTATCATCCTCATCTTCAACTTTCACCTTCATTTACCATTCTCCACTTTAGGTCGACATTTTAACAATAATAAATTAATAACAGTGAATTACTTCGATATTATCTTCGTAATGGCGGTTAAAATCTTTACGGTTTCCTGTTTAAAACAAAAGATGTCTTAACTAGATTTAAAATAGATTAGAGTATAACAGTGGGACTATATGAGACTGGTGAACTATAACCCGAATTATCTAGCCCACATCGGCATAAAATGCATAATTAAGATATTCATTTATCGTAATAAGAAACAACTAAATGCCTGTTTTAAATAACCTGACATTTAAAATTTGTCATTTACCTTAAAAGGTAATCTCTTAAATATAAAACCTTGACATTATGGCATTTACCCGAATTCAGTGTCTTCGCTTATCTTAGAATTAGATTAATAACGGAAGAAGAAACCTCATAAATCAAACAATCAAACCTTTATTATCTCAGTTACTTCAGTCACAATATTTGGAAACAGAATAGGCTTCTCACGTCCGAAATATGTCACTTAACTTATTTTCGCACGAAGAACCTGCGTATGTATTAGACAAGATCCGTTACTTGCGTGGGAGAACTAAACAAAGCAACGTTCATATGAAATGAACGAAAGCATCTGTTACTGTTAGCAAACTAATGCAAATGAGTAGATTCGCCAAGTACCACAACAGGTACACTGTATTTCCTTTAAAGATAAACAAACTGAGGGACAAACGCAGTGGAAATGGAGTTGAAATAGATTTCAATGTAAGTCCTATAAATACTGTCGGGATGTGTGCATGTCTTTAGCATGTGTGCGTGGGAGAAACAAGCAAAGATATCAAGTAGTCAAGATACTTGGTAATTAGGTACTTAGTTGTGAACTTAGGATGTTACCGTTCTTTTGCTTGCTGCAATAAAGAAAGTCAGTTAGTTATGTGTTTTTTTTTGTGTTTTTAGTAAAAATTCATATCTTTTCTTACATTGCTGAATTTTGATAAGGATAATGAAAGAACCATTTTAGGGTATAGATTTCGAATCTCAATTACGATTTACGAGAGTCAACTGAAATCCGAAACGTAAAAGCTCCTATACTAATATTAGGTTTAGCCGTATTGGGGAGGCTTAGAATACTACCTGCTGCTGGTGGTAGGGCCCCTCGAGGGATTATATTGGTAATATTGATTTTAATTGTTAATTATTACCGTTATTACTATTATTATTTCTCCATGGGGCTCGACTGGATAGCTACCACCCTTGAGCATGAGTCAGCCGCAAAACGACTCGTCGTGTTCCGGCTGGGAGCTTGAGAGCCAGTTCTTTCTTTCTTTTTCTTCTCTCTTTCTTGGCTGACAACATGTCAGTGATGCCTTTGGTGTTGCTGATGTCCATGGGCGACGATAGCCACTTACCATCAGGTGGTTCGTCAGCTCGTTTGCCGGCTATTTCCGTAAAAAAGTAGGTATGGCTCATTTTCTTCTCCACGCGTTCATACTTTCCGTTCTATTCCCTATAATTTTTTTTATTACACTCCCATTGAAAATGTAGAATATTATATAACAAACAAACAAGAACCTACGGCCTGGGTTTGAAATAAAATTACAATTAGGTATTTTATCTTAATCCTGTTATAGGTTTCAATAGTCCCACAGTGTCGCTATATCAAATTACTTTAGCAGATGTATCTCGGTATTTAAGAAGACCACTAAGACACAACCAGGTGTCATCACACCACGTGGTTGATCAAGTTTTTATTATTGCGTGTCTACCATATGCATACAAAACACGTAACCCGCATGCCGTGCTTGTCTTTGACAATAGGCTTTTTTATCAAATTTTAATCACGAAGCCATCAAAGTAGACTTTTTAATCGTTTAATGGTTTTTGAAAAGCAAGATCAATATTTCTTCAAATATACCTACTACCACAACAAAGTAGAGGAAATAGTTAAGAGAATTTAATCTAATTCAGTATAAACTATATTAGGTAGTACGAATCAATAAAACGCATACTAAGACCTACAAAAAGATTAATTTGCGGAATCTGCAACGGACACGTAAAACGGAACGAATCACGAAGCCCATTGTTCCGGTGTGGACATGATTGATGGCGCGGGATGCAATGCAAATGCAAACGTGGGAGCGGGGGAATATGGAACATGTGAACTTTAATACGAGAGCCAGCGTAGTACCATTTGAATAGATTTGAGGAGCTTGGAAGTTACAATTACTCAAATGCAATATATAATTTAAGATATGATTCGTTCTCCACTCTATAAGGGGCCATCCATAAATTACGTCACACTAATTTCATGACTTTTTGACCCCTCCCCCCCCTTGTCACAGCTGGTCACATTTGTGAGACCTCCCCCCCTAGTGTGACGTCACATATTATGAAATTTTACACCTAGAAATTATTAAATTAAAACAGCAGTTCCGAAATAAGTGTTATTTCCATTGTTTTTTAATATTTACCTATACATACCAATTATTCGATTTTGAAATGTGACGTCACGAAATTTAGGACTCCCTCCCACCCCTTGTCACACAATATCACGCTACATTGACCCCCCCGTCCCCTCTAACGTGTGACGTAATTTATGGATGAGGGGCCATCCACTCTTGAAATTCCTAATGATAATAAAAATTAAAACCGTGTTTAGAACTTCAAAAAGTACGTCATCGGATACCTAGTTAAAGAATTGCAACCCCTTCATTATCTAAATAGAATTCTGACATGCAAGATATTATTTTTAATCAGATAATAACATATCCAATAGTGAACCAACATCAAAATTCTCGGAAACTATAATAAAGGACTAAACAGAAGAGATCACAAAAACAATCAGTCCTTACAATCATAACACAAAGCATCCAGAGCCTAATGATCTCAGATCGCAAACAAATGGGACGGACTAAAAACAGATCAAAAGGTTGTTAAACTGGTTTAAGAGTCAGATGGTATTACGAGGACCCTACCCACATCCGGAGTAAGTGACGCATGTATATCAGATGACGGGTGCTTTTTGATTCCTGGTAATTGGAGTTAAATATCCTGTTGCGTTTGAAAAAAGGAATACAATGATGGACTTGTGGCAATTTGTATTAAATTTTTCTTCAATAGCATAATATTAAAGCTATGACAAAGAAATTTTTATTAGTCAATCTTTAGTGGTTCAACACATCAGATCACGATTAAACACATCACTTGATAAAGCGGACGTATAATATTCCGTACCCGAATTGCAACATAATAAACTCGTGACTATTGTTGTTAACAAATTCACGCTAATTAGAACAGGACAAGCCGTTCCCCAGACTATGTTCATGAAGCGAAGCAGGAAACTTGTTCGCAAAGGTTTAACAAGTTGTAAGGAAGCTAAGGAAACACTGTTCAAGATGTTACGAAACTTTGGAACCGCATAAATTAGTCATGAGTTTACATCGGCGTTTAAGGAAAATTAGATAGTTAATAAATAATGCCTGCGTCCTATCCTGAGATAAGCCGAAATACACAGCAGGTACCGCCCTGATCCTTTGTTTTCGATAAAAAAGACAATTGACGATCTGATCCAATATCAAGATAGAGATATTAAGATAATAAAGTAGATTGAGGCAGAAAGGTTCAGATTTCCCACGCCTACCACGACTTTTTGTACTAAAAAATTTAGAACGACTTCTCTGTAGCCGGCAGCTATAACCAACTGTGCGGAATAATTATAGGGACAATACAATTTAGAGAAAGCGCTGATATTCCAAAACGAAATTTACATTACAGACTATCACAGATTCCGAATATGACATCCTGCATTTTTTTCGAAGGGCGTAACGATAATGTGATCAAAATCAAAAAATAATTTCACGTCTTTTCATTTATAAAACCAAAAATTGGGTGTGATATCTTATTTGAGTACATTAAAATAGCTGCAGAACTTTTAAAGCCAAAACAAGATCAAGTATAGAAATGAACTGTAAATAGATTAAGACTGGGCAAACGAACCTTTTTCTGAAATAAAACCAATTCGATGTTATTACTTTCAGAGACGGTCACCGCTGCAGGTGTTTCGAGCCGACTACTTTAAAACTTGTGTTATTAATTGACTCATGCAAATTCACATACTCGTATATGTTGCCTGATTACTACTGTAAAATAAAAAGTAAAGTTACTAGTAAAGTAAGTACATATTAGAAAATGTAGGTTTCATTAGTACAATTTTAATAGGGTTAAAAATGTATACTTCATAGTAACTATAGTACCTACATACATTATGATCGTCAGTAGATTAGCTTAATAAGTATAACAGTATGCCAAAGAGAGAATTTCTAAAACCGATATTGCCAAAGATAACAAAGTGAACATTAGTTGGGATAATCCAACAAAAATGAAAATTGCAACATGTGGTGAGTGTCACTTCGAAGTTCTGTTTGAATTGGAACCTAATTTAATTTCTGCCAAAGGGAAATGATTTATGAAGTACGTATTAACTCCAGTCTGTCATACAAGATCTGTAGATACTGTTTATTTGCATCCGGCAACTTATGCAAGATATCTAAAGGGAACCGTTAGCGGTGAATTGGCATATTCCGTCGGCCATACAAACATTTACCATGTTGAACCAACCTGTGAACGTGATGTATAGAGCTCTAGAATGTTAAATGGTTAAAATGGAATGGCTGACTTAGATTAAATCAGCGACTCTTAATCATAAGATTGAAATCAAAAAGCAATAAGATAAATTAGATATGAATGCAAATGGACATCAAAATTAAACGTTCTTAAAGTTTCAAGTAACGTGAATCAGAGAATCTTCAAAAAAAAGAAAATCAAGTACACCAATTTTAAAAGTAAAGCCTCCAGAAAGAAGCAACTTGTAAATCCAACCTTTAACCATAATTCAGCCGAGGAAAGTCCATTAATACTAACCTTATTCCATCGTTCTCGTAATTTAGACATCCTCTGAGCCGATTGTTCAAATAAGAGCATTGGAAGCTATTTCCATGGTGAGAAATGCAATTCAAAGGCGTTGCACTGTAAATAGGATTAAGCTGTAAAACCATTATCGCTTGATCGATTACCCGCTTCGGTACCTTCGATAAACCGTGGTCCAGGCCTAGCGGTTCTTCAACAAAGCCCTATCAACTGTTAAAATTGATTTTTAACACAGATTGACTAATGACTTGATGAATCTGTCGATAATTAAGACATTGCCTCCAAACGATACAGATCAAGAAATAAAGTGTTACTTAAAGAATGTTTCTATTGAACAGATCAAACGGTTTGTGACAGCCATCGTGATAACAGCTACGACACCTAAAGACGATCGTACTTCGAAATTAATTAAAATTAACGTTTTAATAATAAGAATAAGAAGCAGAACCAGGAATATTACCACTCTAACATTGACATAGAACTCGTCGCGTTCATCTTTCAATTTATCGGAACCTGGTTTCATCATTACTCACGCACTAACTCCCACTAAGACATAAACCCACACATACAAACGAGACAAGACACCTCTCGAAGACCAAGACGACGTTTTTTAAAAAAGTCAACATGACTGGCCTTATTTTGTGTACGTGTTGGTTTTGTAGTGCGTTTAGCAAACAAAAGACGATTGGCCGTGGTTCCGAGTTTCGATGTAAAGAGAGACAGGGCTGTTAGCCAAGACATTCTAAACAATGCCAACGAGAAAGTATTTTTTTAACTTAACTAATAGTAAAGAACAACAAACTTAGTTGGAAGTACCGTATTGATCTACTTCCTGAACCTGTTAACGTTTCTGTTTGTACAGCACAATTTGGAATAACACAGGCTGATAGCAGTAAAAATAAAGATGCCAAAAAACAAAAGTGTCAGCCCTATTTAAAATATCGATGGAAGGAAAGAGAGAGAACATCCCCGACACGGTACGCGGTCGTATTCAAAGAAGCCGCGGGATGCACCTTTTGTGGCAGGACGGGACGGAACCGAGAAAATTTATTTTGTTTTACCAACTTAACAGAAATGGTTCACAAAAAGGAATACACGCCTGGGCGCATCTGCCTTGTCTGTGATTAGATTAGCTTTGATAAGTTTATTTATGTATAAAGGGTTGAGGTACCTACTATCTTTACATTGTGAGCTTTGCGTGTTAGCCAAGACGAACATTTCAAATTGGTGTCGAATAACTTTCTTGTAATTCTCGACCCATATTTTGTACATTCTCCTTATAATAACGACTTTATTAACGATGTCGGGATTACTGTCGTTGTCTTTTATCGATGACACGGAAAGCGGTACAATAAGACAACGGGGGCATGCGACTTTGATGTTTCCGCGTTGGAGATAAGGTTTATTGTTGTCTTGCAGCGTAAATGCGTACTTTACGGTACATTGTGCACTTTGCAGGCTCAATAACCACCAACTATCGCCTAAATCACCTCCGACACGAGCTTCAGTCGATAAGTTGCGCTCAAAGCATATTGTAGAATTATGTTTCTTGCTATGTCTAATAACAATAAAGATAGACTTGGCATGGAATCACGAAATAATTTTCGCAACGTGTGCCTAGATAAGCAAAGATGAAATGACTAAGTAGTCCTAAAACTTGTTCCTAGATGCGGTTTAGAAAGATATGCTAGCGTTTATGATCACTTAGTTCATAGACAGCTCATGAACTCATAGTATCTTTCGTATCTTGATTCTTGCACGACACATTATTTATGTGGAAGCAAGAATACCTAAGGCATACCTATAAATTTAAGGAAGAAAATCAAACCAAAGGAAGAAATGAAATTGCTTCGGTTACAAATTTTAAAACGGTTATTACAAGTGCGTAGTAGTAATAGATAGATGCTATTATAAGACTTCTGCAATCTAGGTATATCCTTCCTTAAAAATACTTTAACTGTCGACTAAATTACGAACAGCGCCAGGCGCTCATCGTTTGTTTAGAACAGACATTATTTTACTAGGTATGTTATTTGATGCAACGTATCGTATAGTGTGCTGTGTCCAAAATTACTCACAATATCATACGCCAACATATAAGCCAAGGCATCATAAGCGAAAATGTCTTTGCGAAAGTATGGCGCATTGTTCGGTATGCACTACTACCTATTTGTCAAAGTGGACGCTAGAATCGAAGCTTATATCAGTAAACGTCAAGGCAGTGTGCTTCGGTTGATATATCCAAATTGGATATGCCATACCTAGTAAATTGTATGGTAGTATGAACGAATGGCAACGGACAAGTGGAAAAACGAATCGCAACGGACAAGTGGAGAAACGAATCGCAACTAACAAGTGGAAAAACGAATCGCAACGGACAAATGGCAAAACGAATCGCAACGGACAAGTGACAAAACGAATCGCAACAAAATTTTAACTTGAAGTTTTACAGGAAGGCTTTCAAATTAGACAAGTACATTAACAATCTGCTTGTAAAACTTCAAGTTAAAATTTTGTTGCTATTCGTTTTGTAACTTGTCCGTTACGATTCGTTTTTCTACTTGTCCGTTGAAGTTTCACTTATTCCATTTGTCCCAGCACACATTTCATTTTTTTTTCATTTCTGTAGTACATGAAAAATATTAAGTACTATATTATGTTCAGGTCTCCAGGTTCTGGCTCATTACAGTTTTCATTTCAATATTCAATTACTGAGTATTAAATTAATCCTTAGGGATCTCATAACTGCGAAATGACGAACATTAATAAAAGTTAATGACGCCTTTAGATTAAATTGCGCATTGTAATAGGAAACAAATCTACGCGATTGCTTCGAACAAATATCTATCATAAATCTTTGATCGACTATTGTTTAGAATCCGTATGTTTACGACAGAATACCGTTACATTAATTTATGACATAACGTAGCATTACGTACGATACGACTGATGAGTATAATTTCTTTGTACGGTAGTAGTAGTATTGTTTTGAATGTTTTGTTACACATAGACTACAACATCACTAACGCCCCAACTCAGAGTCACTAACGATTAGTTAAATCACTCCTCAGTATAGAGTGGTATGGTGGTATAATAATGATTCTTTACCAAGGAGTGATTTAAGTAACCGTTAGTGATTCTGAGTTGGGGCGTAACATCTACGACTAATATTTATCGGTGACGCAAATGTCTGCCACGGCCGGGAATCGAACTTGAAACTCTTCACTCGAAGTGCCAACCACTGAGCTAAAGAGTTTTCGTACATAAACATACGGCCTTATCATAAACGCTTAATAAATCTATTTTATGATTGTTATATTTTATCTTTATCATTTTTCATAGTTTATAAGCGTTCTACAGATTTACTTGTTGTTCTGAATCAGGGCTGCAGATTTGTCAACTTCTTTCATTACACATAGAAATAACAAGATACAATAAGTATATAACACAAGCTCGATTACTAAAGATTCTTCATTGTTGCATAATCAATTCATACCTGGTTGAATAACATTATCTTTCTTACAATCATCTTTCGCACCCGTTGAAGTCTTTCATACCGCAAATGTCACGAGATGACACCCGGTGTGCTTATCGGAGATTTATAAGCGAATGACTTCTAAATAATGCATTGAATACAGATACACCGTTATTATTTATGTCATACGCTACGTTATAATATACTCAGTGCTATAGAATATTTACATAGTGATACATAACCATAGGAACCATGGAGGATAAAGTAGAAGGAGGGCCGTCTCTGTGTATGTAATTTCCGTAAAAACGAGTCCAGTTACGGGTGGCGCTGCGGTGCGGTCTACAACAGCTATGTTCGAATATTTATTTCTATTTATCAGACACTAGCGCCATTCATTAAGGGTGGAATAACTCAGCAAACTTCACTCCGTTTACAACAGCCATGTTCATATACTATCTATTTTTCACACACTAGCGCCATTCTGAAATGGCCATTATTGGAATCTATCAGTAAACAGCTGGACACTTTTTCAACTTTCCCCTCATATGAGATCGCCTCCTTCTACCTTCTATGCTCCATGATAGGAACAATAATCAAACCATTTGATATAAATATAGACTAGACAAGGAGTCTATCGAGTCATTGAGTCTATCAGTCTAGTTAACGTCAAGAGATCTACTTCAGTATAACTTAAAGGCGGTATGCCAATCACCTATCAATTATTTTGTACTCGCGTTTTTTTCGCGGCTTTGTCAGATCAGTTTTAGTGTGAAATAGTAACAAACATACAAACTTTAACACTGATAATATTAATAAGACTAGTATATGATAATACCAGGAAGTAGAATTGAAATGAATAGCGACTTGATGACGTATCAGTCATGCACATTTAAGTATTATTTTTGGATATTACGCAAACAAAAAGCCATTTTTAATCGACTTTAAAAAAGGAGGAGGTATTCAATTCCACTGTATTTTTTTATTTTTTTTTATGTTTGGGTGAACCGATTTCGATGATTCTTTTATTAATCGAAAGCTGGTACTTGTTATGTAGCCTCACTTAAATTTGAGCGAGATATGAGTATATGACTAGTAGTATTTAGAGTTATCGCTAATTTTGAAGCCGGTTATTTTTTGTCAAGAATTATACGTTTAAAATATCACTAGATATTCGCTAGACCAGATGAAGCGAGAAAGAAGAAAGCGATGAACTCATTTATAAACGAGTTTATCAACCTTGCATCCGAAATACATAATAAAAATCATAAGAGACAGACATAACATTTTTACTACCGGCTGGATTATATTCAGTCGTTCGAAGTGTTTATTATAAATGCAATCTAAATACATAATACATAATTAACTGACACCACCGGTTCTTGCGCTGTGCAATCTGTACCACAGATTATAAAAACTATAAATTGGTCAAAGTTCTTTAAATACAATTTGTCTGAATAGTGTCTTTGGGGACAGACCAAGACTACTTGCGGTAGAATCACACAGAACTTATCTATCTCCATTTAGGTACCTCCTTGTTTTAGGTACCCTTATATATATTCATATATAACTGCTACCTTTGAATATAAGTATTTACACCTGCGTTATGTTATGCAGTGATAGCCTAGCGATTAGAACGTTGGTCTCTCGAACGAAGGGGCCCGAGTTCAAATCCTGGCACGCACCTCTGATTTTCAAATAATTATTATATGCGTAGATATTAGAAGTTAATTATCACTTGCTTCGGTGAAGGAAAACATCGTTAGGCAACCTGCATACCGGAGAGTTCTCCATAAAGTTCTCAAAGGTGTGTGAAGTCTACCAATCCGCACTTGGCCAGCGTGGTAGACTATGGCCTATACCCCTCACATTGTGAGAGGAGACCCCGAGCCCAGCAGTGGGACAATAATGGGTTGTTGCTTTGCTTTATTTACACCTGCGTTATAAGGCTGAGGGATATAAATTTTAAATCTCGTTTTTCTCACCTCTTTTCATCTTACGACTATAAATTCCCCTTTATGACTCTATTCGACAAAACACCGAAAATGCCCCGATACCTTTTATTTGTGCAATTAAGAGATCTCTAAATACCTAGACCATATACGGTGGCGATAAAGGCAATTAGGGCATTAATTAAGCATCTATAAATGCAATGCTATGTGTCCTGAGGGCACGTACCTTGAACAATGAACTCGGAATGAAACAAATAAAAAGGCTTGGAGTAGTTTCACACAATTAGAACTAATGGTATGTCCATTACAATGAACGTATTTCTATAGATCTCAATATAAGCTATCGGGTTGTGAAGTGTGATTGCTTTGACACATGATATAGAAAAATACTAATATTATACGTATAAAGAGAAAATGGAAGTTTGTGAACACATTTTGTGTGTGCGCGTGTGAGAGAGAGTGTGTGGAAGATAATTATTACTTGAAAGGTACATTAGTCCGGATGGTCTTACGTCCCAACTCAGTCACTAACGGTTACTTAAATCGCTCCTTAGGGGCCATCCATAAATTACGTCACACGTTAGGGGGACGGGGGAGTCGATGTAGTGTGACATTGTGTGACAAGGGGTGGGAGGGGGTCCTAAATTTCGTGACGTCACATTTCAAAATCGAATAATTGTTATGTATAGGTAAATATTAATAAACAATTAATGGAAATAAAACTTATTTTGGAACTGCTGTTTTAATTTAATAATTTCTAGGTGTAAAATTTCATAATATGTGACGTCACACTGGGGGGGGGAGGTCTCACAAATGTGACCTGCTATGACAAGGAGGGGGGAGGGGTCAAAAAATAATGAAATTAGTGTGACGTAATTTATGGATGTCCCCTTAGTAAATCACCATACAAATTCTTTAATAAGAAGCGATTTAAGCAACCGTTAGTGACTCTGAGTTGGGGCGTTAGATCCTTTACACTACATATCGACGGTTAAAAGGCGACTTGATTCAAGCGCCATTTTGCGAACTTTACAGGAGAGCGTTTTATAGTTTATTTTTTGAGAAAAAAAATCATTGTTCCTAAAGTATACAATAAAAATTGACGAGTCTCCCCAATCATAAAGCGTCATATTTTGTGCTAATTTTTGATAAATATATAACAAATAAAAGGTGTTTTTTAACGGAGTTAGATGTAACTTGAGCCATTTTGCACAATTCTTTGATCAGGGCAGAAGGAATCAAAGTACACGATTACTATTTATCTGTTCAAAGCAAAATAATTCAAATGTACAATGACTTCTTTAACAGATCAAGGATAAATGATTTAAATCACTCACCTATTTGTAAACTGTTCATGGATAAATGAGTTAAACCGCTCACCTAGTTATAAACTGTTCATGGATAAATGATTTAAACCGCTCACCTAGTTGTAAACTATTCATAGATAAATGATTTAAACCGCTCACCTAGTTATAAACTGTTCATGGATAAATGATTTAAACCGCTCACCTAGTTGTAAACTGTTCATGGATAAATGATTTAAACCGCTCACCTAGTTGCAAACTGTTCAAGGAGTCAATGACTCAAATTAATTTCGAGTAATGGAGGTTTTGGTGTATGACGGGGAAGGGAACAAAACATTTTTTCGAGATTTGGGGGTTTTCAACTTATCGAGGTTCGACATATCGAGGTTCTACTGTACCTACTACCTGCGTTGTTTCGTGTTCTTTTACTTGTGATTTAAACGCCATTTTTGATGCAAGGTGAAAGGAGTAAACTGACTGAAGTACGATATTAGTTTAATTAATAAACTAACATAAAGGAATCAAGCGTGCAGACATTTATTTCTTGTATAAAGAAAATGGTTCTAAATGATATAAAGACTTAAAACTGGTCAAGGAAAATTAGCACAAGTCATATTCTTCAATATACTAGTTCAGGTAAGATTGATTCAAGCGACAGAGATAATGTTTGAATGTTCGAGGCAAAATGATTAAAGTTACATACACTAATAAATCTGGTTCAAGCAAAAAGGAATTAACATCCTTTGTTTAATTATTTAAGATCAAGTAAAAAGAATTCAAATGCCGATACCATTTCATTCCATCCGAGGATAAATGGCTTAAACTACAAATAGTAAGAAAAACCCTTTTTTTTCGTGGGTCTATATACATGCTTTGAAAAAAACAACCAAATTCGCTACACTTGATACCGCGTAAGCAAAAATGATACCCAAATTTGTCATGGAGCCAAGCGCCAAAAAAGTGCTCAGATTAACCTCAAACCCGGCTCAATCGACGCGGAAAAATTCGCCGATTCCAATGATGTATATAACTCAATATCGCCCAGGATGGCGCTTGAATCAATTCGCCTTTTAACCGTCGATATGGTTCAAGTAATATTTAAGAAATTATCGCAAAATAAATACTTTCACGGGGTTACTATAATGATCGCAGTGGTCAGTGATGGTGGTAAAACCCAGGCGGAACTGGGAAGGGCTTGTAATAAAAGGCACTGACTAAAAGGCGAGCTATAAATCAAACAGAAACGCTTAGCACAGGACACTTCTATTCCAGTACTGATGTGAAATAACACCATAACACCACGTAGACAAACTGTCCGTATACATAAATGCATACATAAATATCCCTAAGACCCCATTGTTATAGCTCAGACCTACATTCACCATGAAGTTAATATTTTCAGTCCAAAAACTTAGTAAAATGTGGATTGTTAAGCCCAATGCATACGTAACGGGGTTTTTTCCCGTACGGGACGGGACGTGAAGTTTTAGAAACATTGTTTCATAGAAAATGTATACGATAGTGCATACGCAGCGGAATCCCGTGCGGGACGGGAACGGGGCATGCACGTACCTATATTTATGCCCCGTCACCGTCCCGTACGGGGAAAAACCCGTTACGTATGCATTGGGCTTTAGACTTCAGATAATGTAAAACACTAAACCTAACCTCTAGGTAATCTAAACTAAATATAAAGAATATTATCAATGCAGTAATTTTAACCAAATGACTGCATTTTAACCAAACACATCTATGATGTAGTACCAGCTATAACATTCGTAGATGTAGTTATATTGAAGTAACGAGTGAGGCCAGGCGGTACACGATTTGAAGTTTAAATTGGCGTTCCATCACAGAATCGTGATTCTTAATAGAACACGGTCACAGTCAGGTTGACGTACCAATCAAGACGCTCAAAAAGACAAAACAAGGATAGAAACACAAAAATATACCAACTAAAAAGGGATAGCACTACAAAAAGCCGAAGATGCCATACAATTCATCACGAGTCCTGTGACAGTTGTGTTTAGTTTTTAAAACCGGAGCCTATAAATTGCTGGAGGTTTATGTCCAATTAAGGTATGGGATTCTAGTTTTAATTGAGTCGTGCTAATGTTGGGGAGACGTTTTACAGAAATATTTATTAGTTAGGGAGACTCAATTTGAATTGATTTGTCACGTTCGTAGGATAACGGATTTTTTTGCGCGTTTGAATTCTTGAAATATTTTAAACTGAATCTTAGTCTGGAATAGCAATATTTTCATGCTTTATTATAGAATCCAAGCCAAGTCGATATACCTACACCATATACCACAAAATGATCGATGCCTATGTATAAATTGCTAAGATTTATCAGCAAGCGCTAAGCTAAGAAAAACATTACAAACTGAAACACGACATCAATCATTATACTACACTATACATAGTGCCCTGCCCGCGGTTTCGTCCGCATTTTCCGGGCCAATAAGTAAATTAAATTAGTAAATAAGTAAATTATCACATTAACCTCTCTTTATACGTAAAGATAATTTTTTGGCCATCAAGTTAACAAGCGCGGATGAGTATACGCTTCACAAACAGTCCAGAACATTTTATAGAACTCCAATATGCTTAGGCATTATAACTTACTTCCATTATGACATTGACAATTTCCATATCCAAGATTAGAACCCACAATTTCCATGCATTCGAACGACTAAACTACTGCTTATAGGTACATCTACATCTAATTGCTGATACAACAAGAAGTCAGCCATAAAGATGCAAACCTCGAAACTGCCGCAAGGGATAGCAGCAAACCACGCAACGAAACAAGTTTATTTTCACTGTGCATGCATATATTATTACTCACGTATAAAGAGCACGCAGCCCACTAACTTCAAATCAAAAGGAATCTATCCTTAATGCTATTTGCTATCAAGTAAATGTTTTGGTTATAATAGTGCCCAGTAGCACAGGCTATTATAAAAAAAAGCCTTTCTATCTGAGATGTTATAAGATACCTACTTGACGAATGTAGAACGATTGATGACGAACTTCAGACAATTGATTCAATGGTGAATTTCCGTACTCAAATCGGTCCATTAGTTTAGACTTTAGATGTTCTAAGAGTTTCGTAGAACACACTATTCCAGAAGAAACAATTAAAAGGAACTTAAGTATAATATCAAGTCCAAATAACAAATTGCAGGTAATATAGGTACTGATGGAGAACCCGCGTTAAAATATAAAGGTAACTTACATAATTTTTTATCTATATAAGGTGTCAAGAAACTCGAAGATGCACGCTCACGTCATCCTGTGTAAGCTCAAAATAGATTCGAAACTAGTCAGGATAATCTAAAAAAAAAAATACGTGAACATACCTTACAAAAAACACTACAGGCTATAAATCCGAAACGATATATTTTGCATCAAAACATGTCAATTATAGCCGTATTGGGGTGGCTTAGAATACTAACCCCAATCCCACGCCGGATGGCTGTCGTAAGAAGCAACTAAATCCGGCCCGCTGGTGGTAGGGCCCCTCGGAGGAATTAAATTGGTAATATTGATTTTAATTGTTAATTAATGCCATTATTACTATTATTATTTCTTCATGGGGTTGGCCTAAATAAATAGCTACCACCCTTGAGCATGAGTCAGCCGCCAAACGACTCGTCGTGTTCCGGCTGAGGGCTTGAGAGCCAGTTCTTTCTTTTTCATCTCTCTTTCTTGGCCGGCAACGCATCAGTGAAGCCTTGGTGTTGCTTATGTTCATGGGTGACGATAGCCACTTACCATCAGGTGGATCGTCAGCTCGTTTGCCGGCTATTTTCATTAAAAAAAATACGTTTTCTAAAACCAAAACGTAAAAATAATAAAAATATTAATAGTAACGTTTATAAGCACGTATTGATTTCTCATTAAATATTCATATTGATCTTAACGGTAGAAAGTGTAAATTAACCAACAGTTAATTTGTTATTTTAATTAATACTAGTTCCATGTTATCCATGTTTACGACTAATTAGCATTTTTGATTTTGAAGCAAATGACAGGAAGTTGAATCAATAAAACATTTAGGTTACTCTACGGTTCATCTCACTGAGTAATAAACAATTAACACTATTCAATGTTCTTCAAAAGAAAACAAATTATTCAATGTAAGAACCAGTCCTTAAAAGTTAAAATAGGGATTTCAGTTTGTAATTTTAATTCACACTAAACGACTTAAAGATACTTTTTAGAATAAGTAATTTGGTTTTCGAAACTATGTATTTATGAACTGTTGCTTATTATATTGTTAATAGATATTCCAAATGGTCGTTGTCCTATAGCAATATAGTTGAATATCTTTTGAATAAAAACGCTCAATATGAATGTTCACAGATAACTAGAAAAAATATTGCATGTAAGATGTGAGCTCAAGTCATGTGTGCAAGAGACTGATTAAACGACTAAGCTATTTACACACCTTTTAAAGGCTTATACGTATCAGGCGTTGATTTACAAAAATCCACTATTAGTCTATTATTAACTTGGTATTAGTCAATTTTGAAACAAGCCGCGATCCCCAAGTATGGTGGTACTTATTTACTTTCAGATCACACACTGGCCATGATGACAGATTTTGAAATACTGTTCTATATAGTTGGGAAATATATTATTTTAAAGGTTTAATATAAAAGAAATACACTTCAATTTATAAGCTTAAAATTCGCACTAAAACACTTCAAAGTGTCATAGCGTCGCTTGTGACGTCACGCCTCAGGAAAATAATAGACAAGATGTCATTGTCAGTATGGTTATAATCGTTTAGTTAAAGAGACGTGACGTAGGTAATTCACGCTGATTGAGGCTGATTGGCGTTCAAGATATCATGGCGGCTTGCCGTATTTTGTAGTTTTATTTTATCAAAAATATTTTTAATCTCGCTCATAATATTTATTATTTTTATTTTCTTTATCTAACCTCAATCCAAACACTAATTGGCTGAAGTAGCTTTAGTGTTGCTACTCGCCAATAGATGTCAGGAAGAATCTATTGTAGCAGTTTTTCATTGCCTGAAAACACGGATAAAACGACATTTTTTAAAAATAAATCGTAGATAGATCGATTTATGGCCCCTGAAACCCTCTGCCACAGACCTAAAAAAAAAACGGACGTAACCTTGTCTAATCGAGAGTGAAGCTGACAGCTGACAGCTCGCTTACCATGTGTGCGTAATTTTGTAATTTTTGATTCGCCATGGTGTCAATGTTGTAGCCGTATGGTGTCAATGTGTGGGTGTGTGTACTTGTACGAGTACAGAGTTGGTATTCCTATGGGTGCTTCACTGAATTTGTTCTTGGGATTACGTCCGTCTTTTTTTTACGTCCGTGCCCCCTGCATACTAAATTTTATGAAAATCTTTGAAGCAGTTTCCGAGACTCAGATTATATATTTATATATACAATTAGCTGACCGGGCAAACGTTGTTCTGCCAAAAAAAATTTAGGCGTAGGAAGAAAAATAGATATTGTCCGATTCTCAACCCTAGCCGATATGCACGCAAAGATTCACGAAAATCGGTCGAGCCGTTTTGGAGGAGTTCAACTTCTAACACCGTGACACGAGAATTTTATACATAAGATATATGTAACATTTATACAAGAATTGCTCGTTTAAAGGTATTAGAAGTACAAAAACAATTAACTAAACTAATTTCGACTAATAACAAAGTGTAACAACATCGACAAGTGGGCGTTTTATCACGTGTCGAGGTATTAAAAAATAATTAGGCGTTACATTTGAAACGCACAATAGTAATCATTTGTCAAAACTTCAATAACTTACGATACGTACCAAGGGCAATTCAGTCACGCAACGCGTAAATCATTATACCTAGTAAATTTTTATGATACGAGTATGAAGAAAGTATTTCCTTGATCTTGAAAGTTTTCGCGCCTTTAATCGGAGAAATTAGATTTGTATCACATATTATGGCAAAAACAATATTGATCGCGTGAACAATATAATAATTTGGTTTTTCTGAGTTTTGGCTAAACGAAATCTACTTTATGCAATATGGCCGCCTTATGTATACTCTGTTGTTTATGTATTTCACTTGGTATCTTGACGTACAAATAAAGCGTATTGATATTTAAATGTTTCTTTTAACCGTGACCTATCAGATCTACTGTGTACGTTATTAAGAACCACCGTCACGAAAATTCTTGTTAATTATATTTTATTAATTTTAAAAGGGCTTTAATAATATGTTTTAATCTTGTTATAGTTCGTAATCGTTTTTACGTCTTATAATTATTTATAATTAACTACGCATGACTGCCTTGAATCCTTTTTATAAAAATATGTTCTCATTAATTGGCATTTCTAATTCATATATTTTATTTAATACCTTATACTGATCGTACCTTATACGATCGATTCACACGATAATTTAATCGACATCCGTACAGCAATATTAATGATACGCGATACGCGATAAGTGGTTGAAACTAACGTGTTTTTACCATTAAATTTAATTAAAGTGACTCACAAAACCTTGGGTGTTATAAATTCGTTATAGTGATATTTTCGGAGCCTCAGTTAATGGTATTGAGGCTCATTTTGCTTACTGAGTTAAAATGAGTTTTCAAGATCAATTAAATACAGAACTCCGAAATCTCGTAGTAGACAAGTAGTGAGTTAGGAATATCATCCACCATGTTTCTCTTTTTCGAATTGGTGGAATGGTTACTATCTGAAAAGCTTTCTGTGTATAACTTTAAGAAGAAAAACTATTTGAGGATGCACTACTTATGCTGAGTCTGGGCCTGTTCGTGGGTCAAGCAGTCAAGCTGCAGAATAGACACCCATAATAGAAGTAGATTAGATTACGTTATACATTAATGTACGAAATAACGTACTTAAGTATTATTTTTTCCCTGAATCTATTTTTTTGTATGTGCTGTATAGAATCCTCGAATACATACTTGTATTTCATTTTACTGATCACTTTCAATCCGATTGCATTTGCATCTCGAAGTGGAAAATGAAAAGATAATAAAAATGAAAATTCGTTTTTGACATTTAAACAAATACATTGCAACTGAATTAGTTATGAACGAGTAACCCCCCTCGCTTTGCTTAGGTTTTCTTATTTTTTACACCTTGGGTTACGTTATTGGATTTTATTAAGGATCCCTATTTTTTTTTTGAAAATATAATATAGCCTATGTTACTCAGGGATAGTGTAGCTTCCTAACAGTGAAAGAATTTTTCATATCGGTTCAGTAGTTTCGGAGCCTATTCAATGCAAACAAAAAATCAAATCTTTCCTCTTTATATATTAGTATAGAGTATAGATAAAATGTTCAGCTTAAAACATCGATAACCAACCGATCGTTCACGTCGGCCTCGTTCGGTGTTGAGGCCGACAACTATCGCACGCATTCCGCCATTGTTTGATCTGAGCGTCAAATCAACTGACAAGTGATAGGGCAGGTATTGTGTACTGCTAAGTATGTGTAGGTATTAGAGGATAACAATTAGAGCTATCACATGTTACGGTAATTGAAAAAACCCCTACACTCTCACCAATAACTCCAGAATTGGTGAGCACTAGAGGAGCGTAATGGAGTATACTCCAGCTTGCCTATTATGAACTTTTAAACAACCATTCATGTTCCAGACAATTCATTTATCGGGCTTGGAACGAGGTATGATTGGCTAAAAGTGTCACGTGACCGCTTTGGTTATACGAATTTGACGTTTACACTGTAACATGGCTGGAATTAAGGGTTCTCAGTGGTCGCCCGTCTCCTCAAACAAGAGAACCGATTCGTGCTGTACAGAGGCCGGCTAAAGGATTGAAGTGGAATAACATGCAACAATAAACATTTGAACTAGCTATCGTCACCGCAAAACCGGATCCGTTCTTTAAAATGTAGGAAAAATACCTTTTAATTAATAACAATAACATATTCCATTGAACTTTAACAGGAAACCGTAATGTATCTGTTCTTAGAACACCTTTTCATATCAAGTTGATATCGGTATGCAAGTTAAATGTCATGCATCAAGGTCTACGCGACTTGGCACGCTGTCTTTCTTTCAAACACCTGTCTCTGCCTTCGAGTATGTTTGATAGTGGCTGCTAAATCTTTAGTAACATGTTGATTTGAATATAACGAGGAGTTTCCACCAATGGTTATTTGGAAGAGTTTACTGTGTGTTATGGTACTAGTAAGGTGGTGAATGGTAAGTTAGTTTAGCGTGGTTGAACTTTGGTAACATTCAGTAATTTATCTTTTTATGTAGGTAAATATGAAGCCGACGAGGTACCTGACGTAGTGACCAGGTACAAAACTTCACCGATGTATTGCTGACTAAAAACGAAAAGAAAATATGTATAATACAGTCTTTAATGCTACTTATAATCTAGTAATTTAACATTAATGGACATACAACTCTTATAATTCTTGACAAAAAATAACCGACTTCAAAATAACTCAAAAAATACTCGTCAGATCTCGCTCAAATTTAAGTGGGAGTACATGACAAGCACCAGCTTTTAATTAAAAAAAGAATCATCAAAATCGATTCAACCAGTCGAAAGTTCTGAGGTAACAAACATAAAAAATATAAAGTTGAATTGAATACCTCCTCCTTTTTTGAAGTCGGTTAAAAAGTATCATTGAATGGATGGTTAAGTTACAAATACTGCCTACTTTTTTGTTCAATAAAAGCAAACTTCCCAAACTTATTGTACTCGTATATTTCTCCATCGGTTTGATAGCAGTACCTTACGAATATTGCACAACAGTGCAACCGATACTGCGATCTTGGCGTAACACTAAACTGCCATGTAACCGCGACGGATCGTTTGTCACCAATGACTTGTGTTTTCGGAATACTTAAGTAAGCAATATATTATGTATAGTTGTCAACCAGTAACTTCTAATTAATTAATTAATTAATTATCATGTCAAGTCAAGTGTGAAAAATAATAGGTCATCGATTGACATACTGAAAGGTTGTTCTTTAAATAGCTGTAGTGCGCTGTCGCGGAAGCAATTTAGTTTTTTATTTCCTGTATAAAAAACGTAACAACATATGTAAAATAGATTATTTTAATAGAAAATTGCTATTTCTATCTCTAGATTTTTAATTCACGAGTGTAACGTCTGTCTTCAAACAAGTAGTTCGTCTTTAACGATTAGGTTTTGAATGAATGAATGAAATGAATGAATGTAGGTGCCTAGTGTTATTAAATTTTAAATTAATTCAGAACCGTTACTGAATAAATTAATTATTAACCATGAACCTTTACTACATCTTCTTTCAATCAGGTAGAAAGGTTAAACATTGACACACTATATTATATACATGTAACTTAAATATCCCTGGAATTTGCTTACACTTTAATGTACATAAATGTACACTCGTTTTGTTACCAATAACAGAAGAAAATAAAGAGGTTACCACCATAATTATCTGTCATCAACCCGCAAATGATGCTCAAATCGTGTCTTAAATTACTTTACTCATAATCATCTGGGAAATTATATGGATGCAGTGTTAATGTATCTAGAAATCATTGGGAAAGTTTGTCATATGATTACTATGGCGAGTCGATTACCAGTCTGCGGTGTGATGTATTCATCGTACTCAGTACGTAACATACACAAAGTTACTTTTGTTATAAGTATATGAAACGATTTTGTGGCGTTGTTACCTTATATTGTGATTTAATGTTATTTGTAAAATTCTAATACCTATAGTTTTGTTCATTGGACGCTTTATTCATCTCTTGAATAACTCTCATCTTTGCAACTACGCCTTAAATCTCATATCCATCCTTTCATCTAAGTTTATTCTAGACGTGAATAGGATCCAGTTGAGAAAATCCGTTAGCTATTTCTACATCTATAGTTCAAACATAATTAAACTACTTAAGAGGCATTATAACGATTTATCGGCACTGCCTTTACTTCAAATTATCAGGTGGCAAGAATCCGAAAACCTCAAAATATGAGCAAGGCGTACGCCTACAAATAGGCATATCGATAGCTGACATACTAGGCGGCCCACGTAAATATTTCTGTCACTGCCCTAAAGTGCCCTATAAGTCGAAAATAATTCAGCTGACTCGGTAGCTGACCATTGTCTCCGGTTCGATCTTGCGTCAGTTGTGGTTTGAGCAGTCACGAGAGCCAGAGCGTACACGCGCACAGAGAAATGTACAACTGCATCTGTATTATATCTAACTAACTAGTAATCTGCTCCGGATACTTAAGTCCGTATACCTGAAGGAACTCTATTTTATCAGGAATATATAAAATAGCCGACTGCCCTAATGAATGTGGCTGGTTATCATACACAAAAATCATTTTTGAAGTCCGCTGCCACTTTTTTGACTGCAAGCGATATTACGGGCGTCAATGGATGCAAAAGGTCACAACACAATTTTGACTCGTCTGCTCAATTGACTCTATGAACTTAAAAAAATACAAAGACGAGCTGAATTTGTATTAGCCCTGACTGCAAATCGAAGGGTTCCAGGCTTACAGGCTGGATTTCGGGTCAGGGCAGATATTTTTGGAACAGATAAATGACTGCTTTTGGGTGAAACTTAGTAATGTCTTGTTTGGTCCATGCTGAACGCTAGGTAAAGGAAATTAAAATCCATGGAGTGAGCATTTAGAACTAAATACAATATTTATTTATAAATACGGGCGGAGCTCCAAGCATTGCTATCGTAAACTTATACGATACACATTACACGATATTATAGACGTTTGTATTCTACGGAGGTTTGCGTTTTGTTGACCGCGATTTCCGCACTACACACTTTTACATCGCTCTGGCCGCTGTCAAAGAGGGAAAGCAGCATCCACGCAATTAATTTGTGTACTAATCAGATTATAGAACAAAAGGGTATACGATCCCATACACTACCATAGAAAAACCTCATAGGCAATCCGTGTAATAATATCCTAATGTGTAACTTTGTAACATTTTTGAGTTAGTCTACTAGTTCTACTCATACCTACGTCTCGATACGGAATAGCAGAGTATAGTTTTTAAAGTTACAGTTGATTCACGACTTATAAGTTATTAAGTACGTATCAGTTTTTGTATCACCAATTACACATGAGCAGCAAACTCATAAACTATCACATTACGTAAATGCATTGTATGCTCGTTGATTCTGCGAATTAATCGGTATATTAAACCGGATTGCTCGATAATCAGTTATCGAATGTATTCTCAAGTTTCCTGAGCCATTGAATGTGATCATCTCGAGTTGTGACTTGTGATCCATTGATTCGGATTGTTACCAAGTTCAATAGCATGCATCTCTATGAGTTATTCCCGATTGTATCGCCCTTATTAGAGGATCGGTCCGAAGAGTTACAGTTACACAATATATTCAAACTGGTCGCATGTTGTTAGTTCCCAAGGGCCAGAGAAGTCAGAAGTCGTGCAGTGATAAAATTCAAAAGCCATACCTTATTCACCCTAAGTTAATTCTGAATTGGTAATTTCCATCAGATGGAATAAAATTACTATATTTGCTACTTAGAATCCCAGATCCAATTTCAAGCTTAAAGCTACCGTGGAATTTAATTGCTTATTCAAAGCGTTGAACCTTGAATCTGCCGCGAGAAACTATATTTTTCACAATTTTGTTTCACTTCACCTCGTATTGTACTGTGCTTAATTAAAAAGATACGTTTAAGTGATACCGTATTTAAAATGGTAATTTACTTTTTAGACTAAATTTAATTTAAGGACGTTGTACCATCAGGAACGTTTACAGAAATCGCTCAGATGAATTTCATGTGATACGTTTAGCACCGTTACTGGTAAGTTCTGTTAAAACTAATGACCCATTTATCTAAAGCGCATAACATTCTATCAGAAGTCAAATCGTGAGCGCCGTACTTTCATAATGAGCTACGCAATCAGGAGTTTGAATTTATTTAATTTCTTCCCGAATGCAAGTAACACTGAATAACTACCGTTGTATTTACAAAGAATGCTTTTTCCTGGTGATATAAACAATCAAATGTAACCTTTAGGGTAATGCAGTAAGAGCTTCGACAGTGAGTCGACAATGCACACAACGTCGTGATTCTAAACTAATTATCCAATTTGTCATCCCGCCGTTCGTGCACCTTATACAAAACAGCTGCGCTACAACCCAACTTACGTGGCCCAAAGCTTGTCTAAATTCTCAGAGCTGTCACATCAGATAAATAAGGCCCTCCGTCCTACTTTCGAAGGCTATTGGGCCTGGCCACAGCATTCCTCACAGCGTTTGATTTGAACATAACGATTTCTGTAATCTATTGTGACGCCCAGTGATTTAAGGCCTACAGATTTACTCAATTAAGTTGTTATCTTGACCTACCTACTAACCGCGACTTCTGCCTTTAAGCAAATAGATAGTTAAAGCATAGTAAAGAAATCTATATTGTGGTTAGGGGCTAAAACCCACTGTTTACTTTCAGGGTCATAGACATGTTAATATTTCACCTCTGTATTTCTACAATCTCAATGACTGTACCTCTATTTAAATTGCAGTTGTCTCTGCATGATCTCACCACAGTTTTGCAGTGAAACTATCATCTCACTAAAACACAGACACCTAACAGCCGATAGAAATAGCTTCAAGAATTTCCATGTTCATGTAAATTCGTAACACAACATTCTAGTACGATAGAAAAAGTAATAATAACATGAATAATTAAGAACGTATTTTCTGAAACGAGCAATCATTCTGACAAGTTAATTCCTTTTTGCTTTTAGTAAGCTGTTGTGATAGTGTTAAACAAACAATTTAAATACACAATAAAATATTTAGATATTTACGCAACCACGTTTCTTCGTAAAATTGTAGAACGTAAAAGATATCTAACGTATCGTAACGATGATAGCCATACGCATAATGCGTGCATGGCTAGCCAAGAAAGTACTATTTGTGTCCCTATTCTGTTAAAGGATAATGAACTCATATTTTTGGGATCCTTAGCAAAATCTAAAATAACTAAGTACAAAAAACTTAAATCTTTGATTATTAAACATTTAAAGTACTTAAATTAAAATACAAAATAATAAAAAGTATCAATTATTGATTAACAATAACACTAATTAAATAATAATAAAAAAAATACAACAAAAGAAACCGAAACAAGACAAAACAGTAATTATTTTATTATTGTAACCACGGTAGTCTTGAAAAACTTAACGCCGACGTGAAAATTTTAAAACACCTTTTAACCGTGAGTTTGTCAACTGATTTCACTTTTCTTGTATACTCGTATTAAATGGCGATAGATAAGTACTTATATTTTTTATAAGCAAAGAAAAGCAAAAGTTGAACTTCGAATACTTACCACTTTATCTTACGGACTCACCACAGACCTAAAAGACCGTAGGTATTCCTTTTTCTCAGTCTCGCCCTTTTTGATGCTATCTGTACGTCGAGAACAGACATAAATGGAGATTTGTGGACTCGCTACTCCCCGATATTATCGAATGAGTTGTTATTATGAAAGCGTAATTTCAGTACAAAGTCCGTGGAAGTACGATTTGTCCTGAGTTGGATAGTAACCATGGGTTTGATTTAAATGATTATTCGACATCAAGTCTTATACCTACCTATACAAATGCAAAAAGTTATAGTTATGGTACCCACATCGCAAGAAACCATACAATCATGTAAAAATCCTGAATTAAAGAAAGTAATTCGCAAGTCAGAGACAGAAAAACAAATAGTGCATGGAATGTTCAAAGCGATCACGAAATCTGAAGCTTTTGAAGTCGGTCCAAATACCGTTCAGTATGGAATGAAACCGCTTATTAGATCACCCATATTTGGTGAAATTAATCCTTGGTGTCTGTGATGTAATGACTTAAGGGTGAATACTGAGAAACATTAAACATTAAGGTATAAATTTGTAGACAATAAAGAAATAAAATGCCAAATATGAGATACTTTCAGCTACAAGAGTAGATTACAAATATTAGATGAATTTTCTTAAAGAAACAAAGGGTTTGACGTGTTTTTTAGCAATTAACGTAAGAAAGTAAATATTAAAGTTAGAGATGCATAGCTTTACTTTAATATAATTGTCAGTGTTACCTTATAGTGTTTCTAATTCTAAGTATTACCATGTTTTAAAATGCAGAGAAATGTTAGTTTAAACTATATAATATTATACGTATAATAGAGAGACATTCCGCCTTAAGATTTCTAGAGCCAGAAGCGATCTCGGTATTGACGGTCTCGCTCTAATGACGGTTTCCTGAGCTTCGATTCAGAAGATTAATATCTGTCTCCGGAGTAACTAATGTATAATACTCGTATCATTTATGAAATTGCGTGCAGTTTATCTATCGGTATGGGTACGAATTCTTCGACTAGTCTTGCATGGACGTTGAGTGATTTATTTAGAAGACTTCAGAGTTATTCTTAACTATTGGATTATATCAAATCTCATTATTAAAGAAAATTTCGTTCCGTGTTATAATCAATTCATAAATCATGTGGATTCTAAAAACATGCTTAATTTTATTAATAACAGTGACTATGCATATTTGTCAACATCGACATGCGCCGCACTTTATTTAAGTTTACTAGTACTAGAACACAATGTATTAATTTATATAAAAATCGATACTATACGATCAATTAATCCTTAAACAAATGCCCGAGGTGGCTTTTTATTACGTATTATAACTAACACCAATCATGATAAGGTGTGAATTGTGATGAACCGAACAAAGTTATTAAAATTAGATAGAATAGCAGTCGGTATGTAAGCAATAGCTGAACATGAACAAACAAAGTCAGAAGTTAACAATCCGTTATGGAAGTTATAACATTACAAGTGTATATTTTATTCATTATCACATTGTTATATTGACATAGAATGCATTAGATATGGAGCGAGGACAACAAGTAGATTGTCTTGACTTAACATAACAGTGGAGCGTAATAAAGCACACAGTGTTTATAAAATGTAAATTACAATTAAAACACTAATACAATAGAATTAAATCTCATTATGAATGCAAATCATACGATTCTAAGCAACTAAGAAGGAACGAGTTAATCCTGCATTTGATCTTGGTTGCAAATCAAGAAGCTTACGCTGTACCTAAGCTATAAAAATGCAAGCAGACCAAAATAAATCATGAAACGTCGAAATGATAAAAAAGAAAAACGATTAGACATGTCAGTGAAGTTAAGCTTTCGTTTTCAATGGCTGAGCTTGTACTATGAAACTAATACCAACAGACGTTTCATGCTTGTAAACTTTATAAAATTACCGGACTAGGAGTGACCTTTGCAAACTAATCTAAAATCTAAGCGAAAAGGCGAACACTAACAACAATTTTGATATTTAAAATAGTAAATAGTATTCTGTATCCACGAAAAGACAGCACGCTATGAATATCTGAAAACAGTAGTAAAGTACATTTATCAGTTCAACTGCAACTTGGGCCAAAACAACTCCAAGCACTACATCGATTAATAGTCGGTTGAAATATTTATTCCACGGCATCCGTTTGCGTCTTCACACGATCGGCATCCACACCTATAATTTTCCTCTACCATTAGTGATCGTATTGATAAAAAGCTCGCTTTATGGTTCCATATTTCATAAATTTATCTCCAATTCTTTAGCTGCTTCTCTTAAATTGGCTATTACTTTTGCTTTAGACTCCTATCTATGAGTTTATTTTAATGGCTTTCATTTTATTTAAAACTCATATCTTAGCTAAGCTTGAAATTCAATTTTGCGTTGTAAACTTCATTTAGATAACTATTTTACCAGACTTTACTTCAAATGCAAAAAAAAACTACATATTTTATTTCTAATTTTGCAATCTTTTGGGAAATTAACTAACGTTCAATATTCAAATTGAATCAATTATATTAATTTTGCGAACTAATAAAATTCAAGGTTTTAGAACACGATATTGTTCAAGATAATTTAAACTGCTTCAAGAATGTACGTAGGCGTTGTTCTTTAAACGAGTTTAGACAAATTTATATTATTAAATACCCATTAAAGTGATCGAAATACAACGAGTTCACTTTTTGTATAAATTAACAATTAAACTTTTTATCCTGATTTAGAGATGGCTCATGAATCTATGAATGTCAGTTGTTTCATCAAGTTTAGGCAAAGGTGACTCGTCTTTTGCCCACGCAGGTCACACCACAGGGTTCAAAAAATTCCATTCTTGTTTTTTAAACCTTTCTTATATTATAATATCTATCAATTCTGCTACACGCGATGTGCAAGTCTGATTTAGACTTAGCCGGTTTTTTTTTATCTTTTGTAGTGGTTAAGCATTGTCAGAGGCCTAGGTGGTATGGTTATTTCCAATTTATAATTATCCAGTACGTCTTGACCTTAAATACGTAAATTATCTACGGTGACGTCAACAATAATACAATGTCAAAGCGCAACATTTTGGAAAATTCACGCTACAGTAAGCATAGAATCGATCAACGAGTCAAATCTTGAATATTCGTTAAGATGATTGAACTTATCGACAAAGTTTAGTCACGGTGCTATTGTCCTTGTGAAGCAATCGGTGGTATAATTTGAGGTAAAAAAAACTATAATAAGATGATGTAATGGAGCTTTTGTTGATTCAGGTCAAAAGGAACCAGTTCCATGACATCTACCTGGTTAATATGGTTATTACTCACAAAGGTATATGATTATAATGACGAGAAGAATGATAGAACACGTACCCACATTGTATAGTTTCGCAGAAATCTCGGGTACATTAATTTATTCTCTGAGGTAGATTTAGGGTATTGATATTAAAAATCTCATTGAAAAATAAACCATTCAGTTCCATGGCATACAATTCAGTGAATGTGATGATAAGGTTGAAAGAAATACTTAGGCTCTAGACAAAAATATTTTCTGTAAGCGTTCACGCTACACTCTGCCTTCAATGTATGGTAATGACATTAAGTGCGGAAATTCTTGTGCTAATTTTTCCGCACTTAACGTACCTACAGATTTGCCGAGCTATTAATGTGCCCATTTTTCTGTGATAGATTCTTTTAACTACTATGCTTTTAGACGCTCAGAGTCACTAATGGTTACTTTAATCGCTCCTTTAGTAAAGAATCATCATACAAATTCTGTACTAAGGAGCGATTTAAGTAACTATTAGTGACTCTGAGTTGGGGCGTAATATTAATTTAGCATCATTTAGTTTTACTTTGATTTACCGTAGTATATTGTTTTGAGTACTTCCATGGGAATTGGGACGTAGGTATAAAAATAACCATAAATTATTTCGAAGGCGATTTTATTAAGCAAACAGTATGACTTCAACATTTTTGTACTTACGAGTTACTTTGTGAATCACTCAGTGTGAAATTGTTTTAACAGCTGCTTATTACAACCTACATAGATATTTTTTTATAAATTACACGTTATATGAACAAATAAGTTTTATCTTTCACAAATTCAAGTAATAATATACAATTGAAGATGAAATTAGAAACTTACAAATAAGTAACTAACGACCTAACAATACCTCGAAACTAAACTTGGTGAGTGAATTACATACTTATAATTCACCGAAGAGTTTATCAAATTGCCTATCAAATGTCAATCACGTTACGCCATTGTCATAGGTCAAGTTGTACGAGTAATTTGAATATTCACTCATTTCACTCATCTATATGCCATAAAGATGAGCTATAGCGAAGCGAAGAGGTGATCATTAAAGCAACAAGCAAAACTATTTGTGAGTAATGTTTTTATAAAAAAAATGCATTGTTTGTGACTTGTGAGTAATACGGAGTAAACAGTGTAGTCCATTGTATTTTACTGTATTGTATGAACTATGAACATCTATCTACTTATTTCTGTTCTTGCAGTTCACACTCAAAGACAAAATTATTTAATTACTAGCTTTTGCCCGCGGCACAGTGGCTTCGAAACGAAATTTTAATGAAATAATTTAGATTTATAAAACCATATAAAAATAAAGTGCACCTGTAAGTAGAATGATGGATTAGGATACATAATATTATATTAGATGATGCCCGTGGCCGTGGCTTCGCGCGCGTGGAAATTGATTTTATTACAAATCCTGCAGGAACCCTGATTTTTTCCGGGATAAAAAGTAGCCTATTATGTTAATCCAGGGTATAGGCTATCTCTATTTTTCAGCCAAATCGGTTAAGTAGTTGTGGCGTGATTGAAGAACAAACATCCAAACATCTTCACAAACTTTCACATACATATAAGTAGATATGTATATTATTTCATTTAGGTATATTAATTAATAGGATTACGCGTTAACTGTAGATTGCAATTATACATTACGTTACATTCCTTACTTTTTAGGGTTCCGAAGCCGAATGGCAAAAAACGGAACCCTTATGGATTCGTCATGTATGTATGTCTGTCTGTCTGTCTGTCTGTCTGTCTGTCTGTCCGTCCGTCCGTCCGTCCGTCCGTCCGTCCGTCCGTCCGTCCGTCCGTCCGTCCGTCCGTCCGTCCGTCCGTCCGTCCGTCCGTCCGTCCGTCCGTCCGTCCGAAACTATAAGAGCTATACCATTGAAACTTGGTATTCTGTGAACCGCATTAAGATTTTTACACAAAAATAGAAAAAAAAGCAATAAATTTTGGGGGTTCCCCATACTTAGAACTGAAACTCAAAAATGTTTTTTTCATCAAACCCATACGTGTGGCTGTGGGGTATCTACTCGTATGAATAGGTCTTCAAAAATGATATTGAGGTTTCTAATATCATTTTTTTCTAAACTGAATAGTTTGCGCGACAGACACTTCCAAAGTGGTAAAATGTGTGTCCACCCCCCCTGTAACTTCTAAAATAAGGGAATGATAAAACTAAAAAAAAATATATGATGTACATTACCAAGCAAACTTCCAACGAAAATTGGTTTGAATGAGATCTAGTAAGTAGTTTTTTTTTTAATACGTCATAAATCGTAAACCGCAAAAAACATTGATCAAAGTTACAACGAACTACAAGAACTTTTATATTATACTTGCTGCTACGGAACCCTTCATGGGTGAGTCTGACTCGCACTTGGCCGCTTTTCTTATTTAGCTTGGTTATGTAATGTGCTCGTCATGCAAGAGTCGCCCAATTCAGTGCATGCCAAAACAGTTCATTGAACTACGTATCACTATGATTTTAAATTGTACCTACCTAGGAAGACAGGTAAGCTACCAATCTTGACAGTACTTACTTTTCAGAAAACCTTTCTTGTTTCTTTTCTTTTGGGTATTGTTTGTTCCTTTCTTTGTGCTTTATCTTTGACATTTTCCTCATATTGTAGTTAAGTACTTACCTACCTACCAGTCAGAGATTGCGGCAAAGGATAGGCGGTTTGAATGAAAACTAAAACCGGGCAAGTGCGTATCAGGCCACGCGCAATGTAGGGTTCCGAAGCAGTACGTTTATCGACTAATACTCGTGCTAACATAGCCGTGATAGTTTTCTTGTAAATTCATCATATACCTAACCTATTTTTGGGAATTTTTTCACTTGTACAACTCTACCCGTTTAGCCGCCGCCGCGCCGGTGGGGGACACTTAACTCTAACCAAAATTAGCACTTTAAAGCCAAATATTTCACAAACGGACCCCTAATTCTAAAAATGGTCTTAGAAGACACATAATATTTATTTTTGAAAGACCTTTTCAACGATATGCCACACTATAGGATACGCGATGAATAAAAAATTCATCCTCAAGTTACCTGTACGGGAAGTACCCTGAAAAAAAAAATGTTTTTCAATGTTTTATTCTACGATTCTGGAGTTTTAATAAATATGTGATATCCGTGCCACATTACAGCTTTAGCATAAAGTGTCTCGGCGCTTTGCTTCGGACAGACAGACGGACGGACGGACGGACGGACGGACGGACGGACGGACGGACGGACATGATGAAATTATAAGGGTTCCGATTTTACTTCGGAACTGTAAAAATGCTACATTTATGTTGTGCGTGCTGTACCTACGTATATTTTATCGTGTAGCTGTAGACCTAACTATTAATAGGTGCTTAGTCAAATTCTGAATAGGAAAGTTAATGACCTCGAATGCAATTAACTGTCGCTTTTTTTTAAAGTAGGCAGGGTTAAATTTTATTAAATATTGAAGTTAGAAAATGAAATACCTACCTAACTATTTCTTTAAAATGCAGAAATAAAAGTTAATTAGGCACCTATTATACCTATTTCGATTTTTGGGATGCCGAAGTAACATCGGAACCGTTATAGTTTCATCATGTCCGTAGGTAGGTATGTCCGAGGTCGCCGATACCCTTAGTGCTAGAAAACTGTAATTTGGCATTGATATACCTACCTACCATACATGTTTATTAAAAATCCAAAATCGTAGAATAAACTATCGAAAAACCTTTTTTTTCAGGGTACCTTCCATAAAGACAGGTAACGTGAGGATGAATTTTTTACTCATCGCGAACCTATAGTGTGGGGAATCATTAAAAAGGTCTTTCAAAAATATCATGGGTCTAAGACCATTTTTAGATTTAGGGGTCCGGTAAATAAATATTTTTCCAACGAATAGATACTACTTATCTAGGTATGCTTATAAAGTGTAGTTAGACACATTATCGTTATAAATAGGACTATTAAAAGTAACACTACAGTCATTGTTCATACTACGATAGGCGGACATCGAGTAATCTATTAGATAACCATTTCGCCTGCGGGGTGTTTAGTATCCCAGCCACAAATACACTTAACCATAGGTATTATACCTAGATAAATTGTAACAGTACTATTAATATAGGCTAAAGAGGCTAAAATTAAATAATTTTAGCAAACACAAACTATCAAACTGAATTCTTTGTACCTACTCAGTTCATAGTTGTGCTTACAGCTTACCATACTTAGGGCTTGTTTCACCATCTTCAAGTAGAGTCCTGAATAAGCTATTCGCCGGTTAAAGTGACGTTAAAGTGTCATTTTACATACACGAAATGTCAACTTAACCAACAAATTGCTTACTTCGGACTTACTTGAAGATTGTGAAACAAGCCCTTAGTTTATTACTACCTACACAGAAAGTTTGTATTATCAATGGTACTGGATTCAATTTTGTTGTGTATAGCACTTGTTTTTTTAATCAATTTGTAATCTCTTAATATTATGTTAATGTTGTCAACAAAAGCTTTAATAAGTAAGAAACTTTACGATCACTAAACTTAAATGTACGCACAAACAAACGATATCAGAATTTATGGCATTCTACTATCGTATGTATTTTCATTGCCGATCTACATAATGTACAAAGACCTCTGTAATTTTCACAACAGAGGCTTGTAATATGACATGAAGGTACTCACATTAGTAAATAGGGTTGTCTAGCGGTCCACCTGCCCACAATATGGGTGCTGAAGCTGCGTCGGCGTCCCGGTAGGAAGGAATGCGACACCTGTGACCACAAACACAGCCAACACAGCGATCCACACAAGTTTTCAACAAAAACCCTCGTTCTCACAATATAAACACGTAACAACAAACTTATCGTTTACAATCACATTGAATTTTATCGAGAAAAAAGTTCGCGCGTACTCGACACGATTGTCATGTGGTTAGCAATTCCGTAACGAAGAGAACGGCAACCGAACTCAAACTGACGTCACTCACGGCTACAAACGAAAACAGGCTTTACTTCGCCGAGTGGGAGGGGAGGTGCGAGCAAGATAGACATATGCGATAGTAATGCCACACCTGTCCACACAGCAGCGGCTCGGTTGGAAATGCAACTGCACTGCAATGCAAACCTTTTACCTCCTGCACAGTGATCCGCTGTTCAAGCGAGTAAGCACTAGCAACATTAATTTCGTTTCTCGGATTACACAACGTGGTAAAGTTTAACCGGGTAGACAGGAAGAAAATGTTAGACAAGAAATTATTAAGTACACGTAAGAGTAACCACGAATAATTTATAGAAACGTTTTTATTGAAGTTATACTTCTAGTTCTTATGCGACTTGCAAAAAGGTTGCTTTAAACGTTTGCGCTACCATGGAGGGGGTATGAAAGCACTATGGCCCTAGCTTCCTATTAACTTTACCTCTTTTAAAATTTAATGTTATTACCTAAACAAATCTCAGTCTCAACAGCGTGATTCAGGTTCCTGAACAACGCCATCTAGTTTGTACTTGTGTAAACATACTTGTGTACACAAAGGTTATTACTTATACAAATCTCAGTCTCAACAGCGTGATTCAGGTTCATAAACAACGCCATCTAGTTTGTACTTGTGTAAACATAGGTAGTACACAAGTAATATTTTTTTTTAGTACCGGTGCGGTGAATGGTGTAAGCGTCGTGGAATCACCATGTTTTGTGCATAAGGCAAAATGGGGCACACTTTGAACAACTATTGAGTTATGTGTGGTTTTTGTGAATTATTGACGATAAAAATGATTAAATTAATTATTGTAAATAATGGTAATTAATATTTTTAAACACGCCAAGACGGTTGACACTTGACAGTTAACCGCGGCGGGCGCGTATCGACGCGGGCCCCACGCTCGGTGACCATGTTTATGCAGGGTCAACGGAGCAACACAGTAAGGTTGTAACTCTTTGAGTTTTCAAGATACACCTTTGAAAATTTTTATGTAGATTGTTTAGACGAAAATATTTGACATGTATGTATATCGGTTTTTGTATAAACAAAGAATAACCTTGTACATAAATATATTTTTTTCTTTCCCTCCGCTGCTGCCGCCTCTCACCACGCGATATATTGTCTGAGGGGGTAGGCACGCGGCTGAAACCCTTTTACGTGACAGAAAAATCCTAATACCCCGTCTATATAGAAGTTTCACTTCAAAAGCTTTACAAAATAAATATGATTTGTACACAGAAGGCAATCATTTATTACCTTATTTTACCTCAGGCCCCTGATACATCTGCGTTACCGCTAAATTAAAATTCTATTTAAATTACGGGATAATAATATTACGGGAATGCGACTTACTAAGGTAATAGTGCGTAAGGTTAGGTTAGGTCACTAGAATTAAAATCCTTTGATCTGTCGAAGGGACCGCTACCCAACTTATCAAGCCTCGAAGATATGACGAGAACCATGGATCACAGTAGGTAGGAGAGGATTCCCTGTATCGTAGTGTAGGTGGCGTGAACAACATTTATAACATCACTAAACTAACACCTACGACCCAAAAATAAGTATGTCGCTGTCACATAGATATGTATGTATAGACATTTAGGGGCAGACCCAACACACCCACCCAACACAAGCAATAAAACGCTCAAAGGGTGGTTCCAACAACTGTTTATTTATTAAGGACTGATTTTGTAGAAGAGCAATAAATAATTTTTGATTTGATTTTTTGATTTTGATTTTTGAGACTGTCCAATCAGGGAATTGAACTCGGGAACCCTCGCTTCATTTGTATAGTCACTGGTCACTACCAACTGTTTTTTATGACCAAGCATCTCACCTTGATCATTTGTGATAATTGTCTTGTCTCTTGGTTTTTTGATCAAGTAAATAATATTTACGGTACCTAAAATCAAATCTAAAATCTAAAGAACCTACCTAGTACCTATTCTACGGTGATTTGCGTATATGGCTTTACTAGCTTCTACCCGCGACTTCGTCCGCGAGAATTTAGAATTAGATCCAGATCCTACTAAAATTTAGATGTTAGGTTTAGATGTTTGGATGTTTGTGAATTAAACTTACAGTATCCTGCTTTTCATCCCAAAGAATGATGTCGACAACATGCTTATTATTTCGTGTTCTAGCAAGTTGCTAAAGATTCGAAAAAATCATAGGGCATGTCGTGAGGAAGAAGTTCAGCGGCATCATCGACACCAGCACCATATTCATTATTTGGCGTACCAGCGAGCTGCTTAAGGGTCATAAAAATCAAAGGAAACGTCGTGAGGAATAATTTCAGCAAGCTTGAGAGCTGCTACGCCGGAACAGGCAGGTAAACGACGTTAGCAACATGCTCATGAAACAGAATGACGGAGATGGGCTAATGCTAAAGTATGAAGCGAGTCACAACACGCGAATCTCAGTAGCCAAAAGCTTATAAAAAGGGATAAAATTAACAAAGCGTGTAAATTTTGTGATGCGAGGAAACTGGAGGAAAACTATAAAGTTATTCCGCAATTAGAACAAACAGCAGAACCATTAACAGAATTACGTTTACACAAACGTAACACAAACGAACCATATCATTATTTAAATAACATCGGTATATTTAATGGATGCTTCCATATAATATGACATCTTTATTAAGGGCATTGAAACGAAACGAAACGAAGAGACTCAGTGTTTTATGTACTCCATAGAGTGGCAAGAGGGAGGTTGCCTCATGCATATCTTTTAGTAGCTAAAAATTATATAGCGTCTTAGCCATATTGATTATATCGCTAAAAAATTACACGATTCCGTAGTCAAAAATAAGATTTATTTGTCTGTGGACCTTATTTACGCAGATGAAGTTGCAGTTTGTTATATCGTTAAACTATGATTTAAAATTAAAAGTATGCCAAATTAAGTATTTTCCTTGCAATCATCGCGGGTCATCGCGAAACATGATCATTATCATACTTAAAGTATGAATGGTATAAAAATATATATCGGCGCGGCGTATAAATGATTAAATGTGATCGATTTGAATAATTGCTACTTAAACGATTATTATTGTAAATTGAGCGGGTAACACCGAATAGAGTTGTATGTGTCATGGCGACGTCTGGCAACCCTGGCAGAGGCCATTCGTGATGTGATGCCGGTCGCATGAGTATGTACAAAACTATTGGCTCATATTTCTACAATCTTCTATTATTTTGTGTTGTATAGTGTTACAGTGTTAATTGTAATAAAATGATTGTAATACGATATCTCTGTGAATAATCCTTTCAAGAAAATACCTCACTATCTGTACTGTGACATATAACCTAAGAATATCACAGGATGGAATACATCTCGGTCTCGGCGCTCCGTTATCAGGCGTGGGATAAAAAACCCAGATGATTCTCGCCCGCACGTGTTGGAAAATAAATGAAAAAGTTGAAGTTGTTGATGGAAACCGAACTAGTTTGACATTTGAAATAAATTGGAATGAAAATTTTGCAATGAGAAACAAAACGATAGTAAGCGCGAGTTAATGAGAGCCATGAAGTTTTGCAAGGAGATTCGATGTGGAAAGTGCAAGTCGTATTGTGCGCTCACAGTTCAAATAAACCTAACTACCAAACATTGTGAACCTTCAGTCGGATCCTCGCCTCACGCGAGATATCGATATTCAATTATGGTCGAAGTGTACGGTGGAACAGAATACTTTACTATTTGAACACACAACACGAGGACGTGTTGATTTTTGTTGGATGGCCGAAGCAGTAATAGCATCCAAGACACCAATCCACATCAACTGAACAAACCAAACAAAAAAAAAAAAAAAAAAATTTCACACGATGTGTCTTTGAGGGACAAGTGCAGCTGGTACTTGTAAAAAGTAAAAAGCGTTTCCACTTCGCAAGAATCCGCATTTCAGGTTTTTCAGATGGCTACCTTGATATGATAATACAAACAGTGGACGACGAGCATGTAAAATAAGGATTTGAATACACAAGATTGGAATAATGTCATTAAGTTGGCATCTGAATGTCTACCGTGTGAAAGTGTATACAAGTGTTGTCAGTTAATACAAGCTTGCATCATTGTACCCGGAGAAGCCACGGCTAAAGTCCACCGAGGGACTTGATGAGGGCTGACTGTGCCACTACTACGTGAAATCAGGTGATATGTGTTGTTTTATGTTGGATGAATGTCTTGTAAGTATAAAGGACACGATACATAGTTTGTTTATCCGTACCTAATATGTTTTGGTCACTTACAATATGATTTAGATAAAGTTTGAAGTATAGTACTACTTTGGGATCATAAGATTGACTCATAAAACCAATAATAAAATCTAAGATAAAATATTGAGACCAAATTAGGTAGTTAAGTACGTACCTTAATTTGAAAAAGTGAATTGATGAATTAGTTATTATCCTAAAAAGTTTGTTATAGACAGCTGGCAGACTACTATCATAAGTTACCTTAACTTGGGTTATGGTGCCAAGATAACTAAAGGAAAATTGTAGTATCTAACAAGATCAGTAGTCATGTGATATAGTTACAGTTATGTGAATTTAAAATCCTCTTAAAAAAAACAGTAATGGAGTAACTAACTAATTACTTGGTATCTGCGTAGTCAGGCAGGGCAATACATTATGAAGTTATGAGTTATTTTATAAAGTAAAAATAAAGTTTTTCTTTTGTGAAAACAATGGGATGGATACCTTTTTGTGATGATGATGTGATAAAGCTATTGAATATCTTGCCACCATCACACATCACAATCATGTTCAAAAGTTTGAGTTGAAAGAGTTTTGATGAATTTTAATAAGAAAGAAATAGTTGCTCGGTAGTGTAAGTTTAGAATAAATTATGGTTCTAACTATAATCCCAAAGGATGTGGATTATGGATTTGATAGTATGATTAGTGTAATACAACTTTTATCATATAGAGTGAATAAGATGTGGGTGATAAAAGGTACTGATGTTGACCAGTCATACCTGTGTTGATGAAAACTGTATACTTGGTATTGTCATATTAGTGTGACTAGGGTAAAACAGTAACTTGCTACATGTAGGGTAAAAACACTTGTTTGCGACCAGTAGGGTAAAAGGACTAAATAGTGATTATTGACTAAAAGGAATTTAATTATTTTGTTTTCTTTAGACTAATGGTAAACAATGCATCATAGTTTTGATTTCATACAGAATCTAACGTTTTGAAAGAGATTTAATAAATTTTAATAAACTTGCTATACAAGAGTTATTCAAAATCAGTGCAAGTATGTTGTTTTGTGACACCATAAGCATTCTGTGAGTGAGATCGGGAGTTTTTAATTTTGGAACATCTTGTTGTTCTTTAATTTGCCGTCTACTCTCAGTTCAGAGAAATAACAAGTGGACATTTCGTGTTTTTGTCTTTGTGTTTTTTTTTCGTGTTTTAGATAAACTAAGTGACAATGATAGTTGTATGGACATGCAACCTGTGAATATCTAAACGGTGACGAGAAATTACATCAATGCGTGATAAGGAGGACTGGCGTCAACTACCTGCATTTGATTTTGTTGTTACCGACGGGAGCGCATCGCGGCTCCTTGTACCGTGGCTTACGATGAGCATCATCCGTCATCGGATGGCGACGTGATATAACAGGTGATCTGTATTGATTCTTTTGTAGCTTATTTTAATTACTGCTCACTAAAGCGGTATTATTCCTTGTCAAGTTTATGGTGATGTCACATTTGACATTTGATGGTTATTGTTGCAACTTGCAATAGAATTCTGGCCTTGAAATGCCAATAAATAGTACTGAGTCAGAATGTACCGATATCGGCAGGAAGAAGTATTACGTACTGTGTGCATATTTATCTCCCTTAAGTTTTCAACTTATTGACACCGACCTGTGTGATACTGACGGACCTGTGTGATACTGACGGACCTGTGTGATACTGACGGACCTGTGTGATACTGACGGACCTGTCTGATACTGACGGACCTGTGTGATACTGACGGACCTGTGTGATACTGACGGACCTGTGTGACCTTGACTAGCCTGTGTGGCCTTGACTAGCCTGTGTGGCCTTGACTAGCCTGTGTGGCCTTGACTAACCTGTGTGGGACTAAACCTGTGTGACCATGATCAGCCTGTGTGGCCTTGACTAGCCTGTGTGGACGTGACTTTCCTGTGTGGCCTTCACTAACCTGTGTGACAAAAATTAGCCTGTGTGACATTAACCCGACTATGTGACAAAAATTAGCCTGTGTGACATTAACCCGACTATGTGACAAAGATTAGCCTGTGTAACATCAACCCGCCTGTGTGACAAAGATTAGCCTGTGTGACATCAACCCGACTATGTGACAAAGATTAGCCTGTGTGACATCAACCCGCCTGTGTGACATCAACCCGCCTGTGTGACAAAGAGTAGCCTGTTGAACAAAGATTAATTGTGAGACATACAATGTTCGTTCATTACTTTCTCAATGAACAAAGATTTATTTTGTGAGACATACCTTAATGTTTACAATTCAAATGAAACAATGAACGATTTGAAGTTTAAAATGTATTGCGTAACTTGAGAAGTAAAATGTTTACAGTTGTTGGTCAGGGTGACCGATACAGTATGGTGTGTATTAAGGTGCGACGTTTGTCCACAGTTGATGCGGAATTGCGTAGGTTGAAGAAAGTGCACACGAGGACGTGTGACAAGCAGGACGGCCGTATCGGCGCGGCGTATAAATGATTAAATGTGATCGATTTGAATAATTGCTACTTAAACGATTATTATTGTAAATTGAGCGGGTAACACCGAATAGAGTTGTATGTGTCATGGCGACGTCTGGCAACCCTGGCAGAGGCCATTCGTGATGTGATGCCGGTCGCATGAGTATGTACAAAACTATTGGCTCATATTTCTACAATCTTCTATTATTTTGTGTTGTATAGTGTTACAGTGTTAATTGTAATAAAATGATTGTAATACGATATCTCTGTGAATAATCCTTTCAAGAAAATACCTCACTATCTGTACTGTGACATATAACCTAAGAATATCACAGGATGGAATACATCTCGGTCTCGGCGCTCCGTTATATATATGTATATTTATGTACTAAATAGATCCTATGATGAACCAAGACTACATCGCTACTTACCATCAGGTGGAATTGTAGTCAAGCAATAAATTACAATTTAAAAATATAAAATGTGTGCTATTCACACATAACGTGGTAGAAGTGAAACCTTCAAAAATTTTGTTTTCAAGATAATGAGACGAATAAAATTTCGGGAAGATGATAATTGTAGGTTTTACTACTCCACTCCACTCCAGTCTCCACTCCACTCCAGTCTCCACTCCACTCCAGTCTCCACTCCACTCCAGTCTCCACTCCACTCCAGTCTCCACTCCACTCCAGTCTCCACTCAAATCCAGTCTCCACTCAACTCCAGTCTCCACTCAACTCCAGTCTCCACTCAACTCCAGTCTCCACTCAACTCCAGTCTCCACTCAACTCCAGTCTCCACTCAACTCCAGTCTCCACTCAACTCCAGTCTCCACTCAGCTCCAGTCTCCACTCAACTCCAGTCTCCACTCAACTCCAGTCTCCACTGGACAGTTTCGTTTCATCGAATTTCAAATCACCCCCGTCCTAAAGAAGTTTTCACTTCAAAAAATCTATTTGTCTATGCGTCTGGTTTTACAGTGTTAACATTCATCATCATCCTGCCCATTTCCCAATTTTATTTGGGGTTGGCGCAATATGTTTTCCTCTTCCACACTTCCCTATCAGCCGTTATCTTTACACTATCTCTCTTATCTTTCATATCATCTGTAACACAATCCATCCATCTTTTCTTTGGTCGTCCTCGTCCCCTTCGTCTATCCATCACATTCATATCCATCACTCTTCTCGTCACATGCGTTTTCTCTCGCCTCATCTCGTGCCCATACCGTGATATTCGGTTCCTTTTTAACTTTTTTGTAATTTTTGCCACTTTCAAACTTTCTTCTAATATACTCATTCCTTACTTTGTCCATTCTCGTCACTCCACACATCCACCTCAACATTCTCATCTCTATGATATGCAATCGTCTCTCATCCATCTTCTTTGTAGCCCAACATTCTGATCCATACATTACGACAAGTCTTATGACGGATTTGTAGATTTTACCCTTAAATTTACGAACAACAAATATGTTTGAAAATTGTTTAGATTGTTCCGTTGAGGAGTCATATTTCGTCTCTGACACACATCTTGCGATGTCAACGATAACAACAGCGAACATATTTAAACACGATTCAGTTATTCCCTACGACTGAGAAGCTCACTCTTAACATCCAGAATCCATAGTCTCACTATATTGACCAAGTTGAATAAATTCCCAGTACAATAAAAAAATCATGAAAATCGCTTCTTAAACAACGAATCTATTCCTACCTAAACCCATTGTATACTAACGGTCTTGTTCATTAAACACTTATTTAAGGTTTGTAGTGTTCAGCTAAAGCACTGGTTATATGCATGCACAGCAATAAAAAAATAAAGAAATATTGACAAGGCCGAATTGACATAAGGCCGACACCACACTAGGATTTTATAAGCGTACGCGTTCATCCGACACACGTGATTAATGATTTGCTAAATAAGTTAAAAAAAATCTATATTTATTTCTATAAGGTAAATGAAAAAATATAGGCAGATATTTACGAATGTTAAAAACCAAATTTGATGATTTTTTGACGTGACAACGTCTATAAATTGGTTGACTCAGGTGTCATTCACGAAAACTGTGTAACGACCAAGTAAGATTTGCCGGAACGTTACCATGCACGCGCAGCATTAAAGAGAGAGGCTCGCTCGACCGGCGCGCGCCTTGCGTCTCTCTTCTACGCGAGCGTTTCTGGCATCGGAGTTGAATAGACTAATTAGTGAACTTATGTTCCAAAAACTTATACCACGAACAGACGTTGTCACGTTAAATCTCCGTCCGTATACAGACTTTACAGACAGCCATTTTGATATTTTTGCTATTAATTAAACCTGATAAGATATAATATAATATTTCAATTGCAATTTATATTTAGAGCTAGGAAAAACCTTGATAAGCTACGAATACTTATTCAACGTAAAATTATTATTTTTTTATAATTCATCGATCAAGCGTCTAGCGCTAGAAACGCTCGACAAACGCTGATGTGTAAGCAGCCTTCATTTTTCGTAAAAAATGCTGTGTTTGTTTTACTTGATTTTACACGTGATCGATGGTTACTAAAGGTTCCATTGCATGATAAAAATGATCACAATGTGCCTCACCGCTAATTTTTATATGTTTGTAAATAAACATATTATAACAATGAACCAATTATAATTTAAACACTCAATCAGCTGTCTTGAATTTTCTAATGTCACCGTGATGACAAACGTCAAAACTGTTTTCCTATTACCATTTAGTTTACTTCTTCTCCCTCGGGAATAGATTAATATCTCGGGATAAAAAGTATCCTATATATTATTCTAGGTATTAAACTATCTGTGTGCCAAATTTCATCTATATCCGATCAGCCGTTTTTGCGTGATTGCAACACAAACATCCAAACATCCAAACATCCAAACTTTCGCATTTATAATATTAGTAGGATATTAGTAGGATAGTAGGATAGTAGGATGAGACTGTGTGACAGTTTTGACATGAAGTGTCTGAAACAACATTTAGTTATTCGCGAAAATATATCATACGAGTAACCGCCCTCGCTTTGCTTCGGTTTTCTTATTTTTTTACACCTTGGGTTACATTATTGGAGTTTTATTAAGGATCCCTAATTTTTTTGAAAATATAATATAGCCTATGTTACTCGGGGATAGTGTAGCTTCCCGACAGTGAAATAATTTTTCAGATCGGTTCAGTAGTTACGGAGTCTATTCAATGCAAACAAAAAATCAATTCTTTCCTCTTTATATATTAGTATAGATGTACAAAATCTATTAGGTACTAAGAAGATATTTTATGTTTTTCTTGTAATATCAGACTGATAGGACCCACACTAATCCTACCTCTTGTTCGTTTCGGCTGGCAATGTCAAGTTTCCTACAATGTCTAATGTGGTATGGTAAAGAGGCCAGTATCCAGTCCCATAATAAATAATACCCAATGTCCTAAATCGTAAATGGATTTACGTCTGTTCGGCTTGAGGAACATAAACCTCATATCCATCAGTCTTCTTCACTCACCATTTCTGACGACACAATATGGTTCCAGGTAAACAAAGAAACAACTAGTAAATTTAAATAGTTTATTTATTAATTTATTTAAATTACGACGTGCCCGCGTGAATAAACTTTATTGTGTTGTATTGCTTTAGTCGGTATAGAGGAGAACTTAATTTAAATATAATTTTATAGAAAATATCGCGTAAGTATCTACGTTTTAAATTACAATACAGTGTATGGCACAAACTATGGTACAAAATGTACAGGATAATTATAGCTAGTCATAATTAGTCTAGTATCACTTTATTTAATGATATAGCAGACGTTGCAGCTGTGTCGCAGCGATAGAGGTCAGGAGCAAACATCCCAGGAAACCTGCAAGCAGAGAAAAACCTATGTCAACTAGTTGCGCCCCGCGGTTTCACCCGCGTTAATTTGTGGAAAAAACTAACTACTAAAATAATTATATGATGTTACGAGTATATAGCCTATAGCCTCGATAAATAGACTATCAACCACAAAAAGATTTTTTCAATTCGAACCAGTAGTTCCTGAGATTAGCGCGTTCAACCAAACAAACAAAGAAACTCTTCATCTTTGTAATATTAGTATATATATATGTCGGAAATCAGTAATTTCAAATCATAAAATGGAACGTCAAGCTGGAACTAGCTTGGGTGTATTCGGAAGTTGAAGATGGCAGCACCGTGCAAATTGTCTACTGTCATTTGAGTACACGCGGTGGCGGGGGTCACAGAGGACAGCTATTGACTTGCCAAACGGCAGCGGGCACTCTTTAGACAGCCTCCGAGCTGAGCGGACGATAAAGTAGAACGTCGTTATTATGGCCGAGTTTAATTTGCATTAGCATTGCACAACGTTTACTTTATGGAGAGCACAACTGGGTACAGTGTGTACTGATGGACTGCGATCGAGCAGGTATTGCGTGTGTTGACCAGTCAGTAGCGCGTTATGCCGGAGCCAGCGAGAAGTGCACGTGGACTGTTTTCTATGCACAGTCATACCCTTTGCGAAGAGTAGCACCCATGCGGCTGTGATGGTTCGCTTCTGATGAGATAGGTCATAGTGCCAGCGATTGGCGGATTTATCACACGGGTTTTAATAAGCGCGAGAGGCGCGGGCAAGTTGTGGAGCCGGGATGGCTGTGAGTGTGCAATGCGACGTGTGAATTATGGTTGGTTACCCGGAATGCCGCACCGCGATGTAAATCCGACTTCACCGCGTTCCATTAGCGATTGGTTATGTTATTCGAGCGACATAGTAATCTGTTCAGAGCCATGTGTATCAGTAGTAATTGCCTACTAAATTAGTAGCAAGTGTAAAACATGTGTTTCAATGGGTTTCTAAGTAAAATGATGAAAACGCCCACAGTTTATTATTTTCTGGACCACCTATCTGCGACATCAGATCGTGGGATAATGAATCCGAATTTCAGGTTTTTCAGATGGCTATCTTGATATGATATTACAAACAGTGGACGGCGAACATGCCAAATAAGGATTCGTTTGAGGTTATAAACGTAAGGAAAGTAAGACAGCGATTCGGTATGGCATGTTTATTTCATTATTATTATTATTGGTAAGCTCCTGCAGCCAGCATGTTATCTCGTAGCGAACAGAGCTAGAGCTCTTCATTTATCACGAACAGATGCTTGATGAACATCCTCGTTGACTGACGCGTTGGCAACAGCTTTCCTTATTATCTGCCTGAACTCCTGGCCAACACTGGTCTCAGTGTCCAGGCAACGCCTGGTTGTCATATCCGTGGCGTCTTTGTGGCGCGTTACATAGCACCAGGATCATACGTTTCTTTTGCTGAGTATGGTGCCGAGTTACCGAGTAACCGGGTGTATTATAAGAAAAGTTATTTTCTAAATGGCGCATACTTTAAAAAAAAATAGTTACCTTAGGTGAAAGAGGCAACAAGCTATTGCGATAGTGCAATCCCCCACATGGATGGCATCTTTGTTCTCATTTGTTTAATTTAATTACCCTTACTGAATTACATTTTATTTTAATTTCTATTCGATGACTGCAAGCGACAAAATAATAAAAGGTATCACTAAGCAGAATCAGAACATCCGATAGTATTTTTTGTGTAATATCTTGACTTCCAGTGTAAATGGTGCCGTCATCTTGAACTGTAAAAACACTTGACAGAATGTTCAAAGTTAAGGTCTCGTGAATTTGATTTTTATAAAAAATATTGTGCTTCTTGTAGCATCTAGGTTTTCCTGAAAATAGGACTGATCGGAAAGAATTTAAAGTGGAGGTGAAAGTGTTTAAAGTGGAGGTGTGCGTAAACAACAAATCGTTTCGCTTTATTTGTGCTTGATTCAACGAAGTGTTATAAAGTCTTTGCACAGTATCTTTCATCGTAGTTATTATTAATTTGCGCCAACAGAGTTGTTCAAAATCAGTGCAAGTATATTGTTTTGTGAAACTAGAAGCATTCTGTAAATTAGATAAAGAATTTTCTGTTTTCTAACATCTTGTTATTATTTAATTTATCGTCTACCCTCAGTTCATAAAAATAACATTTAGAAATTTCGTGTCTTGTCGTTGTTTTTTTTTGTGTGTTTCAGATAAACTAAGTGACAGTGACTGTTGTATGGACATGCAAGCTTGGAAATAACCAAGAGGCTATCATTACGATTGCGGCGTAATGATACCGGGCATCAATGCAGGTAGCGTTTGTTGATAGTGATACTGTTGGGAGCGTATCCGGCTTCTTGCACTATGGCTTGCAATTACCATCAGAGACGATGACATGATTATAACAGGTGATCTGTATTGTTTCTTTTCTTTGTGGCTTAACTAAACAATAATTATTCCTTGTCGAGTTTGTGATAATTATGCGATTTCGCATTTGATATTTGATAGTTACCTGGGTTTGGATACTTGACGATTTCTGGTAACAAAGGATCTGGTAACAAAGATCACTGGTCTTTGCTCACCCAACATTGAGTAACTGGCACCAAATGAGTGAAGAATAGACGTTTTGTTACTTACAAGAAACATCTAAAGATAATTATTACTTTACTGAAGAGTTGTGCTGTTTTTGAATTATCTTTAAAACAGACAGGATGACATAGTGAGAAAATTTAATAGGTGCAGTTTTTTTATTTTTTTATTTTAAAATATTGCTTAAGATACCTAACCTCGTCAAAGTAGAAACGTACCATGGCTAGTTGCCAGTTCCGTCAGATGCACCATGATCTTTGTGTGTGATAATTATATTAGGTAAAAGTTAAAGTGCTTAAATATTACTAAAATTAACACATCTTTTCTTAGTGACAATATCAAATTATAGTATGCACTTTATGATAGATAAGGAATTAAATAAAGAAACCCTTTTCTCAATCTTCACTGCTACTGAAACCTGTAATTGCTCACAGATTAAACAGTCAACTGATTGACGTGATATAAAATGTACCCATCGCAAAGTAACTCAATTAAGGTGACTTACAAAATTCATTAACAGCTATGCTGCAGTAAGCTGGTTCTTTGGCAAGGGAATATTATTGTGGTCGTATCACATATTATCATGGGGAACGTCATAATAGCTGTCACTACCTTCTCAGCTAGTTCAGAAAGACTGTTTGAAACAGGTGATCTGCATTTCACAGTAAGAACGTTTTACTTCAGCAGGTAGGTACTCTTTTGCCGCAGTGTTACGCTTAAACGGGCTACCTACGTAATTTTCTTTAAAAAAAATAATAATTTCGAGTAAACACTCGTAAGGGTGGTGAATGTACACGTATATTGGTCGCGTAATGTCTAGTTTTTATTTTATTTTATTATGTAGTCAATTTCAGTGTACAAACCAAATTGGAAAATAATAATTTGTTGGTTGTATCCTGGAGATGCCTTTCACTTTCTTCGACAATTGATTTGTTGGTTTACCATATAGTGAGAGGTCACAGTAATAGTAATCAATCGGTATTGAGTTCTAAAATTCATAGAGTAACTATTTGAATGAATCTTATTGAAATTAATTGTTGCTGTGTTGAATTTTATCCAATGTAAGCATTCAATGGTAGTGCAAAGAGCAAGCTACCTATTTTTTTTTTGTTGCGGAAATTATTTATTGTCCTGGGGAACGCGGTACGCAGTCAACTTTGATAGAAGTCTGATTTTGGAGGAAACCAGAGACGTTTTCTGGGGGAATTACACCATAAATTTTTTATTTTTATTTTTGAAATTATCAGCTTACTTAGTCGTTCTTTGACCACGACTATGAAGTAACTACGTTAAGTGTAAATTTTGGTTGAATATTCGTTCAATGTTGAAATAATTTTTGGTGAAATTCAAATACCTTAGTCAATTTAGTCATACAAGGTGAAAATAACTTGACAGAGTGACATTGTTTTCGGTTGGTTTTTAATGATGCGTGGAACGAATTGTTTGAAAATCACACATTATATTGACATCACAAATTATTGAGTCAGACATTTTTGGTAGAATATTTCAATTTTACGAATTAACTCATTTATTATGAGCTATTTTAGTACTTGTTTAGTACTCGAAATATTTACGCAATAACCTCGATGCATGGGCTTAGCTACCACTAGCACCTAGTTGGCTTAAGACGATAACTGTACAGCCCTAGTGTGATTCGATGCTGACGATTCTTTTTTTTTACGAGCGCAGGTTCAGTGGATGCGTCGACCAATAGATGCTAAAAGACTCTACTTTGATCAGGGGCTAGGGTCAACGCTGACCCTCAACAATTTAGATATGGCTATAGAAATTTAATGCCTCAATGATCAAGTAGCTTTCCAATAGATCAGGAAAGGCCGAGCTAAAGAGATACTTTGGTTTGTTTTCTTGTTACAGATTAACCATGATAGTGAATTTACTCTATGATGTATACAGCGTTCCGATTCAAGAGCTCTACAAGCTTGTTCGATGGTTTATACACCATCGCGAGTATGGGATCACAAAGCACCCACGAGGACGTGGGGCCTGTCATGATGGCCGTGTCGGAAATCAGTAATTTCAAATCATAAAATGGAACGTCAAGCTGGAACTAGCTTGGGTGTATTCGGAAGTTGAAGATGGCAGCACCGTGCAAATTGTCTACTGTCATATGAGTACACGCGGTGGCGGGGGTCACAGAGGACAGCTATTGACTTGCCAAACGGCAGCGGGCACTCTTTAGACAGCCTCCGAGCTGAGCGGACGATAAAGTAGAACGTCGTTATTATGGCCGAGTTTAATTTGCATTAGCATTGCACAACGTTTACTTTATGGAGAGCACAACTGGGTACAGTGTGTACTGATGGACTGCGATCGAGCAGGTATTGCGTGTGTTGACCAGTCAGTAGCGCGTTATGCCGGAGCCAGCGAGAAGTGCACGTGGACTGTTTTCTATGCACAGTCATACCCTTTGCGAAGAGTAGCACCCATGCGGCTGTGATGGTTCGCTTCTGATGAGATAGGTCATAGTGCCAGCGATTGGCGGATTTATCACACGGGTTTTAATAAGCGCGAGAGGCGCGGGCAAGTTGTGGAGCCGGGATGGCTGTGAGTGTGCAATGCGACGTGTGAATTATGGTTGGTTACCCGGAATGCCGCACCGCGATGTAAATCCGACTTCACCGCGTTCCATTAGCGATTGGTTATGTTATTCGAGCGACATAGTAATCTGTTCAGAGCCATGTGTATCAGTAGTAATTGCCTACTAAATTAGTAGCAAGTATAAAACATGTGTTTCAATGGGTTTCTAAGTAAAATGATGAAAACGCCCACAGTTTATTATTTTCTGGACCACCTATCTGCGACATATATATATAATTATTATAACATGTAAACATGCAAAGTAAGAACTGACTTTGCTTTTGCGTTTATTGGGAAATTAATAACTACCATTTTATTATTAAAGGGTACTAATACAGCATTCCGATACCAATGAACTAATAAAGCGTGCCGATACACACACATTAAATACATGTTGCAGAATTAATAAAAAAAAGGATGGATCCGACATATACATTTTCATCTATTCCCAAAAATCGCAGACATGGACTTTATTCACTTTCGTTCATATCGTCAAGTAAGTACTTACAATAAGTTTCATAGTTTTTATTGGAAGTAATACAGTATTAAACCACTGATCTCCGATTTGGGTTGTGTAAAACGTTGATGCATCTGAGTCTAGAAACTCTCAAGGCTTGGGATCAAACATGTATGTGACTATCAGGCCTGGATACTGGGCCTGTATCGTATCTGGGACCCCTAGGTCGACAGGGATCCTCCCTGTACTTCCAACTAGGCACTTTTATGTGAACATCTGACAAACAAGCATTCGCCGTCTGATGGTAAGTGATCACTGTCAGCCATGGACCATCAATGCCAAAGGCTTTAAAACGACTTGTATAAGGCATAGAAAATAAAGAGAAGAAAGAAAGAACTAACTCTGAAAGCCTTCAGTAGGAACACGACGAGAGAGAGAATAGTGGACTAGTGGGACAGGAAGCAGTTATATTAGAAATTATCTCTTGCTTCAGAGAATGAATTTCTCAAAGGTGTGTGATTTCTGTCAATCCGAACTTGGCTATCGCGGATTCTAGGTACTCCTCACATAATGTGAGGGAATACTATCATAATACTTACGCAAAGAATCAGAAGCCTTATCAAACACAGGAGCTCTGTATTCGTCCGTGGCCTCCAGGAACTGGTAGATCGCTTTGAAGCCGGTCCCATCCAACCTGTCGTTCGACCTGAACGTGACTTTAAAGAAATTCCTCTCGGATTCCACGTGGAACTCCTTCATCTGACCACAATATCTACCGTATCTATTGTCTTCAGTCATATAGTTAGAAAATTCTACATAGTCGCTCCCTGATACTGCTTCGCACCTGAAATAGAGAGAAAAGGCTAAATGGTTTCTTAAACAACAAAAGACACCAACAGTCTTTATGAGATCATAATTCTTATATCTCCATGGCAATACAAATAAATGGCTTCAATCCATTAACTGCCCATTATATGGCATTGGATTTCTTACATGATGCGATAGCTGAGGAGGATCTAGGTTCTTTTTTCTAATGTAACTAGTCCCTTGTTGTAAATAATCCCTTGAGGGGCCCTACCACCAGCGGGCCGGATTTAGTCGCCTTTTACGACACCCATCCGGCGTGGGATTGGGGTTAGTATTCTAAGCCGCCCCAATACGGCTAACTACGGTTATCTAACTACCAACTTCGATTACAGTCTCCTCAGTCGATAATTAAATCGAAGCAGTTAGCCAACTTGCTTCGCTATTCTGTCGCTAGATACTAACGGCAAGACTCCTTCAACGTCGAAGTTTGTGAAGTGCAGATGCACTTTTTCGGTCTGGCTTCCGTGGAAGAAGTAAGAGCACTCAGTGTCTCGTGGGTACGGGCCCGGCGAATTCGGTGAGGCGAACGTTCCGTTCCGGGCTTCACTGCTGTTATAAGCGAACGCGCACGGAAACTCCTTCAACTGACTTCCGGTTGTTATCCCGAAATCTGAAACGGACAGATATGTCATGGTATTAGTAGCAGAACATCTAATAATTAGTTAGAAAGGAGTTGTGGGCGGGGCAGGCACGCCAAGACTATGAGCAAACGTGCATATTTCACAAAAACACGCGATCGCGCTGTTTAGTGACTCGCGACCTCCAACGGAGAAAAGTACTGCGAAATACTGCGACTAAATTATGTGAAAATGCCTTCATGTGCGGTAATTACTTGCCGTGCACGAAGCCAAATGCTTAACATAAACAAAGGAAGCGTTTCTTTTCATCGGTTTTATGTTCAAAACATTCAGAAACAAATGAGGAATCTGAATAAATCACATGTACTGGAGTACATATGCATAGATGATTGGAAAGCCTACATATTTTCAAAGAACACGCTCTTACTGGATCATTTATGGGTACAAAGCAATCCTTTGGCTCATGAAATTTTTCCATTAGCTTAATCATTCGCTAAACCAAAGAGAACTTCATCTATGCAGTGGAAAAACGAGGATCGAAAAGGGACGACATAATTAATCAGCGATCCTTTGAATGTTGTACTAGTTACCTAAGTAAAGCATGAATACAATTGCAGTGGAACAGAAACTCAAAGCAAATTCACACTGAGAAACTAATTCATCAGATGTGCATAGTTTAGTTCCGTACCCTTGTACATATTTCAGACCTAACTTAAGTGCTTCCCATCATTGTTAATTTAATATTCATAGCTAATCCTCAGGAATAATTAGGTTTGTTGCAGCAGAGTTTAGGTACACGCTTATCCAATACAAATCAGGCAGGAAGTTTATTGGTCTCAAATGTTGCTGAACACACTTAAAATTATTTCAATCTTATTTTCCATGGCTAATGGCCAGTGGCGTAGCTAGCCCTTCCGGGGCCCCGTATCAAAATTTTGTCGGGGGCCCCCCTCTCGACTCGAGGGTAAAGATCTTTCTCAAAAGAAATAAAAAAGCTAGCGTGAATTAAAACAAATATAATATACTAACATCGATTAATAAACCACATACAATCAATACTCAAAAATTTTAATCTGAAGGCAGCTCTGTTTCGTTTCGGGAGATCCGAATGCGAGCGCAGACTCAGTAGCCGATGTGATACGACAGGGCATTGTCAACGACATAGTCATCCGCGTGCACGCTTATAGATCTATTCACCTCAGGGCTTAATACAAAGTTTAACGCTGCCTCCTGGTCAGCAAATGACTAAAAGGAAGGCAATTTAAAGTTCATCGGCAGAACTGGCTAGCGAATGGACGATTACCCCTATGGTAGTCGAGAATTCTGGTCGTTAGCTCAAGCTGCTGAGGGTAACTTCTGTCGGTGTCGGTAAAACCTGTGAGAGCTTGATACCAAGAAGTTGAGAGGACCAGACGGTATTCACGCAGTAGTGTTAAATATGTGTGCTCCCGAGTTGATTCCAGCCCCGGATTTGGGGGGAGGGGCAAACCGGGGCACCCGCGACAATTCAGGGGGCGTAAAAATCATAATATAGTATGATTAAAAATAAAAAAACTTGCTACACTAAGCGCCTAGCATACGGAAGCCTGGTTGGGAGAATAGATAAATTTATTAAATAAGAGTTCTTATTGTCCCATTCACGAAAAATACCAACTATTATTTATTTGTGACTTTTTTTATCTTATCTCTATCACTATCAAGTTTCTGACCTGGTTCAAAAATATTGTAGATCCGGGGCTGGTTGATTCCCCGTCTTAACGTGCTTATTCTTATTCTATCTTATGCCACATGATACGTCTTCGTAGAAGGTTATCCTTTTTCATTCAATCCACATAATGGGCGATCTTAGTGACCTGACTAACTACAGGCGTATAGCGATAAGCCTATAGCCTCCCTGCTTGCAACGGTAACTCGTCGATTACCGGGAACGTGGATTCACGTTCGAACTCAAAAGTACCGCCGCCGCCGCGATTCTCAGGTAGTAATGGAGCGCGAGATTAACATGCAGCTCCTGGATATCTGGAAAATCATTGCTGATCTGTGATCGACAATACGGTTTTTGCGCCGGTCTTTCAGCTGGTGATCATCAAATTTATCTTACGCACCTGTAGGCATCGTCAGGCTATTGATCGCAACCGGGAAGCACTGGCAGTCAGCCTAGATTTCGCTAAAGCTCAGGACTGGCACAGGGAGGTCTCACGAAGTTAACATCTTACGGTCGCTGTGAGAGGTTATGCAGTTGAGTAGTCAGCTTTCTATCTGAGCGATATATCAAGGATGTAGTAGATGGTTGTTGCTCAGATATGAAACCTATAAAATGCTGGTGTTCCCCAAGGGTCTACATATCAATGACATGACATGAGTGGCAACTGTTGTTATGCAGATGACAGCACAGGGGATGCCTACTACACAGCCCCCCTTAATTCCTCTCAGTTGCAAAACTTGCAAGTGGCGGATAGCAGGCTTAAAATTGTGTCTGAAGTCGAGAACTCTCTGGAGCAAGTCTCGAAATAGGGTTGACTTAATTTAGTCGAGTTCAACCCCACGAAGACACAAGTTGGCGCGTTTACCACTAAGAAAACCCCATTTTCCATAGTGCCTTAATTCCAGGGTACCGCGCTCATCATTAAAAGTGTTGTAAGAGTATGATTCTGGGAGTTGACATCTCGAGTGATGTGTAGTATCAGCGTCATTTGGAAGCCAAGGCTAAGTTGGCTTCCAAAATGCTTGATGTTCTAAACCGGGCTAAAGAGTACTTCACTGCGAGCGATGCACCTGCTCATGCTTTACAAAGCTCATGGCCGAATTGAAGTTTTATCCACAACGATGAGACTCGTGAAGAACTTCCTATCATTTTTACCGATTCTACCGATTATTTTTACCACGCACGTGCTAACTGTAGAATGAGCTGTGCTATGTGTAGAATGAGCTTCCTCCTGAGGTATTCCCAGAGCGCTGTGTCATGGGGTTGCCGCCGGCATGTCCGCGCAGCACTCAGTTCCGGAGAACATCATGAGTCGTGTAGAACGTAATTTTTTTGTACATTAAATATTTTGTTTAAATTTTGATTAGGGCATTTAAATTAGAAGTTTTTCTAATTATTTGCTGTACTGCCTGTTTGTCTTCAATTCGTCGAGTTTCCAGATTTAGAATCATGGCCTCTTAAAGATAAATTGCATGATGCTAAAGTAAATGATGCATTAATACGATGAAAGATGGCCCAGAAAGTAATTTAGTTGTTGATTTCACTTTTCAGTGAAGTATCGATGCTTTCCGGAACATTTTTCGAGTCATAATAATTAATTTCCGGATCATTTCACGAATTTTTTCTAAGGCGCATTGGGGGCCCCCTCAGCCCCGGGGCCCCGTATAATTGATACGGCTGATACGGCGGTAGCTACGCCCCTGCTAATGGCTATGATAAGTGCATGGTCATACATTAATATCTTCTGATATTGATCGATTTCAGGGAACAATGACTTATAGACTGTAACTACCAAAGACTTTAATCGTCACTCGTCAGCTACGACTAGGCATCATTCGGTTTAACATCAATGATATTATAATGTAAAAAAGACGTAGATATGTCATTAGCGCGCCGACGATGAAGAGCGTAAGAACAGGCCATTGACTGCTCGTAGTCGCTCTGTCAATACAAGACGATACGCACGCTTTCGTTGTTATCAGAAGTGCTTGACATTTGACATACAGCGTTAAAATGCCTTCGTGTATTATACCCATGATTGGTGTAGTGAAACAAAAGATAAACGTGTGTGTGTTGTAGCTCATTTCGAAACCGATTTTTTGGTTGATTTGTATAACGTGTCTACGAAACCGAACTTTAAATTTTGATACAAACCTTCAACAAATGAGTACGATATCTTAAAACCTCTCGAATGCCGCGAAGGTTGCGTCCCTCGGAACTCGAGCATCAGTTTCGGGCCGTTGGACATGATGGGTTTGGGTAGAGCAGTCCCGCAGAAAGTCGCGATATTCTCCAGTCTCCCGTCTACGTTGACAAACGCTTGAAGCGAGTCTACGTGGGTGCAGCTGAAAATCAATTAAATTTTGGGTGTAAGGGTGTATCCATCATTGTTCAACCAGGAGAGGTTGTAGTAACTTATGAGAAAAACCACATTACTGGCAAGTCTCATACCATTTCGATTAAGTATTTACTGATCTTTACAGAATTATCTCGAATTTAAAATTGTATATTACATTCCTTAATAAGAAACTGAGTATAACTAATTAGTTTGAGAGTTGGGTACCAGTACTTTCTTCCTTTTCTTTTCTTCGTTCTTTTCTTTATTGGCCAGCAACGCATAAATAGGTGAACGCCTCTGACGTTAGGTACTGATTACCATATGGGTGACGGTGATGACCACATATCATCAGATAGCTAGTCTGTCTTCTAGGTTGTCAGCTATTTAAATAAAAAAAACTATGGCTAATCTTTCATAATATTGTAAAGCATACTTACTCCAAAGATCCATCTGCTGGTTTATGAAGAAAGAAATCTTGAAACATTAATCTAACTCTCTCCTTCCCTCTACCGAAGAACTCGTAGTGGCAGTGTGTGTTCGGTGGATACGGCTGAGGATAGTGTGGTGACGTGAGGGTGCCGTGCTTAGATCCATCACTGTTGAATTCTTGGTGGCAAGATGAAGCTGGAAATAAAAGAAATGAATCGCTATTATTATTATGTACATAACTAAAAAGTGCCTTTAGGCCCTTTCCGAAAATTGAATACGGGACCAGAAAATTGAATACGTGATATGGGGTAGGTAGGCATTCCACTATTTTATTATTTTATTGGAAAGCGGGAAGATCCTGTCGAATGTGGGACGACTGGCCACCCCACGGAACACTGTAACACAGAGTGTTCCGTGGGCCACCCATATGCTTCGGTACTTAATATTTAGCTTCGGTAGTTAGTATTAAGTACTTAGGTACATATTTGTAATTAATGTAGTTATTTTAACAGGAATGTCATTCAATAAATTCTGAAAATTATTATAAAATACCTATAATATTATTGCGTGATATTTGTAACAAAATTATTCTATGAAAAAGTGTGCGTGGTACGGAACTCAGTATATCGAAGTCTGTGGAAGTTCACATTGCGCATGCTCGTTCAATCACAGACCACAGTCAAAATCAATAATTCTCGTTCCAATTCTGCATTCTGAAAGTATCATTTAAAGAGAGTATTTGTGTATTATCGTGTCTAAAGGCTCGCAAAAGAATTTTGGAATTTACAGCTATTGGAAATAAAATAATAAAGTGTTCGATAAGACAAAACCGGTAAGATAAATTTATAAGAACCTCATGTTTCATGTTGCACATTAAATAACAAAACGTTTTGACAATGTCAAGGCGAAATTATGACATTTGCAATAGTGACAATGACTGACAGTGACAGATGTGACTGCTTGGACGGGTGTTTTGGGACGCTTATGTTTGGACGTTTTGGACATCCGATCCGATCCCACGTTCATTTGTGTTGAGTTGAGAGTATTTGCATAGTTTTGCCTCTCATTTTATGTATCAAAATATGAACTAATATTAGAAAGATGTTTGTGAAATTTTATGGTTTCAAAGTACGTTAGAGATGTTACAAATTCTTTACGTAATACTGACACTCCAGTAGTAATAACCAGATATTGAATACTGAATTGAACAGTTTGGGTACATCCAGGTTACTTACAGCTGGAAGAATGGCTGATTTCACGCCTTTTTTCGTCGATAGAGCCAAAGGTTCCCGTGCGTCTTGCAAAGGATGCAAAAATAATTGTGTGAGCGGTGAATTGCGTATCGCGAAACTCGTGGCCAGTCCTTATGGAGAAGGCCAACAAATGAAATCATGGTACCATGTTGATTGTTTTATGAATGTTCTGTTAAAACAACGCCCCGCTACGAAACGTATAGAATCCATAGATGACATCGGAAACTGGCACACTCTAACAAAAGATGATCAAAACTTTCTTCTTAAGAAAATCAATGAAATGGAACAAGTTTATGCTCAAAAAAATGAGGGAAAATATACAGCTAAAGTGATTAAAAATGAATCCAAGCCTTTTCCAAGTTCTTCCAATACCAGTAAAGATGAGGTTGATTTGAATATCTCAAAGTCACCAGTCAAAACTGAGGATAATAAGTTTTCCTCGTTCATTACATTATGTAAAAGAATATCCCGAGTAGATGCTTACACAGACAAAACTGCAGTAGTGAATAGTTTCTTCACCAAAGGTTCCAGTGGGAATAAATTTGAAGGCGACTTGTGCCTTTGGTGTAAGCTCCTTTTGCCTCAGGTATCCAAAAGAGTGTATAATTTAAAAAGCAAACAGCTTGTCAAATTATTTTCAAGAATTTTCAATATTGATCATGATGATATGTTGACACATTTAGAACAGGGTGATGTTGCCGATACAATCCAACATTTCTTCTCAAAGTCTAAAACTTTACAGCCATCAACTGAAAGTACTGTAACAATACACGATATAGAAGACTTCCTTCAAGACCTTTCTAAACTAACAAAGGAAGAGGAACAAATATATCAATTCAAGAAAATTGTGAGAAAATGTACTCTTGACGATTTAAAAATGCTTATTCGGTTAATTAAAGGGGACTTAAGGATAAATGCTGGACCAAAACATATCCTGGAAGGTGTTCATCCAGATGCTTATCAAGTGTTCCAAACGTCCAGGGACCTCGACATGGTTTTAGATAGGGTACTATCTCAGAATACTGGCGTAAAACAAAAAGGGTCAATGTTAAAAACGGTTCAAGCTAAATTGAGCCTTATGACGCCTGTACTACCAATGCTTGCTGAAGCTTGCAAATCTATAGAAATGGCTATGAAGAAATGCCCAAATGGCATGTTCTCGGAAATTAAGTATGATGGAGAAAGAGTTCAAGTCCATAAAAAGGGTAAGGAATTCAAGTATTTCTCTCGGGCTTTAAAGCCTGTAATGTCCCATAAAGTCAGCCATTTTAAAGACTACTTACCTCAAGCTTTTCCGAAGGGTGAAGACATGATATTGGACGCTGAGGTTCTTATGGTAGATGTCAATACAGGCAAGCCATTGCCATTTGGTACTTTGGGTATACATAAACGATCAGAATTTAAAGATGCCCAAGTATGCCTATATGTATTTGACTGCCTGTACTATAATGGTAAAGTTCTAATGGATATGCCTATAAGAAAACGACGACAAATACTTCAAGAGAACATGATTGAAGTTACTAATCATATAATGTTTTCTGAGCAGAAGTTAATTGAAAAACCTGCAGATTTGGCAAAGATGATTGCTAAGGTGAATAATTAAATAACTTACTGTAAAACATTGTATTTTTCTAACAAAATCTCATTTTATTTTATATGCTTGAGGGTAAACCTACCAAATAATTGTTTGTATTTACACAAAATTTATATGATTAAATTTATTTATTTCAGGTGTTGAAATTGGGTTTAGAAGGTTTAGTGTTAAAGGATCTTGAATCAATCTATGAGCCTGGTAAAAGACACTGGCTGAAAGTGAAAAAGGATTACTTATTTGATGGAGCTATGGCTGACACTGCTGATCTTGTAGTGCTTGGTGCCTGGTTTGGTCAGTTATCTTTTTTAACACATTTTTATGTTATTTAAGCAGTATTATATCTGTACTAAGCATGAATAAGTTGAAAGGTAAGTTGGCAAAGCATATCTGTAAATCTTATTTTATGAGATAATAATACAATGTATGAAACATTATATTATTAATCTTTGTTAAAATACAAGATTAAAATTATCTAAAAAGTTTATGTTTTCAACTTATCCATGCAACTTAAGGATATATAAGCGGTAGCAGCAGTCCAGTAGACTAATTTCTAATTCTCATACCATGACTGTGTCACATATTAACACAAGTCACAACCTATTTTACATGTAAATAGCTGAAAAACAAGCAGACATCATGATGGTAGAATGATAAATCATAGTTGCCAATAGCTAGTAACAATAAAGCCATCACTGGTGTTTTTCTGGTCAAAATTTGTATATATTTTATACAAATTCATTAATTCCCTTCAGGTCCTTAAGGTCAAATTTAAGTTAGGCCTTCAGCAAAAGAAAAACAGTTTTGTAGTAGATGTACTGTTATACTGATGTTGTACATAGTTATACTGACTGAAATTATACCTTGTTTTTAAAGAAATATATACTAATATTATAAAGAGGAAAGATTTGATTGTTTGTTTGCATTGAATAGGCAAAACTACTGAACCGATTTGAATAATTCTTTCACTGTTGGGAAGGTACACTATCCCCGGGTGACATAGGCTATATTTATGTATTTTCAAAAAAATTTGGGATCCTTAATAAAACTCCAATAACGTAACCCAAGGTGTAAAAAAATAAGAAAACTGAAGCAAAGCGAGGGCGGTTACTCACATTTTATAAAAATACCAAATAAACTGACTTAAAAGTATAAATTATAACATGAGCCATAATGATAAGTTGGTTTGGGACTGTCTTGAAATAATACAATAAGAATAAGTGTAATAAAAATATATTCTACTATGTATTGCTGTGAATATACCTTATATAAAAATTCTACTTTATGATTTGTTTTTGTAATTATAGTTTCAGTAATAATAATTTAAAAATCCCTTTTCATAATATTTCACAGGTACTGGAAAAAAAGGAGGGATGATGTCAGTATTCTTAATGGGCTGTTTAGATAAACTGAGGAATCAGTGGGTGGCTGTTACTAAAGTTCACACGGGTCATGACGACAGTACATTAGAAAGGTTACAAAAGGAATTAGAACCACTCATGATTAAGATATCTCAAGATAGTACGAAAACTCCTTCATGGTTGGATTGCAACAAAGGAGGAATACCTGATTTTGTGGCTAAGGATCCGAAAAAACAACCCGTTTGGGAAATTACAGGTAAGGATGAGTTTTGCTTTTGTAGTAGAGTAGGTTATAAGCCTTAGAGCAACAAGGATTTCCGATGTATGGATTGGTCACTAACTTGTCTAGCTAATATTCTTAATAATATGATGTAAAAGCATTGCGATTAAATGTGCTCTAGGCCTTCTCAATTACATGGATGTCTTTAGAATGATAATGATAGGTAGTGGGCTGTTAATGTTTTGAACTCAATCTGACCTGCCCTGCTCATGGCACAAACTGGACAAAGCTATGACATAATCTTTTTTAAAATAGTTATTATATTAAATAAGGTTTATTACAATGTTTTTGACATTTTTTAAGACTAATGCTTTCATCCCAAATCATGATATGGAATCTACAAGGCATACAAGTTGGTCCCAATGAGAAAGAAGTTTGACCATTATTTCATTGACTTAACTAATAACTTTATTTTATTAAACTTCCAGGGACTGAACTAACACAATCCAATTTACACATAGCCAATGGTGTATCTGTGAGGTTCCCCAGAGTGACGAGGATACGAGATGATAAGGATTGGGAAACTGCTACGGACTTGGAAGAACTAAGGCAACTATACAAGGCATCCAAAGAAAAGACTGACGTGTCACTTTTGGAAAAACTTGCAGCTACGGCTGCTAATGACGAGCCACCAAAGAAAGCTGTGAAAAATAGTCCCTCAAAGGGTAAAATAGATAGTTTCTTTACACCAAAAACCTCGCCTAAGTCGCCAGCTGGTAAGAAGAGGAAAGTTACTGAAGAGAACATTTCTCCAAAAGAGGAGAAAAGAAGAAAAAAGGAAGATCAGAATGCTTCCACATCATCAGCCTCATCAAACAGTACAATTAGCTATGATGAAACAGATTTTAAGGACTACCAATCAATTTTGGGACCAGATAATGTATTACCAGACGTTTTTAAAGACAAACGCTTAGGCTTCTATCCAGATTTTATTAGCTTTCCCGAACCTGAAAGACGACACTTTGAAAGGCATTGGATAGCGTATGGAGGAGAAGTTGTAAAATCTATAAAGTCTATGGATGTAGATTATCTAGTCCACAGAGATAATGAAATACAGTTTAGAGACATGTTAAAGTTAAAAAAGCGGGTACCTCGTAATGTTAAGCACGTTACCAAAAGTTGGTTGATAAAATGCATAAATGATGTTCAGCTGTGCGATACAACGAATTATGCAGTTTTCCTAAAATCATGAATATACAGTGTTTTTAAAGTCGAGCAGTCTAACTGCTTACAGTTTTACCTGAGTGTGAAAGAGAAGTGATCAGTGAATAATGAATTTCTTACTTAAATGTAATGTTTTATGGTTATTTATGTGCCTCATTAATTAAAGATATATTTAGTGTTTGATATCGCGTTTATTAATAAAATTCACTGTATTCTTGATTTTTGTTTTTACATCAAAATCGTGTATTTAATCTGTCTAGACTCATTTCAAGACGTTCGTCGTTCACATTTCAATCATATTCTCCAAAGAGTACTTAAGAATTCTTGACATAAAATAACAGACTTCAAAATTAGGGATAAAACTAAAACTACTCATCAGATCTCGCTTTAATTTTTCTCACTTGAAATTTTAGTGGGATCACAATAATCATGACAAGCATCAGCTTTCAATTAAAAAAGAATCATCAAAATCGGTTCACCCAGTCGAAATTTCTGCGGTAACAAACATAATAAAATAAATAAAATGCGGTATTTGTGCAAATAAATATTTATTTCGTTTTCTACACATGATTATATTCTGTCTCAGCGCTTTACTTTTTCGAAGTTGGTAGGTACCTAAAACCAATTTTTACTTAATTAGTACTGGAGTTTAATTAAGCGTCTTGTAAACCGGAAGTTTAGTAGAACAGAGTAGGTACCTATCTAGTTACATTAAGTAACAGGAAAACTAAAAGTTTAAACGTTTCTGTATAACTTAAAACTTTTAGGTATAGTTAAGTTGCTCTTTGACATAAAGTCCCTTGAATTTAAATTACCTGCCTGCCCACAAAGTTTAAAAAGCACTTTAGAACTGAGAATAATACGGGCCTTAAAAAGCAAGCAAAAATATTACCTAGGTACCCACAGAATTAGGTTTTAGTGCTACTAACCATTAAACGGGACATACCTTCCAGGAATTCCAGGATAAACTTGCTATCTATTAATTTAACGTAAATGAACCTTTCACGTAGGTATTCGTATTTTTTCGCAGCTACATAATATGTAGATATAGTACAGTTTATAGTTTATTTTTTGAAGTAGAACTTATTAATCCTCTAATAAGAATTTGTTGGCGCCATCTCCCCCTAGTAATTGGCAACTTGTTTAAAAATGTTCATTTATTAAAGGCGCAGTTACCAAGAGCATTTAGCGTAATTCGTAACTGCTTTCAGCCTTTCAATGGGTACTTGAACCGTTATGCCGAATATGTAATTGGTGCCAACAATACGCAGTCGAAGGGATATTGCAAAAAATCTGTAAGCGAATTCAATTTTCCAAGCTTTTATGAAAGCGGAAAGAATGTTACACCGTTGTGAATATTGAGGTGAACAGGCAAATATTATTAAAAATAAACTGTAGGTATTTTGAATAACAAAGAATTTATAATATAAGTAGGTACCAAATAGAGTAAGATCAGAGCGATCAGACATGACTTATTTTTACATGGATGAAACCTTAATTCTCAGTAGCGTCTGAGTGAGAAAGTGAATAGCACGTGTGCACTATTTACGTGTAAACCAAGTAATTCGCCAGTAAGCGGTATTTCACTTTCGGGACCCAAGTAGGACCTAAACCCGAACTGAAATGTGTCAGAACCGAAAATGTGACTCATTGTCTTTGTACCTACTTAGGAGGTGCCGGGTTGTAAGTTTGTAAGTAAGGTGAGACGGAAATGTACAGTTCCACACAAAAACAATTTGGCGAATTTGTTACCTAATTTTAATTTGTTGATGGGTTTACCCCGTATCGTATGCTACTTTTGTACCCGTATGGCCGATTTGTCTTCTATATGAATATAAATTATTGAGTATCCACGAAATGAAATTCGGTAGCTACAGCGACGAAATGAAATAGTTATTTATTAACTTCATTTAGTAAGATTCATTAGTTCAAATTCATTCTTTGGCTAAAGGAGACCATTTAAATTAGTCTGAAGTCTGAACACATTCTAAGAATTAAACTGCAGATTTCGTTCTAAATTAACAAATTAAATGCTACAGACAATGAGTTCTATGAAGTCGATTTATAAAATGTAGAACTGAGAAGTACCTACTACTTTATCAAGAAGATTAAATGAATATATTTTATTAACATTAATCAATATTCAGTTTAATTTGTAAATGAGATTTATGCAAAAAAGCCAAAAAAGTAGGTACTCATTGCTTCTCAACTGCATTAATTTAATCTGCTCATTAATTTCACTGAACCCAATATACAATTCACAAGCTCGGTCAATCATACAGTTAATTTTATTCCCGTGCCACGTTGTATTCGCTATTTTTCAGCCGGTACAAAATTGAATATTTTAACCGGCAACCGGAAGCTCGGTGTCACAGGAGACCGGCGCCCGGGTAGGTCATAACCGGTGGAAACGCCTGCAAGCGGCATATCGTGTCGTCGTGTTAAATTTTAAACTGCTCAGCTTCAAACTGTAGCCGGGTATGTGTAAAAACCAATTAATTATTAACACGCTCGCTGGCTCACCACAAACACTGTTACAAGCCGAATACAAGCTAGTTATAAATACCCGGGTGAAAATTAAAATGAATATTTTTATTTTTAGTCGTTAACGTTCTTTTCAGACTTAGATGAAGGAATGAAAGGCAGATAACGTCGTTCGAATATGACGTAAGCCTACCAAGAATAATACAAAATAAAAAACTAATACAATCTCGTGTCACTACTAAAGAAAGCGTCAAATTGCATGAACATCGCAATTGTCAAAATGTATTAAATAATTTTATCAGTTATAATGCCGTCTTGGATTTTTAAACAATTTAAAAGTAGTTCGCAAAATCAAAGAAAAGAAGATGTAATATCTTTTCACAGGTATCTGTTCATTATTTTATTATTTATTTATAATAATATTTTTGTGGTTTGCTCGGAACACAAAACCTCGACAATTATTCATTTGTATAGCAGCTTTATGTGAAAATCGGTTACCCTAAATTTGGGGAAATATGCGTGAGCTATTTGAACACTAGTCGATTTATAAATGTATGTCGAAATAAATATATTTAAAAAGTAAATATTTGTATTTATTTAAACCTTAAAAATCAAGAAATACAGCCAATGCACAAACACCTATCGCTGGGATATTATAACCGGGTTAATTGAAAATGTCACGTTTGCCCACGATAAAATGCATGATTGAAAGAAAATATTATATTATATTTTAGTTTCTGTTTTTAGTTTAGCCTACTCACTAAAATGATTTCAATTATAATTTTGCAGATTGCCGACAGCTGCTATTACAAGAGAAAAAAAATGCACTTTGCCTCGTCTTTTATTATGCGTACCACAAAGGACTGGAATTAATTGTCCTCGCCCGGCAGATTATAATGTGGGTGTCTTCAAGTCAAGAGTGAATAGGCTTCTACTAAGTTAGTGTGATTTACCATCCACGACTTCATTACCGCTTACCATCTCAGGTGGTTCTGTGGTCAAACACTAACTTATTCTGCATAAAAAAGTCCATAGGTTAATTAAGACAATTAAATATATTTAAGTATTATTTTATATTAAAAGAACATTCACATATATTTTGATAAGTGTACTTTTTGATAATTAGTGATGAAATTAAAATCAATTATGATTATCACATTAATTTATTACAACGTAAATTTTTGTCTGGTTTTCTATGCATTTGTTCCTCCTATCTCAGGAACGGCTTAATAAAAGATTCGGTTTTCACTGACGTAATGAGTTTGGGTTAACATTTAGTGTTTGTTTTATTTGAATCGGTTTACAAATAAAAAAATCACGACAATTTAAAGAATACCATCCCTACTTTTATCGACTGTGGGCTTACCGAAGCGAAGCAAAGGCGTTCACTAGACTAGTAATAAATAATTTGCCAATTTAATTGTGCATAATGTGTTAAGTTGGAAATATGTCAAACAACATTTACAAAATTGCGGGAGTTTGTGACTTTTCATTTGGCATCCTCACACACACAAAGAATTACGTGTCCATACGGTGCCACTGCTAGTTGACATTAAGGTTGTCACGCACACATAGCGAAAAAGTGACTTCACGTCATTCGTTACATTTCTTTGCGAATGTTCCATCTGCCTTTCATTCCTTCATCTAAGTTTTCAGACGGATAGTTGAGAACATTTCTTGCAATAGGCATGCTGACAGTAAGTAAATATCACTAAAATTATGTATTTATTTGATGAAACCCTATTAATGGATTACAAAAACCCTATTAATGGATTACAAAACACGCATTTATCGTATTATTATGTGCGAATTTAAACAATATTTTTGACAAAATAAAACTACAAAATAAGGCAAGCCGCCATGATATCTTGAACACCAATCAGTGTCAATCACCGCGAATTACGTCACACTTCTCTAAACAAACGTATACGAGTATCACCATACTGATAATGACATCTTATCTATTATTTTCCTTAAAGAGACGTCACAAGCTTCGCCATGATACTTTAAAGCGTTTTGGTGTGAATTTTAAACTTATAAATTGAAATGTATTTATTTTCAATTAAACCTTATTTTTTTGCGGAAATAGGTATGATATAGTACGTTGTTATTATAACATATTTCCCAACAATATAGAACAGTATTTCAAAATGGGGAATAATAAGTCAAGCCGCAGATTTTTTTTTGGGCCACGGAAACCAACCTCTGATTTAATAACTAAGCCATGGGAAAATGAGAAGGCTTCTAATAAACTAATTCGCCTTTTTTTTAATGCCACCTGAATATTCCAAAGAAAGCGTCAAATAAAGAACAACAATTATTTTTACTTGTCCCACTGATTTATACATCACCTTCTAATTTACTAACTTAGCCACGGATTTTACAACTAACCAACATTTTACGTTTTACAGCCTGAACATATTTTCCTCAAAAAAGATAGTTCAAGCTTGAACTAGAAAACATCATATTTTATAATTTAGCATGTGAAATAATAAATCGTATTCTTTTATCATGAAAATAGCAACTGCATGATCTGTTTGACGCCAGTCAGACGGGCGCTACTGGCCATTTGCACCAATCAGCGAACGCGATTCGATTCATGCGGGTATGAGTTGTCACGTGTATTTGTTTATTTTGAGTTATCACGTGTATTTTTTTATTTTCATATGTTAACTAAGTACAGAAACAAATTGCTGCAAACCCGACTCCACGTAGTCTTGTCTGCCCTACCCCTAGAGTGTAATGTAAACCCGCGTAGGCGCGGAGGGGCGAGGCGGCCCGCGAGCTGAGGAGCAGGTGGTTTTAACGCTCGCCGCAGCGGCTGAGGCTGGCCGGCAAAGCCGGCCAGCAAGCCGAAGCTGCGGTGGTGAGCGTTAATAGCATCTGCGACGATAAGATCGCGTGGGACCGCCAGAGCCCCGCAGCGCCGGAGCCGTGACAAAAGCCATGTCTGCTGCTTGCTTGCTGCATGCGGAATGCCTCTTGCTGTCTGCCGCATACTGTAGACCTTTTAAGGGTGTGTAACGTTTGAAGATTAGATTATGTATTTGAAAATTATATTAAATGAAAATTAAGTCAAATGAACGTTATATAAAAAGAGCATTATACTATATGTATAAAAATTTATATGAAGTAAACGTTAAAGTAAATGTTATTCGAGCAAATTAATGAATTATAACATTATATTATGAAATAAACATTAGATCACATGAAATTTTGTTATTTGTTTTTATAGCATGTGAAAATTATATCACGTGAACATTATTTCAAGTTATATTATACTAAATGTTATTATACTAACTATTACACACCTTAATTTTAGGTACGTTTTGATGACAATTAAATATATTTGATGATAATATTAGGTATTTTGATGATCAAAAATATAGGATGAGTTATAAATTATTTATATTTGAAAAAAATTAAAAGATGCTGAATTATAAAACTAGATGTAGATAAAATTACTTTATTGGTGTCATATTTAAATATTTTAGAAGTTTACTACTTGAATATATGTTAGAAATGTAGATGCTAAAAAATAACTACCATGCTAAGTTGTATTTACAGTAGCTTACATTGAAGATTTATAGTGGCTAAAAGAGTATTTTTTAGATGCGCATTGATGGTGGCTGACTCAGTAATTTAGGGGACAGTCTAGATTTTTAGAGGACAATAATGCTATTAAATAGAAGTCAGTTTAATTACCACCCTTTCAAAATCTGTTATCATGCCCATTATGTGTAAAAAACTGCATATTAGAAATTCATTATAGCTTGCCGCAGTAACTGAACTGAAGGTACCTAAGCGTGTTCCATATTATTCTCAAAGGTCTATAAAGTCTGCCAATCCGCTCTTGACTAGCGCTTGGAGAACTGTGGCGTTAAACTCTCTCAATGTGATGAAATCCAAATTCTATAGTGAGACAAGTAACTACATCCAACATAGTAAGACGAGGTAGATAATTATGTATGTCACTAGCGCGCCGACGATGAAGAGCGTAAGAACAGGCAATTGACCGTTCGGCTCGTAGTCGCTCTGTCAATACAAGACGATACGCATGCTTTTGTTGTTGTCAGAAGTACTTGACATTTGACATACAGCGTTAAAATGCCTTCGTGTATTATATCAGTGTGATTGGTGTAGTGAAACAAAAGATAAACGTGTGTGTGTTGTAGCCCTTTTCGGAACATATTTTTTGGTCTGATTTGTAAGGGCATAACGTCTATATTTAAATATCATTGAGTAAGACAAGTACGATATGTAGGTAGGTACCGACGCTATTGACATTCCTACCGTAGGTAGTTTTTTTGCTTGTTTGTAGTACCTATACATGTGCCTACACAGTGGTGTAGCTAGCCCTAAGGAGGCCCCATATCAATATTTGTTTGGGGCCCCCTCAACGTCAGCTGTCAAATATAAAAGGAGTGCCAACTGTAGCGGTCGTAGGCCCGCTGGCGAGCTTTTGGGAGCGTTAGTGGGGGCCCCTATACGTTGGGGGCCCCGTATAATTGATACGGCTGATACGGCGGTAGCTACGCCTCTGTTCCTACAATAACCAATAACCGGCGGCCAACTTCCATCATCGCTCAACGCGCCGCAATGCCAAATATCACAAACACCATATAGATACCTGGCATTCGTCCACGGTAAGATTTACACGACATTTCCTACCGCGCACGTGTAAACTGTGGAACGAACTACCACCGACGGTATTCCCACAGTGCTACGATATGGGGGCCTTCAAGAAGCGGGTCCATCACTTCCTTCTCAGCCGGCAGCGCACTGGTGGCGCCTCTGGTGTTGCGAGTGTCCATGGGCGACGGTGACTGCTTACCATCAGGTGGCCCGTCTGCTCGTCTGCCTGCATATTACATAAAAAAAAAAAAAAAAAAAAAAAAAAAAAAAATAAACGATTACGGAGGTGAAACCTTATAATCCCCTTTTTATTACAACATTTTGTATGCATTGGCAAAAGTCTATTGAGATGAAAATTCTATCGAGCATAGTTTTATTTCAGGTTTACGACGCTGAAGAGCTCTCAATCTGTGGCGGAACGCAAATATCTCCGGGCCAGTTTCAAATATTTATAAGAATCCGTTCACGTCTTGCGTGTGAACTCCACTGCAGTGTATTTCAAGGTAAATAACTGTTTTAGGTGGCTCTGTTCAGAAATGTACCTGCATCTTTAAATTGGTTACGTTTGGAAACAAAACGCTGTAAATGCGCGGTACTTACATACCGAATATGAGCTTACCTAGAACGCAGTAGGTACGCAGTAGGTTATTACCTGTGTCGCGGGTGGCATGGACGACACATAATTATAACACATCACAATCACACCCATGACCTGAGTACAAATATTTATCTCTCACATAAATGTCTGCTCCAATCGGGAATCGCACCCGGGACCCCTCGATTCGCAGCGAGGGTCGCCACCAACTAGGCTACCGAGTCGTCATCTTTATTCAAGGGTAAGCATCTTTATTTTCTATCTTATCGTGATTGTAAGATCTGTGACGTCACATCATCTTAATAATATCTATTAGATATAAATGTAAAAGTTTTTGAGGTCTGTTCTTTCTCGCAAAAACCACACGGATTTACATTAGAAACACAAAGGTAAACTATGATTTGACATTGGACATAAGGTACTTATTATCTTAGAAAAAGCGGGCAAAGCCGCGGTCAGAGCGCTAGTAAACTAATATGACGTCCATCAAATCAAATCAAATATTTTTATTCAAAACTAGCTGACCCGGCGAACTTCGTATCGCCTAAACTATTTTCTTTTTCTAAAATAAAAGTAGCCTAAGTTACTCCTTGTTACATCAGCTATCTGCCAGTGAAAGTCCCGTTAGAATCGGTCTAGCCATTTCAGAGATTAGCCAGAACAAACAAACAGACAGACAGATGACAAAAATTGTGAAAAATGTTGTTCTGGTATTGTACCGTGTATACATCCAAATGCATTCAGTAAGAAGCGGTTATTTTAATATTACAAACAGACACTCCAATTTTATTTATTTGAATGTATAGATGGTTTGGTTTACAAACACTTTTTGAAAGTCACGCAAGCTACGCCAATGCTTCAACAAGGCCCTGCTGTGAGAGGGCCCGGGAGAAGAAGCAGCAAGAAACTACCGGGGTTGTTTTTTTCCTGCTCACAGTTACAGATAGCACTTATCATCTACTACAATCTATATTCATAAAACTCATGTCCAAACAGTCTTGTCTTAAAATAATCATCAAATTTATAATATACTTTCTTCATAAGAATGCTTTTAATATGAATTTTAAATTTAAGGTAAGGTATTTCTGTAAATTTCTATGGAATTTTATTATAAATCTTTATACATGTACCCATGAACGAGCCACTAGTTTTACATGGTCTATTTGGTATAATCAGTTTAGCCTTGTTCCTCATATTAATATTGTGGATGTCACTTCTCATCATCTTCTCACCTCTTCATCAGAATCTACCATCAGGGTCTACCTTACCAAAGAAGTGAAGAATGTCTAGATGAAAAGTAAAAAATAGCATAAAAAACTTAACCACTTTCAGGTTACACGTAACAGAGAACTCTATAATTCTTGACAAAAAATTACCGATTTCAAAATAACTCAAAAACTAATCCTCATATCGCGCTCAAATTTAGGCGGCACCACATGACAAGCACCAGCTTTCGATTAAAAAAAGAATCATCGAAATCGGTTCACCCAGTCGAAAGTTCTGATGTAACAAACATAAAAAATACAGTCGAATTGAATACCTTCTCCTTTTTTGAAGTTGGTTAAAAAGGTTCTTATTCGTAGATTAAATGAAAAGCTTCATGTTAACTTAACTGTATTACTGAGATGTTATATGATACATCTTTTCGCTTTATGATATCATGACACGGTATTCGTCCGTAACGTCTCATATTCAGTAGCTAGTTGATGTTACGTATTAAAATTTAAAGCGTCGCGCAAATGTAATTTGCTGAGAATAAGAGGAAATGTTGAGTAGGGTCTTACTAAAAGTAATTAATATTCATAAATATGCATAACTAATGCACATTTGTATAAGATACACAAGTTAGGAAATTTCGTATCCAAAGAACTTTCGTTCTGTTTAGTATTTGGAGCTTAAATTAGAGTTATAACCTGTATATCTTGTCTCTATGCTTGAGGTTTTGTGAGCAAGAAGTATAATTGTGGTGTCTATAATAAAATTAATGTAATTGGTTGTTACCGTTTTAATTATAATAAATAAATAAATAAATATAATAAGTACACGTTGAACTTGTTACAGTAAAAGACAATGATGGTGTTAAGTGGTCAAAGGCGCCTATGCTTATGCATATCTGCGAGAACAGATGCAGTGCCTGGTAGTCTATTTGAGTCAAAGGAACATCAAGAAAAGAGTGGTTAGTCATTGCGTGTTTGATTTTCAAAGTGTTTGATTTTCACATTTGATTCAATCATTGTACAGAGCGCGGTGATGGTAGTGTTAGGTATTAAGAGGCCTAAGGCATTGCCGAGTTGCTCAACAGCACGTACCAAGCGCTCATAGCCCGGCGGCTTGCGTCGATCCTAAACGATCGACAAAGTTAAGCAACAGCGGGCGCGGCCGGTAGTTGGATGGGTGACCGCTAGTGGCAAAAATTTCTTGAGCGCTTCCGTGCTTCGGAGGGCACGTAAAGCCGTCGGTCCCGGTTGTTATCGTAAAATAACGTTAAGCCATGTCGGAGGCCCTCGGGCGGCATGAGAACTTCCGACAATTGGGTTGGCCACTAACCCCTCCACCAATCCGCACTGGAGCAGCGTGGTGAAGTATGCTCTAGGCCTCCTCAAGAGGAGAGACCCGTGCCCAGTAGTGGGCCATTAATGGGTTGAAGCCATGTACCAAGACCAGGACAGAACCTACGTATGGACAAAGCACTTTACACTGCTACAAACCTAGTAAGTATGTGTAATACAAGAATATTTTTATGGAACACTTCCAAATGCTTGCATTTCTCGCGTGCATTTGCGGATACCTATTTTTATAACACCATTCGCAAGATTGCGGAACTAACCTTTTTCTAAAATTGAAAAGGAAAATGCGCGCTATCTACCTGACTACGTCACTACTAACCGATAGGCTTCTATATTCTTACAATACCTATATTAAAGACTTTTACGCCCCAACTCAGAGTCACTAACGGTTACTTAAATCGCTCCTTAGTAAAGAATCACCATACAAATTCTGTACTAAAGAGCGATTTAAGTAACCGTTAGTGACTGAGTTGGGGCGTTAGTCTTGCAAATATAACATGTAAGTATAAAAAAGGTGTATCTAGATAGATGAAAATATATCTAGATTTAAAGTTTGGTATGATTATGAAAAGCGGATTAAACAGTTTTTAATAAAGGAAAATATTTTAAAATTGATTTCCATAACAATCAATCAATATTTATAGGTCTAATATTATTTAACATTCAAGATAACATTAAGGTCAAGTGAGCTTTCCTTTCTCTGTTCGATTTCTAAATCGCTGTATTTCTAAGCTAGCAGTACCTAGCTCTAGTAAGAGCTCACTGCAAAAGTGCTTGTAATAATTCAGCTCCAGTACATTCATTAAAAACAAGAACCATTTCAGTACTGCCTGCTAGTTTTTATTTCAATGGAGTAGAATTTTTTATTGTGACTACGTAATCAGTATTTCGGAATTCGTAATTCGAAATTTTTGTGAGAGAATGAAAGTTATAGTAATGGGTGAGAAGATGTGAATTTCTGAAACTGTACCCCATAGGTCACGTAAAATAGTGATTTATTCATGCAGTTGTGTACATAACCGTGTACCAAAGTGTCCATATAACTTGATGCTGTTTCGAATTTATTCCCTAGACAGGCATTTGTGCGCCAGATAATTTTCGTATTTGTAAATATATTCGTATAGTGTGTCTGACGCAGGTGACCGCAGTCTCTGGTCTCGAATGTGTAGATGTGATACGCGTTCATATTTTATTTCGATATTATAATAATAGAGAACAAGTTAATAGTTAAAAAATAACATGGTTTTATAATATCAATGTAGATACTAAAGAAAGAAAAATTGATACTATGCTGTTAATCATTAAGGAGTTCCCTCGGTTGGAGCCAAACCTGTATTTAGTATAGTACACAGGTCATGCTTATCACAAAAATGTATTGTCATCAGAACTAAAGCAATATGTAAAATTTCAACTCCTTACGATAAGTGGAAGTAGGCTTAAATAGGCTTGCAAGATTTGACCCAAACAGGGCAAGCTAAAAAAACCGTTTAAAAAGCAAACTGTCAGACCTCTATATAATATTATTCATTGGAAGCTATTGATGAGCTTATTTATGTACGAGTAACTGCCCTCGCTTTGCTTCGGTTTTCTTATTTTTTTACACCTTGGATTACATTATTGGAGTTTTATTAAGGATCCCTAATTTTTTTTAAATATAATATAGCCTATGTTACTCGGGGATAGTGTAGCTTCCCAACAGTGAAAGAATTTTTCAAATCGGTTTAGTAGTTTCGGAGCCTATTCAATGCAAACAAAAAATCAAATCTTTCCTCTTTTTAAATTAGTATAGATAAAAAATTTATTTTTTTTATTTCATTATAATATAGCTGAACTGAACTGAAAAAAGTATTCATTATCAAAAGTGGTCATTAATTAAAAATAAAATAATGTTTTAGCTGTATTGGGGCGGCTTAGAATACTAACCCCAATTCCAATTCCAATAACCCAAATTCCACGTCGGATGGGTGTCGTAAGAGGCGACTAAATCCGTCCTTCAGCTTACTTACCTTATAGCTGTAATAATGTGCCCCATACCTTAAAAAATTTGGACATTGCAGACAGAGTTCAGAGTTCGAAATGCTGAAATGTATATAAGCGCTGCGCTTTAGACGTCGCGTCGTTGAGTTTCAAAAGACTCTTGACGGTTAACTTTTAACGATATTCTAAAATCGACTCTCGGTTCCGGTACTTATTTTAAAATACTACTAGCAATTCGTTCGAGGCTTTCTCTGTCTCATAACTCTACTACAATGATAGTTTAGTAGCTTGAAATTAGATCTTTATAGAAATCTGGATTGAAATCTTTTAAATTTTCGAAAGAGGGTGGAAGTTAGCTCGTAAAAACCCTTACTACTTGCAGGAGTCCTGTCATTTTGTGGGTTATTTAAAATTGGAGTAATGTCCTGATTAAATTTACTGGTGTAGAATTCAGGAAGGAATCTTCAACAGGAGGTACCAGTCTTCATGGCCTCGTTATATTGTTCAGCAGACTTTATTTGTTCAGCAGTTTTAATTGTGTTATTTTTAAGTATATATTTCTTGTAATTGTGTTCGTGGTCTCAGAAATAGAAAAATCTTCTATTCTATTCTATTCAGACTGCACCCCGAGGTCCCTGAGTAAGGCAGGTTGACTTGAACTTCAAATGGAGGTGCGTACTTTCTACAATCAAACTATTAAACTTCAGTGTCTGAAGCATAAGCTAGTCTCGCTTTGTTCTAAGTCGCTAAACCGTCTTTAACCACCTACAGTTAAGTTCCATCATCTCGTTTGTCGGCTACAAACATGAACACAGTAATAGGTCCTGACTGAATTACTCTGAATAGAGCTTTATGTACATATGTTCCATTTCTAATCCAAGCACCGATCTCTGAGGTCGTGTTACGCTAATGGAGTGGTATAATCTATAAATGTCTCGTCGACGTTGTAGGATTACAGTATTGTAGACCAAGAAATGATAGTGTACGTTAGGAAATGATATGGTGTAAAGTCCGGTTTACACGTATTAAGTAGTTAAGTAAATTTTAACTAAATTTTAAGTGAATAATTTTTAGTGTGCGTTCACACGTAATAATTTAGTAAAGCTCTTTAGTTCATACAATTCTACTTAATTACTTAAGCATTTTACTAAATTTTAACTAAAAAGTGCCTGTCCAAACGTGTTAAGTGTTAAGCCCCGCCCACCTACTTAACAGAAAATAGAAAAATTTCTAAATTACTTGTCTACTTGATTACTTAACTACTAAATTACTAAACTACTAAATTGCCCATTTACACGTATTAATTTACTTAAAATTTAGTTAACTACTTAACTACTTAATACGTGTAAACCGAACATAAGAGACCAAGCCAAGCCAACCTTCTTTCTCCTAAAATTTCGCTTGGGTGGATTTGCCCATGAAGCTATGATTTGCCAGATGGGTGAATATCAGAAACGTGTATTTTTTTTTCAATTTTGGTGGCGAAATTTTCTCTTCAGTTTTCGTGAAAAATGAGGAACTGGTATAAGAATAGAAAGTCTAAGCTAGAAGAACCTTCAAGAGGTATGAGAATATGTCGATAACTTTTTGAGATATTTAAGTTCAAAGTCAAGTGTTTCCACCAGAATTGAAAATTGCCCACCAAAATCGAAAGTACCCACCAAAATTGAAAATCAGTGACACCAAAATTGGATTTTTCTGGAACATAAGCTCTAAAATCAATGAAATGAAGCTCAAAGTGGGTAATATCAAGAATTCTTGGGAATTATCAATAACTTTCATCATTTTATAAAACTCTCTATTGTTAAAAAACATAGATATTATTATTTATCTATCAATCCATCAGCCCTTGGAGATTCACTGCTGAACATAGGCCTCCCCTAACTTGCGCCACTCTGACCAGTCCTGTGCCTTCTGAATCCAGCGGGTGCCTGCTGTCTTCTTCAGGTCGTCAGTCCACCTGGTTGGGGGGCTTCCAATGCTCCTTTTTCCAAGACGTGGACGCCATTCGAGGACCTCTTCCCCAATGGTCATCGGTCCTTCGAATTATGTGGTCAGCCCATTGCCACTTCAGCCAGCGTACTCGATGAGCTATGTTGGTTATTCTTGTTCGTCTACGTCATTTCTGATTCGTTCACGTACAGAAATACCGAGCATAACTTTCTCCATCCGCTCTCTCTCTCTCTACGTCCTCTGTGTGACTTTGAACTTATAAATAAGGCCAATAGTAATAAAGCACGACGTCTCGGAGCCGTATGTCATCACTAGCAACACACACTGCATGAACACCTTCGACTTCAGGCACTGAGATAGTGTTACCGACAAGATATGATGCAGTTTCCCGAACGCAGCCCAATCGAGTTGAATTCTACGAGTGACTTATTTCTCGAAGTTGGACGTACATACGTATATGATATGGACATTGGACATGATTTTCATCTTGTCCATGTTAAGACCTACCAATTGTGGCACTGTTCAAATCCCCTATCATTTTACCAAGTTCCTCCAGGGATCTTGCCAAAATGACTATATCATCGGCATATCGCAAGTGTGTGATGTCTCTATTGACCACGATGATACCACGTTATTTCCATTCCATCAGCTTGAACACGTCTTCCAACGCAGCAGTGAACAGTTTAGGAGATATGACGTCCCCTTGCCTGACACCTCTCTGCAGTTGAATAGGGTTCGCAGCTCTCTGTGTCATATACTCTGACGGAAATGGTACCTGATAATTACAAACACTTCAACACCTCGATATGAGAATTAAGTACCGATACTGATACCGATAGAATCAAAGTCTTTCTCATAGTCTACATAAGCAACACGTAGCAACAGATTATACTCCTTGGTCTTTTGTATAATCTGCCTCAGTGTGTGTATATTATGGTCCTTGGTTCTGTAGCCTTTCGGAATCGTGCTTGTTCGGGAGGCTGGAAGTCATCAAACCTGCCATGCGATTTGTGAGCACCCTCGCAAACGGCTTACAAACGTGGTTCATAAATGCAACGAGCCTTTAGTTCTTCAAAAGGGCTTTTTGGTCCTTCTTGAAGAACAGAGTCACCACAGTTCCGCTGCACGCTTCCAGGGTAGTTCCAGTATTGATGACGGAAACGAACAGCTATTGGAGCGTCATTAGTAGAGGTTTCCCATCAGCTGTTGTGAATCCGTCATTTCCCGGAGCATTTTTCTTTTTAAGCTGTTTGAGAGCCTCTTTTTTCTTATACTCGTACAGGCGGCGTCCCGGATATTCTGTAGTATCGTATATGTGTAGTATCGGGTCAGTTTAGCTTGCTTGTTATTGTCCTCGCAGACAGCTGGAGCTTGAGAGGAGGCATACCACCGCCTCTCAGAACTTCAGATTTCGGCGAAACCATGGTGCTGGACTCGGTCTTCAACCTCGTAAGCTGACTTTGCCCAATAGACAGATCCCTGAGGAACACTTTGAAGCCCTAGTTTCACTCAAGTAGCACGTTTTAAATTTTGGTCACGCATAAACGCCACCAAAGCCACCAAAATTGAGCCACCAAACTTGGAACCATGCATAAAAAAAATCTTTAAAAATAGGGGTTTTAAGTTACAATTAAATATATATTACTGTTTTATGCGTAATCCAAATCACTACCTTTAACGTGTAGCTTACTATAAAAGCACTTTAAAATAAACAACAAATTGATCCACCAAAAATTGAACAATTCTTGTCCCCCTGTGCCACCCAAGCACACTTTTGTTTTGGAGGAAAGACACAGCTCTAATCACATACTCGTTACACTAAAACGTTACCACACAACTGTGCCATGCGAAATAATAAAAATTAAATGATCGCATACGCAACAAAGTTCATGTTTTAGTAAGTTGAACAAGTGCACCTAAGATTTTGGTTTTTTCTTGGACAAACTTTGATCGAGTATCCTGTGATGTTAAATAAGATTTTATAATATGGTTTATTTATTTTTAGATAATGTGTCTTATGCGTATACTAACGAAATTATATATTTTTTATTTTAACTTCAATTGTCACTGTGGTGAATGAAATTATATCAAAAAATGGAACTGGGACATACCACCAAACTTGAATTTTAAGGCATTTTTTTTTACCCTGATTTTTTATATACACATATATTTAAAAAAACAATGTGGCCCCAATTAAAAGAAGTTACGTAGTTTACTATATAAAAAAATTAGAAACATTCTATCATTTTACACCTCGATTCTCAACGTGGACACGTAAAATTTGCCAATTTGATATTCACCCAGATACCTTGGAGCAGGATAAGATCTTCATACACTAGTTGATCACTTACTTCTCTACCTAATTGCATTGGACAGTTGACGAAATGGTGAAGTATCATAACAATTATGACGAGAAATTGGTTTACTACTACGGGCCACCATAAACGCTGAATTGAGGCCAACCATCATAGCGGTCATTTCGTTTACCTATATAAAGTCACAGCGCTTGCAAATGGTCTACTTCTTTTAAAAAATACTTTTGTTATAGCGCTCGGAAGAGTCTCAAAAGGAAACTCATTTCACAGCGAAATTTGCATGTATCTACGTGACAAATGAATGAGAATAATTGAACGCTATTGTAAGAGTCGTATGTATAGAAACGTAAACTTTACAAGCAGAAGTGAGGAAAAAGCGTGTATTTAAATCAACTTTTTTGTTTCGACGTATGATTTTACTCTCTGATCTGTATTATATTATTATTTCTAGATGGGCTTTAAAATACAAAATGACAGCAATTTTTTTGCTGACTTGAGACGGTTCCCTCGGAGCTCTCGGAAACTATATTTGACTTTTAGTAAGGATGGGCAATTGTAAAAATGTACGATATTAAAATAATTGAAACTTTATTTTGAGTATTTATGAACAATGTTAATAATATAAATGTTACATGTAGGTAGATATAATTTTGAATTTATGCTTCTTTAGGCGCGTTATGAAATAAATGGAAAAAATGATAAGAGTGAAATTTTAAGATTTGTAACACGGACGGTGGCACAAAAACGCCTGTCACGAAAAACCGCACGCGCGTTGTTTGTTTGCAAAGTGGAGGGGAAGGGGTGGGAGGAGAGAGGGAGGGGAGGGAGAGGGAATTTAATGGTCTCTGATTTGTTAAACCTACCAAAACTATAAAAGTTAAAAGTAACAACAAAATACATCCACTGATTATTAGTTTTAACGTCATACAATTTATACTTTACTCTAAGGATTTCGAATTGAGATAAAGAAAAAACAAGGAAAAAGTAAGAGGCATTCACAGAAACGTAGGTTTGTTTGGAAAATACAGAAAAATAAACCTTGGTGTGGGCGCCTTGATTTTTCAAAAAGAACTATTTATCGTGCTCGGCTTTTTGTTCTTTACTTTGGTACACGTTATGCAAAACATGGTTTTAACTACGACATAAAAGGCATGTGTGAAACATGTACATGGTAAAGATCTTCGAACATTGCTCTAACAGCCTCAAATCATAGAAAAGTTTGAAATTAACTTTATATTCAACATTTGTTGATATGGGCTAAGACCTTATAATGTTTTGGATTATTCACAAAAGGGCAAATTGTCAAAATAACGGTAATTCCTTACACATACAATTTGGCAATTTATGGTTGATTCTACAAAAAGAGTGATAAACATATAGGTAGGAAAGAGTCATAGTTTGAAATGGTTTAACTTTAAACAGTCGGTATTAAAGATGATACAGTCCAGTGACCTACTATTTTTGATAATATCTGTCAAAAAACATTTACCGGTAGAAAGTGCCAAAGGAACAAAAATACAATGATCTGGAAAGTGCTAAAATGCATAATATAAAAATTACAATGGTAATTGCCTCTAACAAATCATAAGTGTTTTTATCAGAATCATACAATGCTCTGAACTGAAATAAAATTAAATATTAATGTTCTATATAAATTATAGTGTGTTCTCATAATCTAAACAAATAGTGTGGTACTCTGTGGTGGTAGGTACTAACATGGAGTAGGAGAAATAACTTTGTTGTAAAAAAAAAACCGTCACACGCTGTTAAATAAGATGGCGCCACGGCAGCATGAATAGCATGATGGTAAATTTGGACTACAGTGCCACCAAGTTATCTGTAAAATGGCGAAACTTGGAACTAATGCCGCGCCATTCATAAGTTCTTTGTGCTCATTCATTGACATTTACTACGTCTCCAATTGCGTCCAATGGTTGGTGGCACCGTACGTAAACAGTTGAAGTTTGGTATATGAGGTACTGTGTATCCGCCATAATTATTGTCATTTATTTATTGCTTAACGCTGGACATTTTTCTACTTTCCCCCTATATAAGTCATTCCTTCTTACCTCTATACTCCATCGTAGGTACTATTCGAAGCTTTAAGCATAGCTGCGCGTATTTTGTGTCAACTTGGCGAAGTTTTCCCAAGTTATATAAAGTGTGTTTCGCGACTGTTGTAAAGTTGTCTTCAACAGCTGTAGTTTTGTATCAACTTGTTTTGATTCTTACATTTTGCATCTATGGTAATTTATACCGAGATGTGAAGGTATTTAGCAACTACAGAATATAAAATAAATACTGACTGTACAAGGATAATTCCTTCAATTGCAATTAATTATTATTATGTAGGTATTTGCTGGTTGTTATTCGCTTCTAAATACTGACTGTAGATATAACTATTGATAATCTGTAATAAAAACATCTGTTATCCAGCGGGAATTGATCCATTTCCAGGATAAAAAATACTCATCGTGGGGACGCTATTAAATATCTATAGGTGACAAATATCGTCATGTTTCAACTTGTTATCGATTTCTTCATGATAAGATAAAATACAGACCGCCAAATAAAAAAAAATCTAGGCATAACAGTCTACTTACTTAAAAAAAACACCGGCTTTTTAAAACTGAGATTTGTATATTTTATCAATAAAATATTGCATAAATTGGAGGACAATAAGACGGGAGTCATCAATTATTAACGCGTCCTTCGTCAATGCGGCAGAACGCGACGGTTTTTGGGTTGAGAAACAAACAAATTTATTAACTAAGAACCGTGCCAAATTTACGAGCAGATACTTACCGCCAGATAGACGGTTCGAGTAAATCCTAAATAGGTTCGTGTGAAATTGGAAATTGTTTCTTTTGTCAAGAGTATTTCGTAAAATATGTACCTGTGATGTAATAATCTATATACAGGGTGGAAAAAAAGACGGTAGTTGGAGGAAAAGTACCCTGAATATTGATGATGGCATTGATGACATTATTTTACATTACTTACAACATTAATTTACTAAAAGGAAACATTCCTTTACTTTTAAAATTAGGTAAAACTGATTTTTGAAAACTCACTTTTTCATCGAACTCGACTTCAAAAAAGGAGGACGTATTCAATTCGACTCTATTTTTTATGTTTGTTACCTCAGAACTTTCGACTGGGTGAACCGATTTTGATTATTCTTTTTTTAATCGAAAGCTGAGGCTTGTCATGTAAAGTTCCTACTTACTATTAAAGTAAATGTTCCACATACTCTTAACCTATGAATTGCTCAAAAAGAGACCCCTTTTTACGAATACGAAAATTTATTCTTCGACTGAATTCTCTTCGTGTCGCCTTTTTTATCGAGTTATGTTAAATATTTAAAATAATCTTCTGTACCAATAGGTATTATTAAGTATTCTGTGCCATGTGGATTGTCACCTCGTTTTCGTTTAGATCGTTGCACACTCAAAACGACTTTTAAATCGAAAACTACGGTTCTACCGCTCCTAAGAATTGACTTTATACGCGTTTAGTGGTTCCAGGCAATTAACTAGAATTCAATGTTCGGCTGTGAAAAAAAATACAGTAACAACTACTTCGTAAAGCTTACATCTCCGTCGAACAAATCCTGAGCTTACACCGGATGAAGAGCTTGAAAAGCGTCAGACATCTTTTGTTCGCCGTCTTATTTGTTTTCGAGCTTATTTGTCTTTTAGTAACGAGGTTTTATAAATGCGTGTATTTTCTATGTACAGAAATATTTTATCATTATTTCTGTCAAAAAATTTAATTAATGTATTTTATTATCTACTTTTTTCTCTTACGTTTTCTTGGGCGTTCTTAAAGTATGGCTTATGAGGGTACGTCAAACCGTTACCCATCTTTTCCCGCGGTATAAGAACTTTAACCACTTATGGTTACCTTTTATGGTTAACATTCAAACAGAGTCTGTAGGTATTATATAGACTGTTCTGCTGTACGCGTCTAATTGGATGAAGCAAAGCCAGTTGCATTTAAATAAATATTATTATTAGTTAGCGATATGATAACCTACACCTGCGGGAGACAGGATGTTGAAATACTGGATTACAACAGCCTAAAACACCTCCATTCTCGAAATTGTTTCATAAACTGATGAGCGAGAGCTTGGCGGAAATAGACTGACCTAAATATTGAAATACGGGGAGCATTCATCACGAATTTCCTATTATGGTATTTTATCTAGATGATCTTTTATGTGTTTTCTTGGTAATACTGAATAGACCGTTCCAGAATCCCAAAGTACTTATAAGTAGGCCTTCTGTGGATTTAATTTACTTTTATTACTACTGAAAAATAAGGCATGTTTGGCTTGTAGGTACTTAACCATTTATTGCCCATCAATGAGGAGATTAATGAGCTTATGAAGATAACTAGGAAGGCCCTATTGTTAATAATATAATATTAAGTAGAGATAAATGTTTATTCATAAAAGTAAATTCTAACGTTCAATTGATTAACATAGTCGGGCGGGATAAAAGTGTATGTGCAAACAGCCCTTTGGCTACCAACTTGAGGCACTGTAATTAAGTAGCTTCAACCCATTAGCGGCTCACTTCTGAGCACGGTCTCTCCTCTTGAGTAGTCCTAGAGGATACTCCACCACGCTGCTCCAGTGCGGATTGGTGGAAGGGTTAGGTTACCCAGGGGTCAGATATTGTTCTTGCCACTCGAAAGCCTACCACTTACTTTATCCATTTTTACCTTACGATAACAACCGGGACCAACGACTTTACGTGCCCTCCAAAGCACGGAGAGTTCAAGAAATTTTTGCAACTAGTGATCACCGTATTTAAGTAATTCCCAAATCCGGCCCGCTGGTGGTAGGGCCCCTATAGGGATTATATTGGTAATATTGATTTTAATTGTTAATTAATATCATTATTACTATTATTATTTCTCCATGGGGTTCGCCTGTATAGCTTCTACCTTTGAGCATGAGTCAGCCGCTAAACGACTAGACATGTTCTGGCTGGGGGCTTATGAGAGCCAGTTCTTTCTTTCTTTTTCTTCTCTCTTTCTTGGCCGCTAACGCATCAGTGATACCTTTGGTGCTGCTATATGGGCGATGATAGCCACTTACCGTCAAGTGGATCGTCAGCTCGTTAGCCGGCTATTTCCATAAAAATAAATATATAATAGTATCTAAAAGTAAATAAAACACATACTATTCATTACTTCATTAGTCTTATTTTTAACAACATTAACAACTTTTTTGAAAAGCATACAATTGCCATAACAAAAAATGTTAAATATTGACAACCATTTGCAATGCTTAGTTTTAAATGCATAGACCACTTAATGTGGTTTCAGGGCTTACCGGCTTTAATTAATTATTACGTACACTTTAGTATTTTGTATACGAAATATAAAAATCTATGGAACATTTAAATTGGTATGGCAAAATTAAACAAGAGTATTGTGCTGATAATTATTTAATCTAAAAAAAATTGACTTATGTTTTGACGACTCCGTAGAGCAGTAAGTAGTGTTTCTGCTTGCAAAAGGGTACTCTGGTTCTATTCCAGGGAAATCATTTATGTGACAAATAAATATACCCTCGAGTCATGGATGTCAGTAATATTGACGTTTACATTGTTATTTTTTTTAGTCAAAAGGAAAAAAAGATCATGGGTTTCGTGAACTGATGACCTAAAGAAGACAGCGAGAAACCGCTGTATTCAGACAGAACAGGACTGGTCGGAGCAGTAGCGTAGCGTGGGGGGGGGGGGCGGGGGGGGCCGGGGGGGCCCTGGCCCCGTGCGGCACATGAAGAGAGGGCGGCAAGCCACTCGATTTTTAAATAAAAAAAAAATAATTATTTTATATTTTTTTTAATGTAAATTGTGTTATGAAAAAAAGAAGAAAAGTGCATTTTTAATTAATAAAAAAAAATATTTTAAATAATATGGGGGCGGCAAAGTTCATTGGGGGGGGCGGCAAATTTTTGGTCAGCCCCGGGCGGCGGGAGCCCACGCCACTGGGTTGGAGTAGTGTCAGGAAGGCTTATGTCCAGCATAATTTATGTCAATGACTACTTGACAACATTAAAGGAACCGCCTATTTATCTATGCCCTTGTCCAATTGACTATTATTTACTTTTTGAGTCAGCTACTTTAAATTGCAGTCAAGATTATAATCGGTAATAAGTACTTATTAAATAACCCTAAAATTATTAATGTTAACAACAAATACCACAATAAACTGCACTTGCGTATGAGGCTATGATATACTATACGTACAGTGAACTTGAAGTTATTTGTAAATTAAACAAATATGTCGTAATTTCATACAACAAATCCTATTTCAAAGTTAAAGTAGTAGAATTGTCCTTGCGTTATAATTAACCAGAGGCCGGGGACGGCACCCATGAATAAAAAATGACTGTGTCGCCGTAAAACTTCGAATGTTGACAACCGCTGGCTGTTTAAAAATGCTGCGTTCTATGTGCAAGCAATTTTTATTATTTGTGTTTAGTAAATTAATTTCAATGTTCAATTGAAAATTCACTTATTAAGTTTTAAAAAAAATGTTCATAATGACTATTTCATTATACTAGCAAATAGTCGCCGCTCACCAAACAATAAAATTTTTAGTAATTTTTTATCAGTTTTAATCATTACTGCGTTCAGAGGAACTTAAACATAATAATTATTTGTACTAAATATGTGGTGATTTAGATATTTAAAATTAATTTGATTTCAATTACCCAAAGCTCATAAACAGATACGATTGCTACATAAGAAAATATGCATGGTTATGACATGATATACATAATATGATAGCATAAGAATTCTACTAACTATATTTTTACTTACATTTTTAAAAATTATTTAGTGCAAAATATTTGATATCCGCCATCTAGAACCGAACTTAACTGAACGAAACGCTATCACAGAGTATGAAAAATGCTTGAAAAATGTGACACGGATTTTGTTCGGAACAGCCCGTCTATATATTTAAATCTATGCTTTTAACCGAGTTCAGAGCAAGTATGATGAGAACAATGATCGAGCGGCAACACATCTTTATAGACGATGGCTGCTAGTACTGCTGGTACCTTGGTACTAATGATGGATGTGTGACTAACGCACTGGCCGCGTCTTTGCCTGCATTTTCCAGGATCATATGTACCTTATATGTTATTCCAGATCATGGTTTACCTGTGTGCAAAATTTCATGAAAATCCATAGGTACAGTAGTTTTTGCGTGACAGAGTAACAAACGTCCATACATCTTTATAAACAAACTTTGACATTTTAGAAGGACATATTAGAAGGATGTATCTTTATAGATGCTGGCACATCTGTGTACTGCTGATGGGGCAGTGATGACCACTTACATCATCATGATTTCCTGGTAGGTTGGTAGGTACTCTTTGACTCTAGTAAAAGTTAGGTGTTTCATTGTATAAAACTAACTGATTTACCTTTACCCCTACCTTTTGAAACTATGAGCCTCGCTAAAGGGGTTATTGGAACTTCACTTAGTTAATTGAGTTAAAGAAACTAAGTTTAATTTTTAATTACATTAACGTCAGGCAGCAAGTTAATTTTACTTTTTTCGGACTACGTAGTTCTATCGTTCGGACTATCAAGTAGCGCTGAGAGACTTGCGCTAAGAAACTTCGTTCCGAAACTTCTATGGTAAATAGCCATTTCGAAGTTCAACGTTATTAACATTTCGTACGATTCTGAGAAGGTGAAACTTTGTACTACTTTTTTATTTATATTCAAGTTGTTTATTTATCACAAATTGCAATTTAATTTCGACAGTAATTTTAAGTAATCTTTGTCACAAAACAGATACGCACAGAAGCATACAGATATTTATGTAAACTTTATTGACCACAATATAAAATTTTGTAGTACAAATGGCGAGCTTAATGCTAACTGCATTCTCTACCAGCTAACCATTAGGCCAAACCGAAATACACGAAGAGCGGTATGATAGATAGGTGGTAAAAAAGTAAATATATCTTAACACTTACTGTTCTTTCATGAATAAATATATATTCACAGAAAGGTGTCTAGGTGTGCATTATTAGAGTGCGCTATGTTTGGAGTTTTACTTCCGTTGTTTCTCTATTTTGTGTCCTTGTATAATGTCAACACTTTTCACAAGCACGCTTTCCAGGATGTTTCAATTGTTCTGAGATCGTAGCGCCGCAGGGACGCTTTACCAGAGGGTTGGTTTGTTTTTAACTCATTGTTAAATACCTCAGCTGTCTTTCGTCTCTCACAAGAATCCTGACTATGCAATATAAGAATGTCGGTATCTTTTTACAGCGTAACATAATATACTTTACGTGCAAAATAACTTTTGGTCTAGGACCATTTTGAATTAATTAATATTAATGAATGAATTTCAATCAATGAATGAATACGTTTTTTCCCAATTATCTATTTTAAAGCATTTTCAGGTTATAACTTAATTAACCTCGACAGTTACACACAACCTTTTACAAAAACAGTATTTTTCTTACATTATTTACGTAATATGTACGTAACAAAATGATAGGAGATAGGTCACACGACAAATCTCATCACTATATAAATATTAATATTATAAATGTGAAAGTTTGTAAAGATGTTTGGATGTTTGTTCTTCAATCACGCCACAACTACTTAACCGATTTGGCTAAAATTTAAAATACAGCCCTGGAAATATTCAGGGTTCCTGTGGGATTTGTAAAAAAATTGTAAAAAATTGATCTCTGCCGCGGGCAAAGCGGCGGGCAAAAGCTAGTCATGATATAAATAAGTGATATTTTTCGCAATATTTTTGTCTATAATATCTGGCTCTACTGTAGACAACTATAAATAAAAATAACTTATATTTTTCGCTTCTCTCGCGACAATTCAAATGGTACCTAAGGCAAAACAAAAGTGATAACTGACACATCATTAAAGTCGTGTTTACTCACGTTCAACACTAGAACAGTAGTAGAAATATCCTCAGACTAGAATGCACTTGCCATCTTTTCAAAGTAGATAAAGATACGCTACGCATTTTGAAAGAAAGAAAACGATTCATTCGGAACCTTTGCGAAAATCTGGTTGAAAAAAAAAATGACGTGCATAAGTGTATCAATGATACCTACATGAATAAATGATTTTGAATTTGAATTTGAACACCTTCTTACTAATTCTATACATTGATATTAATCATTATGCAAATTATTGTAAGTTTACCCGTATTTTTTAAGCTAATTAGACCTGACTGTTATCGATGTTTTTTCAATAAAATTAAACTTCTATTGTATGGTTAAGTTATAGAATAAATAAGGTTTTTGTAATTTATACAACAATAACGGATTTTACAGATAGCCCATCACAATATCTTGTGATAAAAGCCCAAAGCCTCTCGTTAAATTTGTATTTAGTTCATCTAGAAGTGTGGTATAAGACAGTGTAGAGATAATTATTTATTTATAGAACACGAAACAAACAGAAGAAACTTAGTGAGCCTTAACGGATAAATAAATAGCCAGCAGGTGCAGATAAAACTTAATTCGAGGTTCGGGATCTTAGTAGATAATAATAATAATGATGATGATGATGATGATGATGATGATGATGATGATGATGATGATGATGATGATGATGATGATGATGATGATGATGATGATAATAATAATTTCTTTATTTATTAAACACATGTACATGATATTTATGAATCCTCTGGTCCTTGAGGTAGTCGTAACTATGTTTCAAGGACCAGTTTCTTCTCCCATTTTTGAAATGTATTGTTTAACCAAGAACATAATACAAAAGAAAATTATTATACTAAGTGACATTAAAAACAATTAAAAATAAAAGCGACTCTCTCTCTCTCTCTCTCTGTGTGTGTGTGTGTGTGTGTGTGTGTGTGTGTGTGTCTGTGTGTGTGTGTGTGTGTGTGTGTGTGTGTGTGTGTTTGTGTGGGTGTGCTACTTTTTCTTCTAAAATAGGTCTATTTTTAGGTATTACAATACCAATTCGATTCGGGAAACAAGGCACCTATTTGCGTAATCGCAAATGAACTTGTACCTACTCCTTATTGTCGCTTCATTACGTGTTTTATAATTTTCCGATTAACTCTAAGTCCAAATATAATTTGAAATTTTACTCATAAATCACTTTAATTGTTGGTAAACACTGAAAAATAATGAAATTTTTGAATCACTTCAAAACTGAAACCTGAGATTTCATTTAAAGTTAATCTCTAATGCGACTCGTATCAAAATAGAAATAGACTGACTTATCTTAAGTGTATCAAACTTCCATATCTTAAGCTGAAGGCTGCCTTGTACCATTTGGTGTCTAGTTAAAAAAAGTATCGAGTTTTTTGTAACTCAAACCAAAGAGTCAGTTTGTAACGTTAGTTTGTAGCACTCAAAGGGAAAACCCGAGAAAACCGACAGTCGAGTAGAGCACGCGGCGCTATTCGCAAATGATACATTACAAAAGTAACGTTACATACGTTAACGTTACATATGAGTTACATAAATTACATTACACCAAAATATTACAAGTCAGCCTCCAGCTTTATACACAAACGCAGAGATCTCAAGGGATGACGATTACGAAGTACACATTAAGTTTTCAATCGGAATGAAAGAAACTCAGTGGACGACACACTCTCATCTTCACACACCGCAGAAATGTCGCGGTATTACACATTTTTTCCTCTCCCGGGAAAGTGGTTGATATTTGAAAAGCTTTTTAGTCCGTAAATTAATACGACTCTTGGGTGTCATGTTCAAATTTCTACGTTCAAGAGTCTATTTTTTACGTTCAAAAAACTCTGTTTTATTATTACGAGTTTTATTCATAGTATACTTTTATGCTGCCATTACTCTCTGCTGTATACATACATTTAATAAGAAATTTACTGAAATGTTTAATTTTATGCAGGACTGCTGCAAAATGACCATGTTATTTGTTTTACACGAAATGTGGTCTGGATCATTTTGTGGCAAAGCGTTTTGGCTACAGCAAAACAACGGATATTTATTCAGTATCACAACTGTGAATAGCGTCCCCAGATATACAATAAGCCTAAATTATTTCATTACGCACCTAACCTAACGTAATGGAAATACATTTGCTCGGGGTTTTATTTGGATAAAGGAATCTTATTATTGTATATTTGGAAATATTATGATCTCTCAATAAAATGACTTAAAAGGCTGTGGACTGTGTTATAACTTTTTGCAGTGATACAATTTCGCATTTTGGTTTCTTATATTAATAAAGCCTTTTAATATTATACCATATTAAAACAAATAATATGCGCAAAATATATAAAATAAATTGAAAATTCTCTACGAGGACCAACAAGTTTTAATGAAAACTACGTTTGGATTAAAAGCTTAGCATTGATACAAATTCTTTTCTACTCAAATAACAGAGTACCTTTTGCAAAATTTGTTGAAAACTATCATAGTTTCGGGAGTAATTCACGATATTTTAAAAAATGCTTTTGACGTAACTTTGAATTGACTACGAGTAAATATGTATTTTCTTCTCAGTTTAGGGCGAAATACGATAGTAATAAAACATAGGTTACTATTTTCTAATGAGAAAGTTTTCTATTATAGTAATAGCTTAAGGCCTTGGGTAAAACATTTGCCATCTGCAAACAGGATTTGGTGCACAATTTTACTAGAATAGGATCTTGTTACGTCGCGTTGTACTGGATTACAGCCAGTCTAATAGAAGTTGTACTTTGTCAGCTCCCCAATGAAATAGGATTTATTTCCCATATGGCCAAGAGGACTGTAGTTATTTAAAATCCATGTAATGCGTATCATGTATTTTATTTTAAACTGATAAGAAACATTTAATGTACATTTTGGCTACTGTAATGTATTTTGAATATTATTGCTTAGATCGGGAGGTTTGATCGTTAGAAAATTAAAGGTGTTTTAAAGAAAGAGGATCAAAACACAAAGAGGCTCTTTTAAATCCACAGACACACAGTCGGGTCAAACTAATAAACTAATAACTAATAGATGCGCATATTACAATTTTAGATTTTCGCTATCCTTGTATTAATTTCACGCGATTTGATGGTACAATGGAATATTTGAATTTAATTTCATCGTAATTGTAACATTGACATGTAATGTGACCTATCACATTATTCAAAGCTAATGCAAATTGGAAGCAATACAGCGTGAAAATTAGCTGATGTTTTTAAAGAATAGTAGGTTAAAAAATTCAATGCATTGAAAAATACCCATAAAAACAATTAAATTATTTTAAGGAATACATTGACATGACCTGTTTTGAAACATCTATTTTAATTATTATAGCAGTCTTACGCCCCAACTCAGAGTCACTAATGTTACTTAAATCGCTCCTTAGTAAAGAATCACCATACAAATTCTGTACTAAGGAGCGATTTAAGTATCCGTTAGTGACTCTGAGTTGGGGCGTTAGAATAGTGCTAGAAAGTACATTATCAAGTTATATTAATACTCATACGTATGTTGTACTGGTAGCTTGTATTGTAAGAACATTTCTTATGATACCATTTATGTATATGTGTTTCTTTTGCAGTTCGTATTTCCCGAAGGACCTCGCGTCAGCAACTCTAACGTATCTACGTCCAAGGAATACCAGAAGTTCGTTTCACACAATAGTACGTAACGAATGAAGTTTAAAGCTAGAATATTAACTCGGCGCACTCTCTGTGCAAGCGGTTTCCTTATGGCAGTTTTAACGCAAAGATAAGAGTTACAAATAACGCTCTAAATGAACGTTAGTTAAGTAAGATAATTAAAAGTCGACACCGCCAGTTTTCCAACGTAAAACGTAACTTAGTTTCATTTTAATTTAAAAATGACAGTATGTCCGGATTTTAAAATGGGAAAACGTGACGCGTGTTGTGAAAAATTGTATACATTGCGTTATTTTAAATGTACGTACACTGGATGAATGTGAGCGTCATTCGAAATAAAGACAATATTTACATATTGTACTTAGGGGCCGTTCAATAATTACGTAAGGACGATTTTGCCTATTTTTAACCCCTCCGTCCCCATGTAAGGATACATAAGATTTCTCGGACCCCTCCCCCCTTATATAGTTTTATAATGGAAAATTAACAGCATTAAAGTTCCATATTTGACGAAAAAAAAACATTGTCTAATGTTTAAAATATGTCTCAAGTATTTAATGATTAATTGTGTAAAAATAGACAGATAATTAAAGACTGACACGTGTTTAGAGTCAATTTCCACATAAAAATATTACGTAAGAATGTCTTTAACCCCCCCCCTCCCCCCTCCCCCCCTCCTCGACATAAAGTAGACATGTAGAGATTTTGAGAACCCCCTCCCCCCGCTGAACCCTTACGTAATTACTGACCATTATATTTAGTAGCATTTGGTAAAAAATATTAAAATATATCTCTATGGCTTGTAAGCCGTGATTATTTGGATTCGATATCTAATTTCTTAGGTACATCATTAGATTGTTTCTTTTAGGCCAAGGAAACGGAGATCTTTCTAAAAACACTTTTAAATTAACATTTCACATGAGCAAAAACCAATTAATAAAAGTATCTAGATATGGTATGTAGGTATTAGAATTTCCCAAAAACACAATTTCAGACCATTGAAGTATTATTACTAGCATATAGAACCGACACCGCGAACACAATGTATGTCCAAATGAATTGGCGTCGATCTGCTTCAATTTTCAATGGTTCGTTCGATTTTGAAAAGAGAACGGGGGCTCAATTTTGAAAATAGAACCTCCCGGCGGGACACATTTTGTTCAAGATGTCTGTTCTATGATATATCTGTGACATTCACATACTATTGTATCGTTTAAACTTAAAACTCCCCAAAAGTAAATACCAACTAAAAACTGATAACATTCTGAATATTCAGTGTAACTGGTTGAATAACATTATAATTTGCTGAATTTAAATAGATTATTTGCGTGTAACTAACATAATTAAAGCAAAAACAACCGTACAATGGTAATCCAAACACAATTAATGTTAAATATTACAAAGTTTATGACGTTTTACTCGGTAATTTAAATACGGCTGTTTGGTAACATAATTAGTTGGTTCTGAATTCGCACACACGTTTATTATCTGTCCCAAATTGTAGCTTCGTCTATCATTAGCATCGTCAATAGTTCTCTATTTGCATAAGCGTGTGATGTATGTACTCGTATGAGGACGGGATCTGATTAGCATTACCGTAAAGTTTTGACAAATTGCTCCAGATTTAGATGGATGGGTATTTATAGATGAATGGATATATCATGTGATATAATTGTAGCTCAAAACAGATTTTACGATATATTATGTGATATCTGCATGTACGTGTATGGTTTTCTTTAGAAGATATCAGATATGAGCTTTGATAAATACACATGTTGATTGGAAGATAATTCTTTTCGCATAGAGATTGTTATTGTTTCTGTTCATGATTTCATGTATAAATGTTAAAGGTTTAAATAAAAAAATATATCAAAAAATAACTCTTTAACTTTTGAAACTTCATATCCATCTAAAAAGGCATGGTAATAAGTGACGGTTTTAGTGCTGAATAGACGGAAACAATCAAATAAACAAATTATTATTAACAATCTAGTAAAATACATAACCTTTTTTGGTATTACAGTATTGTTATGGTAAAACTATTATCTTTGTTGTTGTGTTGTGCAATGAAACAAAAAACAAAGAATTACAGTTACCGTAAACAATAGATTTACAGCTTTTTAAATTTTTATTCATAAAACAAATGACTAAAGCTACCAGCTTTGAAATTTACTGTCAGAGAGAGTGATAAAAAAGAAAATAATTCAGCAACCTCCCGTGAGCATAAACTGTTCAAATACTGGCGTCTAAACTGATGAACTTTCCGTACTAGATTCATTAAAAGTTTGGATGAACGAGAAAAAATAGAGCATCTACGAGTAGTAAAATAATATTACTGCTGCATCATTATGTTAAAAGTTAAGATAAAATACAATAAAATACACACACAGACAGACACACACACACACACACACACACACACACACACACACACACACACACAGAGAGAGACAGACACACACACACACACACACACACACACACACACACATATACACACACACACAACAAAAATTCTTGATCAGGTGGCGTAGATATAATGAATTCATTATGAAACATTCACGATATGAATGAATATTTTATCTCGCACTAAAATGTCTGCCTCGGACTGAAATAGAATCCGGGATCCGTTGCTGATGGCAAAACAAAGGCATTTCACGTGGACCTTTTGAATTCAAAGGGCATGATAAGGTATCCCGTTATCGTTAATATCTGGGAGACCGCCCTTTGCTCGGTTAGAGGGTAGGCAATTCAACACATACCTCATTATATTTCAAACGAGTAACTGCCTTCGTTTTGCTTCGGTTTTCTTATATTTTTACACCTTGGGTTACTATCGAAGTTTTATTAAGGATCCCTAATTAAAAAAAATATAATATAGCCTATATCATCTGGGGATAGTGTAGCTTCCTAGCAGTGAAAGAATTATTCAAATCGGTTCAGTAGTTTCGGAGCCTATTCAATGCAAACAAACAATCAAATATTTCCTCTTTATAATATTAGTATCATGAAGCTTTTAATAGCTTCATGATTAGTATAGATAATACAAAGCTGAGCTATTATAGATAGTACTCCGTCTAGAATTTAAATATTGCAGGAAGTTCCAGTGCATTGCCGTTTCCATTTCCATTAATAAAACGATCTTGGCTCAAGAGCGCGATCAGACATATTTCAGCATATAAAACCGAATTTTGATCGCGGTTTGTTAATACGGCCCAAGCGTATGTATTTTCTTTATTAGCATTATTTATTTTCCAAAACGTCTATTTTGAAAAATTAAACCTTGATTAATCGATTCATTGCTCCAAGAATACACACAATTCCCACCGAAAACGTATGGAATTTATATGCGCAACTATAAGATCTTAGTTGTGGAGCATTTTTTTTAATTTATGCAAAGCAGGTTTTACAAAAACTTAAAAAATATACAGTTATTGACACATTAACCAGCCGACCTGATAAAAGTGTAGGTAGATAATTTAATCTGTGAGTAACTATGTGTAAGTTTGAGCGAGAGAACTTTACAATTATAGGGAAGGACAAACTTCGTACATCTCTGCATGTTAGCAACGCAATTTACTGCTCGAGATGCAAATTGTCCACTATTTAAGCAATATTTACGATATCACTCTCAGGGGATAAATAATCGTTTTCTGTATAGAAAGACGCCATTATGAATATTCCCCTGATAGAACCTCACCCGATGGGATATAAAGTACTTGAAACCAAGAGAGCCAACTTGTAATATTGATTCATTTCAAGACCAGAGGAGTTTAATAAAACAGCTCAAGGGTTCACATCTCTAAAGTAGTCTCCTGAAGAACTCGTCTTGAATATTCGCAACTTTTATTAACTATGTTCTTTAAACTTACTCTTGCAACGACATAGTAAGATGATTCTATAACGACTGCAACATTTATATTATTTTCAAACTCGTATCGTCATTCGTTATCCATTCTTACTCGATCCACATATTATGTCGTACGTTTACAAAATAAATACTAAAGTTTATAATAAGAGTCGTTTGACGAATTTAATACTAGATCTACTTTTCGAGTGATGTTAGTTTTCCTACTTTAATGATTGGGGCATTTGGAATAATTAATTTTAATATGGAGTTATGATTCAACCAGAGTCAAGGTCAATCAGTTGATTTTAAAGAATGAAAAAATAATTACTTTTTACAGTATTCAAATGATAAACTATAAAAGAGTAAAAGAAAAGGGATAAGAAGAAGAAAGAGCTTATCTATAAAGTGAAAAATATATTAATATTTCCTATCAAATTTCTGCTAGAGAAATAGAGAGCATGCATGAGCATGAGATTTTTGTGTTCGGTGCCAAGATTTTCCACTATACAAGGTCCAAATCAAAGTACTTAAATTGAATCTTGTAACTAAATAACCTACTCGAATTTATTTTTAAACAACTAGCTGTTACGTAAATAATTTGTGGGTTTAACGAAGACACCTATAGGTAAGGAAGGGTTGGAATAACTTGCCTGCGTCCGCGTTCACACTCGCCAATTACGTGGATGTGTTCAAGAAAAGAGTGAATAGGCTTTTACTAAGTTATTGCGCTCACCATCCTGGACCACATACCATCTTACTCATCTCACTACACTTACCATCAGTTGGAATTATGGTCAAGCATTAACTTATCTATACAAATAAATAAAATTGGAGTGTCTGTTTGTAATATTACAATAACCGCTTTTTATTAAGTGCAATTGGATGTAGACGGTACATATACCATAACAACATTATTTACAATTTTTGTCTGTCTGTCTGTTTGTTTCGGCCAATCTCTGAAATGGATGGACCGATTTTGACGGGACTTTCACTGGCAGATAGCTGATATAACAAGGAGTAACTTAGGCTACTTTTATTTTAGAAACAATTGTTTGTTAGGCGATACGAAGTACGCCGGATCAGCTAGTTATAAGTAAAACAAAAAAAAAACTTGTAATGCTATTTGTTGTGTTACTGAAAAACATATTAAACAAATTGAAGGGAGCCAGTTTTTACCAAAGGAAGATCTGTCAAGCTAGTGGCTGACCTCAACTTGTTCCTGTTCTCAACTTGAATATGCGAGCATATAGAAAACTTCCAGAGCGAGGTTCAAGTTTTGACACTTCTGACGTGCTTATCAATAATGGAATATCGCCATAATTTAAACATCAGTCTATTTTTATTATAATACGAGTATGTGCCACCAGAGGAAATTACCATAAAATATTAAGTATAATATAGAAAATAAAATGTTATATTTACAGTAATGACGTTATGGTCGTAATGTATCAGTCCACAATAACACGTCATTAATATAGGCAAATCGGCAAAAATCCATATAAAGTACACGAGAATTTGTAGCTAATTGGTTGCTAATTAGTCTTGACAGACATTAATATTTCTACGCAGCAAATATGCAGCTTTGTGTTAACTCAACGATAACTAAAGGTCGATGCATACCTAACGTGGACGGGACGGGGACGGGACGGGAGGTGAGGTTTTGAAAACATCGTTTCATATAAAATGTAAACGATAGCGCATACGCCACGGAGGCACGCACGGGACGGGAACGGGGCACGCACGTATATTTATGCCCCGTCCACGTCCCGTCCCCGTCCTATCCACGTTACGTATGCATCGACCTTAACTTAAGACAGATAAGCTTGACCTGGCTTGCAATAAACCATACATGTTTGCCCTTACCGTCAATCAAGCGGTAATAACTTATTGTGTAAAGTAGCTAATGCACCATCCAGGTTGAAAGATGTAAAATAGATTTATAAATAGTTGTATGGCTTCAACCCATTATTGGCCCACTACTGAGCACGGGTCTCTTCTGTTGAGGAGGCCTAGAGATTAAGCGGGCACATTAATCTCATAATCCTGATTGATATAATTAGATATGCAGTTCAGTATTTTCGATACAAGAATTTAGATTTACCTTCACCAATCCGATATGCTATGCCATAGGTACATTCTATGTACCTAAGTTTAATTTTTCTTTGAGTTTCATTTGAAGACGATGTTGTGATGAAGATTTTATCATAGTCACAGAAACTCCACATAAAACTCATAGTAAATGAGCGACAAATCTCTAACATTTTCTAAATTTTAACGTTTATTACAACGACTGAAAGCTAAGCATGCGCTGTGTCATCAGTAGTCAACAGCTGACCTGATTAAAGCACTCCAAATATCAGCATCACAAAATGTTGCGATGAGTTATTGCTGATTTTTTGAGCTTGTATATTTTTTTAATACTTGTATACTTTTTAATATGTTGATGGATGGGCATAATGGACTAGGATATTGCATAAGCCACTTAAATCCCTCGGATGCTGTCAGGGCGCGCGGCCATAAGTTATTCTGTAACAAGAGGCCAACGTCATTACATCATCACTGCAGTGAATGCCGGCTGTGTAAATACATAATCTGTCGTAATGCGGAGTCGATACGTTACACTTACAATGCATGTTACTTTATAGACGACGTAATCAGGGGATCATTAGATTAGAATGATATTCTGTCACATGTATTTTATTATGACGCTGTTAAAATTATACTAATAATTATTATAGGTACATAATCAGGAGATCATTAGATTAGAGTGATATTTTGTCGCATGTATTTTATTACTATTGGCCTAATCCACAAGGTTGATTGGTTGTTGAAATAATTGAAATTGTCATTGATTATTTTTTTTAGTACATGGAAACCAAAGCCATATTTTATTATTGTGGTCAATAAATGTTCCAATATACACTGTAGTATATATTGTTTTTAAGCACGCATTAGATTTGACGTACAAACAAATACTCTGTACTTCAAGTGTAAAATGAATTGCCTCTAGTCCTATTTATCAAAACACCAATCAGACACAGCGCAACAGATCTTACTCGTACGTGTTTTATCGAAGCAGTCCTTTTGATAGGGACTACCCGCATTCTGTTAAATTTTGCGCCGTGTGTGAGTTTCGTTCAAAAGATTCTTTGCCGTCAGTTACACCGAATAATAATTATGTTGAAAGATAACTGATAACAGTGCTGAAAGCTTATGAATGACCTTGATATATGTTTTCATGAGATTTTGCTGAAAGATTTGACATTTGAGTTTAATTTACATATTAAAGTAAGGTGGTATCAGAACAATTTCTAAAACACATAGTATTATACACAATTTATTAAACGCAAAAAATGCATGAATTAAAAATGAAAGCTTAATTAAAATCTGATTATACTAATAGCTGTTTTTGTATTTTATTAACAATTAGCTGTTGCCCGCGGCTTCGCCCGCGAAAGAGATAGATTTTTACAAATCCCGTGGAAACCCTGAACTTTTCCGGGATAAAAATAGCCTATGTTTTAATTCAGGGTATAGGCTATCTCCATTACAAATTTCAGCCAATTTTTTAAGAAAACCCTTTTTTAAAAATCGTACCTACATAATTATAACATTTGCATTTACACGTCTTACGCCCCAACTCAGAGTCACTAACGGTTACTTAAATCGCTCCTTAGTACAAAATTTGTATGGTGATTCTTTACTAAGGATAGATTAAAATAACCGTTAGTGACTCTAAATTGGGGCGTTAGATATGTTATATTATGATCATCGTATTACGATGCCGTGCTGAAGGGTCACTATGTAATTGTAGATTCTAAATCGCGCCATCATGAATTATACTCCTCTAGTTGGTACTATTAAATATTCCGAGCTCGTATTCATATTCCTGCTTGCATCTTGATTGATGTCTTATGTCTATGTCCTATGGTAAACGTGCAGGGGAATGAGTGTATGATCACTTTTTATACTATAAGTGTTGCACATGTAAGTTTAATCAACCAAGATAAAAGATTCTTATTTAGGTTACAAGTTCTCTTTATCTCACTCCCCTACATTGAAGGGGATAACATAATACAGTAGCTTTCAATGTAAGGGACGTGTTATTCTTAAGCGACACAGTATACCTAGCTGTTATTTCAAAGCTACATCTGGTTTGTAAAAGACTTGCGATTAAACCGGGAAATACAATTTTTACATAATATTGATATTACAATTTTGTACAAAAAAATTAAAATGTAGTGAGATAAAAAGTAAAATCCGAACATGGAAGATAACAAGCTACAACGCAGTATTAAAACCCGCGTACACAATGAATACCAAATTACAATAAAATTATCGCTAAACAGTAAAATAAATGAATCTGGCTCTGTTGTACCTACGTATCTTTTCAAACATATTTAGCGTATTTAATGAATGGTAAATGAATTTTAAATATTCGTTAATTAAGCCCGACATTTGCATCGCAGACAATGTTGCGGGCACTTTCATTTCGTTGCTCCATGCCGAATATGGGTCATTGTTCTGTATGATAACTATAATCATCGTATATTTTGTTATTTTGCACTGCATATTCATCATTCGTAGAGCCTCATAAATTATTTTAAGTAGGTGTAGTTATAACCTCAAATCTGAATGGTACATTTTAGAGCGGTGTGCACAATACCTTCAACCATAAAAAATTCAATAAGTACTAAATATAGTACAATAAGTCCAGCACTACCATACTTTTGTGCCTTATTGGGGCTTAAAATACTGACTCCAATCGACCCAATCCGGGTGTCATGAGAGGCGACAACAGCCGGCCTTGTGTTAAAGTTCCGCGTACGGATTATACTATCAATATTATTATTAATCCATTAATATTTTTACTGCTATTATTATCTTATCCCCTTTGTGCCTCCCTGCTAGATACCAACCTCGTGCCTGAGTCAGACACTAAATGTCTCGTTGTGTTCAGGCTAGGGGCTTGGGAGTCATGAAAATGGAAGTTATTTGATTCCTACTCGTCATTTCTTTGTTTCTTTCCTGCTCGGCAATGCTTCGGTGATACCTAAGATCACGACGATAACTTACCATTAGGTGCCGTCAGGTGCCTAGGTAGCAAGTTTGTTAGGTAGTTGTAAAATAACTTAAATTGACTCAATTTTTAAATTAAGAAATACAGTTACGTGTTCTGAATATCTCGCGCATTTTAAAGGTTCATTTCGACGTTCATATTTACATTTCGTTTGTTCATTAATTAAGCACGACATTTGCGACACTGACATTGTTTCCCGAAGGTACTTTTATTTCGTTTTTATTTTTTATGGCTACTATATTGACTCTGGCTATTTTGTTTTATGAAAATTGTCATTTACGAGCTCTCTCCGTCATTTTATTAACGTCTCTTGGCAATATAAACGCGTTATAATAATACATAATACTAGAATTTAATTTTATGCGACTCAATTTTTTTAACGCTGCTTTGATCTCTTGAAAAAAGTAAAAGAAAGATAAAGAGAGCTATAGAGGTGGTGAAACGCTATGTTTTAATAAAGAGCATTACATCACAGCTAACACTTTAAAGCTGAACTACTTTTACGTTTAAAAAAATACGTAAATCTGTCATTATTAGAAAAATTCAGTAAAGAAAGTAACGGTCAGTTTTCTAACTCTTTTTCTTAAGTTAGTTTTGGAAACAAGTCGATAAATGTTGTTTTATGCAATGTAATTAGTGTAATTACTAAAGGCCCGAGTCTCTTTGAAACAAAATGCAAAAACGCCGAGCGTATTCGTTAATTCCCGTGACAAGATTCATAAAACAGCTTTCATTAACATTGTGACTGTGGATATTATTCATGATGAAGTTATATAGACGTTTTTAAGCGTACTGATAAAATACATAGTAAAAATAAACAATTGTTTAAGAAAAATGTTTTGGGTATTATGACGATGTTATGCAACGGTGATCATTTTTAATTTAACGGCTTATCATCAAGATTTCAGGATATAAAAATGTACCTGTAAGTTTGATCTGTTTCATTTATTACTTATTATTAATAAGCTTGGGATCAGTGATCCCAAGCTTTCAGCACTTGTTTGCTATTTCTCATAGTTTCGGATTTGGCCATTCACGCCCACTTGAAAAATTCACTGTATAATTTCTGTATAACACAATTAGATAGATTTAAGTAAGATATTGAAATTTTAATTTGCACATAACACGATCAACTATCATTGCGAGCAATATCAAACATTGCATAGTTTGACGCAACATTTGAACCTGAATCAACAAGAGAGATAGATTAGACTCGTTCATGGGTAGATGTGTAAAAATCTATAATAAAATCCCGTTAGAATTAACAGAAATGCCATACTGTAAATTAAAAACTCATATAAAAGGTATTCTCATGAAGAAAGCATATTACAAAGTTGATGAGTATTTAAATGACAAGACTGCTTGGACATGAGTTTTTTTTATATTAAATATTGCAATAAGTAGAATTAAGTGCTGTCTGTAACTGTGAGTAGGAAAAAAATTATCGCGGGAGTTTCTTGCCGCTTCTTCTCCCGGGACCACTCACGGTAGGGATTTGTTGAAACGATGGCGTTAAGTGACTTTCGAAAAGTGTTTGTAACAAACCTACTTCGAATAAAATTCATTTCATTTCATTTCAATTCATTTCATTTCATTTCATTAATTTTCAAACTATAAACCATCACCACTAGGTACAGATCATAGAAACATTCTTGTAAGAACATATAAATTGAATGGCTACGTTTCATCGTTGAATTCAGCGTAGCACCTCGACAGACATTTATTTTTAGTTACTAGAACGCCGAAAATAGCGTAAAGGCTGCCCATTCTTTTCTAAATTGCATTTTACAGGTAAATTCCGTCTTCGAAATTTCGAATTTTATAGGGGCGAGGCAACAAACAAAAACCAGTGAGGCTTGTAAATCTGCGTGGCTTCAAGCAAACATACTTTTAAACAAAGAGCTGCAGTACAAAGAAGCTAAAAAAATAACTTTGGATAAATAGAACCTTAAGCTTCGAGTTTGATATTTTGCCTCGTTATTTTAATGTACTCCTTACTTTTGAGGTTACGTAATGATGTTAAATTAATAAAAATTAAATTCAGTTGTTAATAATGAAACAAGTCTTACCGTGGAATAGACAACTTTAAACGTAGTTTTAAAGTATGTTAAAGTACGTTTAAACGTAGGACTGGAAAACCGTACCACTACATTTGTAGGCTATGTGGCCATTCCATTATACAAATACTTATTAAGCTGCATACAAAAAATGTGCTTGTTATCAATAATTTTGACGACCTCGTTATTTGGACATATTCGGAGTGAAGGACGCTCCATTTAAACCATCCTTTTTGTAAGACAATTGTTTATCCGAAATTATCGTCCAATTACCTCAATATTAAAAAAATACTTACTGTTATTGCGAAATCCCATAAAAGACAGGATTTTTATTCCAAACTCTTATTTATACAGCATTATATAAGTCAAATTTATTATGTCATTAAAAAAAAATCTAGGCGGTAAGTTATCACTTATTAAAGTTAAATTAATGACAGAACTTCTTTCAAGCAGTCGATAAAACTATCTGGCATTGGAACGATCAGATTGTGACTCGGTTACAGTTATAACTTATCTCAAGGCGGAATTGGAACGCGGTTCCAACTTAAACACACTGTACGTATCTCGTTAATATCCGCTTAGATACACTAACACCTGGTGATCTGAAAAGGTCGCTTTAGTCTTTATAATCATAATCTTTATTGCTTCATGCGTAACATTGCAGAGTGTTAGATACTAAATATAATAATAATAAATGAAACTTTATTTCTCACCACAAACAGCAAAAAATACAATACAAACAACTGTTAGGTAAAATTTTACAGTATTGATGTTTGTTGGAGCTGGCGCTTGAGCTAAGTATTTAAATACCTGTGTTACAAGACACCAGGCCCTAACCTCTTTTAAGGTAGCATATAGTTATAGTTTTACATTATTGAAGTTATACTTCTTATGCGACTTGCAAAACGTTATACGTTTAACGCTGCCATGGAGGGGGTATGAAAGCAATGGATAGATAGCACTAGCTTTTACCTTTACCTCTTTTAAAATTTAATTTTATTACTCATACAAATCTCACAGAGTCTCAACAGCGTGATTCAGCTTCATGAACAACGCCACCTAGTTTGTACTTGTGTAAACATAGGTAGTACACAAGTAATATTTGTTCAGATAATTTATGATTAATGTTTCTTGTTTTTATTTAATACAAAATAGTTTTTGAAACATAATAATTATAACTGATACACGTTATTAAATTAAATATTTATTTAATTATGTCAAATAAGTATAACTTCTCACGCGCGTACAAATGTACACGCACCCTTTTTTATTATAGTACAAAACAGAACAACAATTTGACAAGTGTATCCGAGGAAGAAGTATCACAGCACGTAATTCTGCTAGGGCGTCGCAATGAAATAAATTAGTGCGTTATATACTTAATGCAATTTTATGTAGTAACTAGTGCTTCGTTATAATATGTTATCACAGATAATGGTTTACCGGTGTGCTAAATTTCATGAAAATGCGTTCAGCGGTTTAACATAGGAAGTAGGATGATATCTATCGGTAATTCTGATGCTCAATGACGGCAAAAGCGGCAATATCAGTTATATTCTACAACGATACGGGTACTCACGATATGTAGGATGTATATTGTAAGATTCGGTTTCATAGAGAAACTCTAGCCAGTTCAGCCGTGATCAAATTGAACCGTTATTGGTACGAACAACTTGAACCAATAATAACAAAGGGGTTATACTGGTCGGTTCTATTGTTAAATGAAAATAAACTACAAAACGTGAAAATGAACTAATACGAATAAACGGTTTTATAGTGCCATTGGAACTAGAAAATTGTGACCGTGCTGTTAACCGTTCAGACCCCTCTTTCCCACTGGCCACTCTGGGCAAGTGCCCAGGGCCCCTTGATTGATAGGGGCCCCCTACTTCCTGCCAGATCACTGAACGATAACCGATATTTATTACCGAAAAACTTTTTTAATTCGAATAAATCGAACCTAAATTACTGACTACAATACCAATTTGCCTATTAGTTTTTGCATGCGCGAAGCTACTCTATTCTCGCCCAAAAATGAGGCTTTCCGATTTCAGCATGCTTAGATAAATCAATAAAAATAAATCTAGAAGCTTGCTTATTTACTTTCTTTGTTTATTCTAACAAAATTGTGTTCTGTCATAGTCATAGGGGCCCCACTATCTTAGGATATTGCCCAGGGCCTCCAATAAGTCAAATATGGCCTTGTAACCTTTAAGGAGTTCCCTCGTCTGGAGCCAAACCTAGGTGTAGTAGAGACAGGTTAATTTTATCACAACAACGCATTTTCATCAGAACTAAAGCAATATGGAAAATTTCAACTTTTTAGGATAAGTGGAAGTAGGTCTAATTAGGCTTGCAAGATTTGACCAAACAAACAAACAGGGCAAGTTAAATAAAACCGTTTAACTAGTTTAAATTTAAAAATTAAAAAAAAACCGCCTGCTACCAAAAAAGCTATCATGATTATACTTTTTTGAAATTCTTATGATGAGTGCTTAAATTTGATATCCATATTGCATTATTTGATTTATTTTTATTTTTTGATTCTTCAAACAGTGGCATCTCACAGCCACAATATTTGTTTTTTTTTTTTTTTTTTTTTTTTTTTTTTTTTTTTTTTTTTTTTTAATTTCACTTTTATCTAAGAATACTTGGGTTATTAAGACGAGTCTAACAATATAAATCCGTTCAACGGTTTGGAAGATACGAGGTATAAAGTATAGGAGCATTTACAAATTGGGAATTCGAATTGCAAACGTCAATGCATTTACGGTACGGCGGAAAAATTAAATAGCACATGAAATTTCCAGGTTTGTAAAAATTTCACTCGTAGATATTCTGAATTCAAGCAGGTGTTCAGCTGTAATAGTCTGCAGCTCATATTTAAATGTGCAACATTTTACGAAGACGTTAGGTTTATCCATATTCATATTATTCATATTTATATTCAGACACTTTTTAATCAAATGATTAGGGTATTTTGTAAATATGCTTATGCAAAGTAATTTTTAGGGTAGTACGAACCCTTATCGTTTTGCCATGTCCGTCCGTCCGTCTGCTGACCCCCCTGTACGTTAATTGGGGATGAATTATTTTTAGTCTACCCCATTGTGTGGGGTATTGTTGGACTGATTATTCGAAAAACATTTCGGGTGTATGCAGTCCAATTCTCAATTTAGGAATCCATTCGCGAAATATTATGCAGCTTTAAAGGACAAATTTCTGTCACAATGAAGTATGAAGAATGAGTGTGTGATAAAAAATATTCTCAGCTTAACACGTTAACGAGTAAAGTGTAGATGAATTTACAACGGAACTCTCTGTGTCTAGCCTGCACATGTCAGTGACAGCCTAACTCGGATTGGGCCGGAGTCTAGAACAGATTTCTAGATCAAAATGGAACCCTTATAGTTAAAAAGCTGTAATTGATTGACAGGTATAAAAAATAAAAGAGCTCCCTTTTAAGAATGCTCACACATAAAAGTATATTTATCGCATCTTCACACCACACGACCTTACTAACTCAGCTATTAGCTGTTAAACCATACTGCCATTCGACCTCCGCCAAGAGCCTCTATAGAGCCTGAAGTTAGGGTTTAGAAGCTTGGACGTGTTTACGACACGCCCAAGTGTCCAAACGGAACAAATAAATAATGATATACGTTCCTGTCGCCTGGGTACATTACGAAATTTGTCTTTTATCGAGAAAATGCATCAGCTGTACAATAGCGATGAAATATTATGTGTGGTGGATGCGATGTAGGATTTCATGACGTTTATATTATGACGGAAAAGAGCTTTATTTTACAGCTGGGCTGGCGGATTTTCTGCACTATGTACCTATAATAAAGAGCCTTTGCACACGACGCGTTTTTGAAGCGCATCCGAAGAAAACGGATCTGCGGAGACAACAGGGGTAGTATGCCATAATATGTAGGTATACAATTGGAACATCACAAATACCCGATAATAGATATTTATCTGTCCCAAAAATGTCTGGGAATCTCTCCTAGCTCAGCCAACGTAAACGTACTACAACGTAAAGAAGTATGTTATGTATTGTAATGTACTTGTGTTAAAAGAACTTCTGAAGTTGGATCATTTCGTACAGATGCACTGACTATAAAGAATAAAATTAGTTTAATTCCATACATTAATAAAAATGTATGGCAACGTAAAAAAAACAACTTTCAAATCATAATAATTATGAACGCGGCTTCACCCAGATTTAATTATAATAGAAGCCACATCGCTTGTTAAGTACTGCCTTAACAATATTATAAAGTTTGATGCACTTGAAAACATTGAAATATATTTCTTGTTCTGTTTCTACCACAATTCGTTATGAATAAAAATATTGTAAATTCACAAAAAAACCTGTTTAAAAATTTTATTGCTCGTCTCCTCGACGTGCCTCTATTTTTAGTTAGTGTCTATTCTCAACAAGTAATATGAGCTCATGTACCTGTGAATTGGCCGTCTAACCAACTTAGCAGGTATGCGGGTATTCAATACTCATATAAACGCTACTTGATGCGCCACCTTTTGTCCTTTAGAAAATAAGTTATGTCTGGGGGCACTGGGCTCTTAAACCAAAGATACGATTACGAAATTTACGATTAACAAAAAGTTCTCAAACTCCATGAAACAAATTTTTATCAAAAACATTAATGTAAATGTATTGGTGGACTCTGGTAGTGAAGTGAATTTTATGTCAAATCTGTTATTTTCGTTCTTAAAAGTTAGTAAATGTAACGTTGTGATATCGGGAATCGCGTCATTAAAATGAATGATAAATTGTTGTTCGAATGGTTTTCGTATTTGCGATAATTTTCATTTGGCTTTTAATTAACAATCAGGAAACAAGTAATGTTTTCTACGAATATACACTCATAACATCTGCTTATTCATTAAATCGAATAGCGGAAAACTAAAGCAGGCAAAGTTTTCATGATATGTTGAAAACGCGATTCAATATGCGTTCTGTGAAATACGATGAAGTTGACTCGCGAGAAATGTTGGTACATTTTTATTTTCTCCATTATTGTTAGCACTGGAGATGTATTTCAAGTAATAATATATTTGGAGACAATGATAGCCTAGTGTTTTAAGCTTTGGTTTCTTGCATAAGGAGATTGGATTCTGTCGCTTTTTTTTTTCAAAATTTCAGGAAAACCTGGAAGGAAGCCAGCCCTAGATATAGGCCATACTCTAGCATTAAGTGGGGTTGACAGAATTTACACACAATTTAGAAAATTATGGAAAACTTTTAGGCCTGCTATCCACGGCGCTTTATTTTACGATTGCATGCAAGCTGTGTAAGGAATTATAGGCAAACGCAACGATGCCGCTCCGTGGACAGATATCATATTTTTGCTACGAAAGATGTAAGCAAGCGTTAATTGAGGCGGCTTAGAATACTAACCCAAATCTCACGCCAGATGGGTATCGTAAGAGGCGACTAAATCCTGCCCGCTGGTGGTAGGGCCCCGAGGGATTATATTGGTAATATTGATTTTAATTGTTAATTAATTTAGTGCTATTATTATTTCTTCATGGGATTCGCCTGGATAGCTACCACCCTTGAGCATGAGTCAGCTGCCAAACGACTCGTCGTGTTCCGGCTGGGGGCTTGAGAGCCAGTTCTTTCTTTCTTTTTCTTCTTTCTTCCTTGGCCGGCAACGCATCAGTGATGCCTTTGGTGTTGCTGATGTCCATGGACGACGATAGCCACTTACCATGAGGTGGATCGTCAGCTCGTTTGCCGGCTATTTCCATAAAAAAACGTGGACAGAAGATTATTGGTCTTCTATTATATCCAGTAGGCTCAAACGCTATAATACAAATATTGGGTTGAAACAATGTTATCGTAACATTATTATGCAAACAGTTTTTCCTAACTGCATTACGTTTGTACGGAGTAGTAAAGTTCTTATAAAAGTAGTTGCATATTCATGTGTTTAATGTGAATAATGAGGCGCGAAGCAGTAGACATCTGTTTCTTCAACGAACAAAGAACTTTACTATTGTTTTTATGAAACATGTTCTATATTATTGTACTAGTTGCTACTGTTGTAGGGTTCTGCCATTTTGTTCAATGCACGAACATTATTATTCATATCTATACTAATATTATAAAGGGGAAAGATTTGATTGTTTGTTTGCATTGAATAGGCTCCGAAACTACTGAACCGATTTGAAAAGTTCTTTCACTGTTGGGAAGCTACACTATCCCCGGGTGACAGGCTATATTATATTAAAAAAAAACCCTAATTTTTTGAAATTCTTAATAAAATTCCTGTAACGTAACCCAAGGTGTAAAAAAATAAGAAAACCGAAGCAAAGCGAGGGCGGTTACTCGTTATTAAATAAATATGAATAACTTTGGTTTATAAAAACGTTTTGGCAGTATTTTGAATAAAGCGTCACTTTCCTGATCTTATCACAGCTAACTTAGTAATAAAACCACTTCATTGTAACATTTACACAACTTGTTTAGACAATATACGATTATTAAAAGACGTATATCTATCTCTAATCTCATATTTTAGACTTCAAGATATAATTATAATCTCTTGTGACCAAGTTAATATTGCCGTTTAATTTTATTGCCCTTGGAGAGCAGTTTACACAGATATTTGTTAAACAAATATCAAGCAATATGGCTAATTTGACCTACAAAATGAATTAATTATTCCATGTTTTTATGAAATGAAAGTATCAAATAAAATTGTAGCTTGGTTGTTATAGCAACCTTTGATCTTAGTTTCAGGACGATAATCTTAATTATATGCCGTTGACCAAGCTTTGAAGATGAAAAATCTTATCATTTTTGGGGCACAAATTCAAAGACTCAGTTATTAAATTACATCCTTTTATATCGAAATGCTTCAAAACATTTGTAAGACTTGTTTCTTCTGTGAAATCAAATAAAATTTACGCACAAGTAAAACATAACATTAAACTTAATTTAACATAGCATACCTCCCTTTAGGTATACTATATGTATACTTTATACATATTTTACCTACGAGTATACCTAATGTCGCGAGCGGTATGTATCGCGGAGTTATTGTTTGTACTGTCTTTTTTTATGGAAATAACCGGCAAACGAGCTGACGATCCACCTGATGGTAAGTGGCTATCGTGGCCCATGGACATCAGCCACACCAAAGGCATCAATGATGCCTTGCCGGCCAAGAAAGAGAGAATAAAAAGAAAGATAGAACTGGCTTTCAAGCCCCCAGCCGGAACACGACGAGTCGTTTGGCGGCTAACTCATGCTCAAGGGTGGTAGCTATCCAGGCGAACCCCATGGAGAAATAATAATAGTAATAATGGTATTAATCAACAATTAAAATCAACATTACCAATATAATCCCTCGAGGGGCCCTACCACCAGCGGGCCGGATATAGTCGCCTTTTACGACACCCATCCAGCGTGGGATTGGGGTTGGTATTCTAAGCCGCCCCAATACGGCTAAAATCTAACCTACGTCTGGATATAATCTGATTTTCCCCCTAACATTATTTTTTAACCTGTATTAGCTATAGTTCGTCCTTAAAAACGAAAATTGTGAATTTTTTTGATAGCTAAGATGGCTTAGTTACTAAAATCTCTTTTAGTCTACTTTGTACTAAAACCTCATATATTAAATTAAAAATTTGTATTCCAAAACTAACATCCAAACTTACTCAACAGTTTGTTTGTTGTCTGTCGTCTGCTGTTGCGCCAATTATTTTAACTTTAACAGTTTTTGAAAAATACGGATTTTCTGAAATGTATAGACTATGGTTGTAAGGAAAGTCTGGATTGATGAAATGATCACTGAATTCTGATCCTTCGAGGAAATCGAAAATAACGATGGCCGAATCAAGTCACAAACTGCTGCCTACTGGTTGTTACAAGAATATTTGCAAGTTTCAAATTTTAAAGGGAAGGTTTTTTGACAGGATCTCTTTTTTGTAAATTTTCTGCTCCTTAAAAGAGACTCGTGAAATGGTTTTGACGCATATAATTTTTGCTTATAGCAACAGAATAAATCAGAATAGAACCTAAAAACGTAAAAAAAAACAAAAAAAAAAAATACCTACAATAAAATTCTGCTTTTCATTTTCGAACAAATAAAATGTGTTGATCCATATGCGATATGCATTTTTAAAATCACTTCGCACGCCATGAAATCCCGTTATAAAAAATAACAGCTCTCATAAAAACAAACTTTTATTGTACACTTGTAAAGTTCCGAGAATTTTTTCTGGATTTTTTATGAAAATGGTTCTTGTAAATTTGTTTTTCTTATTGAACACAGAAATTATTAAAAGGTATATTTGTTCTCTGTTAGAAGAAATTTGACGCTGAAGTATTTAGATAGTACGCACTAATGTAAAACTTTTTATATGTATAAGTTACATCTATAACTGATAGACAATTTCGGGTTCTATTTTGAATAGAATCTTAAGCCGTCCGAAATGAAAGTTAAAATTGTTACAACAATCAAAAAACTTAACTTGAGCGCTTGCTAACGAACCGATATTTTTTTTCCAATTAGCTTCAGTACACTGTTACAATGTATTCTTATAATATACGCTCGTGGCACATGAGAATGAAGGATTCATATTGTCTCTCATTCCAACGCTACTCGCACTGCAAAAAGATTCAGCAAATACGAAACTGAATGTTAATTTTTTTTGTGTGGAATTCGGCATTCGTCCGAAAGATTAAATAAAATAAATCGAATAGAACGAAAATTTTTATTCCTTTTGTGAATGTGCAAAGAGGTATAATCAGTTTTGTGAAAAAAATCATTTAGTATATCGAGGTATAGAAATCTTCAGAATTTGATCTTAATTTTATTTTAACTAACAATAAGTTCAGTACTTAGAATGTAATTGACTTCTTAACAACTAATATAAATACGTGTAATATAGAGATTTTGGCCCATCCTCCAAAAATATATAGATTTTCAGTGTTTTTTAATCCACTATCCGAAGTCAGTACATAATTATCTTGATAAATTTCTATACGATGATTTAATATAATCTACGAGTACTTAAATTGTATTAAAGCTTATAGTTATGTCTCTAACGCCCCAACTCAGAGTCACTAACGGTTACTTAAATCGCTCCTTAGTAAAGAATCACCATACAAATTCTGCACTAAAGAGCGATTTAAGTAACCGTTAGTGACTCTGAGTTGGGGCGTAAGTGGGTATTTGCATATGGATCCAATTTTCAGGTAATGATTAAGTTTGTATGAAACTAATAGAAAACTATTAGCTTTTCATTTCATGCGAGGTTAAAATTTTGATTAGTTCCAGCTATTGATTTACTCAGCAGGTTTACCTTTAAAACTGATTATTTAATTCATTTTTTTTCACGAATTTAGTAAAGTTGAATATTATTATTGAATTTTGTTAAATATTATTATTAGAAATTTTGATTGAAAAAACACGGTGTTTTTGACATTAAAAATATGCGGTCTTTCTGTGATCGCTACAATGCGTCGTGAGTATCTTCATAAAGACCACAACACGAATTTTGCGTTGTGAAATTTTTACAGACGCCCCAACGCGTTGTGAACTGTTTTTTCATACAATGAGCGTATTTGCAACTAAAACTGTAACTGATCGATGTATCTACGTGGAAGATATTTAAAAACAAATATTGCTAGGGGTATTTATAACAATTGATCCCATAACAACGATTTTTTGTTTGTCTGTGCGTTTATTCTGGCTAATCTCAGAAACGGCTAAACCGATATGAATGCGATTTTCATTGTTTAAGTAAGCATTGATACTGTTTTATTTTTATTTGCATCGCACACAAATAACAAAGTTATGTCATCTTAAATCCATCGATATAGTATGTACATACTTTTGATTGTCGTGTATGTGCTGTTCGTCTACCTATTAATTATAGGTTTCCCGAAGCTAAGCAAAAGCAGTCTTCAGTATATTTCAAAGCTATCCAAGCACTTTAAACTTATTATACTATTAATATCTAACGCCCCAACTCAAGAGTCACTATCGATTACTTTAATCGCTCCTTAGTAAAGTAATCTCCATACAAATTCTGTACTAAGGAGAGATTTAAGTAACCGTAGTGACTCTGAGTTGGGGCGTATGTCAATTAACCATTCAGTTTAACTCATCATTTATTAAACACATGGTTTGTATTCTTAACTAGACGTAGAACGTTGGCATTCTAAAATCAGTTTAGAGTCATAACATTGAAGTAAGTGCATTAGGAACAGTCTGGGTAGAACCATATATTAAATTACTCTCCACTATGTTTCATGACACGTAGCGTAAGTCGTAAAGATCTTACGATTTCCTGAAAACGAATGCCTTCTACTCCGCAACATGAGAATCGGAAACTTTATATCGATCAAAGTAAACACGTCGCGATCAAATGGTTTTCAATAAATCTGACTACGGAAAATACCTGCATTTCTTAAAAAGTAAAAAGTATCGTTTTATAGTAAATTTTATACAGTTGTATAAAAAAGCGGTCAAGTGCGATTTGGACTCGCGCACGAAGGGTTCCGTACCATTATCTATACAACATTAGACACTTTGTTATAATCTTTTTTGGAGTTATACTTCGTAAAGCGCGTTATGAAATAATTGGAAAAAATGATGAGAGTGTAAGATTTGTGACACAAAAGTAATTGACAAAAAACGTTACAGGTGATTTTTTAACGCGCGTTTTTAGCAAACGCGCGTTATGAAAAAATGATTATTATACTATACACTGAACTATTATTACTGTTATTATATATTTTTTTTAATATTGTTTGAATATTGTTTTTTAATATTGTTTTTTTAATATTATTTTTTTAATATTGTTTCATCAATAACTTACCAAAGTGTCTCTGATTTGTTGTACCTTGATCTGTCACCAGCTGGCGCCACTTTACATTAAATATTGGCTTGTCAAAATCGTCTGAATTTTGAACTTCATAGTCTTCCATCACCAGCAAGCCCTTACTGCAACACTGTGTTTTATCCGACACATAATAGTTGTTTTATTGTTTTTATTTATCAGTGAGGCAGAAATTTTAAAGCTCGTCCTTCTATTCGCGTGAAATGAACTGTTCATTCGAAAATAAGACAACAAAACGTAACAGTTGAAATCATCACATAAATTAGTGTTGTCGTAAATCATGATAATAGTGTAGTGCTTCGTCGAGTCGCAATAACCAAGATGTAACAGACGACTTTAATGCAAAATTGCCGCAAAAGTTGCACAATCACGTGCTCACTACTCTAACTAGCTCGAAAACTTTCGTACAGTTCGCTGTCTCCACTCATGAAAGACTTTTTGTAAGTACCGTAATTGCCTTTCTTACAGTTTCAGCGCGCCAATTATAGTAAAATGAATATCGCTCTATTCTGGAAGGCTTAATGTTAAATTATTATTCTTCTGATATGTTACTGTGATTGTGTTTGTGACAGAATTAATGTTTCTCATGTTGATAGAGATAATAGTACACACTGCAGTTCTTTTTATGAAGTTCGTTTCCAATTGATGTAATACTTCATGCCATCAAAAACATAACTTGTAAAAAAAACCAAGTCTCGCAAATTAGTTCTTCTACCGTAAAAAGTTGTGAGATCCATGTAATACCAAGTCGCTTAATTTATTCAGTCCCTACTTAAGGGTCCTTCTGTCTTAAGTTATTACGTAATTAGCTAACCTAACAAGTAACAACATCTTATAGTGACCATATTATCAATATTAAAAATCTTTTATGTTTTAAATAAATAGATCGACTTGACCATCGCATGAAAACACAGTGTACCTATCTCATAAGTAATACCTACATATTATATTAAATTTGATTGTTTAGCTTCAGGCTTCTAGCTTTATCCACAATGAAGTTATAGGGGGTCGAAAATGGCCTGAATTGCTTCGAGAAAAGGATGGTACGGCCGTGCCGCTTTTTTGCTCGACTTGGCGGGGGCACTGCCGTGCCCCCAGATAACAAAAATTCTTGTTGTCAGTCATTGAAGTATTATTACTAGCATATAGAACCGACATCGCGAACACAATGTGTGTCCCAATGAATTGGCGCCGATCGGCTTCAATTTTTAATTAATTCGTTCGATTTTGATAGGAGAACGGGGGCACAATTTTGAAAATAGAACATCCCGGCGGGACACACATTTTGTTCGAGATGTCTGTTCTATGATATTATACTTCAATGTTGTCAGTACATTGTTGAGTCGTTAACTAGTGTTACGTATAACATAATGTTACTCTACAATAAGTAACTGCACTATGGATGAACCATTAAGAATAATTTTTTATTTTGTAATTTCTTAGGAATCTGTTACGATTTTGTCACGTTTGTTGTTGTTGACGGGCGAAAGTAAGAGGAAGGTAGAAATACAAATTACGTGACTGAAATGTACGCACTCGGCTTTTGGTTATGATATTTTTGATGTATGTCAGGAACACGGATAATTTTAGTGCTGCAAGCCAAAGCCTAGCCATAAATAACTACCTCATTCGGAAATGGAAAACGGAATATCATGGTTGGCAGATAGGCTTCGTAAAATTAGCTTTACTATTAATTAAATTTCCACACGTATGCTACATTTATGTATATACGTGTATCACAATATTAATGATTTCAAAATTCATAATTTAACTGCCTCCTGTACAGGTTATACAGATACTCCTATACAGATTAGGTAAACCTAAGAACTTTAAAAAGATAAACAATGACAAAAAATAACCGACTTCAAAATTAGGGATAACTCAAAAACTACTCGTCAGATCTCGCTCAAAAAGTGGAACCACATGACAAGCACCAGCTTTCGATTAAAAAAAGAATAATTAAATCGGTCACCCAGTCGCAAGCTCTGAGGTAACCAACATAAAAAAATACAGTCGAATTGAATACCTCCTCCTTTTTTGAAGTCTGTTAATTAATAGTAAGTACCTTAAAGCTTCCCGCCCACGTCCGATAATCGGTGACCGATTTTTTGTAGGAGAAAAATAGAACGTACTGATAACAGTAGTGCAACACACACGTCCTATAAAAAGTCGGTCAGAAATAATATGGAAGAAAAAATCGGCTCCTACAAAAAGTCAGACGGGGGCGGGAAGCGTAATACATCTCGTGATCAATACTCAAATAAATAAACAGCGGTTGTGGTGTTGCTATACATATAAAGTCATGTAATTTCAATCCAATGGACCCTCAGGAGAATGCAGTGAAAGTTCTTAAGTACGAAGTTTCACATTAAGAGATAGATTTAGTAGTAACTAAATCCTTTAGCTCGTGTGATATGTATAAATCCCAAATTGATTTTGATTGGTGCTTCAATTAGAGCAAAGGATCGCTCTAGTAGGCTAGGTTTGCGTTGGTAATAACGGGCTCAGTCCATGCATAGCTAAAGTATTCCCAGGCTACCGTCAACTGTTGCGTTACACCGCAACGCTATGTCAACCCAGTGGGTCAGCATAGGTAAGGAGTATGACGAATTCCGAATGGGTTTACTCGACTCGAATCGATATGGATGTTAATTCTACCGGTGGCATGATTTGACGAAACTGTTCAAATTCAAATTCATTTATTTGCTCGAAAGTGGGTATGTAACAAGGTCTTAAATTAATAAAATTATAATATTATATCCCCCACATTCCACCATACGAGTATAAGGCATGCAAATTTCATTGTAGCAATTTACGTTTATATCTGTCAATATTCCATTTTTACATTATATTCTATATAATATATATTAATATATATATATATATATTAATATATTATATTAATTTATTTATACATGTTAAGATAATTGAATTTTATTAAGTCACTAATATATTAATTACTTTATAGTATTATATTATTACAATTTGTTATATATGTTACTCATGATAAAATTGTTAAAAGGGCTGTACCTCATACTCTCCTCACTATGTAATGGATTTCAAAAACTTTGGATAACCCAAATTAAAGAAATATTTAACACTTTTCATATCCCATACAAATCATTCAAGTGATCCGAATAGGACTAAAATCGATTAGAATGAAGTCATCAGACACTGTTTTCTTTATGTTTCTGTTTGTATGCACCGAAACTTGCCTTCAAATCTTTCTAAATTAAACTATTTGAAATATTGGTACCTATACTACCAATTGAAACCATTTAGTGTTTAAAAATAATTTCATGTCGACATAAATATTCAAATCGATTAAATATTATAAATTCATCAAAAAATTGATGGATCCTTTGTAATGGACCTAAATGGACATCGTCATTGAGTGGAAAAAGTGGAAATAATTAAATACAGTATGAAATAATATGTGTACGCCGTGCTAACGGCATAGTATAGTAGTAGCACCAATGGAACCTAAGACCTTATATAATACAATGTACCTATACTATTACAAATAAATGCATTAATTAATTAATTAATTCATTCATTCATTCATTGAATTCGGCAGCCTGGGGTAAGTAAGAAACCCTACCAAATATTTAAAAGTTTATCCTCACCAATCTGCCCTGAAGCAGCGTGGTGAAGTAAGTTCCAGTCCTCGTCAATTATGAGGAGACATTGTTATCTCAAAGTTATGTAACTGGAAAATACTCTCTGATAACCCAAACACCCTCTTAAAAGGTATTAACTTCTTGTGTGTATCATACTGTGAAACCGTCCATTAATTTTTAACGCAGACAGTATAATAAAAGTGTTAAAAATTATTAACCTGAAATTACCTTTTTTATTTGCACGCACCTTTTGTTACGTACTTAACAATTACATGCTGTCAAAAGTAAAAATCCGAATAAATTAACCTTAGCGCTCCCAAATTTCTGTGTACGGTAGGGTCGAGTAATAAAATTACCAAAAGCGGCTTTACTCCATGAATTACTGAGGCTTCCCTAAACAATCCCGCGTAAACTGTTGAGTTTTACGTACCTTATGGCAACAGAGTAAATAAAGCCTTACACTCGAAATTGATATTGAGTTAGCTTTAACTATTTTCTAAACCAAAACAAATCAACACTGAATCAAATAAAATCAGTTATTTGATTTGACTATTTGCTGAACCTGAGAATTAACTAAATGTTATTCTACATTGTGATTTACCGTGCGATTTCATGAAAATCCGTTCAGTAGATTTAGCGTACACCAGTGATATTTAAAAATATAGATACGTTACAAATCAACCAAAAAATCTGTTCCGAAAAGAGCCACAACACACACTCGTTTATATTTTGTTTCACTACACCAGTCACGTTGGTATAATACACGAAGACATTAATTTAATGCTGTGTGTCAAATGTCAAGCACTTCTGACAACAACAAAACCGTGCGTATTGTCTTGTATTGACAGAGCGACTACGAGCAGAATGGTGAACTGCCTGTTTTTACGCACTTCATCGTCGGCGCGCTGGTGACATATCTACTTCTTTTTTACATTATAATATCATTGGCGTACATCCATACATTCTCACATAGAAACTTTCACATCAGAGTTAGAATATTAATAGGATGATTAAATCAACAATAAATGAGAAAATTTATACAGCTCTTCCATTTTACATCCATGTTTGTCCATGTCCATCCAACCAATCCGCTGTATGAAAATTCTGTAGGACAAGTTCTTAAGTTATTAATTTAGATTTTTTATTAAGATTTATCTCATAATATCTCATAATCATAACAAAATTTATATCATAACGTAATGACTATGTATTATGATATAGCATTATATCATTACATGAAAGATAAAGATTATGATTATATAATGGATATGTAATTGTAGCAAACCTTATGAATATAATTATTAAGCCTTTAGCAATCCCGAATAATGTACCTTTCAAATGGTGAAAGAATTTTTCAAATAGGTGCCGTAGTTCCGGAGATCCTTCTCCACGAAATTATCCTCACAGAATTCGTCTTCTCTCTTTATAATATTATATTAGTATAGAAGAGTCTGGGTTAAGTAAGAACATTGTTTCCCGTAGTTTTCCATATTTTAGTTGATTGCTAGCCTTTCCTATATAAATATGTGACGTTAAAGAAACATTAAAAAAAAAGAATGCAATATTTTCTGAACTGAAACATAAAAACACAGCTAAATCATTCCACGTGTTAATGTCATTCGTAATGAATACAAATTACATCGTGAGCATATCGTGAGCAAAGCTTATTTAACTGTTTCAAATAAAATTGTCAAAGGCGTTGCTAACTGAACTCAGAAAATGTATGTAAGTAGAGCCTTAAAATTAACAAAGGCATTCTCTCTCATGCATAACTAATGCTAAAACGTTTGCAAACCTCCGCGCAAATGTTGAGTTCAAGTAAAGTCAACAGAGTGTACCATGTAACAACACAGCTCGGTTGGAATTGATGTTTACAACAACTATTTTTGTTTGTTCATATGTGCACTCGGACTTAACACAACTGCGTTGCTTTGTACCCCTTTGTTGTCTTAATACAGATGTTTCTACATGTGTGTTAATGTTATGAAATATTTATTTTGAAAAGGAATAAAAATTTTCAGATTTTTCATTTCAACATTCTTAGGTGAAGTTAGGGTGAAACGAAACAATATTTGTCTAAACTGACCGTCTTGTATTATTTATTAATTTTCAGTTCCATTCTAGAGCTATTTGTGACTGAAATATAACAAGTTAATATGTATGTTAGATGAACGTAACGATGCTACCTAACCTATTAGTCCAAAAATATATTGATTCCTCTCCAAAGAGTATAAATCTAGACACGCGGTAGCGTGTCAAGCCAATTTCAAGCTAATAGAACTGGCGAGCAGCACCGTGTATAATATTGCACGAACCATTTGGAGCCACTTTTGACCCCCTCATAAAACTCAAAAACTATTCCACATAAACCTGTCTAATTTTGCTCATTTATTGACACTTGCGAAATACATTCGTGCTCCAAATTTCATAAACACATCTCAAATGGTTATTTAGATATTAACGTCCAAAAATCGTCATTTTTATCACTGACTGACCTATAGATCAAAACTCTAACCCAGTTCCAGATTATCAAGTAACGTGAAATTTGGCATCAAGGTAGACTATTAGGCGTATAGAAAGAAAAAAATCTAAAAACTGAAAATTATTGATAATTAGTGAAACTAGTGAATTAGTGGTTCCACTGTATAATTTTACAAATAATAATAGGTATATTCATTATCTATAAACACATCTAATTTCTAGACAAAAAGTAATGATATCTCATCAAAAATATGAATGTGAAATGAGAGATTACATGTTCCTGTGACTAAAATTTTAGGCATTTTCACACAGAACTTGGCAACCATTTAGATATCTTTTTTTTTTTAATTGTCTTTCATTTCACATTTATGTTTTTGATGAGATATACTTTATGTATAGTAAGTACCTGCTACCAAAACCTACATATATTCTTGTTTCATCTTGTCGTATAAATATGCTGTCATGATGTTTAAACTAGAAATTAAAGATATTATTTTAAGATGTATCATGCAAAGTATAATAGTTATGCTATTAAGATATCGTCAAGAGAAGGACATTACGTAAAGTTTGTAACAGCTCAGGTACCGTGGGGAGTGCTCGGTAGTGTTTCATACTCGAAGCTCTTAGCTACGTGCTAAGATATACCGAGATACAATGACTATAATTATCACTGAACTATCATAACACTAGTATGCGCCTATTTATAGTTTTATAAAGCAGAAAATTACTGATGGAGTAAAGGAAAACGCTGTCTATTAAAATAATCTTTATAATCGGAATTTTACCAAAATAAATAATAGGTTTTTAGTATTTTTTTTTCTGATTTTTAGGTTTTCGAAGTAAAATTGGAACACAGTTTCGGCTTGACACGCACTTGCCCAGTTTTTAGTGAAAACTTTGTTAAAATGCTTTTGCATATTCATCTTTATCTTTATTTTGTTTTATTGTCGTTTAATTCTATGTTAAGTTCAAACACACAGGACACAGTCCCTAGATTTCGGAGAATTGGTTTGAGGAAACTGATATATATGAGTAACATAGAAGTATTAAAAAAACAGTACGCTCTATCCTTTGTTATTATTCAATTTTCGTTGAAATGGGCAACGAGGAATGGAAAAATCACAAGAATGTTTCTCAATAAAATTATCCTTCGTTTTAAACCTAACTTAAGTATTATATATAAAAATTTGATTTGATTGTAAGGGATTTCCATGATATTTACTGAGTTGAATCTATTCTACTCTTTTTACGTTCCACCTAACAAACCAATGTTGAAGAATGAAGGTCACTGTGCTTGGTACTACCTGGTTAAATGATTGACTAGGACTTAGATGAAAAACATCGTGACTTAAGAGGGTTCTTCAAGTTTCTGAATGATGTGTGATGTCTACCTACGTGTTTTTGGGCAAATTGGTTGATGGTTTAAACTTTAAACCCACACATTGTGAAAGGAGATCGAAGTGGGATTTCCATAAAAAAAAAACATAAACGTGTACTTATGTACGCGCGTGGGAAGTTATACTTCTTTGACATCATTAAATAAATATTTAACACTAGCTGTCTTGGCGAACTTCGTATCGCCTAATAATCAGTGAATGTATTTTACTTTGTTGTTATTTTTAACTTTTATAGTTTTGGTAGGTTTAACAAATCAGAGACCATTAAATTCCTACAATACCTACAATAAGTTAATGCTTGACTACAATCCCACCTGACGGTAAGTGGAGATGTGGTCTAGGATGTTGAGCGCACTAACTTAATAAAAGACTATTCACTCTTTTCTTGAAGTACTTTTTTGGAGTCTGTTAAAATTAATCACAACTTACGGGTAGTTTTCTTGAAGCGTAAATGCTTTGATTCATGTTCTTTGCTAACCTTCAAAATGCTACGATTATTGAGATTGGCTCACTATTTGTATCCGGCTTACAAGCTCGAGAACACTTAAGTAGCTCTTGTTTGAGTTGAGCTGGAATTGTTAGAATATGGAATGTCTTATAAGACTCTATGTCTCGCGGATTTCGCTGGATTCTTCTTGTCTGATAAGCTTTATTTCCATAGTAGATATCAAGAGTCATCTCGAAGAACTCGTCTATATGTCCGTGTAATTATATTTGTTATAGTTTGTGTTTGACAAATAGAATTAATTTATATAAAGTTAATTTGTTTAGAAAACATGCAAAGGTTAACGAGTTTAAGCATGTTTTTTTTTGGAGAATCTTTTATTTCGTTTAACAACTTTTTCGGATATGCATTAAAATAAATAAAAAAAGATTGGCAAGGCAAGCTTAATTTTTGGAAATTTTCAATGAACGGGTTCGAGCTTGTTTCATTTAGGATTACGGTACCTATATTAATCATTTTGTTTTTTGATGAATAGTTTTTGTACGCAGACAGTATATTAACAGTCCTTTGATCTGTTTTAGTTTAATACCTACTCAAATAAGTTATTAAGGTGCCGGCGATTTTATTTAACTTGGGTTAAATTACCCGGGTGTCTTAAGTCTACTTTTAATACGACTCTATTCACCAATGCACCTAGGTAAATTAAATCTACTGACCGAGGTGAATTAATGTTCTTACGTCAATATAACAAAGCAAAGGTTACTCAAAATTATTTTTTACGATATATTTGTTCACCGACTTTAGTGTCAGTATTTTAACATTTGTTAATTAAGAAAACAATAGGTAAGATTAGTATATAAAAACGTAGCTATTCTGAACAAGCCGATAGTTTTTAACGAAGTCTATTCAACAAATTTAAATTCACTTTAACGAGCCGAAAGCCACATCAAAAACATATTAAACTCCACTTTGCTAGATGCAGAGATTTTAAACGCTTTATCTACAATTTTTTCTTATTTTGAATGCATGTTCCAATTTTTAATAAATTTTGTACGATATCGAATTTTATTAAAAATTTACGATGCAACAAACGTCAATACCGTAGCGTAATAAATAATATATGTACGAATAGGAACTTTTAGTAATCAGATATAATAGCTTTCTTGCTTGTCGACAATATGCGATACATATTTGCCTTTAGTTTTAAAAATCTTCATAGACTATCAAGTCAAGACCTGCTTATTCTTGCAAACAAATGGTATTAAGCTTGGCTTTTGCTAAAAAATAATGCTGAGATCGATTTTTAGTTCTTAGTAGGTTAATTTAAGAATTAAAAAATAAAATATAGCCCCATCACTTGCATTTTTGATAGCCATGATATTGATTCTCGCTTTTGTTTTAATAAGTGTATCAGTATAAAGAAGAGTTAAACTTAACTATGCAAACCGATAACTTGTTATGACTTGTCACGAAAAATTAAAAACAGTTTCGAACTTGGATAACGCTGAAGAGTGAAGCAAAAGTCAAATAGAAGTGTTATCAAAAGAACGCCATTTACTAGAACGTCCCCGGTTCTCAAGCATTGCCTCTAGTAAATTGAAACGGAGATCGCTGCGAGAGACAAGAGTAGGATTTGTGGCTCTTGGCTCTCGGCTCTCTAGTGGTGAAACTCGCGGGTACTGAACATATTATCTTTGTAATATGTTGCTCTCATAACAAATTTGAGTGTAGAAGCTCTGTGAATATCGGTCCGTCATAATGTCTGACAATATGAAGTCCACCAATACGAGGTCTGTCAATATAGGGTCCGTCAATGTGAGGTTCGTCAGAATGGGGTCTTGAATATATTAAGCTCCTTCAACATTAGGTCCTTCCTTACTTCCATTCACGAGCTACCAACATATAATTTTTACTTAAATATTAATATATATAAGTACTTTGATGTAGTGATATGTTTTAGAAAGAAAATTACTCTTGTCCAGTCAGTGTGGTATATAATATAGTGGGTAAATATTAAGTAAATATAAAACAGTACTAAGTAGTTACATGCCATTATTTCCTAAGTGTAACAAACTAATGATATCATACTTACGAGTGCTTTATAAATAATGTCCCTGCAAGTTGTACAGGAACGTCGATACTAATAATCCTTGCTCCAGTTACAGCAGAAACTTCCACATTATGTCTGGCTCGGTTCCCGGCCGTAACTAATTGTGTTCAGGCTAGTTCATTTTTTCTTTATAAACTTATACGAGTACTAGCTGTTGCCCGCAGCTTCGCATGCGGAATTTATGCTTATCATATTTGTACACCTTGCAGAAGAAAATTTAAAAACAGGTTAATTTATATTGAAGTATTTATATTTAGAAATTTATCCTACTGAAACCTACGATACAATCACAAATCATTCCTCCGGGAACGGATTTTGAAAAATAAACAACATTAACATTAGTTTTTTTCATTTTCATGAAAAATTTTGAAAAACTCGAAAACATAATATATTCCATCAATTAAATGAAGAACGTTTGTTTCAAATTTAAAGCAAGACGTTGGTGTTTTAAAAATATTCCGTACTAAGTTTCATCTTGTTTCCTGGGAAAACTTTTAATTTTATCGCGACTAAAAGTTTTTTAAAACGTGATCCAAAGTATTAGGAACAACTTGACTAATTTCCGTCGAAATCAGTTCAAGGGTTTTCATGTGATGCCCGGACAGACAAACAGACAATAATACTCCTGTCCTTTTCTCTCCCTCTCCCGCTCCCCGTCCCTCTCCCTCTCCCTCTCCCTATCCCACTCCCGGGCCCTATCCCGCTTCCTGTCCCTCTCCCTCTCCCTATCCCGCGCCCTGTCCCCCTCTCTCTCCCGCTCCCGGGCCCTCTCCAGCCTTCTGTCCCTCTCCCTTTCAATCTCTCTCCCTCTCCCTCTCCCTCTCTCTCCCTCTCCCTCTCCATCTCCCGCTCCCTGTCCCTCTCCCTCTCCCATTTCCGGTCCCTCTATCGCTTCCTATCTCCCGCTCCCGTCCGTAAAGTCCTCCACAAATTTTTTTTGTTTCTCACTATAAGCTTACATATTAATTTTCATATTTCTGAGCTTGAAATTGACCAAGTCCTGGAAAAACTTGCAACCTCTTTATTTACCTCTTAGGGGATGAAATTCCAAAAAACCTGTTAAAATTAACGTAGTTTCTTAAATATTTAAAATCCCTTAGTATTACCCCTTATGGGGATGAACTTCGAGAAAACAGTGGGTACAGTTATTTTTTGTGTCTAACTATAAGCTTACATATAAATTTTCAAGTTTTTTACTACAAAACTGACGAAGTTGCCATACTAACTTGCACTACCTAATTAATTAACCCTTCAGGGGAGGATTTTCCAAAAAAACACATTACTGATTATTTCTAATCTTGAGCTAATATAATATTTTTTTATGTTTTTAACTTCAAAAATGACGAAGTTGCGTAGTAAGTTCCATCCCCTAAATATGTCCTTTAAGGGATGATTTTCAGCTAAATTTTAACTTTTTTTAATAACAATAAACTAACATAAACATTTTCATATTTATAACTCTAAAACTGACGAAGTTGATTTGTATGTAAATGACTTCCAACCCCTATTTTTAGGGGATGAATTTCAAGAAAACAGTGATGCAGTTATTTTTTGTGTCTAACTATAAGCTTATATACAAATTTTCACCCTTCTTACTTCAAAACTGACGAAGTTGCCCTACTAAATTGCGCCGTCTTAATTAACCCTTTAGGGGATGATTTTCCAAAAAACATAATACTTATAAATTTTGTTTCTAAACTGGAGCTAATATGTAAATTTTCATGTTTTTAACTTCAAAAATGACTAAGTTGCCTACTAAGTACCATCCATTCAATTAACCCTTTAAGGGATGATTTTCCAAAAAATGTGTTAAACTTAATTTTTGTTTATGACTATAAACTTACATAAAAACTTTCATATTTACAACTCTAAAATTGACAAAGTTGGTTTGTATGAAAATGACCTCCAACCCCTATTTGTAGGGGATGAATTTCGAGAAAACAGTGATACAGTTATTTTTTGTATCTAACTATAAGCTTATATATAAATTTTCACCCTTCTAACTTCAAAACTGACGAAGTTCCCATACAAACTTGAACAACCTTATTCGACCCTTTAGGGGTTGATTTTCCAAAAAAACACATGACCCTTAAATTTTGTTTCTAATTTTGAACTAATATATAAATTTTCATGTTTTTAACTTCAAAAATGACGAAGTTGCGTACTAAGTTAAATTGAAGAAATTAACCCTTTAAGGGATGATTTTCCAAAAAAATGTGTTAAAGTTAACTTTTGTTTATTACTATAAACTAACATAAAAAATTTCATATTTATAACTCTAAAACTGACGAAGTTGGTTTGTATGAAAGTGACTTCTAACCCTTATTTGTACCCCTTAGGGGATGAATTTCCAAAAATCCGTTCTTAGTGGACGTCTCCTTAGCAGGAACTATCTACCTACCAAATTTCATCTTAATCGGTTCGGCAGTTTCTGAGATTTTTTGTTTAATCAGCGGTGTGTCGCTTTTCAATTTTATATATATAGACTAGATTAGTCATATTTGAAAAATTCCCAAACTTTGTGATGAATAAGGGAAATAATACTTTTCCCGCCAAATCCTGTAGGGCGATTGCTAAATCTCCTGAATTCTAGGTTAAACCAGCTGTTTATCTCTTGTTCCATCATTAAAATATCCAAACATCTTCACAAACTTTTTCATTTATAATATGACTTTACATACATATTGGTTCGACAGAAACTATAGTCTTCTCTGAAAGGCTTTCTGGAGCGTGTCGCGTTCTATAAGCAATATGTTAGGGTGAGCTTGGCTGTTGGTATGATTTTATATCGAGCCTGAATAATATACCTACTAACATAATTCTTGACAAAAATAACCGACTTAAAAATAACTCAAAAACTACTTGTCAGTTCTCGCTCAAATTTAAGTGAAACTACATAACAAGCACCAGTTTTCGATTAAAAAATAATCATCAAAATCGGTTCACCCAGTCGAAAGTTCTGAGGTAACAAACATAAAAAAATACAGTCGAATTGAATACCTCCTCCTGTTTTGAAGTCGGTTATAAATAAACAATAGGGATGTTGACACTCTCAGTAAATTAAAATAAAATTATGTTTAAAGTATCAAGGAAAACATTTAAACACCTAAAATATTATTCTTTTGTCGAAATCAATCACAATAAATTAAATATAATTATTTTAAAATGTTAAAAATAGTACTCATTGTCACGTGAACTCAAACGCCATTTTGAGCTTATGACGTCATTGTTCGTATTTTATATGCAAGTGCAACTAACTTCAGTTGACAGATAGTATTGAATATCGGCAAGTGACGTCACGTGACGTTTTTGGTGGGAAATTTGAAATTGATTTTTATTTATCAATTTTTGTCTTTAAATTGAAGATTTATTATTTTTATAATATTTTTTTTTCATGAATCATAAGGTTCTATCTATAACATCAAATTGAATCCTAAAATGAGTCAACATCCCTATTCAGTGACTATTGACGTTCATATCAAATCGCGACTGATATGAAACTCTTTAGTATCCTTGGTTTCAACACCCTTTTAACCATATTACAACGGTCCTAATAAGGAAAAGAACAAGTAGATGCAAAATTCTTAACTATACAATAGAGATGTTGACTAATTTTAGGATTCAATTTGATTTAATAGATAGAATCTTAAGATTCATGAAAAAAATATTATAAAAATAATAATCTTCAATTTAAAGACAAAAATTGATAAACAAAAATCATTTTCAAATTTCCCACCAAAAACGTCACGTGACGTCACTAGCCGATATTCAATACTATCTGTCGACTGAAGTTAGTTGCACTTGCATATAAAATACGGACAATGACGTCATCATCTCAAAATGGCGTTTGAGGTCACGTGACAATGAGTACTATTTTTAACATTTTAAAATACTTATATTAAATTTATTGTGATTGATTTCGAAAAAAGAATAATATTTTAGGTGTTTAAATGTTTTCCTTGATACTTTAAACATAAATTTATTTTAATTTACTGATAGTGTCAACATCCCTATTATCAGATCGTACAATAGTTTAAATCATGTAATTTTTTACAACACGATTTTAAATATTGAATTAAATAGAATGCTCATTCAAATGAACAACGCAAAACTATTTGATATAGATTTATATTTTTTGGACTAAAATTTCAACAAGTTTTCATACAAATGGTTTACTTAAAAGTGGTATTATTATCAATGCGTACCATACCTTTTAATGCTGTTCCAGAATTTTGGAGTTATTCAACTCTGTTAATCACATTTAATATTCACTGTGGTTATTCTATTTATTCATGCAATGGTGAAAATAGATGATGTGTCATTTTCGGACTTTAAGCAACGTTGCAAGACAAGTAATGGTTAACCTAACCATTAGTTAGTTTAGTAACCATTAGTAGATTAGTTACCTTAAGTCTAACTTATGCCCTCGTGCTCGTAGTGCCCCATGCTGAACAAGACACGAGAAGTTTGTCCTAAAGTTTTGTCTTAAGCAGTTACTAACCAATTTGCAACCGTTCACAAAGTTATTTCGGCCATTATAGAAACGACACTATCTTCTATATATCCTCAATTTTCTATACAAATAAATAAAATTGGAGTGTCTGTTTGTAATATTAAAATAACCGCTTTTTACTAAGTGCATTTGGATGTATGTATACACGGTACATATACCAAAACAACATTTTTTACAATTTTTTGTCTGTCTGTCTGTCTATCTGTCTGTTTGTTCCGGCTAATCTCTGAAATGGCTGGACCGATTTTACGGGACTTTCACTGGCAGACAGCTGATGTAACAAGGAGTAACTTAGGCTACTTTTATTTTAGAAAAAAAAAATAGTTTGTTAGGGGATACGAAGTTCGCCGGGTCAGCTAGTATATTAATAAAATACGATAGTAGCTGCTATATCTTTAGCGGTTCTAGCGGCTTGAGTAATCGATCAAGTTTAGCAACAGCGGGCGCAGTCTTATCCAAGTGATCGCTAGTAGATTTCTTAAGCACCTCCGCGCTTCGGAGATCTAGGGTTTGTTCAACCATAGATCCCGGTTGTTTTCTCTAAATATAAATCGTTAAGCCATGACGGAGGCCTTTCGGCGACCAAACTAAGTTTGGATCTTACCTCTCCACCAATCCTCACTAGAGAAGCGTATTGGAGTTTACTTAATTACGAGTAGCTGCTTCGAACTCAGCCGTTAATGGGTGTAAGTCGATATTATTAAAATAATTGAAACCCCGCCATCCAATTTGAAATGTAATACTATTTGAATGTTGTTTGTAATAAACTTAATTGGTGTAAACAAACATCATTAGATCCGATAAAAGAGGATAAGGGTCTGTGAGTAATCATTACTTGTGACCGAATAGACCAATTGAGTCGAGATGAGCTGATGTTTTTTCTCGGGTCCAACAGCGAAAAAAGGAATCGTAGTGCGAGGGTGCGTCTTTTTATTCGATTTATTTTCTATGTATTTTATAGTTGAATCAACAAATTGTCTTTACAAACCGAAATGTTACAGACAATATTATAAGATATGGTTATATTACGTTATGTAGCTTACTATCCTAATATTGTCTTAATCTTACTTTGAAGTTTACAAGCAGTTTTTGGTTCCGGCTAGGCGATTAGGTTCTTTGCCCAAAGAGAGTTTAAGCTTAGTTAAAATTTAATTGAACAAGTTCACTTTGAAACTAGCAGACTACAAGGGGAGCGTAAGGCGATACAATTACTGAAGCGTCAAACTAGCCGACTTGAAGTACGTAAAGAAACGTTGTAACGTGCTACTGTTGTTTGAAAAATTAAACATTTTTAACCCCCAACGCACATAGAGGGTGTTATAAGTTAGACATCTCTGTATTTGTGTATGTGTATCTGTGGATCTATATGCCTGTCTGTGGCATCATAGCTCCCAAACGTATTTTGATCTAGTTTTTTTTGTTTGAAAGGTGACTTCATCGAGAAGGGTCTTAGCTACGAGTATGTTTAGTGTAAATAAAACTGTCGGGGTATTTTAATTTTAAATTAAAATGGGCATGATGACAGATTTTGAAATACTGTTCTATATTATTGGAAAATATATTATAATTACAACGTATATCATATTTCCGCAAAAAAATAAGGTTTAGTATAAAATAAATACATTTCAATTTATAAGTTTAAAATTCGCACCAAAACACTTCGAAGTGTCATGGCGTCGCTTGTGACGTTACGCCTCAGTAAAATAATAGACAAGATGTCATTGTCAGTATTGTCATATTAAAATTTAGTTATCTACTTAACTACTTAATACGTGTAAACCGGGCTTAAGTCAGCTCAATAATCAATACCCATTGAACTGATCATTTTTTTTCTGTTTTTTTTTTATTACTAATTTCAATTTTATTGTCACCAGCCACATTATCTCACCATCACCCTGGGTTGACTGGTAGAGAATGCCAATAGGCATTAAGTCCACCCTTTGTAAGCCTGTATTTAGGATGTTGCAATAAAGATTTAATAAATAAATAAATAAAACTATAGAAATACCAATATACGAGAGTTAAATAGGTATTTAAAAATCTCAATATTGAATAACACGGCACGGCAACCATAAACTTAAATGAAAATCGTAAAAGGCACGTAACAAAAACCAAATAAACTTCCTTATGAAGGAAGTTACCGTACGAGTAGGTATAACAGAAAATTAAAAAATAACACGTGCTATACGACTTCCATAAATGTCGTTAACAGTCGTATTATTTCATTTTAGCACAACATGCCTGTCAGTTAATTAAAGTTTTATGAAAACTGTAACACTCGACTGGCTAGCATGATGAATATGATTGCGCTACGAATTATTCCAAACTGAATTTCGCCTGCCGAGCGTAGAGGTAAGTTATGTATAAATGGGTTGGTTTTCACGCGGAATTACACATATGACAAGTGAGCATTGCCAACTGCTATCGTGTGGGTTGGTTTATTTTGTTAGGAAAAAAGTCTGTTGTGAGCTAGTTGAACTATGACAGTTGAATGGGAGACCGCTGATGGCTAAACTGAAGATTAAAATAATAAATAAACACAAATTCATAGTAGGTTTTCACCTGTGTCGCGGGTGGCATGGTCGACACATAATAAACACATCACTATAACACCTATAACTACAAATATTTATCTGTCACATAAATATCTGCCCCAGCCGGGAATCGAACCCGGGACCCCTCACTTCGCAGGCAGGGTCGCTACCAACTAAACTACAGGGTTAATGGTAATATAAAACCTCAATGATTTTATTTACGGCTGCATAAATTGATTATATGGTTGAATTATATTTAACTAGTTTTGACTGACTATAAAATGACGTTAACACCTTTCTTCCAGCGCGTTACTATTACGTTACTACGTTATTGTAATAATTCATGTTGTAAAGACTAAGAGAAAGCAATTACATTAAAAGTTGGAAGCAAAGCAACCATAACAATAGGTGATTTATCAGATTAGTGTCATTGTTTCCCTAAAACACTTATACATACATATTTGAGCTTACTAACATTTATTACGTTGTCGTTTTGTTGTCTTATTAACCTCGTTTATTGAAAACCTCAAAACCCAAACGTAGTAGGTAAGTACAATTTATAACATGTGAAATTATTCCCTATCTTATTCGTTGGTAACTCATACAATTTGTCATAGCTTAATCTATTTAACCTTCATAACTAATTATGTTTATACATTAAACGACTTCAATGAAACTGACTAATTTGTGGGTTTATTTCATAAACGTTTGATTTGGGCCGTGCTTTGGAGCTGGATTTTGAACTAGAATTATAACATTGACAAAATAATGATAATAATAATTGGATAACGAATTAGATATGCTCTAGGTGTTTAATGTGTTGACAACTTCGAAATATTAATAGTAATGAGTAATGTGTGAAATCTTCAGCATTTATTGTAACAGTCCACGAGTGAACGATAAAAATATTTCTCAGATACACTTACCCCAGATAAAGCAATTATACCTTAAAGTGTTTAATAATGCTTATATTCACATTTTGAAGCTAATTACTGTTCTTCAAAACGAATGCAATCGTGATAGTAAAACTACCTCGTGCATTAATGCTACAGTGAAAACAATTGCACATTGTACGAACACTCAGATTTCTCTTTGTATTTTGTCGTCTGTTCAAATAAGGTGGGATATTAAGGTAATTAGACGGTATTATAACGCCAAACGTCTGATTCAATGTAGTAAAATAACCTCGTTTCTGATTCTAAATTCTCTCTAAATAGAGCTTCCCGGTGTTTAAAATTGGGGGCCATCTGTGTTAACTGAAGAGTAAAGTCAAAAATGTAACAAGTATATGAAGAACTTACACTATTATTTAAATTCAAGTTTTTGTCAAAATTCTCGATGTCGTCCGTCCACAATTTCTCGTCACAATGTCTCGTCTGTCCACAATTCTCGATGGTTTTAAATGACATTTTAATCAGACGCTATCTGATGATTAAGTTTGTTAATCATCCATCTTAATGGTTAATAAAATAGCATACTATCGTGTAATAAACATGTCATATATTTGCAACGAAAAACGAAAAAATAAGTATTAATTTACTTGTACGCCTCACTTTATGTTGTGGATGTGATGACATACATTTTCTATTGTTCTAATATCCCCGATACAATTTAGGACATCGATTGTACACCGCTAGTGAAGGGTTTAAAGTTAAGTAAATCGGGTTCAATAATATGATACGCCACAGTTTAGTAGATAACAGAAAGTTCAGGCAGTACCCGAGTTCCCTCGCTCTGGGTCAAGAGCGACTTTTTTAGCCTTTACTAATGCTTTTACAGGCATAACAGCGTTTATTTTTGCACTCAAATCTTTACCAATGACAAAAAGCTGAGGAAGAATAAAAAGTACAATTTTGACCTTGACCCTGGAAAATAGAGATTCTTTGCAAATATCGCAATGACTTTGACTGTAAAGCAGGTGTAAGCATCTTTTTATGTCTATTTGGTGATATTGTTTGAAATTTTATTAAAATCTGCACCCTTGAAATGATTTGGGAAGAACTTAGTTACAGTTGGTAGATACAGTCACTAGATTTCACTTGTTAGCAATGATATTATAATTTTATAGAAACTTGGTTTTGAATATTTTGAAGTTCTTGCATTGATTTTGTGTAGCTTCTGCTAAAATCTCATTATTTTTTTAATTACAATAAAAAAAAAGCGGCCAAGTGCGAGTCGGACTCGCCCATGAAGGGTTCCGTAGCAGCAAGTAACATAATATAAAAGTTCTTGTAGTTCGTTGTAACTTTGATCAATGTTTTTTGCGGTTTACGATTTATGACGTATTAAAAAAAAAACTACTTACTAGATCTCATTCAAACCAATTTCCGTTGGAAGTTTGCTTGGTAATGTACATCACATATTTTTTTTAGTTTTATCATTCCCTTATTTTAGAAGTTACAGGGGGGGGGGACACACATTTTACCACTTTGAAAGTGTCTCTCGCGCAAACTATTCAGTTTAGAAAAAAATTATATTAGAAACCTCAATATCATTTTTGAAGACCTATCCATAGATACCCCACACGTATGTATGGGTTTGATGAAAAAAACATTTTTGAGTTTCAGTTCTAAGTATGGGGGGGGGAACCCCCAAAATTTATTGTTTTTTTTTCTATTTTTGTGTGAAAATCTTAACGCGGTTCACAGAATACATCTACTTACCAAGTTTCAATGGTATAGCTCTTATAGTTTCGGAAAAAAGTGGCTGTGACATACGGACGGACGGACGGACGGACGGACGGACGGACGGACGAACGGACAGACAGACAGACAGACAGACAGACATGACGAATCCATAAGGGTTTAGTTTTTTGCCATTCGGCTACGGAACCCTAAAAACTAAAAAAATTGCATAGTTTGACATTTTGCTACTCGCAGATCTTGATTGTAGATTGAACAGTATCGGTTGTATATTTGTGTGGTTTTTCTTGCCAACCACCTTGCTGATTCGACGGCAGCAATCATTTATAAGTGTTTTAGGTATTGTTTGATTCGTATCGATAGTTGAATGGTAAGGTTTGTCTTTAATAATACATAGTGCATCTCTTATGCTTTCATATGCCTTTCAGTTCTATTTAATCGACTTCAAAAAAAGATGACTTCAAGGAAATTATTCGGTTGAATATGTTCATGTTTGTTACTTCTTGTCACTTGTTGTATATACTTTCAGATTAGTCCCATATTTTTCAAACTGATGACGAGATCCCTGAGCAACACAATTTGAGCTATTTTTATAATCACGTATCATTTGTAATTGATAATAAACAATTACAATTTTCGGAATACTGCCAGGACCTAACCATTCATACGGAAGGTCTGTGATGATTTATAAAACCAAAATTGAAAAAAAACAATGCATTAACTTCGTAACATGAGCTGGTTTGAATATAGGTCATGTCGCAGAAATCAGAGTTTGGGACCAACATACATACCTACTCTTTTACTTTGCCGCGTATATCAACCAACCACTGAGCAAAAGTACTATACGATTTTAATTAGCCTCTTGTACTTGCACTGCTTTAAACGTAAAAATAAATGAGTATTCACCTTGACACGAAGTCGGAATGTGGAGAAAAATACGAGCCATAAATTAAATATTTAAGTGCGGAAGGGACAAATGTAGAACTTCTATTATTTAAGAACCTAAGGCCTTTTCATGAATCACTCTGATAAATTTTGACTAAAAAAAGTATCAAGAGTGTATTGTTTTAAAACGAATATTGACATACTGTACCGATATGAATATATATATGATATTATGAAACAACAGTAATAAATATGCCCCCTATATAATTAGATTTAATAAATAGTTCTGTTATTATGTCGTTATTTTACACGCCTTGCACGCATTTTACAATACCTACCTGATTTTCAAACATCAACATTTTCCAACCAGAATCGGAAACAACTACGTTACGTAAATAGGTAGTCATGTGAATGATTATATAAGAGTTTCATTTCTTAATCGGATTTAGGTATACAACTCTAAAAAAGTAAGTCCAACAAGTAGAATCTCAACCTTAGAGTGACCGTGAACCTGACCTTACCCTACCGCTGAGATATACTTTGTAAAAATTTCATTTAGTTGACAATGAATAATGACTAAAAAAACACCCTTTTTTAAACCACGCTAACGAAACAGATTGGAGAGGAAAACAATTAAACAAAGAGCGGTTTTAATTCTTTATTTCATTTTTCGAGGTTTCCATATCTAGCACCTAACAGCTCGTCACTAATTAAGAATAGTGTTTTTCCAGTAATTACATACGTAGTATCTTAACCATTAGCTTTATTCACAAGATCAGATTCATGCAGCGACGGAATGACTAACGCTTGGTATTTCTCTACGTACGCCAATACGCGATGACGAATTCTGAAGACGAACAAGGCTTAACGATACAGTATAAGTGGTCTGTAGTGGGTAAAGGGAACATTTTCAAAAAACTGCAAGTCATTGGAGATGTATACTGTATACCTAGTGTTTAGTGAAGATTACGTTTCTATACAAACAGATTTGGTAATTATTAGACCAGGTGAAGTGATAATAAGAGGAGGGTCCATACATCTCTCTAATCATCAGCCATTGAAGTCCTCTCCATAGCTTAATGAGTGAATTTGATCTTGTCGATTAGGTCAGTAGTAAAGCAGAGGGTAATCAGTACCTTTGGAACTAAGAAGGCTTCTGATTGATCTTAGTGAAATTGAGTTAAATTAATACCTATGTTCGAGACCAACATGACCAAGACGACAGGTGGACTACAAGAATAACCAGGTGGAAAGGCCCAAGAGGAAAGAGACTCGTAAGAAGACCTCACACGAGATGGCAGGACGAGGTAGCGAAGGTAGCCGGCCCAAACTGGATACAGGTCGCACAGGACAGAGACAAGTGGACCCTTTTGGAGGAGGCCTTCACCCGAAGAGGGGTTCTTGCAGAATAAAACTAAGAACTTCTTATATTATAAAAAAACATATATTGATCATGAAATATTTAAAAAATGTACAATAGATTTAGTTTTTTTTTTTTTTTTTTTTTTGTATTTATGTTTGTATTTTTTTTTTATGTTTGTATTTATAGAAGTTTTTCATTCATTTTTATTTTATCTGTACTCTTATGCAAGAAATAAAAGGCTTTTTTATTTTTATTTTATTTTATTAATACCTATGTTCAGAAGTATGTACTGCTCTTAGGAATAGTTGAGTGAAATTAGCCTTAGTTAGATCGCATTTACTCTGTATGTAGCAAATTTACAACGACGTAAGTGTGATGTGAAATTCACACCCCTGAGATACGAACTTAAAGTTATTTCACGTCAGGATCCTTAAGGATAATGCACGCTTTGTTCTCATTATGTCACCCTTCCTTTAATCTACCGTGTGAAGTGATTAATTTTAATATTTAAACCAGTAATTTCCTACCCGCTTCCTATGTGATCTTCAGGGAAATGGTTTTCATCAAAACAGGACTTAGGTACAGTTAGTAAAACAAAATTTCATCTTATTGACTGGTCAACCTTATTTTACAACGTTTATAAAGTGAGATTGATAAAAACCTGAAAAGAAGACATACAAAAAATATTACACAATTATCTTTCACTCAGACTGAAAACAACTATAAAACACAAATATTTTATACGTACAGACAAACAGTCAATCAAAGCGATTTCAAAAGTAAATTACAGTATAATTATAAAATGTAATCTTATTGCAATTTCTAACTGGCAGTCCTTCTGTAGAGGACAAAATGAAGTAAAAAACGTCGAAAAAATTTAATGAAACTATCAGAGAGACGTTTTTTGAAGGAAAATATCGTCATCTCACATGCACATGTAAAAAAATCACCAAAAATCCAAGGCACTGTATAAATCAGTGCACTTTCATGAATAAATTTTGGATATGTTTTGGTAAGCACGTAGCTGCCAATTTCCAACTTTGCCAGTTCAGCCATCAGCGCGCTCGAGTTAGAATTTGGCCAGAGCATAAACGTGCCAAATTCCATGCATGCCACACTCGCTCGAAAAACGTGGCTTCTATCGAGTTTAACAATCTTGCTAAATCACCTATTGTTATGGTTGCTTTGCTTCCAACTTTTAACATAATTGCTTTCTCCTAGTCTTTACGACATGAATAAAATTGTTATAACAGGTCTGCACTTCTGCAGGTAACGCGCTGGAAGAAAGGTGTTAAGTGCTCATTTCATAGTCAGTCAAAACTAGTTAAATATAATTCAACCATATAATCAACTTATGCAGCCGTAAATAAAATCATTGAGGTTTTATATTACCATTGACCCTGATATGATCAATATTTCTTGGATCAAATAAATTGCTCACTAGCATAGGTATTTTCAACTGAGAGGTTGGCGTGCAGGATCCGATCCACTAAATTTAATTATTGCAAGAGTTAGTATCCACCACAAAATAAATTTGGAAGCTAAAGGAGACGAGAAAACTACATTTTTTTATGGAAATAGCCGGCCAACGAGTTGACGATCCACCTGGTGGTATGTGGCTATCGTCGCCCATAGATATTAGCACCACCAAAGGCAACAACACCAAAGGCATCACTGATGCGTTGTCGGCCAAGAAAGAAAGAAGAAAAAGAAAGAAAGAAAACTGACTCTCAAGCCCCTAGCCGGAACACGACGAGTCGTTTGGCGGCTGACTCATGTTCAAGGGTGGTAGCTATCCAGGCGAACCCCATGGAGAAATAATAATAGTAATAATGGTATTAATTAACAATTAAAATCAATATTACCAATATAATTCCTCGAGGAGCCCTACCACCAGCGGGCCGGGTTTAATCGCCTCTTACGACACCAATCTGCCGTGGGATTGGGGTTAGTATTCTAAGCCGCCCCAAAACGACATAGTTAACAATCATGTATCAACTCAAGTAATTAAAATTGCAACAAGCAGTTGTCCATTTTATACCTGACACTTGACTATACAAGCTGGTACAGAGTAGTGTAAATAGGATCTCTAGTTACTGATAAGCCTTCACTAATGTATGGCAATAAGGGTAAAGACGAACCAGAAGAACCTCGTTACTTGAATAGAATCATGTTACAGATTTCAGAACAAACGTCGGAAGAGAATATTAAGAGAAAGGATGACACGAAGAGCTTTGTCTGAGACAAAGGTATGACTATCAAAAGCCACGCCAGAACTTACTCGTTATTATACTCAAAATCAACCAAACCATACAGTATGTATATTTAGACTTGTATTTTTAGATAGTGAGAATGTTTGAATGAAGACAAGGTTGAAGAAGTCTTAATAAGAAGGCATCATTAAGAGAATTATATTCAGTTCTTAAAAGTCGAATACTACCAACCCGCTTTCAGTCAATTTATGAACAATATTATTTTAAGACTATTGATAAAACCCTTTAAAATAAACTCAACACCCAGCAATGGAAATGTAAGTTAGTTTAATAAGGAAGTTTAGTATGACTAAACATTGTAGTAATAAGAATCATAAATTTAATATTCTCTAAAGTCACGTTTAATTGTTGTTGATTAGGCGTAATGATTGTTTAAAGACAAAGCTTTCAACTAATTGGTTTTTAGGATTACTTGCAAGATTCAAGCCATATTATTTTTAGGCCTGTAAAACATTATAATCGTTAGTAAATTCTAAGTGAAATTTACAGTATAAATGTTAAGTATGTTTATTTAAAATCGTGTAATATATGAAACTATATTACTGTTCGATTGAGCTCATATTTAGAAAAAAAAACATATTTGGTTCGTAAAAATAATTATTGACAAACTTAAAGAAAACATTAAGTCAGCTAATACTATGAGTAACTAATAAATATATCAATTGTACACACATCAGTATAAATACCACGCATTCAATAGCACAAAAAGGTTTCATAATAGTAATAGTCATAAATAAATTGATGATTGCCAAAACGCACATTGAACGTCGAATACGGAATTGGTATTAAATGTTCACATTTACTAGCGATGAGGCCAAATCACCTCATAACTCACCCAAGTATCTCTTAGCTTCGTTATAGTTTTAGCTAGTAGACACCGACAGGATACTGAGAAACGAGCCTTGGTAACTCTTTGATCAATGCTACAGTTGCAACTTATGTAATACGAGTAACCGCTCTCGCTTTGCTTCGGTTTTCTTATTTTTTTACACCTTGGGTTACATTATTGGAGTTTTATTAAGGATCCCTAATTTTTTTGAAAATATAATATAGTCTATGTTACTCGGAGATAGTGTAGCTTCCCAACAGTGAAAGAATTTTTAAAATCGGTTCAGCAGTTTTGGAGCCTATTCAATGCAAACAAAAAATCAAATCTTTCCTCTTTATATGTTAATATAGATTTCAGTATCAATGCTACAATTGCAACATAATATTTCAGTAACTTTGAGAAATATAGATTTTGTGTTGTTATATCAGTATTATAAATTCGATACAAGGTTGATGGTATTTTTTACGTAAGCATGTGTATTATTAAATTGGCGTAGCCTATTTGGTAGTGATTGCCTGCGAGGAGTCTCAGGTTCGATTCTCGGGGCAGATATTTATGTGACGGGTAAATGTTTGTTCGTGGATCGTGGGTGTTAGTGATGTCTTATTTGTGTTGTCCATGTCGAACATATTGCCTTTTGATGGTAAGCGGTCGCCAGTACCCATGGGCATACAAGTATATTATTGGAAGTTTAAAAAAATTACTACTCCTAGATAAATTGTAGGACTATGAGACATCCATATTCTAAATATTTATACTAATGGTAACACTAAAAATATCTACCCTATTTTACGGTGCACTCAAGAAAATGTTGCCGTCGGTCGCCCTATTCTTGAGCGCGCCTGTTGTTGCTTGATACCTTAAATATTGCATATTGGACGTAGAGACTGCTCCAATTAACATAAACAGCTACAAAAAAGAATATTACAGAAATGCTACTAGTTCGCTTCACTGTAGTGTCTCATAAATTTCATAATGATCGTAGTCGTTTTGAAGTTACACTGCATGCGAGTTAACTTGAAACTTCGCACTGATGATATTGTCACAGAAATAAATTAACCGTGTGTAAAACAAGCTATTTTTCTTAAACATATATCATTACTAGCTGCCCGAACAGACTTCGTTCTGTCAAAAGTTTTTTTTTTATTAAAATCTTCCGTGTGCCTTAAGGGAGATGTAAGCTATCCTGTCTTTCAAGTTGGATCAAACTGCACACGGTGTGCAAATTTGATTAAAATCGGTTAAGTAGTTTAGGAGTCCATTGCGGACAAACAACGTGACACGTAATTTATATACATATATTAAGACTATAATATTTTTTTACAATTTTTTAATGGTTGGTGGCTACCGTAGAGGTTTGAGCTGGGTAGTGGAGAGGAATCGCATTCCTGCCAGGTGTTAACTAGACGTGCTATACACGACCACTAGAAGTATAATGAAGGTTTATAAAGATAAATAAACATCAGTTTTAAATATACAAACCGAAGTACAAAGCTGCTTCTAGCAATTTGCTACGGCGTAGAATTAACAGGTAGAATCACGCTACGAGTTTCAGAACAGAACTAAATAATGACGGCTGACAAAATATTTAATTTTTTTTTAATTATAATTAAAATCCGCGAATCTTTAAATGTAAGTTGTAAAGTTATAAATGTAACATATTTGCGACTAACATTTATAATTAGTTGTAATTAGAAAATTAAATATTCAACACGTATCATTAGTTTGTGGACCCTGGAATTATTTACAGCTCAATTTCGAGGCCTGTTACGTTTAAAAAAGTTTATACAGATTTTGTTGTTTTTTAAAATCACTTGACTTTGCTGTCCGTACTTAATTTATTCATGACAATTCAAATTAAATTATGACTTAATTCATAAAATTTAATTACGTACATAATTTAACATCGTAAGCATTAATTGTTACAACTGTTATCTTACCTATGTATCTGCTTGCGCTCTTCGCCATAGTCTCTGTCAGCTGACAGCAAAAGGAAATAGAGATGAAACTGAGAAACAGCCCTTGATAAGTTTCCTTAATCATCGCTCCAGCTGCACTTGTAACAAAACCAACTAATGCATAACTGCGAGAAGCACAAAAACTTCCAAAGGTTATTCGATAACACTTCACATGGTCAAAAGTTAGTTATAACGGTACACGAACGAGAGAGACTTTAGGAGAAAGGTAGCCAGTTTAAGGTCGAGAGTTCTCGACACACAGCGAGCGACTGAAATGGCGCGGGCCGCGATACGAACCCAGCGCTGCGCAGTGCAGACCTGAGGCTTCTAAATTCACTGCTTTATTCTAACTACGCTCTCAGACTTTTATTTGTTATTAGTTAGTTCTTTTTCGCATACCTTTGCATCTCAGCTACCTATCTATTTCTAAAGCTAAATGTAGAAAGTTGCTTTAAAACTAACATCTCGAGTTTAAAATTTTAAATGAGCCGCAGCAAGTACTCGTATTTGTTTCGAAGTGCCATAATTTCTCGTGTAAGCTCTCTGTGTCGATAAATATTTCACCGATCGGGCCAGAAATGGCGAAAAGAAACTTTTTATTTACAGTTCAAGCGAAGGAATTTTATGGAAAGCATTTGGAATTTTGGGTACGTTAAATTTTTATTCTATTGCCAACGCGCGTCGGTGCTATTTACATTTCCATATCAGTCACACTAGGCTTACGCTAGTGAATTTATTGTGGCGTGGCCGAGACAACTCGTAAAACAGAAATATCAAAATGCGTTTCAACTTTTATCTGTCACGTAAAAATCACTGACCCATTTTGGTAACAATATTTTAGGCCGGCATTTTAATAAAATAAAGGAGTTACGAGGTTGCATTTGATGTTATTACAATGTTTAAATGTTTTTTAAATAAATGAAAATAAAAAAATGAATTTAAAAAAACTTTATGCTTCACAGAATATTTTATTAATTCGAGATACGAGTAGGAACACAAAATATGTATTCATGTGTTTGTGGATGTCCACTGTAGCTAATAGAGAACTTTACGAATAATCTTAGTTATTGATGTAATTAGTTGCTGGAGACAAATACTGGTTCTTCCTTTTTATTTTTTGGCTGGTGACGTATCGATGATACCATTAATGTTGCTGGTATCTATGGCGATACCTCTTATCAGGTGGTTCATCAACTCGTATCATATCGACTAGTAACAAAATATTACATAATCACCTTCTTTTTTTGGATTCAGTTAAAAATATAATGGATGTTTAGGTTGGTGTGAGGTGGCATCTTTGTAGATCCAACCTCATTGCAAGCGACTTGCAACTTCATTTAGATTCATCTACACAGAAGCGTTCACTAAATGATACAATGAATCCTCCGCCAGATAATGTAGATCCATATTTGATGCATACATAAACAGCGGGTCTTACGTTAAGCTCTTGTTAATGATAGCAAATATTTGGTTTGGCACAATGAATATTTAATTACAGCCCGTAGATACGAAATGAGGAGCTTCGAAACATGAAATGATATGTAGGTAAATCAAATGATTGAATTTTGTGTATAACGGAATAATTTTAAGGACAGAATTTACAATTTACATTGATATCTACCTACTCAGCTTCTTTTATGTTATTCAAAATGTTATTATAATATAGTCTTTGCTATGCTTATTTATTAATTTATTGCAATTTCTAAACATGACAGTCAAATATGTATTAAAACATTTATAAATATTTAGCTATAACGTCCGTTTTATGGAAATAATTATGATAAAACATATTGTACATATTTACATAGATTCATACGCTGAAAGTCATATTCATACATAACAATGATAAGTACATGAAATCATACAGTGCACGTGTACTAACAATAGTTAGTATTTCTTATAATAATCAATCAATTTTTTATGTTCCGCAGGTTTATGTGTTTCAATACTCGCTTATTGCTGAATGTTACAGTGCTTCAGTGTTACTATTTGTTAATTTATGTAAATGGTATGAATGCGTTGAGTTACATTTGACAGATGCTCAGAAATGGTTTAAAAAAATATGTACAACTATTTCCGCCCGCATCTTCGCCCGCGGAAGAGTAGTTTCTCAAAACGAAATCATAATCACAAATATATTTAACACATCCCAATCGTCCCAGGAGAAAATACAATCCAAACTTCTTCACAAACTTCCACATTAATAATATTACGAGTAACCGCCCTCGCTTTGCTTCGGTTTTCTTATCTTTTTACACCTTGGGTTATATTATTGGAGTTTTATTAAGGATCCCTAATTTTTTTGAAAATATAATATAGCCTATGTTACTCGGGGATAGTGTAGCTACCCAACAGTGAAAGAATTTTTCAAATCGGTTCAGTAGTTTCGGAGCCTAAAAATCAAATCTTTCCTCTTTATATATATAGTCCTCCTCATCGATTTCGATGACGGCGTCCCTAGCTATTTTATATTTATATTACGTCAAAATTAAATAATAATTATATATATTAATATGTATGTCAGCAGTTAAAAAAAAATATAAAATTGAATACATTAAATATACTTAAATTACATGTCAGATTCATAATTTATTATTATTATTATGAGATTCAAAATTATTTACAAAATATATAATTAACAAATATATTAACTTCATCTCCTAGCGTGAGCTCTGACATGGCTCGCAAAACCGAACTTAGATTTAAATACCCGGTTACATGTAGAGCAGAAGAGTTGACCATCAGAGTTGTATGTGTATGTATAACATGGCTTGGGTCTATCTTTATGTATTTGGCGTTTATGATCGAGTGCTCTCAGTCTATCTTCTTCGAAAGACTTAACCCTGTTGTAGATAGTAGAACGCCATGAAGACCTTTCCAGAGCAAGCTCCTCCCAACGTGATGGTTCAATCCTGCAGGCAGTCAGATGCCTTTTAAGAACATCCTTGTACCGTAGGTGTTGTCCGCCTTGTTTTCGATTGCCTTCAGCCATCTCTGAGTAGAAGACAGCTTTAGGTAAACGATCATTATCCATGCGTAGGACGTGCCCGCACCATCGCAATTGGCGCTGCATGAGTATAGATTCCATGCCATACATCCCAGAGCGACGCAGAACATCGGTATTAGGTATATGATCCTGCCACTTAATCTTTAAGATCGATCTTAGACATCGAAGATGGTATGTGTCCAGTTTCCTAATATCTGGTTTGTATAGGCACCATGTCTCTGCACCGTATAGTAGCGTTGGTATGATTATCGCCTTGTAGATGTTTAGTTTGGTTTCCATTTTGAGATCGTGAGATTTCCAAACCCGATCAGTGAGCCGTCCAAAGCTGGCTGCAGCGATTGCAATACGTGATGGTATCTCTGAGGCTAGTGTGTTATCGTGCCTGATAGTGCTTCCTAGGTATTTGAAGTGAGACACTTCTTCTAGAGGTTTGCCAACTAGATTCAGTGCTAGTTTGTTAGAGTTGCAACCTCGTGGAGGTTGCTTAAGAATTTGCGTCTTTGAAGCACTAATGACCAAACCAAACCTTTGACAAGATAGATGAAGCGCATCAAGGTAACTCTGGAGTTGTGTCATATCATCAGACATAAGGCATACATCGTCAGCATAGAGTATTTCTAAAATGGGAATCTGTTTTACTTTGGATTTTGCACGAAACCGAGAGATATCAAATACGCCTTTATCAGTTCGCACATTAAGGTGGATTTGGTTAGTGCAGTGTTGAAGCGCATCCTTCATGACAACTGAGAAATATATGGCAAAAAGAGTAGGAGCCATTACACATCCTTGCTTTACACCACTTGTTACTGGGATCTCCTCAGAAAGTTCATTTTCATGTTGAACTTTCGCTTTCATACCAGCATGAAATTCACTAATTAGATTCACGAACTTCTTAGGATACCCAATTTTCTCCAGAACTAACCAAAGAGCCTCACGTGGTACTCTATCAAATGCTTTCTCTAGGTCGACAAAGCACATATAAAGAGGTCGCTGATGTTCAAGGCTTTTCTCCTGGAGTTGCCTTACTACTGTGATAGCATCAATGGTACCTCTATTAGGCCGAAAACCACACTGAGTTTCAGGCAGATACTTTTCTGCAATTTCACCAAGGCGTGTGTTAATAATGTGCGCAAGGACTTTCCCAGCACAGGAAAGAAGCGATATTCCTCGGTACGAGCTGCAATCGGAGACCTCTCCCTTCCCTTTATACAGCTTACATATAACCGCATCCTTCCAGCCCTGTGGAATTTCGCCATTGATCCATACTCTTTTAATTAGCTGATATAGCCCATTAAGTATGTTCTTGCCACTGTATTTATAAACTTCAGCAGGAAGTTGGTCCAAGCCTGCTGCTTTATGATTTTTCAGACGCTTAACTGCCTTTGCAAAGTCTTCAAAAGTTGGTGGATTGTCTAAATGTTCAGAAACTGGCAGCTCATCAAGTGATTTTATATAGGACAAATCAGCATTGATTGCTTTGGGATTCAGAACATCATTAAAATGCTCCGCCCATCGAGTTAGTACGGCATTTTTATCAGTCACTCGATACTGTCTGTCCTTTGAGTGCATTGGTGCAGACTTTCGTACTTGTGGACCGAGAGTCGCTTTTATACCTTCAAAGAGCTTGCCAGTTTGATTTGTATCAGCGTAGTGCTGTAATTCAGCAGCTTTTTCCTTCCACCACTTATCCTTCAAGTCGCGTATCTTTCCTCTCAGTTTCTGCTGCGTCTCTTTTCTGCTTAGAGGATCCGTAGACTCTGTGTTCAGTTCCATTCTGTGTTGTTCTATTAGCTCTTGAATTTCTGAATCAGATGCATCAAACCAATCTTGGTTCTTCTTTTGTGGCTTACCAATAGTGTTAAGAGCACAGTTATGGAGGTGTTGTGCAAAGAAGTGCCAATGTTTATCTGTCGACGAAGTATTTGCCTGCAGATCATTATTCGCAAATTTGGCATCCAGCGACTTACCGAGATCTCGTGAGGTAATAAGCCTTGAAAAGGCTAGTTTCGGCGGAATTTTATGGGGTGCCCGTCGTGGTGTTTTAAGTGACAAATAAATCTTTGATCTGATGAGTCGATGGTCAGTCCAGCCCAAGGCTCCACGCATCGCTCTCGTTATAACGACATCACGCAGATCCTTTCGGCGTACTATAACATAGTCCAAAAGATGCCAGTGTTTTGAACGGGGGTGCATCCACGAGGTTTTGTATTTATTAGCTAGGCGAAAGAAGGTGTTTGTAATGCTCAGATCGAATTGGGCACACGTGGAAAGAAGTCTGAGCCCATTATCGTTACATTTTCCAATCCCATGTTTACCAAGAGTACCATTCCAAAGATCATGTTCCGTACCGACACGTGCGTTAAAATCACCCAATAGTATGATTTTGTCATGTTTTGGAATGCTTTCGAGAACTTTGCGAAGTTGTTGATAGAAAAGTTCTTTATCCTCGTCCGGTAGGGTCAGTGTAGGGGCATAGACACTTATAAGATGTACATATTTATTGTTGGAAATTGGAAGACGCAGGGTCATGAGCCGGTCATTGATACCTTTAGGGAGTTCACTAAGATTTCTAGCCAGACTGTTACGAATAGCAAAGCCAACGCCACTATTCGCCCTTTCATTAGCCGGACGTCCGCTCCAGTAATACGTGTAGCCTCCAAGATCTTCACGCAGCTGACCACTCTCATTTAGGTGAGTTTCACTGATAGCTGCTATGTCAATGTTGTATCGAGTCAACTCTCTTGCTATGAGAGCAGTTTTTCTCTCTGGGCACAAGTTACGGTCATTATCTAGGAGAGTTCTTACATTCCATGTTGCAACGCTAAGTCGTTTGGGTTTTAGATTATTATTATATTTTCCTTTCTTATTTCGACCGCGTTTAACCGATGTCCCGACGCCCGCGGTTAGGCACCAGGTGAAATGATGAGACAGACTATTTTTAGGTCACCTTTTCTAGACCCCTCCTCCATGCAGAGGAAAGCAGAGCGATCCTAAATAGGGCTGCTTTGTCACCAGTCGTGCTGCCGAACCCTGAGCCCTGTCTCAATCGGCTCCGAGAGCGACCACTCTCTCCTGGCCGCCTACGTGCAGGATATTAACTAAGACCTCGGCACATCGATACCTCAGCCCCACCATCAACACCCCATCGCCGCAGGGCTTTTTTACACTAGAAACCGGAAAGAATAGCTAAGGTCATCTGCGCGTGAACATATTTATAGTGGACTAGCGGTTGCGCGGATGCAAGTCCACTCTCTCGTCCCTCCCTCTGTAATCCAATGGACTGGAGAGCCAGTACGATTGGCAGAGCTTGGGATGCAGCGAAAGGCCGCGGGTTACGACATGGACCCTAACGAGCGCCCTTAAAGGTGTTTCGCCTTACCTTCTGTATCGGTAGTGTTATATGTGGTCCAGATACAGTCTTTTATATGATTTTCGGGGATCATCCGATTAACTACTCTACAGATGTTCGTAGATGTAGCCCCTTCCCTAGGTTTAGCCCACTTTCGTGGTATACCGGGGTGTGGCCGCTGTGACTACAGCTACTTGGAGCCACTAGAGAAGAGATTGTGGAGGTTAATTTAACTAGAACACCCCACTACACCTCTTTATATATTAGTATAGATTAGTAGGATTAGTATATCCATAAATATAATGTAGAATGAACCGTACATTATAATATTAATTAATAAACATATTTTTTTTTTCACTTAATCTAAAACGAATAAGGAAATAACCATGAATATTTCATTCTTTCTCTGAATAACCAAGCAACTCACATTACAACCAGATGTATTTTCAATGTTAATTAAAGTTTTTAGACGAAGAAAATGCATTAGCGGACTTCTAACATTTCCCGAGCACGGAACTCAAGAATGAGATTACCTTTTCGTTCATTCACTGCGTTATTTATTCGAGATGCAGTCACAATAAAGAAAATAGCGCTGTAGCGGTTAATCGACCACTTGAACAAGAATTGCATTGTTTTTTATTTTTTCTCTTCTTCATTCTTATGATAATTTTTCTTTGCATTTATTGAAGAGGTTTCTCTGAATAACGTTCGTTATGGATGTTAGTGGTTTCATTAATTAGAAGTATGAACATATAAATGTTTGAGAGACAAGGAATCATCGCACCTTGTATGGGTTGAAAAATTTATTTAAAAAGTTAAAATAAACATGGACCATATTATTTTTTTCTTAGTGTGACATATTTCTTTATATTTTTTAATGTATAAAATAGAGTATTACTATGTAGTACTATTTTCTTATCTATTCTGTGATATAATTGCTATTAAAGATTAAAACAATAAACAATAAAGTAAAATAAATTTAATAATGAAAGCTGGTTCCCATACAAGAAATAAGTTTTTTGGCGTAAATATTGCTCAGAGATACGGGACCTTTTGTGTGGGATTCTGTTTCGCACTTGGCCGGTTTTTTAAAGCTTTTATTTATTTTCACCTATCCTAGAGTTGTTATGTAGTTAAGTCTTGCAAAATTTGACCCACTTTCCCTTATTCGATTGAGCTGTTTTGTATGTAAATCAAATGACAATGCAATATATGCAATCGGATGTCTGACGAAGGAGCCGGATGGTCATAGGAATTCTGAAATATAACGAAGTAATTCTATCGCATTTGGGCTAGTTTGATTGGTTTTTAAAAGTACTTAGATCTGAAATTATATCCAGGGTCTGATAATCAAGCGAGAAGGGCTATGATAAAAATGTTTTTTTTCTTTTTAATTTTTAAATTATTATTATCTTGTGTTTGTATAAATAACCTGTTGGTAAAACCCTTCAATTTTGCAAAGTATATGAGCATAATGCTCGTTCCTAAAAGGTGATTACAATAGTGACAGCTGTGATATTATTGATGTCTTTTGGACATGTTATAACAATATTATGATAATTATTAACATTCCATAATAGAGGATTATTGAATAATTATATCTTTAGTAAAATAGCAGCATGGTAGTGTTGCATATTTATGTACCTACTCGTATATGTAGTCAAAAGGTTCAATAAAACCGGGCAAGTGCATGTCAGGCCACGTACCAAAGTAGTACGTAGTAGTAGTAGTAAGTTTATCGAACATTACTGATTAACTGCTTACGCTAACATAGCCGTGATACTTATCTCGGTAAATTAATCATATTATAAATAATTTTTTCACTTGTCCAACTCTAACTGTTTAGTCGGCAGGGGTGGGGGACACTTGACTCCAAAACTAGCACTTTAAAGCCGAATATTTCGCAAACGGAGCCTTAATAATTCTAAAAATGCTTTTAGAAGACCCATACTATTTTTGAAAGACCTTTTTGATGGTACCTTACACTATAAAGTACGCGAGGAATAAAAAATCATCCTCACGTTACCTGTAGGGAAGGTACCCTGAAAAAAAAAATGATTTTCAATATTTTATTCTACGATTCTAGAATTTTAATAAATGTGTATATCCATGCGAAATTATAGCTTTCTAGCACTAAGGGTCTCGGCGATTTGCTTCGGACAGATGGACAGACGGACATGACGAAACTCATTTATAAGGGTTCCGATTTTTCTTCGGAACCCTATAAATGATAACAACCCTGTTGAAGTAATTCATCCATGCACTTTATTCGACAAATGTTATTCTGCATCAATGTATGCCAATAGTCGTTAATTCCGGTCAATTATTTATTGACAAAGTAACATAATTTTGAATGAAACGAAGTGGCGAAATGTGAAAACACTCAATGAATGTTGTTTTTGGGGAAATGGTTTTAATATAACCATTTCAGGGCTTTTTAGGGTTCCGTAGCCGAATGGCAAAAAACGGAACCCTTATGGATTCGTCATGTCTGTCTGTCTGTCTGTCTGTCTGTCTGTCCGTCCCATGAAGCTATTATAGAGAGGAGACGGCCTAAGCAACTGTGCACTGTGACTCAACTGGGTCCTGACGTCATCACAGTAGGCGTGGCCTTAAGTCAGTTTACTGTCGGCGCCCGTCCTGTGCACAGCTTCACATTTTCAAAGAAAAGGATGAAGTGCTGTGTTTTATCGTGTAAAAACTACTCGGATAGACGTTCTGATGCTATGGATGGCATTTCATTTCATTTTTAAGTAATTTGATTCATAATTTATAAGAATAGGCAGAATAGTTCTACAAAAATCACTAACGCCGATCTCGCCAAATAAAATTCTACTCGACATTAGATGGCGACACTTTGTGTCAAGAGAACTAAAAATGTATAGGTGCGTAGAGCTAAGTATTAGTATTATATTGATAATAATACGTACTGAAATTTGTCCTACATTCATTCCTATAGAGTTTTTCACCGCCAAAATATTATTTTTCTAGTTTTTATAATCATTTTGTAAACAGGCCGCCATCTATCGTCAACTATTTACAACAAATAAACATAACAAAAACACAGGGCCGTAATTAGAATCCAATTATTTTACCGAGTGTCCCATTGAATTAAAGTACTGCCTATACTCTGTTCATTATAGCTTGATTCTTTTTGTCTTGTGATGGGAAATGGGCATAGTATCTATATAAGGCAAGGTACAAAAGGTTTAATTTTATATAATATAAATTTTACTAACAAAAAATAACCGACTTCAAAGTCTAAAAAAGTGTTTTTCAGATCTCTTTCAAATTTATGTGGGACCACATGACAAACACCTGCTTTCGATTAAAAAAAGAATCATCGAAATCGGTTGGCGTGATATTGAGTTATTCGTCAATTGGTCGCGCACATCTTAACACAAATTTACGACTTATGTGGTTTTCTCATGGATGCCATTGTCAGATCTCAATAAAATATATGTGGGACCACATGACAGCCACCAGCTTTCGATTAAAAAAAACAATCATCAAAATCGGTTCGCCCAGTCCAAAGTTCTGAGGTGACAAACAAAAAAAAAAACAGTCGAATTGAGAACCTCCTCCTTTTTTTGAAGTCGGTTAAAAAATTTATTATAATCACAAAATTGATACATTTGGTTACGATGACGTTAGGGATATCATTATTGATTGCTACAACCAATAAAGTATACTATTGACGTGCGTGCATTTCTATGTTAAAAAAATATGAAACTTTATGCCCGTGATCTCGATGACCGCTGTCAAAAGAATAATGCCATAATGAACAGAGTATAATTTATTTAATTACGTGAACGGGAGTAGGTAAAATCAGTTTTTTTTAAGTTTAACATTGTATACAATCTTTATAAGTCTTACACTTCCCGCCCACGTCCGACTTTTTGTAGGACCGATAATCGGGCCGATTTTTCCTCAGATTCTTATGACCGATTTTGTGGCCGACTCGCTATTCGACCACGACCGATATCGGTGACCGATTTTTTTTGTAGGAGAAATAGAGCGTACTGGTCACTATAAAGTGAGATATTATTATTTACATGATGGTCCTACTACATACCACATTGTTTTAAAAAAACCTTAAGAAGCTTTTTCAATATTTATTTATACAATATTTTGAATAAAATTAAATGTGATATAAAATTTAATCTAAAACGATTGATCTTAAGATTGGCTTAATGATCTATCTTTATTTAGAGACCCACTGAATTAAGCTTGTCGATAGTTTATATAACCATATTAAAAATATTTTATTTGATTCTGGATCGATACGAAACATCATATTAAATTATACGGTATATCTACATAAAATTACATCTTTTATTTATTACCATATTAGCTTTTGCCCGCAGCTTCGCCCGCGGTAGAGATCAATTTTTTACAAATCCTAATTACTTTTACTTAGTTTGATTTAGTTGCCTATGACTTAAGTAAACATGTATCATTTGATAGCGTGATTCAGAACTTGCAAATGAATTTCACTAACGCCATCTAGCAACTAACAAAACGTCGATCTTCCCATGGCCTGGGGATGTTTTACCGCGGTAAAAAGTAGCCTACGTTACTCTCCATCCGTATCGATCCAGAGTATCGATACAAGGCACCTAGATCGAACATCCCTATGTCGGTGAGTCGGTGAGAACCGAACGTTCCATTTTTCACCGATATCGGTCGGAATGCACCGATTTTATTTCTGACCGACTTGTTGAAGGACGTGTGTGTTGCACTATTGCTATCAGTACGTTCTATTTTTCACCTACAAAAAAGCGGTCACCGATTATCGGACGTGGGCGGGAAGCCTAAAAACAAACTAACGCCCCAACTCAGAGTCAGTAACGGTTACTTAAATCGCTCCTTAGTACATAATTTGTGTGGTGATTCTATACTAAGGAGCGATAAATAAGTGACTCTGAGTTGGGACGTAAGCCATTTAAAAATAAGAAAACCGGGCAGGTGCGTGTCAGGCCACGCCCAATGTAGGGTTACAAAGTAGTAATTTCATCGACTATTGCTCATTAACTACTTATGCTAACATACTCGTAGTCATGATAGTTTTCCTTGTAATTTCATCATATTATAACCTATTTTTGAGAATTTTTTCACTTGTCTAAATTATGTCCAATGAGGTGGTATGAATATTCTGAGTACGTCCCTGTTGCATCCTACATTTATTGACATCTAGTGTGAGATAGTTAAACTACGTAATAAAATCGATATAGAACGAAGCGAGTAGTTTTGCTATTGATCGATAGATGGAAAATAAAGAAGTGGGCGGGATTTGGTGGGTTGGAGGGGGTGCCCTCGCCCCGCAAAGTGTCACGCGTTCTTACATAAGAAAATCTACATACAACGTCTCCTCTCTATAATAGCTTCATGGTCCGTCCGTATGTCACAGCCAATTTCTTCCGAAACTATAAGAGCTATACTGTTGAAACTTGGTAATTAGATGTATTCTCTGAACCGCATTAAGATTTTCATACAAAAATAAAAAAAAAAAAACAATAAATTTTGGGGGTTCTCCATACTTAGAACTGAAAATCAAAAATGTTTTTTTCATCAAACCCATACGTGTGGGGTATCTATGGATAGGTCTTCAAAAATGATATTGAGGTTTCTAATATCATTTTTTTCTAAACTGAATAGTTTGCGCGAGAGACACTTCCAAAGTGATAAAATGTGTGTCCCCCCCTGTAACTTCCAAAATAAGAGAATGATAAAACTAAAAAAAATATATGATGTACATTACCATGCAAACTTCCAACGAAAATTGGTTTGAATGAGATCTAATGAGTAGTTTTTTTTAATACGTCATAAATCGTAAACCGCAAAAAACATTGATCAAAGTTACAACGAACTACAAGAACTTTTATATTATGTTAATTGCTGCTACGGAACCCTTCGTGGGCGAGTCCGACTCGCACTTGGCCGCTTTTTTAACCCTTATTATATGGAATCACTTCTGTTGAATTATGTGTGTTTGGCTGGTTAGTTACACGGCATTTAGAGAAATATTTTTTAAAACCTATAATATTAAACGGAATGTTTGTGCTGAGTAATTTATGGGTGTTGGGTGTTTCTCTTTACCGACTTCATAGGCCAATAGAATCCCAGAAAATTGTAATATGTACGGACGTATAAATCATCAGAACCTAATAATAGTCCCACTGCTGGATGGAGTCAAACTTTCAAACAGAACCTCACATAATTAGCCGACTGAAGGCAATGGGCAGGCCACGTCATTCGAAAGACAGATAATTGGTAAGGGTCGCAATATCCTCGAATGGTGGCCACGTCTCCTTAAAGGAGCACAGGACGCCTCATGATCAGGTGGACTGATGACCTAAAGAAGACAGCGTGAATCCGCTGGATTCAAAGGTCCCACGACCCGTTGGACTGGTGTTAATAAGAGGAGGCCTATGTTCAGTAGTGGACTTTAAAAAGCATATATAGATATATAGATTTAATAAATATTAAGTATATTTTTTTATGGAAATAGCCGGCAAACTAGCTGACGATCCACCTGATAGTAAGTGGCCATCGTCGGCCATGAATATCAGCAGCACCAAAGGCGGCAGAGATGCGTTGCCGACCTAGAAATAGAAAAGACAAAGAAAGAAAGAACTGGCTCTCAAGCCCCCAGCCGGAACGCGACGAGTCGTTTGGCGGCTTAATCATGGTTAAGGGTGGTAGCTATCCAGGTGAACCCCATGGAGAAATGATAATTGTAATAATGGTATTAATTTACCACCTCTTACGACTCCCATCCGGCGTGGGATTGGGGTTAGTATTCTAAGCCGCCCCAATACGGCGGAAAACTATTGTTATAAAAACTATTTAAAACTATTACCATATTCGGTAGATAGTGCATTTGATATTCCAGTCCATCTTCTCTTCATGTTTGTCTGAATATATGCATACAAATATATAAATGTATACGAACGTTCTATGTAAATTGTATGTTCAATGTATTCAGTTAGCACAGAATATATTGTCATAGTGCCCTTACTTGATATACATCGTGACGAGGCTTTCTCTATTATTGAATAACTCACTAAAGCCTGAGGCTCTTTCCTTCTGTTTCGGGATTTTACGAAAATATGAAATCTCAGTAACAAAAGCGTGTTAAATAGAGTAGCTGGAGCTTATCTTATTCTATCTATTCTATAAACAGTTAAGGCTTTTAGCTCTGTCACGGGTGGCCTGGACGACACATATAACAATAACACCCATGACCCGAGTACAAACATTTATCTGTCACATAAATATCTGCCCCAATCAGAAATCGAACCCGGGGTCCCTCGCTTCGCAGGCAGTGTCGCTACTAACTAGGCTACAGGGTCGTTAATTACGTAGACAATTTATATTGCCTTACTTTTTTAAATTGTATCTATAGTGGTGCAGTTGGATAGTTCCCTATTCTGGATGTCTTCGATAAGGCTCAACGGATGGGACGGACGGCTTTACGTGTCTTCCGAAGCACCTAAGCTATCAAGAAAATTTTGCGACGAGCGGCTACCAATGTCATCAATCCAACTACTGACCACGCTCGATGTTGAACTATGCCTGACTAAGAACGTTTCAAAACTTACTTTGGTAATATTGGTACACTATAGCTTGGTATTGGTTAAAACTTAACTTAAAGTAAGTCGGGTTAACCACAAAGCTTAGCTTACAACTTATGTATACGTAAACTACTGAAGTTAATAAAGTCAAGCTCAACTAACGCGCCAACTCAGACTCACTAACGGTTACTTTACTCACTGCTTAGTAAAGAATCGCCATACAAATTCTGTAGCAAGGAGCAATTTAAGTAACCGTTAGTGACTCTGAGTAGGGGCGTAAGTAACATACGTTAATGAATTAATAATAAAAATTCATTAACTCATAAAAATATCTTACATCGTAAATTACTTTTACATTCAGTTTATTATTCGGATTATTTATTTTAATTAAATGTTGCAGATATAAATTGAAACTATATTTTATAGCTTGAACTGAATTTTCAAAGCTTTATTTACTTTTTAATTATATTATTATTTATAAATGGCTACAATGTAAATGTAGCTATATTTTAAACCTTTATTTATTTTGTAAACAAAAGTTTATTTACTTCCATATTTTCACTATGATTTTATTTGCTTCAGACTAATGGAGGGCATACACGGTCAAGTGTACTTGATCAAGTCTGCAGTTTGACTTGACGTGCCATCCAGTGTGCATGAGATAGCTATACCGTGGCCATACAAGTCCGCTTGACGCTTAATCAAGTACACTTAATCGTGTATGGCCTTCCTTAGCAAAATATTGGACTCAATGCGTATATTTTCACAGTTTCGATATTTTAATAGAATGAGTCAGCAAAACTACTATAAAAGGTAACTAATACTATACCTACATATTATATTAGCATATATTATACGTTACAAGTATTGCTTCATTCCATATAATTGAAACTTTTCAGTTTTGGACGAGAGTCAAGCGTAGTATATGAACTCAGTATTTTCAATATGTTTTTACTACGTCTATTGGAGTCAAGATTGTAAGGTCTGAAAACTTTTAATTGGTATCTAACTAAAAGACTTCGCCTGCCCCCCTTAGGTCGTTCTTTAGAAACAGCAAACTTAGCAGAAAACTTTAAGTGTAACATTTTGTTATAATTTGTATAAACTGAGATTTTCTCGCTCTTCATAGTAATGCATATAAATATCGGATACCCGGAGCGAATTTTTTTAAGTGCATTGATTGTATGTAAAATGAAATATTAATACTAACATATTATTATATTTTTTAACCGACTTCAAAAAAAGGAGAAGGTTCTCAATTCGACTGTATTTTTTTTATGTGTGTTACCTCAGAACTTTGGACTGGGTGAACCGATTTTGATGATTCTTTTTTTAATCGAAAGCAGGTGCTTGTCATGTGGTCCCACATAAATTTGAACGAGATCTGACAAGTACTTTTTGATATTAATATAAAATTTTAATATTGAAGTCGGTTATTTTTTGTTAGTAAAATTTAGTTTATTATGGAAACAGCCGGCAAACGAGTGGACCATCCATGTGATGGCAAGTGGCTATCGTCGCCGATGGACATCAGCAACACAAAAGGAATCACTGATGCGTTGCCAGCCAAGAAAGAGGGAACAAAAAGAAACAAAGTACTAGTTATTGCAGAAGTACGCGTAAGATGGATTTCTATTACTTTGAATATCAACAAGACACAGAAAATCGTTTAAAAATCATTATTATGAAACCTTTATACATCCTAAGAAATAAACATTTATAAATATTGAATTTATAACGTACAATGCCGCTGCGTAATAACATTCAGACTGGTAGATGGTAACTGGAAATGAGCAAACTACTAGAATAGGTCGGGATGTGCCTGGGAGCGTCAGAGAATTGGTTCGGATGACTGGATGCTGAATAGAATTAGCAACTGTAACGAAACCGTTTGATAAAGGAAATTTATCAACAAACTTTTAACAGAATAATTGAAAAGGACAATGCTAATATTTTTTTCCTCTTTTACTCTATATGTTCTATGTCCTTTGTGATATTCTAAACGACCTATGTATTTCGGTTTCGATTATGTTTTTATTTTCGACGACCTGTAGCCTAGTCGGTAGCGACCCTGCCTGCGAAGTGAGGGGTCCCGGGTTCGATTCCCGGCCGGGGTAGATATTTATGTGACAGATAAATATTTGTACTCGGGTCATGGGTGTGATTGTGATGTGTTATATTTTTCGTCCATGCCACCTACGACACAGGTAATAACCTACTTCTAGGGTATGAGTGTGTTAGCGTTTATTTATTTTATTTCTTTCTTTCTTTTTTCATATTTCATTTCTTATCTTTCTTTCTTGGCAAAGCACCGGTTTTTGTTCAGATGTTGTTAATGTTCATGAGCAGCTATGAGCTGTTATTATGCAGCTTTTCTACTCGTTTATCGGCTATTTTTAACCCCCGATGAAAAAGAGGGGTGTTATAAGTTTGACGTATCTGTGTATCTGTGTGTGTCTGTGTATGTGTGTATATGTGGATCTGTATGTCTGTCTGTGGCTTCGTAGCTCAAAAACAGATCAACCGATTCTGATCAAATTTTTTTGTTTGAAAGGTGACTTAATCGAAAGTGTTCTTAGCTATGTTTAGTGCAAAACAAACTGTCGGGGGTTTATTAAATTTTAATTTAAGATTATCATAGAAAATCATTGTTTTGTAATTATAAATTAAAGCACTACCTTATATAGCCCAGGTTCCTGTAAAGATACAGTACTCGAATGATTTATTCCAATTAATTCCATTCTACCGATCAAAGGATCACATTTGCATCAAAGGTAAAATCTTCAACCACAAGCGTCCTGATTACTTTACTTAGGAAATCTAATTTCGACATTACGCAGCTCTGTATTTTTTTATTTAAATTCTTAGCGTTAGAGCGATATTAAACTCATTGATGGTCCATTACTAGGTACGGTTTCTCCTTCTGCGAAGAAGGCTTACACAATAATTCATCAAGCTGCTTTGGAGCAGCTGGTTAGTGGAATCTATGGTTTGATCTGCTATCAGACGATAACCGAGACCGATATCTTATCTTGCCCTACGAAGCACGGAAAGATTTAAATTTTTTGGCTACTAGTGGTTCCCCAACTACCGAGTTCGGCCGCAGTTTCTGAACTCGGTTGAGCACTAAGGATTGATGCAAACCATACTTATGATACACGATTAAAAACACTGAAAAGAAATGTAGAGTAAGTGTATAAAGAAATACATTTCATCTTAGTAATTTATATCAATTAGGTCATCATCTCAACACTCTCAAGTAGGTCTTAATGGATGAAATAAATAAATAAAAAGCTGATTTAATGCAGAACCATGTATACTAGTTTCAAACGGAGAATACTTATACCTAATTTACTCTAAAATGCTTTGTATGTGTTACCGTGTATAACGTTAATTAGTTAGCTTTGTATTTCAGTAATGATTGAGATAATTAACATGATATGTTCACTTAATTATTTGTACGTGATTTTAGTCAGATACAATATAAATATTCTTCATTAAGCACACACCGGATATTAGGTACAAATAAGATATAGAATTGAATTCTCACAAAAGCGGTCCTAGCACTGACCAGTAATTTCTACCGAATAACCTTGTTGTAGAATATTACAAAAGCTTCAAATAGACAAATAATTTTTGTGATAAATTTTATTTTTTTGGATATTTGAATGTTATCTGTACTTAAAAACAATTATTCGCCGAATGTGTGTCCTATGTAAGAGGCGACTAAATCCGGCCCGCTGGTGGTAGGAATCCTTGGAGGCATTTTGATTTTAATAGTTAATTAATACCATTATTACTCTTACTAGAGCTCTAAACGAATTCGTCGTTCGTTTGTCGGTTATTTCCATTAAAAAGATCCTGGAAATTAATGCATTATTCTTACTTTATACTTTTTGTCACATCCTTAAAGAAATACGGCAGAGACACAAAACTCTATCACACTCATAAAAATTTACATTTAAATACTGCTCATTTTTTTTTGGTTTTGTTACTCGGTATAGATTCAATTGTAAGAAAGCAGAAACAAAATGCGACGAACTTTTTCCGAACGCTACCAACCATTATATTTGTGAAGGAACGAACAAGGTATTAATGAATCCTACAGATGAAATTTTATCAGAAAAGATTTTTATCTGAAAAATTCCCGAACAGTCTCAAGTATCTGCTGTTGGCGCGAAATTTTATATTGAAGTATTGTATGATTTCGAGAATTCCTTTATGGTCAGTTGTAGTGTAGAAGCTATTCTTTCTTTGAGTCCAAGGCAATGCGTACTAGTACTAATAGTAAATAAATATATAAATATTCAGTAAACTTAAGAGCATAACTAAATTAATACATTTGGGCAAACACGATACTTATTAATTTAGTCACTTAAATTTTAAGTTAACTTAATAACTTAACAAAGATTAGAATAATTATATTCTTTCTATCGATTGTATCAATGTGATAGTATGTATTACGTTACGAGTCCAATAGTATTTTATTTGCAGAATACCTGTTGTTTTCCGACAAAGCGATCAGGACCGTTGCGCTGGAACGAAATACGAATACACATTTCAATTTGAAGTTTAAATATCGAATCGTAGCAGCGTCCCATTGGTCTTTGACTTTTTTATTGCTTTAATTGGTTGTATTTTAAGCCAGTATCGTGCAGTTTTATTTTTATGAACCAGTAAGAAAGATATTAATTAGTAAAATTTGATTAGAGTGGGGCAATGAGTGGGGATTTTATAATGATTGCACACATGTATTTACTTATTATTGATTCTTTTTGGTTGGCAACGCTTGAGTCATGTCTTGGTGTTAATAAGCGTGTAACTTTTTACCATCAGGTGGCTCGTCTGCATGTTTGTCGTTAGCTACTTACCTATACAAAAAATGCAATGTGATTGGTTTAATCTGTAAATAAGTTTTCTTATTATTTTCCAAAAATATTTACTCCGTACCAATGACATACTCGTAAAATAAAATTGTCACATCAACAATTGGAACAAACATTTCTGGCGCAACTTTCGTGGCATTTCTTTAATTTTGTGACACAAGTCTGCCTCTGGAAACCACTAAATCCTACGTTCGGAGCATTATTAGCATACAGATACAGTGTTTTTACGCTGTGTTCTGTGAATAAATCACGTCCAATTTTATCTTTGAGGATTCAGAAATAATCTACAATATTTTAAGTGAAGTACCCTGAGTAGTTTTTGGTGAATTTCAAAGACAATGGTACTCGCATTATTGACAATTTGTGCTTAGTTTTATGAAACCCGCATTTGCTTCGTTATACTTATGGCTTCCTATCGGGCGGCCATCAGAAGCACTGCATGAATATTTACATCCGCACAAGGTATTTTTGTCGTGGGTTGCATGGACACATTCATCGCTCGATCGTCCGTTGAGGTGTACGCATTGTCTGAGTTGTACAGTCGCTCGTAAAATTATAGTGATGTTCAGTCATGTCGATACTAAAGGATTGTCGATAAAATCATGGACAAGTTTTTAAAAAAATCATCTTCGAATCCAAACTTAATTGCCAAGAGGCCCCGTGAAGAGACATCCATTCCGGCGGATCAATGGCGGCTACCGAAGAAGTTCGCGACTTCCAAAGAAGTCCCAAAAGATAAAGAAACTGTAACAAGTAACCGTTTCAGCAACCTGCCAATAGATGATATAGCCGAAGAAACCTTCAAAAAGGCTACAAAGAAGAAGACGATCAACCAGGTACCACCTATTTTGATTGAGCTCTTAGGTGATTGGAGCCACCAGAAAATCAAAGAGGTTATAGAGAAGTATGAAAAAGGATTCCATCTTCAATACAGAGGAAAAAATAGAGTGAAAGTTCAGTGTTACACAACAAAAGGTCACCAACTCCTTAAAGAAGGCTTACTTAAGGAAAATGTGGCGTTTCATACTTTTTCAAGGAAAGACGAAAAGCTTCCTAAAGCGGTCTTAAAAGGTTTACCAAAGTTCCTACAGTGTAATCTAACAGAAGAACTCAGTTCAATGGGATTTGCTGGAGCTACCATTACAGAACTAAAAACATATTATAAGACTGAGTGCCCCCCGATCCTCATCCAGCTACCCACAGGCACTGACATGAGTAAATTTAAACAAATTAAATATGTATCTAACTGTGTAGTGGAGATTCAGAAATTCAAGCCAACCAATAAACCTGGTACTCAGTGCTTTAGATGCCAAAACTTTGGACATGCATCAAAAAATTGTAATTTACCGGCACGTTGTGTGAAATGCACCATGGCACACCCCACATGGGAGTGCAACAAAAAGGATAAAGAGACACCAGCGATATGTTGCAATTGTCAACAGGAGCACCCAGCAAATTACGCGCAATGTCCTGAAAGGCTTAAGTACCTTGAGCGCATTCAGTCTAGACGTGATATGATACGCAAACCTGTCTTCGGTACTCAAGCTACTGATAGTAATTTTCCAGCATTGAAAGCAAATCCCTGGGTTCAAGTCACTGCACCCACTAAAAACAAGCCTCACCAAGCTAAAGTCCCCTTGAATACGTCTACTCGTAAAGAATGGGACAAAACACCAGTATGGGACTCTATTAATTTGGAGAACCAAAAACCAGCACTCACCAATATATCTCCAGCTGACGAACCACCATCTATCCAGGTTCAATCTGTGACTCACGACCTAGCTACTGCTGAAATGTTAGAAATACTTAACTCTATCAAGTCGTTAAAAAATGAATTCATCAAGTGTAAAACTTTTATGGATAAAGTAATTCTAATCTTAACTCACTTAGGTCATTATGTCTAATACAAATAATGATCTCCGCATTCTTTATTGGAACGCAGATGGCGTTCGCAGTAAGCAGCAAGAACTTACTAATCTAGCGGTAAGTGAACTCAATACTGATATCATAGCTATCTGTGAAACCCGATTAACCGATCGCCTTCAGCTTAATATACCTGGGTTTATTTGCCACCGTAGGGACAAACATCGTCATGGTGTTGGTCAAGGAGTGGCCATACTTGTCAGATCTGATCTGGCTCATAGTTCTGTCGCATTACCGACAACAACTAATTTAGAAGCAATAGGAATATCGCTCAACCTAGGTAATTATAACACCATGATTTTCTCAACTTACCAGTCGCCAAATCTTCCTCTCTTGACAAGTGATATAGACCTGCTTATGACTGCAGGTAAACATGTGATAGTTATGGGTGATATGAACGCCAAACATCCTTACTGGTCTCCAGGGTCAACAAACCCACATGGTATTCGGCTTTATAATCACATGTTAAACAGTGAGTTTATTATACACGCACCTCAAGACCCCACTCTCGTGCATTACAGAGCCGAGCTAAAACCCTCCACTCCCGATCTTCTTATGACAAAGAACATTTACGACCTTAAGGATATACTTACAATACCCGCTTTGTCATCTAATCACCTACCTGCACATGTAAGCTTTAGTGCTTCTGTCCCTCGTAAATCAATAACTAGATTTGACTACTCTAAAGCAGACTGGACCAAATATCGTCAAACTCTAAATAACAATCTCACACTGTCATCCAAATATTATCAAACCGAAGATGCAATTGATTCCGCGATTAATATACTTCAAAACAATATTACTGAATCGAGAAATTTATGTGTACCTAAAGTTGTTACCAATCTTAGTAATCCACGACTTCCACGAAAAATTAGAAGATTAATTCAACGCAAAAATAAAACGCGCAGATATGCTGCGGCAGAAACTGATGTTCCTGTTCGTAAAGATCTAAATCGTAAAATTAAATGTCTTGAAACTGAAATCAAAAACTCACTACAGGTTTATAATGATAAAAAATGGGAACGCAAGTTAAAAACTGTCGATAATCCTAGTGCTGATATATGGAGGCTTGTGAAAAGTATTCGGTCAAATTCCGCTTCTCCAGTCCCTCCTTTCAAGCTTGATAACGGTACTGTTACCAAAAACCAGCAGGAGCAATGCAATGCACTTGCTAATGCATTCCATGGCAACATGCTACTTACCCATTCCTGGTTTAGTGATCAGCAATCAGCTGTTGACTGTTCTCTCGTAGCTTTGGAACACTTCCCGTCAGATAGTAGTCATATAGCGCTTGTTCGGCCTTCTGAGGTAAAACTTCAAATTCTAAAACTTAAAACGCGCAAAGCGCCAGGACCTGATGATATTTCTAACTTACTTATTAAAAACTTACCTCAGAAATGTATTGTTATACTAACCAAAATTTTTAATGCTTGCCTTTTGCTTAATTACTTCCCTTTATCCTGGAAAATTGCTAAGATGATTGCGATACCTAAACCAGGAAAGGATCCATCTGACCCCACTTCATATCGACCCATCAGTTTGCTTCCCTGTCTGGGAAAGCTTTTTGAAAGGATCATTAACAACAGACTTTGCCAATTCTCCAAAATTAAAATAGTAAACGAACAATTTGGCTTTCGTGAAGGTCACTCAACAGTTCAGCAGCTGGCTAGGGTTGCTGAAAATGTGTCTCACAACCTGAACTTCAACATATCTACCGGTATGTTCCTATTAGATATTGAAAAGGCATTTGACACTGTGTGGCATGATGCTCTTTTGCACAAACTTATGTACCTAAATGTCCCAATGCAACTGGTAAAATTAATAAAATCTTATTTATCTGATCGCGCCTTCCAGGTATATCTTGGTGATTCCTCATCAAACTCACTACCTGTTCCTGCAGGTGTCCCACAGGGCTCTATACTGGGACCCCATCTATTTCTGATTTTTATCAATGATATCCCAATACAAACACGCACTAACCTGGCCTGTTTTGCTGATGACACTGCTTCGTTCAGCTCATCTAGTGACGTAGACCTTATTATTGATCGTTTACAACTATCCATTGAACTTCTACAGCAGTATTATCGCACTTGGAAGCTTAAGATTAACTCTTCTAAAACTGAAGCCATATTGTTCACCAGACAACGTTCCCTCCCTAAACGAACCTTAAATATAGACGGCTATAATATCCCTTGGAGTCGTACTGTAAAATACCTAGGTGTCTTATTAGACCACAAGTTAAACTGGACTGAAAATACATCTAGATTACGTCTTAAAGGCATCAGAGCACTAAATGCATTAAGCCCTGTCTTAAACAAATCTTCATGCCTTAGTAGTTTTACTAAATTGAATATATATCGCACTTTAGTACGTCCCTGCATCACATACGCTTGTCCTATATGGAGTAGCACTTGTCCAACCAATATTAGTAAACTACAAGTTATTCAAAATAAAGCAATCCGTTACTCTTTCAATACCCCTCTTTATACAAATATCAAAAAATTACATACCAATATTGGGCTTCCCAGTTTATTTTCATACGTTTATAAATTATCAAAAAATTTTACTTATGCAATAATCCCAAACATAGCAACCCATTAATTCGTAGTTTATGCAAAACGCGTAAAAAAGATCTTAAATATATCGACAATTACAATCGATACAAGCTTCCACATCACTTATTCCTCGACGCATCTAAATAGGTACGGTCGATCACATAGCTACCGCGCAACGACCGTTGCGCGCGCGCAGGAATAATCGTCCGTATTGCATCTGTAAACGAGCGGTTGTGGCTTGCGCGCGTAGCCACGGAGCTCGTAAACTTGCGTGTTGAGTATAACGAGATAACGTTTTAGTTTAGTTTTTGCTGCTTACTGCAACTTTGTTGGTATTCATTTTATTTCAACATACCTCCAATTTGTTAAATTCTCAAAGAAATTATATTGATGTTAATCGAATTGTTATACTAAAACAATCGAAAATTGCTTTCATAAATAAGCTATTGAATAGCTTAGTAATTTTGGATGTCTCGATTTAACTACTCATTATGTATGCATTGTAAAAACTATGATGTTTAATATGCAAATTACATATGTACCTGTGTTTACAATATCTAGGACTAAAATGTACACTGGATATGTATATGTAATATTTATTTTCAAATAAAGATCATTTGAAATTGAATTGAAAATTGAATTCCGGGCTGAGGCAAACTTTTACATGCCAAGAAAAGTTCGCACGCACGTTTGTGTTGTTCTATTTGCATAAGTGATCAGCAAAGTGATTCAATTCATTAATTAAGAAACAAAATAAGCTGAATTATAATTTATTAATATGTAAATAAAATTTATAAATAATACACAGTGCTACTTTTATTCATTGCTTATCCAACAAATATAGTGCAACGCAAATAACGTTGCTGTTCGTGAATGAAAAATAATACGTTAGCCGCTGTGACTGTAGCGAGTGTTGAACAATTTGCATATTTTGTTGCCTGAAAGAATTTTCTAGGGATTACGTGATAAATATGGATAAAAATGAAACGGACAAGTGGATGGTTTGTAAAACTTTTAATTTTTATTGTAGACTTATTGATGACGTGTACGAGTTATATTTATGGAACAAAAGGATAACCTTATGCATATTCACTCTGCATTCATCCGACGACTTCATTTCCACTTACCTGATGGTAAGTGGTATGGAATGAAGTGGTATGGATAGTAATGGGTTTATAGTCGAGCATTAGCTTCTTTTATTATAAAAAATACCTTTGTAAGCTTGGGTATACTCGTATATTGCAATCGACGTTTTGTTACGGAAATTTTGGGAAGAAGCTGCAACGGTTCAGTCTTAGACGACATGAGTAAGAATAAGTCCTATGGACTAGCTCCTTTATTCATAAAAACAAGCAAAGTTATAGATTTTGTTTCATTCACTCTTATGAAAAGCTATGAAAATAAAACAAATTATAAAGGTGGTCACTCATATGGAGCATTCGCCTGTAATGTAACGTTACAGAGTCGAGCATTACATCAGTGAGGGAAGAGAACCAATCATTACAGTGCGCAAACTGTAATGTTACAGATTCGAGAATTACGTTGGTGAGGGAAAAGCACCGAGCATTACAGTACGCAACTTAATAATTATACAATGTGTAATATAATGATACAACTTGTCATCAATCCGCATAACTAATTTCCAATATCTTGTTCAGTGCCGACCGCGGCGAATATAAGTACATGTACCAGCAACAAGGATATTGGACTCCTGATTTTCAGCTGTCACACTCGCGTGATCGATCAACCTGTGCTGAACCATCATCGGTTCCTCAAAGTACACCCATGCCGTCAACACTCCCATCCACCGCTGACATTTTAGTTTCTTTGCCTGAAGCATCGAATCATCAACTTAATACTCAAAATCGAATCTAACATTACACGCGAATGCGTCGTCGTTCGTCAGTCAGGGAGGCAATACTGTAATGTAATGCTCAAAATCGAATCTGAGACGTTACATTACAGGCGAATGCTCCAAGTGAGGGAGCACCTTTACAATGAAAGCTATTGCATGCTATGGTATTCAGGGTATGAACGGGTATGAAGTATAGGTATTTTATAGCTAAAATAGCTTTATTTTTGTCCATACCCTGAATACTATAGCATAAAAACAATTGGCTATTCGCTCTCAGGAATATCATCCGTATTATCGAATTATTTAACGGCAAAATTCAAAGTGGATACCAAGTTCGTCAGTGTACGAATTAGTGTCGCCTGTTGAAGTTCGCGCTGTATTTGCCAAAGGAAATTGTAATGTGGCCGTTCTGGCATTCGTTTTGCTTGTCATGTTACGTCGGCACTATAACAGCTGACTTATGCCCGCCGACACAATGCTCATAACTGGGTAATAAGGAAAACGCTTCGGAATAACAATTGCGTGAATGCGGCAGAGAGTTCATTAGCGGGATAGCGTTGTAATTTGTTAGTTCCGTGGTTTTATCTTCGTTGTTATGTCTATCGTGCCTGATTGTCTTATTGGTCTTCGATCTTCTTTCAGTAGTGAGGTCTAAACTGTACTTTACATCAACTTTATGCAACAAGCATTACAATTACAAATTAAAAGCTAATAATTTTATATTTTGTGTAGAGCTACAATAACCCTCATGAGTTATGTGTAAAACCTTTTAACCTTTGCGGTTGGTTGGTTTTGTATCTTACTCGAAGAAGCATAATCTATAAGAATTGTACTGAAATTCGGAGTAAATTCAAGTCAAAGATGACGGTATAAAGTGTTTAAGAAAATTGTGTCTTATATTTTTACACAGATATGGAATAAGTTTTCATAAAGTTATATAACATTAAAATAAAATTCCTTAATAAATATCAATTTTATTATGTCATTAAATCATTAATCAAAATGTGCTTTATTCAAATAATATACAATGTTCTACTGTAATTACGTGATACATTAATAGCTAAAATAATTATTATATTTATACCTCTAAAATGTGTTTCTAGGGAGAATATTGTGTGATAAAATGGATGCAACATTTTACCTGGAAAATTGTGTTGCATGAATATTTTAGCTGACTTTACAGACACCTCCATTTTCAACGTTGCTCTTAATTGATTGGGCAGTTTTACTAAACTTTTAACGATGTTTCCGAAAATAGGATTTGATTTATTGCAGAACTTTTAGATGTTACGTTCTTGTGGTGATAAAACTTCGAGTTGATAATTTATTCGTTTCTACCTTATTTTATGACAATTTAAGTTTTTGTGTTTAACTGACTTCAGGTATGGAATTAATTTTCTTTGCGCGCTACTATTCTGAATTGTGTCAACCGCAAGTCATTAAATCGACGCTTGAAAGGCAAAAATTACCAAGCGACATGTTGACAACTTTACACTAGAGTATTTTAGTTTTTAATTTTAGAAAAAAAATCGTAAAAAATTGCTTTATTAAGCATTTAAACTGTATTTAAAATTCATTGGTATGAAGTAGCTATGATAATAGGCGATAAAATTCATTGGTATGAAGTAGCTACGACTAATAGGCGATTTTTTACAATTTTTTTCTAAAATTAAAAACTCAAATGCTGTAGTGTAAAGTTATCAACATGTCGCTTGGTAATTTTTGCCTTTCAAGCGTCGAAATGAATTATGTATCTACATATAGCTGGTCCGATGTCAATTTAAAAGTGTTACAGACAGTTTCATTTTACCAGCATTTCCGTAGAGGTCAATTTTCGGAGGGCACGGTTAGTATCTAGGCCATGTCTAGGTCTAATAAAAAATTACAAAGAATTTTTTGGGCAACGTGAGACCCGGCGTTTCATTCATTTTGTTGTAGAATCGATAGATACTAATCTATACTTCTATACTAATACTATAAAGATGAAAGATTTGATTGTTTGTTTGCATTGAATAGGCTCTGAAACTACAGAACCGATTTGAAAAATTCTTTTACTGTTGGAAAGCTACACTATCCCCAGGTGACATATGCTATACTATATTTTCGAAAAAATTAGGGATCCTTAATAAAGCTTCAATAATGTAATCCAAGGTGTAAAAAAATAAGAAAACCGAAGCAAAACGAGGACAGTTACTCGTATTCTTATATTTATTCGAATTTTAAAACTACAGTTCAAGAACGGCATCCAATCTCCTTTACCTTAATAAGGTTCACAATCTATGCTGTAAAACTAACACTACATTGTAGCGAATACTTCATGTGTATTTGTAGAAGAGAAAATGAAGGTAAATTTCTCAATTTTCCCAATTTGCATATCGTAGCGTGTCATTTGCACTCTCCAATCACCACGCTGTTACCCCGGTGAGATATATACGAAGAAGGGTTTTCTTGGAAACGAAAATAGGAGACTGTTACGATTAAGTGTATAGTATTAAAGCGCTATGAATACTAAATCACTTTAGGAGCAATAGTAGTAAATGACCCGGATTCTTGTATTGAGTATCTACTTTCATAAGATTACACTGATGGAAAATCACAATACTCATAATTTTTTATGTAGTACAATATATTGTAAAAGATTTATATGAAGGGAAATTCGTCAAAAGCAAGATGTCTCCTACACCAATTATACTTTCTTGTACGTTTCACAATTGTTTGGTAACAAGATAATTGGGTAACAGCTGCAAGTGTATGTGACATGTTTGGCAGTAATTATATTTCTTATGTAAATAGTCGGCATACATAAGAGCAGATGAGATACCTGATAGTAAGTGGTCATGGTCGCCCACGGAATACTAACTAATAACTATAAGAATACTAACTAATAAAGTAATACTAACGGTATCAATGATGCGTCGCCAGCAAGAATACAACTCACATTATTTCTGGCCTCATCTAATTGCTGTATTAGCGCGGCTTAAAATTCTAACCCCAATCCCACGCCCGATGGGTGTCTTAAGCAGCGACAAAATCCGGCTCGCTGGTTACTGGCTGGTACCAGCTAATCAAGTCAAATGTAGAGCTTGAATTAAATGTTCTTGTGACTAAAATTTTTGGCTTTTCTACACAGAACTTGGCACCCATTTAGATCTCAATTCTTTTTTTTTAATTGGCTCTTATTTCACATTTATGTTTTTGATGAAATTATTAATACTAATAGTTAACCATGGGTTATGTAACATAGTGGTATATGGTATGAATAGATGGTCGCAATCAAGACACTGTCTCATACGTCACCCCTCTTTTTAGGGTTGTTAAGTAGTTATACGTTAATGAGTAATAGTCTATAAACTTACTACTTCGGAACGCTATATTGCGCGTGGCCTGACACGCACTTGTCCGGTTTTCATGTTATATACAATATCATGTTAGGTATGTATATTTCATGTTAGGTACAATCAGCATGTAAGACTAATATTTGTGTAAGGTATAGATTAAAAGTTTTGTAAACTGTAAAGTCAATAAATGAAAAGCTGAAATTCAAATGCAAAAAATCCGAGCACTCAAACACAATAAGTCCTAACATCAATACCAAGTTTTCTTCGCAAGTCTTATTTGAACGTAACTTTATAGAAACTGCGCTGTAGCGACGGTCACAGTGTAACTAACTATAGAGGTCCCGTCGTCTGTGATGCCGGATATTACACAAATCATTTTTTATTCTGCTAAGTCTGTGCTGTGCCGGTTGTGCTGTAGTAGTGGCAAATAGAAGGCACTAGAAAAGGCGAAGAGCAAGCAATAAGGAAGAGTAAAAGAAACACAATATTACTTGAGTTACGCGCTTATCTCCAGGATTTCTAATAATTTATTGGCAAATCACCTTACTATTACAATCAGATAAATTTTCCGTCGCACCGAAAAAAGATAGCAAGAAGGAATGTGTTAGGCTGTTAAGTGTCTGCATAGTAAGCAAACTTCCTACAATCTCTTCCTACATCTTTGCATTTTATTTAAAACTTGCTGATCACAATTTGATATCGGATATAGGTATTATGAAACGTAATAGTTTATTATTATTTCTCAAGTGTTTTTTGGCTACACCATCTATAGTCCATTAATAGTTCTTTGTCAAAAATATTTCATTCAAGAATCATTAAAGTGTAAAATTAATGAGTTGATTGATGATTATGTATTTAAAATGCGATGTTGAGTTTCGCTGATTGAGTTTTTATTACTAGCAATACTTTATGTTAACTTTTATTACAGGTACAATTAACTCATGGTTATAATCATCTATAATAGCTTCATGGTTATAATAGTATTAATACTTAGTCACATACATATTATGTGCCCTCTGAAGCACTAAAACGCTTAAGCTTTTTGCCACTAGCGGCCACCAATTCAAGCATATCGTTGCTTATCACCGTCAAGATTTTTATTAACGCAAGCTAATACAACCATTCTCCGAACCAAGTCAATTATTTAAAATAACTCACAAACAGAAAAAAAATCACGTGAATTTTTAATCCGAATATTCTCTCTAACTTATTTCGTAGCCAAATATTGGCACACATCATTTAAACGCAAAACTGGAAACGTACGGCAAAAAAAAATTTAAACACAAACTGTGTGTTCAAATAACGAGTTGAATATTATATTCGGTTTATTTTGCGGCTTTGACGTCATAGCAGAAAAAAATAATGACAACATGAGGTACAGATAACATAGAAATAAAACATTACCTATGTTTGTCCGAAAGCTACTGAAAGCATTTTCATATGACCAATAGAAAAATCACGAAGAATGTTAACATGTGTGAAATAAAATGACAGATGTAAGAATTGTGTTTCTCTAAACAAAGCAAGAGCTGGTTACATTTCTTTGTAACAATTTGTAGTACAAAGGGCGGCCTTCATAAGGTCAACGATTTCTTCAAACCAACCCTTGAGACCCCTTCAAGGACTATTGTAAAAATGCGTACGAGTTTGGAAACGACCTAAGTTCTTTCAAGAAGGAAAGAACCAGTGAACGAATATTGTACGTTAGTACAATTACGTTAGTTCATTGGAAAGAACCGACTTTCGATCCTCAGCCGGAACACATAGTGTCGTGTGTGCATGCTTCAGGCTGATAACCACCAAGAATATATGGCTGGCTTTTGTTGCTTCTTACGATGCTCTGGTCTGCCTGCGTATTGTTGAGGTCAATATTCTGGGCCGCTCCAGAAATTGTAAAGCAATTGCGTATATGAACTATACTCTGAGTAGAATTTAAACTTAATTTATGTACGTCGATTATTCCAAGCATTCGAGCTTCTATGCACGTAGACATTCACTGAACCGATAGCAGAAACAATTATTACTTAGCCACCATAGTGAATTACTAATATCTTTAGCTTAAGTACCTATACTGATATTATGAATTTTGCACGCGTCCAAGGAGGCTGTGCTTTATTCAAACATGTAGATCCCTAGATAATAAAGACTTAGTAAAAAAATGCATTCCGGGAGTGTGTATTTTCTGAATCGTCGGGAAATATTTTATTGTACAGGAAACAAATACTTTTAAATGAAGTGTTTTTTATTCATTACATTTTAGTGCTCACTCATAAACTATATGTAAACTACAATCTTGATACAAGCTGTAAATTAAGTAACTATAATTCTGTACTTCTCTCAAAGATGGCGTTACAGGTAAATGATTACGGTGTGACGAACTGATTAGTTTTTTCCCATCTCAAAAATGCCCAACAGAAACAAAAATGCTAGAAATATTTCATTTAATTAATACGTATTGTTAAATGTACTACTATTTGAAAATGTGCTCTAACCGCTTTAACGTTTGTGTGCCGTTTTTCTGTAAAGATTACTACCACAGACATGTACTACCAAGAAAAAATGCGTGGAATTCTGTTGTTCCAACTAATGAATTGGGTCATTCCAGCGCACTATAGGATACATCTACATATCATTTTTATTCAGTTCAAGTATTTATGTGTGTATGTATTTGTGTATATATATTTGATATGTTTGCATGTGATTGTATAGCAAATGAATTCTTTGACGGGATTTGTTGATATTCACTAAATTTATTTTTATGAAGACATTGATTCATAACCACTATAATATTAGTTGATTATGATTATTTTTCTTTCTTATTCTTCTCTATCTTGGCCGGCAATTAGTGATGCCTTTGGTGTCGCTGATGTCCATGGGCAACTAAAGCCACTTACCATCAGGTGGATCGTCAGCTCGTTTTTCAGTTATTTCCACCTAGTATAAATTTAAAAATAAAAATACAAACTCGCCTGCTATCGAAAAAGCTATCATGATATAGCCATTTTGAAATCCTTATGGTAAGCTCTTTTGACCCATTATTACATTTATTTCTATTTTTAACCGACTTCAAAAAAAGGGGAAGTATTCAATTCGACTGTATTTTTTATGTTTGTTACCTCAGAACTTTCGACTGGGTGAACGGATATTGATGATTCTTTTTTTAACCGAAAGCTGGTGCTTGACATGTAGTTTCACTTAAATTTGAGCGGGATCTGACGAGTAATCTTTGAGTTATCCCTAATTTTGAAGTCAGTTATTTTTTTGTCAAGAATTTTATTTGATACTTGAAACAATGGCATGTCACAGCCACCATATTCGTTTTTATTAATTTCAATTATATAAGAACACTTGGCTTATCAAGACAAATCTAAAGATATCTTAACTGTATAAATCCGTTCAGCGGTTTGGAATATACGAGGTAATAAAGAATATTACACGCATACAAGATACGTGCGAAAAACATAACCCTTCCTGGGATTCGGGTAAAAATATATTAATTAACAGTGAAAAGCGCGGTTTCCTAACGGACCAACTACGTACGCACAACTAGTGGAACGGCACAACTAAGTGTTCCCATCGGTACAACTACATTATTGTCAATTAAAGTGTTATAGGATCCAATAAATTGTTGCTTGTTAAAAATCTACATTAATACATTAAAAGGAATCATATTCCAAATAACACCTCAGACCTACTAGATTAGTTTCATAATTGTCAGCATAAATCTCTATTTGGGTAAGCCTAATCTTGTAATCTTGAGAACTCTTAGTGCTAATAAAACTTTTCTTACTTAGACTTTACAATATTACCTGTGTCTCGTTTAGGGCCTAATGGATGACAAGGGGACTTTTATTTAATTAAGGGAGCTATACAAGTACACAAGTTGGATATATCTCAGTGAAACCTTCCTAATGATGATATTTCTATGTCATTACTGTTCTACGAGTACTGCAGGGCACAGGCTTTCGGTATTGATATCACTTTCTTCATTATTATTAATATCTTAAGGTTCTCCCTCTCCACTATTCTGACTAATCGTGGATTGGCAGATCACCTACAGTCTACACTTATGACGTAATTGATACTAGAGGACTCAGTGCAGGTTTTTTGAATAAAGCACTTCGCACTGCCAAAAAACAAAACTTTAATGACTACAACAATTATTTCTTCAGTTGTTGATTTAGAATCTAAGCCCGGTTTCGAAAATATTATGGAAAATCAAAAACAATTTTATTCCATATGTCTCACATGCCTAACAAGGCACAGCCTTCGAATAAAAGTTAAATTAATTATTATTTAGGGTAAAAGGTATTTTGTAACACTTGTTTGTAATGCTGTAATGGTTTTATAATATTATGATTAAAATATAACACAAAATATTTTTTTTTCTATAATTCTGGCCCTCCTTTAGAATTAGTTAAACTTTGTGGCCCGCCATTAAAAAAGTTTGCCCAACACTGATTTAGATGATACCTACATACTTGGCACATATTTTGTGACTTTTATTATATGTTACATTATTACACTAAAGACTACCCTAATTCTAGTGTACCTAACTAATTATTAGTTTCAACCACCGCTTTAATAGTGGAAACGATATTTTAATAGTACTTGAATAAATAAACAATTCAGCATATAGGTACCTAGTTCCTCTTTTGACAAAGGAAAATATACTGTATGCGCTCTAAAAGGAAGGGTTTAGATGGTTTAGTGGCTCTTACATATGTCACGATATGAACTATAAATGTTAAGAAATTCACCAAGAGAAACGTAGAAATATTTCACTCTCAGTTATATTCTTTGAATCTTTATTTCACAGAATAATATTAGTTTTTGTAAGTATACTTTTCTTGCATGTGTGTTTTTTATAAATAGAATAACTAGCTATTACCCGCGGCTTCGCCCAGGTTCAAAGGGAATGAGTTGTTTAACATGCATGACACATTCCTGCAAGAATAAATAAGTAAAAGTTCCAAAATCTAAAAGATACTAAGAGGAATCAACTGTAAAACCTATGACCCTCTTCAACCTTCCAACTATAAATATAAAGTAACATCAATATTTATATAAATAATTTATATTAATATTTCTAACTTTATATCAATTCATATATCCTTTACGAATTTATTGAAGGACCGACTCATTGTTGCTTTTAGTATGGAGTGATTCAAATACGCATCATAATGGATCTTCCCAAGGGAATGAGATGTTTTAGCGGGGTAAAAAGTAGTCTATGTCACTCGCCAGCCTCCTATTTATCTCCACACAAAAAATCATACCACAACATCGCTCCGTTACGACGTAAAAGAGGGACAAACAAACAAACACACTGTTGCATTCATAATATTAGTATGGAAGTACTATGGATAATGTGCTAGAGGTTAATACCAGCTTACAACACTTTAAATAGGATAAAGAAGACATTTTAAAACGCTTAAAACAACATGAACAACTTTTGTGCGTCAAAAAAAATATTGCAATAATTTAAAATATTGACATCGAACTTCATAGTCAATTTGTGTTCCAAACTACTTTGAAAAAAGATGTTTAAATACGATAATTAGTTAGACTGCAAACTGGTTCAATTTTGTTCGACTGGTTAGGAACATATTTTACCTAATCTGCAACGCAAACATTCTTGCGGTCTAGTTAGAGGCAACAGAACTATTGTAATAACCGAATTTGTTGAAGTGGAATCCCAATCGTTGTGTGAGTGAATTTAACTAAGCATTTATATGAAATTGGAGCAGAATACGCTATTGTATCGAATTGGTGCTCTCATTTGCAGGTTCCAAGGATCTATATCAATCTAGTTCTGACAGTATTTTTAATGTTTTAACGTGTCTTATTTCCCATGTTTACGGTTATTTGATCAGGAATTTAACGCCTGGAATCTATGTATTCGGCGTTTTAAAGCATGCGCTTTCAAAATGTACTATATGCTTTTGAACACGAAGCGCGTGTTTGCATTTGTATACTTGACAAAGGACCCCTTGTTCTTTAAAACGTCAACTTTTACCAGCTTTTGAGCTTCAGCATTAATTTAAAAAAAAAACGTGATTTGACTAGTTTTGTTATGAATGTTCGTAACACTACTTAAAATTTTCGTCAAAAAATTAAGCTCAGATTTTTGCTTACAAAAGAGCAGACTAGTTAACAATTTATTAACCCCCGACGAAAAAAGAGTGGTGATATAAGTTTGGCGTGTCTATGTATCGGTGTATCCGTATGTCTGTCTGTGACATCGTAGCTCCCAAACGGATGAACCGATTTTGATCTAGTTTTTTTTGTTTGAAAGGTGACCTTAGATGTGTTTAGTGTATATGTTACCGGCAAAACCCGATTTCAGGTCAAACTAGTTCGGCCTAGGCCAAACTAGTTTATCCTACTCGTGTCAGGTCAAACCAGTTTGGCCTAGTCTAAACTAGTTGGGCATAGGCCAGACTAGTTTGTCCCGACACGATTAGGCAAAACTAGTTTCTCGTCAGTCTAGTCGTCAGTTAGAGTAATATTCATTTAGTTGTATATTGTTTACCAAATGATGTATTATGTAAGGTTTCGGACCAATGTTATAAAGAAAATGACAAATCATTATAATTACAAAGTTGCATTGTATGCACTTTTAGGGAGAATTCAGCGGTTTTTGATACATAAACAGGCTTCCAAACGTCTCCGGCGCTGCGGGAAATGCAACCCCTCCGCCCTTGCGTAACAAATTGCAGGCACTCCATGCTCGCCTACGCAGCTTCGGCTTTTTAGCAGCCGCTTCGGCTCACATGGTGCCTGCAGTTCGTTACAGCGGGCGGGGGCTGCTCTCCCTCCGCGCCTCCGGGGTTTAAATTCACGCTAGGGGTAGGGCAGACGAGTACCACGTGGGGTCGGGGTTAACTAAGTCGGTTCTGTCACCAATTTTGAAAAAAATTAAGGAACTGTTACACAGACGAAACGTTATTCGTGTAAAAGTTGTCTGGCCTAGTGAAGAATTTGACAAATGATAAGTGCCCTGAAAGTGTTGTGTCATTATAATAATCAGCATAACAATAATTCTTCCACATGAAACGTTGTCATACAAAAATTTGACAATCGTTAGTTGTCAAAGTGAAAAATAGGCGAACCGTTGGTTGGCAAGTGATAATCGGCCAAACAATTTTCGGCGAAAAGGCAGGATCCCGAAACGTTGTCATACAAAAATTTGACAATCGTTAGTTGTCAAAGTGAAAAATAGGGGAACCGTTGGTTGGCAAGTGATAATCGGCCAAACAATTTTCGGCGAGAAGGCAGGATCCCGTTTTAAGCACAAAGATTTGTCGAATAAATATAAATCCGTAACAATTCGGTTCTAATCAGTTTTAGACTGACGAGAAACTAGTTTTGCCTAATCGTGTCGGGACAAACTAGTCTGGCCTAGGCCCAACTAGTTTGGACTAGGCCAAACTAGTTTGACCTAGGCCAAACTAGTTTAACCTGAAATCGGGTTTTGCCGGTAACATATATAAAACTGTCGGGGGTTTTTTAAATATATTTTTTCTATCATTATTCATAGATATTATTAATAGAAAGAATACGATAATTGAAGCTCACAAGAAAATAAACTTCCATATTCCAACATCCCCAAAAATTATTTAAATTGTTTACCGATTAATATTACGACATAATAAAAGGTGTCTCAAAAGTAAGTTCACATTTGCTTATCTTATTACGCGAAAGCAACTATTCTGAGGGGCGCGGGGGGTATGTCAGTCGGTAGTCTGGCTCTTGGGAATTTAGTCGCTATGGAGCGTTTCTCTGGTGCGGACCGTGCGTTGTGCGTACATGAGTTTTACAAAAACGGTAATTCGGCGACTGTAGCGCGTAGAAAATTCTGCAGTATTCGACATATTCGTCACTTAAATGATGCGCCTAGCACTCGTCTCATTGCAAAATGGGTTGAGAAGTTTGAAGAGACTGGGTCAACTCTGGAGAAACCAAAATCTGGGCGACCAAGAACATCAAGAACAGCCGAAAACGTGGACAGTGTTACTCAGTCTATTCGAGATGATCCAAACGTCTCGATTCGGAAGCGTGCTGTTGCTTTAAATGTGCACAGATCTTCATTATGCCGCATTTTACACAAAGATTTAAAGCTGCACCCGTACAAAATTCAGTTAGTGCAAGAACTGAAGCCTCAAGATGCTAGTCAGAGGCTTGCCTTTGTAAATCAGATGATTGAGCGCTTTCCAACGTTCACCAACATCTTGTTTTCCGATGAAGCCCATTTTCACCTGAATGGGCATGTAAACAAGCAAAATTGTCGTTACTGGAGTGCAACCAACCCAAAACAAAAACATCAGAAACCGCTACATTCACCCAAAGTCACCGTATGGGCAGCGATGTCGGCGCGAGGAATTATCGGCCCTTACTTTTTTGAAGATGGAAGGGGACGCACACTCACAGTGAATTCAGAGCGTTATGTGGAGATGTTAGACGAGTTTTTCGTACCCCAACTGCAAAACTTTCCTGGTTACAACCAAAGAACATGGTTCCAGCAGGATGGAGCAACTTCACACACGTCCAACAGATCTCTGCCTCGAGTTCGAGAAATTTTTCCGAACAAATTAATCTCCATGCGAGGTGACATAAATTGGCCTCCACGGAGTCCCGATTTAACGCCTATGGATTTTTTCCTGTGGGGTTATGTCAAATCAAAAGTTTACGCTAATAAACCGACTTCCCTGGCACAATTAAAAGAAAATATCCGTCATGAAATGGCAGCCATCACGGAGACTACCTGCCGAGCTGTCATAGGCAATTTTAGTGCCCGACTAAATGAATGCCGAGAGCGCAACGGTTTACATTTGGACGATGTTATTTTTAAAAAATAAATTCCCAAACAGTGTACTTCAATATAAAATAAACATTTTTTCAATAAAGCTAAGACTTTTCTTTTAAAAAAAGATTTAAATGTGAACTTTCTTTTGAGACACTATTTAGAAATTGTGAAATTTTTTGAATAAGTGTAATTGATGAAAATCGTATGATACTTTTTTCTTTTTGACACATCTTTGATAATATTATGATTCAAATTTATTTATTTCCAACATTATTCAAGCTTGTCTATTCCATCTTTTCATTAAAATACTAATAAACATTTGTGACGGCTTTATCTGATAATAAAACAAACAAAATGAATTTGATACTTTTTAGATAAATTAGATGATGATAGATGAACGAGGAGCAGGCGTTTATGTGACTGATGACCTAAATATTTTGTCGGACGAACGCTTTTATTATAGGATCATTCACATTACTCGTCTCTTTGTCTTTTTCTCGTTTTGATGTTACTAGACAGAATTTAGTGCATACGTTATCCCCCAAAATGTCCCTAACGTTTGCCCCATTTGAATGAATAACCTCCCAAAGTAAATAAAATAACTGGTTTTATTATGTATCGTCATAATTCAAAATGAGATCTGCTTTTCCCGAAAGCTGATTTTTGTACTAAATTAATCTATTATGTAGTTTGCCAGAATATGAAATTTATAATTAAAATTATGAGCCTACATTTTTATTCTCTATCAAATCCAATTTAGGTAATAAACGTAAGCTCTTCAACAGACCTAGCTTCGGCTAAATTAATAAAGATTTTTCTAGAATCAGGTCACAAGTCACTCACAAATGCTTCGCTTACCTTAAAACAAACTCTCATCGTATGCTCTTCAGTTTTGGAATGGAATTGCAAATACCATTTCCTTAAAAAATAATTACAAGGCGGCATGCATTTTCGCGCAGGTGGTTTTATTTTGTTGTGTTTTGCGTTGTTGGAATAACAAAATACAAGAAGTTATGTTTAATAAACAAAATTCATTAAAAAAAGCTTTTTACTATCTTTTGAGTAACAGTCAAGGGGTATTCCATGTCACAGAGTACCTTCTTACCCAAAAATTGTGCGTCAGCTCCGACGCACAACTGGAGTTTAACGCCATCTAGTGTGCAATCATAAAATTAGTAACAACTGAAGATGATGATGACGTTTCACATCAACAGAATAGGATGTACCAAGATTATTATTATCATTAGATGGCGTTGTTACTGATCAGCCATCCAACGCCATCTAGATTCTGTGTTACAAATTACAAACATAACGCATAACGTAACGAAGAAAGTTTGGTTTTACTACCTGTAAAATTTCGTACCGTGGGCTTAAATATGAAAATCTATAGATTAGGAGTTAAACTCCAAAAATATTATAATTTTAACCACACTTACACAGGATAACATTTTATGTCCGTATTTCCCAATACTTTAAAATAAATAGCCAACCAATTAGCAGACAATGGTAGCTCACTGGTCAATTATGGCCACCACCGGTAAACATCACTAGAATCGAAACACGTGAAAACTTTCTAGTTCTTCAAAGAATAATGTTATAAGAAATAATCGATGTGACCTACTCACTGTTGCACGAGGAAAATAACATAAAGAGGAGACAGTTAGAGAGGACAATTACGTCAAATTGTAGCCTAGTTCAAAAAAGTTTTACTGAATCATTGAAAACATCGGATTTAACGCTCCCGAACTTTTGTTTCATTTCACTTGATCAAACGTGAAACGATTGCATTGTTTAAATTTGTAGAAGCATTTTGTAGTTAAATCCCTTTGTTATCAGTGCTCCAGCTGTAGTTCTCCTTTCGGGCTTTGAAAGGCAGTTTCGAATTATGTACACTCGTAGTTTTCCTTACAAGTTGCATTTAAAATATACTAAGTCCCATTCTGAGATGCAGATGAATCAAGGAACATTATTCCATAATATAATCTAGATTGAAACCAAGAAGAAACACAGGAAGTTTGGAACCAAGGTTTCAGGCACATTTACTCTTTTCTGAGCACTAGGATTTACTGTGTTGCAAAAAGCTAGACATAAGAATAAAGGCACCGTACATGCCGTATAACAAGTCTTAAAATAAATCATTTCTCTTTAAAATTAAAAGAACCTTCAAAGCAGAATCCGTCGTTAACAAAACTTCAACTATCTGCGCCAAATGTTTAACCGCAATGCAATTAAAGCGCTTTTGTAGACATTATTACGAGCGCATGTCCTTTTGAACTATCACGTACTTACAATTACTTAACAAGTCATTAGCGGTCCTCTTCATGAGACCTAACCAAGGTCAGAGGAGATCTGGAGTCTACCCAAAATACTACTCACATAAATGCAATGCTGTCACTGATCGACATATTATTATTGGTCAAGGAGAAAGCAATGTTAGCAGTTTTTTGATTCTGATCTGATGGATTTTGATCTGATTTGGACAGTGTCTTTTTCCTTTCTTAAAAATATACGGAAATCAAATAGCGACCGCTTTCCATACGGAAAAATATACATTTTTAAGAACAATTACTTTTCAGTTTAAGTACAAACATGATTATGTGAGTTTTCTGGTTATTATTGCTTCATTAACTTTATAAGCGACGAGTAACCGCCCTCGCTTTGCTTCGGTTTTCTTATTTTTTTACACCTTGGGTTACATTATTGGAGATTTATTAAGGATCCCTAATTTTTTGAAAATATAATATAGCCTATGTTACTCGGGGATAGTGTAGCTTCCCAACAGTGAAAGAATTTTTGAAATCGGTTCAGTAGTTTCGGAGCCTATTCAATGCAAACAAAAAATCAAATCTTTCCTCTTTATATATTAGTATAGATAAGATAACCACGTCAAAAAATTGACATCAAAACAGGTAAATTGGACGTCAAAAATTCCGATACAAAATATCTAGGCTTCAATTTTCTTTCGATCTAAGTATTTCGACCTAAAATCGATTCTACATTGTTTCCAAGGTTTCACGAAGTTTCAGCATTAAAATTTACTCACATTTGGGAATTAGGTTTCAAGCTCGGGGTCTTTTACGGTCATCACTAAATCAGGCGTTTGTATGGAGGCCTTCAGAATTTTGTATGGCTTAAAGTTTTGAACAAACTTTAGGTAATTCAGGATTATTACGTGAACAACAGTTCTGAATTATTTGTTTTCGTTCTGTTGTGATTATTTTAATATTTGCTTATGAAATGTACGTGGATACAGACATATATTTTTTTTAATTGCTAATGTCAAAGGCACCTTACAAGCCACTAAATAGTACTAACTACTAAGGGTTATTTTTATACTGTATGTTTATTATGTTTTTGCCGTAGGAGTTATACTTATCTCCACTTCAGTGAAGACAAGTCCTAATAGCACCATACTATTTTCGTCAACGGTGAGACAAAATCTGATGCCCATGCACTTGTGGCAACGCGTCGGCATTCCGAAAATCCGAATAAAAGATGGCGGCGTAAGTAAATAATAAAACAACGTGCAGCGGTGATGCATTAAACATGCTGGCAAATACCCGGGCCAAGGATTCCTAAAGCCGCTGTAACTGGATTTAAGTCCAGAACCTATGCATAACGAATAAGAATGTTTCTAGAAAGGTGTTGAAGTGGCCGGGTCGGAATATCTTATTAGACAATTCTGAAGCGATTCTTAAGGATTTTTTAGCGTGTTTCAATTATGTGGTTCTGTGCGAAACAGAAAATATTACATCTATTGTATTTTTAAGGTTTTGTATATCCAAAAACAAATCTCTCTTGAAACTCTTTGATACCGTACATACATTTGAATTTGGTACATCAATCGTATGCCATATTTAAAACGTGTTACAAAAAACGATACCGCGGTAACCACGTATAATAAAGTATGTACCTACCTACCTCTCACGGGTTGCCTGCTACAAACTAGGCAGTTTAGCGGCCTAAATTAGGGTTGACAGATACGGGACAAAATACATACAATTTCTAGACAATTCTTCTAGAACTCGATGTACAGATGCTTCGGCGGATCCTGGATTATCCAGGGCAAGTGGCAGCGTCTTTTTGCTCACGCACTTCATTAAAGGACATGGCGTCCCTCTCTTGCGTCCTTATGTCGGTTGAATCCAGGACATAGGAGTCTTATTCCTCCTGGACACTGGACAAGTCATGAAATTTCGGGACAATCATGGGTTTTCCGGCCATCTGGCATCCATATTCTAAATATATAGGGGTGTTAATTGTGGCACGTTTCAAATACAGCACCACGATTGATGTACGTAATAAAAAAATCCGGTGTATGCTGGTGTGGCTATATATGTCTATACAGTATACTATAGACATACTTATAAGTCATAGATTTTATATCACAATCTCTCTTCATCAGATCTATTAAAAGAAAAAAAGCTAAGGTGCCAATTATGCATGTATGAATTCATTAAAAAAGACGAATTAAGGCTAAATTGAAAAACTTATTTAACTTGTATTACATGACTATAACTCTAAAAGAAGTCATTAGGTATTATGGAAATATATAAAAAAATATTTGGTAGATAAATGAGAATAGGTCGTAAAATATAACCGTTGGGTAATTACGGTGTCCCAATCCAGATTTTTTGGCCGAACAACGTTTGGCGAGTCAGCTAGTAACTAATAGTAGGCGTTGTAAGGCTGATTTTAAAAACTGTTGATGTTGCTTGGATGAAACAGGACCTCGTTATGTAGGAGCTTTCACTAAGCTCCAATTAAGTGGTGGATTTGTGCTTGTACACTTACCATTATGTATTGATAAAATATATCTCCGTAAGTTAAGATTCAATGTTACGAATAGCTTCATACACTTGGAAAGTGGTTTCCATCAGGCGCAGAGCTTTAACTGGAAGTCTAGAGCTATTGCTAAGTTTTAGAGGCTTTAAATTTCAGAACAACATCACTCATCTACAGTATATGCTTCATTGGTTTATTTATATGCTTCATTAATTCATTGATCTCTCTGCCTTTAATATAAGACCCAAGAAATTTGGAAAGATAATGGATTATAATGAATAACTACGTTGTTAAGTAATGAGTTATTATTGACCATTTCTAACTACAGCAACGTATTGGAGTGGCTTCATAAATTTTTGATACGAACCCAATCTCTGCTCTGCAATCTCGCAATCTTCCTGCTTTCTGCTGAATCACAGGCGAGGTAATGGCAACAGATCCCATTTAATTCTGACAGTTAGGTGCTAAGTTAAAGTTTCAACGAATCAGTTGGTTTCTTGAGTACAAAGGAGCCTCTTAATGACCGGCACCGCATCGTCGAAGCCTCTGGTATTAATGACTTTCACAGGCGGTTGATAACCAACCCATACACCCGGTTTTCGGTTTATACCGCAGAGGTAAATACTGATGCTATAGAAATAACATTTTGATATTTATCAGTAACAGGAGCTATTATGCCATTCGTTACTTTCGCGTTAAAATAATATTAAAGAGGCCTCGTAAAATAATTTACATACAAATTAAATTAGACCAAGCTTTCACCACTAATATGGATTTCGTAATCAATACTAATAGCGCATTCATTTATTCCGTTGATGTTTAATACGCGTTGATTATGAGATTAATTCTGAAACACACCTTGTTAGTAAACCGTTGCATGGTTTGTATGCCTATTTAGTACTCATTATTCTCATTAGTTCATGAAGCGATAGCAGGTCGCGTTGATCATGAGTGATTAAAGTCACGCGTTTTCCGACGCTACATATGATGGAGTGACTAATGGGTTAGCGGCCGTATTCAGAAAGAGCAAGAGAGAAGAGCAAGAGCAGAAACTGCTGTGAGGTCTCGTAGTACGTGCGCGCACATGGCCATTAAAAACATTTCTTAAAAAATACTTGAGTCAAATTTATCACTATGTGTTTGTCAAAATCGCATAGTGTTGTTTTGACTTATAACAAAATAGAAAGAAAATATCGATTGTTCGTATTGTCATATTTGTCTTTTGCCTTTGCCAAGTAACTAGAGTCAAGTTAATTAAAGATTAAAGTTGCTCAAATAGACCAATAAATAACAGGGCTGCATCCGTTCGTCCAAATACCTAATACTTAAATGATGATTGTGAAACAGAAGGCTCGCCGTAACGAAAGCACTGAGAAATAGTTCTTTGCATAGCGTTGATTCCTTACTTACACGGAAATAGACGCACGGAAATAGGGGTACGTGCGTCTTTCACGTACGTGTTTCAATAAATATGAACAGAGTGAAATATTCTTGGATGATTCCAGGTCCGGATCCAGCCTTGTACGGTGGGCGAGCCCATAACTTTTCGGTAATCAATTTCTTTGTATGACCATTTTCTATGTTGCAAGGAATTATTATAATATTGGTGCATTACACCTAGAAATTTTATTTATTTTGCGGTTAAAATTAAATGAAATAAAAGACGAAATGAAAGAACATTTTAACGTCGTTTTAAAACCAACTTTTACCGTAAAATGTAGCTTCGTAACAGCCCCGAAATACATTTTCAAGTTCAAGTATGAAATTGACCTCAATAAAAAGTAACTATTGAAAAATATTACGAACTCGACGGAAACTTGCTAACGTCAAGTGTTGCTAATCGAATTTTGATTTCGCTCTCATTTTTAGCTTTCCGTAAAGACTTGATGGTATTGCCGTTTAATACTTTTGAGCATTACCTACCTACTTGTGTATCAGGTTAGGTCATACGGCGAAAAGTTGAACTCTTTGGAGGGTCAAGAAAATTGCTTTCAAATAAGAGCTCGCAAGGGTTTTTCCTTGTCATATTTTTTGATCAATAATATTTTAAATAGATAAAACATCTAGACATAAAAGTACTAACGCCCCAACTCAGAGTCACTAATGGTTACTTAAATAGCTCCGTGGTACAGAATTTGTATGGTGATTTATCTAATGAGCTATTAAAACAACCGTTAGTTACTCTTAGTTGGGGCGTAAGTCCTAACCTAAAGGTGGAATATTTTTTCGTTTTCGGTGTGGTACTAAAAAATACAATTCATGGAATAGTGTAGCTTCCTAGCTATAATCAACATATACATAATGTGAGTAGCTAAAGATACAAACTATGCGAATGATAACTATTTAGCCAATATTTTTTAACCGACTTCAAAAAAAGAGGTTTTCAATTCGACTGTATTTTTTATGTGTGCTTATATTTTACCTCATGACTTTTTACTGGCTGATGATTCTTTTTTTATTCGAAAGCTGATGATTAACTAGGCGAGATCTGACGAGCATCTCAATTTTGAAGTCAGTTATTTTTTTGGAAGATTTATTATCTAAAAACCGGGCAAGTGCGTTTTAGGACACGCGCAATGTAGGGTTCCGAAGTAGTAAGTTTATCGACTATTAGCTACCTAATGCTAACGAAGCTGTGATAGTTTTCCTTGTAAATTCATCATATAACCTATTTTTGAGAATTTTTTTACTTGTCCAACTGCAACCGTTTAGCCAGCACGGGGGGGAACACTTGACTCTAACCAAAATTAGCACTTTAAAGCCAAATATTTCGCAAACGGACCCCTAATTCCAAAAAGCGGCCAAGTGCGAGTCAGACTCGCCCATGAAGGGTTCCGTAGCAGCAAGTAACATAATATTAAAGTTCTTGTAGTTCGTTGTAACTTTGATCAATGTTTTTTGCGATTTACGATTTATGACGTATTAAAAAAAATCTACTTACTAGATCTCATTCAAACCAATTTTCGTTGGAAGTTTTCATGGTAATGTACATCATATATTTTTTTTAGTTTTATCATTCTCTTATTTTAGAAGTTACAGGGGGGGGGGGACACACATTTTACCACTTTGGAAGTGTCTCTCGCGCAAACTATTCAGTTTAGAAAAAAATGATATTATTTTTCAATATCATTTTTGAAGACCTATCCATAGATACCCTACACGTATGGATTTGATGAAAAAATCCTTTTTGAGTTTCAGTTCTAAGTATGGGGAACCCCCAAAATTTATTGTTTTTTTTCTATTTTTGTGTGAAAATCTTAATGCGGTTCATAGAATACATCTACTTACCAAGTTTCAACAGTATAGCTCTTATAGTTTTGAAAAAAAGTGGCTGTGACATACGGACGGACAGACAGACAGACAGACAGACATGACGAATCCATAAGGGTTCCGTTTTTTGCCATTCGTCTACGGAACCCTAAAAAGCGATTATATTTGTACAGATGTATAGATATTATAAAACTGAACAGTTTGGTTGATCGCGCTAATCTCAGGAACTACTGGTTCAACTGAAAAATTCTTTCGGTGTTTGACAGTCCATAAAATAAATTTATTTTACTAGTTATTTTTATCCACAAAGACCATTTTTAAGGGTTCCGTAGCCAAATGGCAAAAAACGGAACCCTAAAAATGGTCTTAGAAGACCCATAATATTTTTGCAAGACCTTTTCAACGATACTACAGCGTACGCGATGAATAAATTCATCCTCACGTTAACTATGTAGGGAAGGTACCCTAAAAAATTTTTTTGAGATGGATGGCGGATGAACAGAAGGACGGACGGATGGACGGACAGACGGACAGACAGACAGACGGACAGAGGGACAGACGGACAGACGGACAGACGGACAGACGGACAGACGGACAGACGGACAGACGGACAGACGGACAGACGGACAGACGGACAGACGGACAGACGGACAGACGGACAGACGGACAGACGGACAGACGGGCGGACGGACAGACGGGCGGACGGACAGACGGACAGACGGACAGACGGACAGACGGACAGACGGACAGACGGACAGACGGACAGACGGACAGACGGACAGACGGACAGACGGACAGACGGACAGACGGACAGACGGACAGACGGACAGACGGACAGACGGACAGACGGACAGACGGACAGACGGACAGACGGACAGACGGACAGACGGACAGACGGACAGACGGACAGACGGACAGACGGGCGGACGGACATGACGAAACTATAAGGGTTCCGATTTTTCTTCGGAACCCTAAAAAGTAGTAATAGAAGTTCAGTAGTGGTAACGTACTAATAGTCATGAATTGCCTCCGTTTAAATGCATTGGAAGTTCGTCGTTTCACGTCTATGTTGTATTATGTAGGTACCGATTTTCTGAGCACAATATGGGTTAATCTTTGACCTGTATTGGCTAAATTTATTTGGCGGCTAAAGCCGCTCAGTGTGCCAGCCATTGAAAAGTCAAACTAATTTGCCACTTTCATTGATAAATATACTGACCTGATTTTAACTATAAAAGTAATATTTTAAATATTTAACATTGCGTTGAAATGGCACAACTGTAAACGATAAAAATGATGGTCGCTTATTTTTTTTACCTTATCTGGGTGATGCAGTATTTTTTGTTTGACAAGATTAAATATTAGATCCTCGAATAAAGATCATGTTTCAGAAAAATAAATGTGTGGCTCCCGATAGGCTACCTAAAAGGATTCGAAGAAGACAGATGGCATCCACTGGATTCAAAAAGCTTAGTACCGCTGTTCAGTGTGGCGCAAGTTAGTGGAAACCTACGCCTGGCAGTAGTGCACTTTCAAAGGCCGATGGATGGATGGATATAATTTAATAGTAGTAGAAGAAGAAGAAGAAGAAGAAGAAGAAGAAGAAGAAGAAGAAGAAGAAGAAGAAGAAACATTTATTTCGCCGAAATAAACATGAGATAGATTCTGTACATCTGATTGACTTGATAAATGAGAGGTGACGTTAAACGAACATCATTCTAGATTATTAAGTTGTTGTAGTTACGATTTATGTACCTCAATCTATTATATCTATCTTTATCATATCAGAACTCAGATATATCAGATCTATTATAGATCTCGTATGTTTTATGTCTTAATCAGCTTACCTACTCTGCACGGTAACATTTATGTTTCGGAGAATTTACTAAAAAAATCCTAAGACGCTTCTTCAAGAGAAGAGGATCTATTCATAGCGAAAATATCTGAGATTGCACCGACTGATTCGCGCATTTATCTATGCTGCAAAATAGTTTCAATTCAAGTCTATAATGCTCGTATCTATTATAAAACATTAACGAGGCTCTTTGAATTTAAAAAGTACAACTAAGTTCTCTTTGTAGTAATTAAGTAGGTACAGTACGGCCGCTGTATCTTGGCGCGTCTGAATATAGGCTTTGGGAACTTTAGCGCATGTAAGACAGAGATGGCAACACGAACATGCTAACGTATGACTGAGACACAATACACCGCGTACCGAGTATTGGCGAATTATGTTACTGCGCAGCCTTCTGCGCGCAGTTCAGATGCGCCAAGATACAGCGGCCGAACTGTACCTTACTACCTTTTTATTTTCGGCTTTTGATCGTTTAACTACTCTGGTGTATATTAATATTATGCTTTATATTTCAATAACTAAATTAAAACACTTTAAAACTGCTTTCTAATTAACTGAAATCTTTTGTAATTAATTACTTGGGTATAATTTTACCTAGACAGTAGGTAGTTATCTCAAACTCTAGATGGTTCATCCACACGTTTCATTTACATATCAAAAATATTTACGAACTAACAAACGTAGATAAAACAGTTTTACTGTAACTTCATATTCCTTAATACTTATCTACTAGTAAAATATTAAAATAGGTCAACTGACATTTTCAGGCCCGAGATAGTACGCGCAATCAAGCGGTGCACCAAATTTGTGGAAAATTTTAATAAAACGTTGATAAAAATAATAATAAGTTGGTACGGATTTGTGATATTTTTCATGTACGGTCAATTAATTTCTGTAATAGGCATTTATTTAACGATATTAATAAATTTATATATTCAATAAAATAGACACGAGTAAACTAAAATGAATCTTATTGTAGCCACCTTCTCGTCTTTAGGCTTTCGGCTCTATCATTAAACCAGCAATACATACGTCATTAATATACTGCTACATCTACTGCATTATAATTCCGTCAGCAAAATAAGTCAACCTTGATCATGTAGCTTAATTATAATTAAGTTTTCATGTGTATTTTTTTAAAGAAAGTAAGTCATTAGGAAGTAAGTATATACTAGACGATATCTGAATAAATATCGTAGGTACCTAGAACCAATAAGTACTATTATTTCTTCTGTGCTAGCAATGAAATAAAACTTGCACTTACTTGTTGCGCTTACTTCAGGCCCGAGAGACTCGAACGCCTTGCCGAAACTAAGCTTCAAAAGTCGGTCTGAATCTGAAAGAAAAATAATATTTTTAATTCTAAATAATATTCGACATTTTATTAAGTACTTATTGAATTATACAGTCTGGTCCGTCACTCACATAAATATTTATAACTATTGTTGTAATAGTTTGGCATCTCAAAATTTTTGTGACACCAGTGCCATCTATTTTACTGATATTTCTATTTTTCAGAATTTAAATATTAGACCGCCATCTCGTGTTATAATTGTTAAACCCAAACTCTCGTACTGTACAATATTTTCAGCTTTGTAGCGTGTATATTGGTTCACGCATTTATTGCTAGATGGCGCTAGTTGAAATGTGTTCGCAAAATTCCACCCAGCACTTCATCAATTTTATTAACCATATTCTAGATGGCAGCACTGAGCAAGCAAAAAGCGACAAAATAAAAAGTTTGTGTATTTTTAGAAAAGTAACTAACGGCATTAAAGTATAATGTACTAAAGTACCAGAACAAACATCGTGAACAAAAATGTGTCGCACCGGGAGGCTCTATTTTCGAAATTGAGTCACCTTTCTCTTTTCAAAATTGACTGAATCCACTGAAAACTGTAGCCAATTGGCTACAGTTAATTGCACAAACATCGGTTTCGCGGTGTCGGTTTTAACTCGTTAGGATCCGCGTGATCGCGGTACCTTTGAGTTCTAACGTGCTGGAACGTTCCCGGTAACCGACGGGTTAATAGTGCAATGCAAAACAGTTTTATTTTTTTTCTATTAAAATTTTTTCTGTATCTTTTTCTGTAATTTTAAAGAATTTATAATGAAACTTTATTTTAATAATTATGAAAAAAGAGAAGCCTCAATCCAATCTGATGTGCTGTCGGATACGTAACCTAGGACTAAGGCACAAGGAACTTACCTAATAAACTAAATGAAACAAAGGTTTTGATTTTGGTAAAAAATGTAAGTAAGTAGGTAGGTATTTCTCTATTTTGTCTCCCCTTTGTAACATGCCAGAGTTAGCTACATTTCTGAACTCCACCCAAATTACATTAGTATGAGAATCCTGGACTTTGGCCAACATTCCTATTCATACCTTGTTGGCGCAGTCGCGAATTTAACTGGTCCGGACGCATTTTATTGCAGGCCCTAACTTACACAAGGATAATAGAGAACAATTGTTTTTAAAGGCCTCTGAAAACAACTACTGAGATACTGGACTTTTTGGGTAAAACTGTCAAGTCAAGTTTAATGGAATCTGCATACATAAATAAGTCAGTGTTTGATTTCAATTTCACCTGATGGTACCATTGCTACCTAACCTAAGTGGCATTGGAGCCTTGTATGTTAATAGCTACTCTGGGTCAAAATGGGTTAGTAAATGCAAGTCAATGATAAAAAATGAGGTAGATATGTCACTAGTGCGACGACGATGAAGAGTGTAAGAACAGGCAATTGACCGTTCTGCTCGTAGTCGCTCTGTCAATACAAGACGATACGCACGCGGCACGCTTATTTATGTTGTTGTCAGAAGTGCTTGACATTTGACATACAGCGTTAAAATGCCTTCGTGTAGTATACAAATGTGATTGATGTAGTGAAACAAAAGATAAACGTGTCTGTGTTGTAGCTCTTTTCGAAACAGATTTCTTGGTTGATTTGGAAGGGTATAACGTACCTATCTATATTTTTTAAATATCATTGACGCAAATGCCAAAATAATTGAGTACAAGAGACAATTAACAACATGAGTTAATCACTTAATGAATATGCAGTATTATTGCATGCGTTTAATGCTCAAAGGTACACTCAGATAATAAGATTAATTAGTGTTAATTAATATGCAATAGGGATCATATTATCACTTTGATACACAAAATATTCATATTGTTACGTCCTACTAGTGGGTGGGTTCGTAAAGGATACCACTGATGTTGCCGAAGAGTACTTTATTACACAAAGAAGGTGGTACAATACTACTACTACTACACACTAACACTAACACTAGCAACCGCGTAAGAGTCACTCAGTCGTTCACGAACGCGAAACACCCTCTTACTATCGCCTGATCACGTTTTGACCCGTCTGGAGTCCCAACCTGACTCCCTTATCGCTCGTATCGCTGTTATCGTTCCCGATTCCCAACCGGAATCCCGAACTGGAATGAGTCACGACGTCCAATTCGCGTCCTTTTATAGGTGGCCGAACTCAGTTCGCGGGTTTTCGAGAAAGTTCCGCGCTAATCCAGATAATTAAACAAAACACAGTCATAAAAGTTAGCATCAAGGTCAAGACACAAAGGAACGAAGGTCATTCGCCCGGAACACAATAGTGCAATAAAACGATTAAAGACGTCTTCGACAATTTAGGGTTCCATTTTTCCGTACGGGGTTCCGTGGTTCGTAACACTGCCCCCTCCTTAATCATGCTCGTCCCGAGCATCATTTGACCCGTGATACGGAACCAACCGATCGACGTGAACAATCTTCGGCCTTCCTTCTTCTCCTCGCCTGTCCTGTGTCGCGCTCGATTTCCTCTTCGGCAGCCCGGCCTCTTTACGCGGACCAGAACGGTCCCCACATGGTTCTACACATTCGCGCCTCCGCGACGATCAGCTTGGCTGCCTCCGTGAACCACTGTATCGCCTCCATCCACAGCGCGCTGGGCTTATCATAGGTCCCTCCAAAGGCCTCAAAGAACGGGACCCTCTCGATCCTGAAGGACACGCCGTGGAACAACAGCTGGCGCGCTGTATACATCCCCCGCAGCTTCATGTCCATCGCCACGATCACCATTGCGCCTACGCCTCTCTTTTTCACAGCACTATTAAAATCCATAAACGTGGGGAAGGGCATGCCCTCCCCGCACCACTGCAACAGCTGCTTGAAGCGCGTACGGTACCTGATGTCGGCCTGCATCTCCCCGATTAGCGCCGAGTATGCGCTGAACACCATGCCCCTCTTCACGCTGCTGTTCACCGCCGACGAGATCTTCACGTTCTCGAAGTTAATCAAGGGGTGGTCCTCAATCTTCCCGCCGCCGATGTCGCGCAGGTCCCGCTCGACGTCGTACTTGAGATCGTTGGAAACGGACGCCCAGACAGCGCACCTGCGGCCCTTCACGTAGTTCTCGAAGATGATGCCCGCTGTCGCGCGGCCCTTGCCCATGCCGGCACCGTCGCTGATGAGAAACCCAGGCCTCGTTCCATCAGACAGCAGGTGTTCGTGCGCCTGCGACGCGCACACCACGGCCTTCAGCTGCAGCGCGGACGGCAGCCCGGCGCGGATGGTGTCGTCGGGCAGGCTCAGCTCAGCCGGCTCCACCAATGGTAGCGACGCTGCTACCACGACCGGATCCGAGTACCCGTGGCCCAGTCCCAGCTCCGTCGGTACGCAATCCGAACATGTCTCGGCCACGCCCATCTTTCTGTCATCGACATCTTCCCTAGTACACTGACTGTCCTCCTTACTTCCGAGACCGTCCTCTTCACTCTCAGGCCTCTCCTCCTTACTCTCCTCAACCGCCGCAATAGCCGCGCGGTCGGCCGCTGACCGCGGTGGCATCCCCCCGGCCGCGCCACCATCGCTTCCTTCCTCGCTCACGCGCCGCGACGCCTGCGACACGCCTGTGATCTTCGCCACTCCGACGTCCAAGGCCCCCAATATGTCGTCCTTCAGGGACTGTAAGGTTGCACGCCACCCCTCCACCATGGCTACACGCTGCTCCTCCATGGCTGCGTCCATGGCTGCACGCTGCTCCTCCATGGCGGCATCCCAGGCTGCCCGCTGCTCCTCCCTGGCTGCCCGCTGCTCCTCCCTCAGTGACTGGATAGCCCCCAGCAGAACCGACAGGTCCAGTCCTCCTGGCGCAGTCACAGTAGCAGAAGCAGGGGCAGGAACTGTCGCGGTCACCACTCGTGCGGCTGCCGTGGTCTCCGAACCCGCAGCCGTGGTGGTCATCACCTCCGCCGTCGTCGTGGTCGTCGTTCCCGCAGTCGTCATATCCGCCGCCTGGCGTCGCGTACGTACACCTTCTTCAGCCTCCCTCGGGGTCAGTGGCATCCCCATTTCTGACACCAATTGTTACGTCCTACTAGTGGGTGGGTTCGTAAAGGATACCACTGATGTTGCCGAAGAGTACTTTATTACACAAAGAAGGTGGTACAATACTACTACTACTACACACTAACACTAACACTAGCAACCGCGTAAGAGTCACTCAGTCGTTCACGAACGCGAAACACCCTCTTACTATCGCCTGATCACGTTTTGACCCGTCTGGAGTCCCAACCTGACTCCCTTATCGCTCGTATCGCTGTTATCGTTCCCGATTCCCAACCGGAATCCCGAACTGGAATGAGTCACGACGTCCAATTCGCGTCCTTTTATAGGTGGCCGAACTCAGTTCGCGGGTTTTCGAGAAAGTTCCGCGCTAATCCAGATAATTAAACAAAACACAGTCATAAAAGTTAGCATCAAGGTCAAGACACAAAGGAACGAAGGTCATTCGCCCGGAACACAATAGTGCAATAAAACGATTAAAGACGTCTTCGACAATTTAGGGTTCCATTTTTCCGTACGGGGTTCCGTGGTTCGTAACAATATCAATAAGGTGATTATTTATTTAAACCAACAGTTAATGGAAAGTACAGACATAGTAACAGACTGTGACAGATTAGGTTAACCATTGTATAATAATAATACTAAGCAAAAAACTATTCAAATGTTATTCATTAAATTTTCTAAGTATATTAAAGTAGTATTTTCATAACAGTGTAATTAGATTGGTTATTTTTAGTACAAACATAATTATATATTATGCTAACCTGCGGCTGTGGAGTCTGGCGGTGGCTGGAAGTGGAAAGTAGCAGCAAAACCCTGGCCAGGAGAAGCAGAGTTGGCTGTGAACTGCAGCAGCAGTGATGGTCCCGTAGAGAGCACCTCGTAACCTAGAAAAATGGAAATATTATGGTAGGGACGTTTAAAACATTTGAGAATTCTTGGGAGGACACATCACCGTAGAAGCGTTGAAGCGCTCATAGCCTGGTGGCTTGTGTCGATTCTAAAGCCCAATGCATACGTAACGGGTTTTTTCCCGTACGGGACAGGACGTGAAGTTTTGGAAACATCGTTTCATAGAAAATGTATACGATTGTGCATACGCAGCGGAATCCCGTAGGGAACGTGGCCCGTACGGGAAAAAGCCCGTTACGTTTGCATTGGATTTAAGTGATCGACAAAGTTAAGCAACAGCGCGTGCGGTCGGTAGGAATGGAAGGATGACCGCAAATGGCAAAAATTTCTTGAGCGCTTCCGTGCTTTGGAGGGCACGTAAAGCCGTCGGTCCCAGTTGTTATCGTAAAAAATAACAGTCGTTAAGCCATGTTGGAGGCCCCCAGGCGGCATGAGAAACTTCCGACACTCGGGTTGGCCAGTAACCCCTCCACCAATTTGCACTGGAGCAGCGTGGTGGAGTAGCCATTTTAAGGTGTAATTTTCCTACACACCAACAACTATAGCGACATTAAATATATGACGAAAAATGTAGTCCCAAAAAGCATTAGGGAAGTGAATTATTTTATCAATTTCAATGTCGAACTCAACTTCTTGGTTACATCCAGCGGTAAACGATGAGGGTTTTCACAAGAAAATATGAACGGTGGTTTTAAATATACTTATTTTTAACCAATATAAGTAAAAAAGGTGGCCTGTTTGGTTGTAGTCTTATTCGAAATTTTCAATGGATTGCAAGACGCGTTGTTTGCCAACTGTTCCAATACTACAAAATGTATGTCATAAAGTACAGCAGTAATTTATGCATTACATAAAGAAAATTTATTTTCACATGTACATTATCTGCTGAATACATAAAGTGAGACGTCCTTAGAATCCAAAGTAGAGCTTTACTTTCTCATCTCTGTAAAGTGCGGGACCAGGGGACATTGTTTGAATACAGAACAGTTTGAGAACACCTGGAATTAGGTATAGAAGGGAAGCAATCACTGTTGAGCGCCACTGGCGTCGTAATAGGGTTGGCGACTTTTTCTATTGTCTTAATAGAAGTTACCATGATGCTAAGTTTTGTGACGGTTTATAAATGACTAGCTGTGCCCCGCGGTTTTACCCGCGTTAATTTGTGGATAAAACTAACTACTAAAATAAATTATCTTATATAGCCTATAGCCTTCCTCGATAAATGGACTGTCAAACACCAAAAAAATTTTTCAGTTAAAACTGTAAATCTGTACAAATATAATCGCTTTTTACTAAGTGCATTTCGATGTGTACACGGTACGTATAACTAAAACAACATTTTTTACCATTTTTGTCTGTCTGTCTGTTTGTTCCGGCTAATCTCTGAAATGGCTGGATACTGTAACAAGAAGTAACTTAAGCTACTTTTATTTTAGAAAAAAAACATAGTTTGTTTAGGCGATACGAAGTTCGCCGGGTCAGCTAGTTATATAGTACAGATAATCTATATTTATATGTACTGTACACTAGAGAGATTGGCTTAGACTCAAGGATGGATGAACTTCTAACATCTCACTACTACATAATACCATTTGATAATGCCAACTATAAACGTTAAATGAAGCAGTGTTGTGGCGACTACACTAATTGGGTCAAGCCTCAGATATCGTGCAAATTGGACGATAAATTGCTCATGTAAAGCCCCCATTACAAAATATAAATTGAATAATTTAAGGACATCATTTTATTGTTATTTAATTTATTTAAGTGGTATATTTGGAAATAATCATAAAATTTCACTTAAACATAAATACATTTTTCAAAGCGATAGCATGGAGGAAATACCAACCGCAGAGATATAAATGAAGCTTTAAAGATGAAGTTTTATAAAAGACTTTTACGTAACAATATCGCGGCTTCAAAGACAATATTTAGATGTATTTTTAGTAAACAGCATCTTAAATCGTACTTCAGCTAAAAGTATTTCCTAAAGTCTGTTAAAAATATAGGTAGACAATACCTTTTCAAAGTTACCATAAAAACCCTAAATTAAATTTCAACTCAGACCAAAGCCTTTGGTGTTTACGTAATATATACAAACAATATGTTGAATATGCTACATAAATTCCTTAGAACGAGTATACAAAGATGCTTTAATAAAAGTCTCAATGAGTTTGTTGAGAATCACCCGCTCAAAGCGTTTGGTCAACCCTACAAAAGTGAGTTCAACTTTGACGCAGCGTTATTTATTCAAAAAGGGAACCGTGTACGTTGTTACTGTGGCGATACAACGCTACAAGTGTGCATACTCAACGAGCATTGAGTCATATAAGGCCGGTTTATAACACCGTCGTGTAAAGCCAGTATGCATGGGTTAAAATCAAAATAAAAGGGCAAGGTACCTTAAACTTCCTGAGATGTTTCTCAAACCCTTTTGATAAACTACTAAACACTTTGTGTCAGTGGAGGAAAACATTTTGAGGACACTGCCAAACCTGTAACTTGAATCTTTACCACTGTCGGGAATCGAACTTTTATTTTTATGTACAGCCGTTAAACGAAAGAACGAGCCACTAACAATACCAACATTTATGATTTTAAACTTAACTCATCGTGGATTTAACACGTTTTATTATGATACAATGTATATTGCTTTTATCACGATATAAATTTTGTACGCCAAAAAATATATACATACGTAATAATATACATATTGAGTACCCGTATCATAATACAATGTTACAATAGGTCAACGTCACTCAAGGACATTAGAAACACCAAAGGCATCGCTGATGCTGTTCCAAAAAACGAGGGTTGCATTACCTGATAAAATTCATTCATAATCTGTTAAACTAACCGAGCTGTTCTGAGAGTGTACCGTTTTCTATTAACGCAGAAATCCCCTAGGTATTTCTATATTAAAACCTTGAGTCCGAGGATGAAAACCTTATTAAAACATAATCTCGTTATAACAACAGTTACGTACCGGTAAGTTCGTTACACAGCATAGCGATGGCGGGCGAGCTTGTGTCTCGTCCGTCGAACACTTTGATGATGTCCGCTCGACGCAAGCAGCTGTGAACAGGTCATGTAACTTAATTTGTTAGTTTTGTGGTGAATGTAACCTAGGAGCGTTGCTTACTACACTGTCGGGATTTCTTATGGTTACAAATAGCTTCGATTCATTAGCGAGACTGCAGGATTTTCTCTCCTTGTAATTTAATAGACATGTTTTCAGTAGTCTAAGTGAACATTTAAACACGCTGCTTCAGTGAAGATTAATGAAGGAATTGGAGAATCGGATGTTATGTCGCTCAAAATTCTGCAGTATGGCTATGGATACGCCCAGTATATTTTAGGAGTCGGTTTTTTGTAGTTATATGATTAAGAAATTTCATTCATTGGGAAGGCCAAAACACTACGGTGTGATGACGCATTGAAAGAAAATTGTCGCACATACGAGAAGAATCGTACGTCGTCGGATAGTTCCACATTTCACGATGCATTTTTGCAACGTAGTGTTGTGTGCTCGCCTTAAGTTTCAAAAAGCAAAGCAGCAAAAGTTTCATGGAGTTATTTACGTCTAGCATACAACTAGTATGTTTGAAACAGATATATACAGTTTATTTTGATACAGGATATAACGTTACTTTCTAATAAAAATACCGAACCTAAAACAAATTGTAATACATCGTGCATCCCAAAGCTTCAACTAAAACCGAATATTGACATTTTCATACAGTTAGAATCCCTCAGGTATTATGCGACGTATCTCTGTATCACTATTCCGTACCAAGATATTTGTCTTAATTAATCTAACCGAGTTAACAATAACATAATTCTGAAGTTCGAGGTGATATTGCACTAAAGTTAATTTACTTTGGGTCTAGTTCTGTATCCTAATATCTCGCTATAATATTATAATTTGGAGATTCGGTACCATTCATTATTGCAATAGCAGATTCTGGAGACAATTTGAGTAGGTATTTGTAGGAAAAATTGAGTAAACAGATTATTAGTAGTTATTTAGCAAACAGGGTAATAAAAAATAATAAAAAAACCAGCCAAGTGCGAGACGGACTCACAAACCGAGAATCCGTACAAACTAATCATTTTTTTTGATGCCACAAAATTGCTTCCTAGCCAAATTTGATGATTCTATGTCTATACCTGAAATCATCAATCAAACCTATGTTTTATTCTCTTGCGAGTGTTAAAATTACACGGCCATTTTTTTTTGATTGCGTTGAATAGAAACTTCATTCACAGCTCCAAGGGATTACAGATCAGTAGTTACATTATAGTATTGTTCTGTCGAAATTATTTGGCCACGTGCCCACGTGTCCCAGGAAACTACGTAGGTAAACCTATGTTATAGAAATCCCAGATCTTGATTAAACGGCTCTTACGCCATCATTGGCAATAAAGATTTACTTTCATTTGATGTAATGTTATGACTTATGAGTTTAATCCTCTAAAATTAAAGTTTGACAGTGGCTTAGTTACCTAAATTTCTTTATTACGATATACTGAGATTCAAAAGCAAAACAAAATTTATATTTATTACTCATTCACATTTGAAGTAGTCACCCATTCCCTCCTAATTAGGTTATACAGCGTAAATTACTTTGTGAAGATTAATCAGTCTGCCTTAAAAGCATTTGAAGGCTGCCTATTACATAGTCGCTGAATATTATAAGCACTTGAGAAAACAGTTATTATGAAATCACTCTCAGACACTTCAGTTTTATGAAAATAGAAAATGGAAAAAATATTGATGTTTTTTTTTATTTTATAAAAACAGTCAATAAACGATTTTCTGCTCATTTATTGACTGTTTTATACCGTCCCCCATAGGCATCAGTAACATGAAGGCATCAGCAATGCGTTGCCGGCCAAAAGGAAGGTGAGAGAGGGACCCATTTCCCATGCATTATTTATGACTCTCCTACACTTTAACGCTATGTATGTACCTTCAAAAGATCAGAAATCGGAAATTAATATTGGATTTGAATTTCATAAATCAATCTACCTGTTCAAAAATAAATATTAGTATTAACTCATGCAGTCACAGCTTCGAATTTTGCAGTCATCAAGTATTAACGGTATAAAAGTTGATAGTGAATAATCCCTTCCGTGCTATACGAGTGATATGTTCGAGAACTTATCACAGTCGACCATATTGAGCATATTGAGAGTATTGTATGTATTTCGGCTGGACCAGATAATAACCAGATATAAACCAGATGGCCTGCAAATATAAATATACTAAGAGAAATCAGTTATGCCACTTTTTCCCTTTGTCAAACTATTCTCTTCTTCTTTTCTTCTTAATTTATTTTAGATTTGGTAATGTCCAATTTGGGTTAATGATTGGGCATAGTATGTTTCCCTGCTCGAGTTCAATTCTGCAAAATAATCGACGAGGGAAAGGTTTGATTTTATTTTGCAAGTATGTTATGTTCACAAGCTTAACGATCCTGATGCTTTTAAGGTTTTAATTATTATGTTAGTACTGTTTGTCTGAATACTAAAGATCACGCTTGGTGGTGATCGCTTCAAAATTTTTGGCGTGCATCTTGGTTACAGATTTGGACACTTACAATTACGTAGCCCGCTTGTTCGTTCGCCGCTTCTTACCACAAAAATATTATTATCGATTAGTTACGCAACGTTGTGCAGGGAGGACTTCTCAGTGTTACCGTCGACTCGTCTAACTTAAGGATAACGAAGGCAAAGTTTCCGATTATTATCAACTTAATAAATAATTAATTGCATGTGCGATACTTCTGATTATCCTTTATCACATATTATATTTATTACAGCATTTTGCAGGAAAGATGTTATAATTTTGGCAACAAGGCAATATGTTTTTATTGATTGATGTACATCAGACTTTATGTATGCAAGGAGGCTTATCTTCTGGAGTTTTAATAAATAATTATGTATATCAATGCCAAGTTACAGCTTTCTAGCACTAAGGGTCTCGGCGCTTTACTTCAGACAGAATGACGGACAGACGGAGGGCCATGACGAAACTTTAAGGGTTCCGATTTTACTTCGGAACCCTAAAAAATTTCACTGTAAAAAGATACAAATACTATAAATAAATAATATTTGTAATGTTAATACAAAGCACTCATAGCTCACTTGTGCCACTTGTAGGTGACTGACCGATTTAAATCGGCTTGTAATGGTATTCGTATCTGTGACAGCAGAGAATCTGTAAACTGTACCAGTCAATAAGTTGGCGATGAGCTGTTAAGTACTTTTAAATTTATTTGTACTTAAGCAGAAGGAACAATATTTTATGTGACAAAGATAGCAAAGGAGCATGCAGTGTCAATAAGTGCAGTATATTACAGAGCCCAGCAATCTTTAGAATTTTTCGAGGAAACCATATATTATCTCCAATTACAGCCACCTCAAATAACTGTTTTTACAATTTAAAATTTGTTTTATGTAACTCCAAGTGTTCAATGAATTTGGAACAAGTATCTTGCTTCCCATCTTTTTGCAGAACTACGTCATCGTAGCACTCTTTATTACTTTAGAGAGACCTACTTTCTTTACAACGGACTGCCACTTCGTTACTGTATTCAGATCTTTTTGATGTCCGTAATCTGCGAAACATTTACTAGAGTATATTCTTCACTTGTTTATCCGGCTAGTGCTAGTAATGATTGATACAGTTAAGCAAAAGTTAAGTAAATCTTGATCGTTTTTGTGTTCTGGGGAATTGTCTCTGAAGAATCCGCCAGCAGGTTGGTGTTAGAAATGTTAAGTTTCTTCGAAGACTATAAGCGATATAAACACATTTGGCAATTTATTTTTTCTCTAAAAACTTCATCCTAAGCAGCTAAAAATACAGGTCTACATTACGAGGAAAGCACCGTGTTTTCTGGCCTACATTATCTATTGATATTCTGGCTAGAAATTGTTTTCGACCTGCTATCGACGAATATAGATCTAAGTTTGAAGGTCTTATTAGTGACTTTGCTAATGAGAATCGGCGTCAGCAATTATACAAAAATGTTGCCAAATTATTTACGCGTAATATTATTACTTTCCTTCCTTTAAAATAATGGCAGAAACATAATATGCTTTCATTTTACTCTAGTTTAACCGAGATCTCAATCCATTAAACTGAACCGAACTATTTATCAGTATCTCAACATCGTGAGTACCCGATGATAGACAATTAAGAACAAATTGTAAAAGTTAGTTATTTATAGTCCTAAAGTTCAATTCAAATAGCTATTTAAATGATGTCAATAGTTTTAGACACTCTAAAACCATTGAAAATACTAAAATACCTTTTAGCCGTTACAGTATATTGTAGCCTAACGCGGGCGCATGCATTATCTAGATAATTAAGCGACTAGATGTGGTTTATAGCCGGCGCTCATTAACGTTTCTGTGCAGCGGTCTATTATATTCATAATTCAATTATGGTAATGCTGTTAAATACAGGGATGACTATTTCACAGAATTCTATGAGGCTCGCTTGACATTTGTGAAACTGTGGGTAATTTACGCTGGGTCAGGTAAAACTGTAATAGTTCAGTTTAATGCAGGGAGTTTAAAGAAGTAAGTTCCGAAGTTCGCTTCTAACTTTGTGGTAATTGATTTTTACAGGATCCTTTATTTCTGCTCGTTCGGTTCCTGATTAACTTGAAATTCTGGAAGCGTTTAAAGCAATTCTTTTTAACACGAAGTAAAAATTTACAACGCCAACTATAATATTTAATGGATTAGGTACCTACTATTGTAATAAACCTACACAATATACCTAAGTCTAGGAACCTATATACATAATATTGTTTTCAAAATTGTGTCGGTTGAAATGTGTTTCGCAAGTCCTAAAAGTGAAATAAAATTATAATATTTTCTTTATTTTTTGAAGTTGAACCTGTAATTTTAATATTGGTTCAATCCATTGCTATGCTAGGTACCTAATGTTTAACCAATTTTCCTTATTTCAAGCTTTGATGAAAATATTATCCTCAACTTTTCCTATACTTCTTGTTAGCATAAACCCGTTTTTTACGCGATTAAATTTTACCATTTTAAAACTTCTGGAAAATTTAATATTTCCCAAGACGGAGGATAATATCGTAGCGGTGTCACGAACTTTATAACACTTTTACGACACTGTCCAATGGTGCTTTCATGCAGCGTAGTTAAATTCGATATTCGTAGATGTAAGGCCCGATTATTACTACATACTCGTATCTAGTTTTTATTATATCTTTGGTTATTGGAAAAATTTATGACAGATTTATGTGATAAATTCTCTCTTGAGATTATTTCAGGATTGTGCTTTGAAAATGGTATAAATACGTAGTTGTAAATAATAATACCTTTATTTTGTTACATAAACTAACTTCATGAGTAACTAAATAGATGATTTTTTGTTCTAATTAACTGTCCCACTTACTTTTTTCATCGAATTTATTGAGTTAGTTTTCAACAATCCCTACTAAAACAAATTGGTGTAATATGGTCGACTACTCATTGAAATAATTATGCCGTGAAATGGATTGGTGTCACCTGACCTGCATCGGTTAAAAAACTAAAAACCTTGCTAAAACGCGTTCTTATAGTAATAGGCAAACGATAAAATAGATGGTGCGAAAACTTCATGGTAAAGAAACTTGTGACAAAATGTTGCTCCAAATTAAAAGGCTTTTTAACAAAGTTTTAGCTTACCTTATATCACCTTTCTGCAAGGAAATTTCTTCAAAAACTAGCTTAACACGATCCTTTGGTCTGAAATAGAAAAAAAGGCTTCATAAATGCGGCTATTATTGCTATCATGTTTCGCTTTAAAATTGTCTAAATTATCTTGGATATAATGCTTCACTGCATTCATATCTGTTTTTTATGGAAATAGCCGGCAAATTAGCTGAGGATCCACTTGATGGTAAGTGGTTATCGTCGCCCATGAACATCAACAACACCAAAGGCATCACTAATGCGTTGCCGGCCAAGGAAGAGAGAAGAAAAAGAAAAGAAGATTTTTTGACTGTTTTATGATTCTTATATCGGGACAAAGTTGACGACCCGTGTGGCGCAATGGTTACCATGCCGGATCGCCGCACCGAGGGTCCTGGGTTCGATTCCCAGCGAGGCGGAAATTTGTGTGAATGTCCTTGTCTAGTGTGTTGTCCATGGCACCCACGACACAGGGAATCCTAGTGTGGGGCTATGAGTGTGAAGCGTTATTGTGGAGGATCTACACCCTCGCAACGTATATCTGCTGTTTGTCGTTGACTGGTTACTTAAAATACGGTAAGTGGGAGTGGAACTTCTCTCTTTACTCGTTCACTCTTAGTAGAGTGGTCGTGTTCTTTATGATGATATTGGTGAAATTGTTCTTGATCTTCTGATGAATTGCAGCTTGGGTTCCGTTATTGGTCTTGCGCACATTGAGTAATGGAACACTTTGTTAGGCTTTTTAAGTCTACTGACTGTCGAATGACGACCCTTGTGGCGCAATGTTTACCATGTCGGATTGCCGTGCTAAAGGTCCTGGGTTCGATTCCCAGCGAGGCGGGAATTTGAATGATGAGTTTCTTGTGTGAGTGTTTTTGTGTGTTGTCCATGGCACCCATGACACAGGTAATCCTAGTGTGGGGCTATGAGTGAGTAGCGTTATTTATTAGTGAAACTCACCTGGCATGAAAATGGTAGGAACATCGCACATTATTGGGGTAGATGGACGGGTAGCGGGGACTGTACAGGCGGCCATGGCTCGGCCGGTTGCCGGACCGGCTGAACTGGTAGTCGCATTCCGTGCCCGGTATCCGGACACCTTCTGTCTCGAAGAGACCTGCCGGCAAAACATTGTTACTGTAATTATTTTACGGCCATTTTCAATAAAATGACCTATCTGTGCTGCAAAGACCTCCGTGCCCTTCTTTAAAAATTTCCTGCGTGACTGAAAAGTGTGTTAGAAAGTCTATTTTTGCCATTTCCTCGTCAGCGGTTGGTCATGACAATTTGTGCTCAAAAATGATTGTTTTAATCCTTCCCTCAATCCTTTCTATCATTACTCATATATTAAACCATTCATTATCTTCCTGCTCCTTTCCAACCGCCTGGAAACAGGCGCACGTTATTCCCCTTCCTAAAGTTACATCACCCACGTCTTTTTCTCACTACCGACCCATTTCAATCTTACCCTTTCTATCCAAAGTTTTTGAGCACATTGTTCACGGCCAACTAGCTTATTATCTTCATGCAAATAATCTTCTTAGCCCTTTTCAGTCCGGATTTCGCCCCAACCACAGCACAGTTACTGCTCTTTTAAAAGTGACCGACGATATCCGCTGGGCCATGGAAAACAAACAACTTACCCTCTTGGTGCTGTTAGATTTTAGCAATGCTTTTTCCTCTGTAGATTTTGACGTCCTGGAAAGTATACTTTGTTCTATTAACGTTTCTCCTTCCACCATTTTATGGTTCAACTCTTATCTTCGGGGTCGCTCGCAACGGGTACGCATTGATAACTCTTTCTCTGACGCTTGTGACCTTAATGCGGGTGTACCTCAGGGTGGCGTACTCTCTCCTTTACTCTTCTCTATTTTTATTAATACTGTTACTCCTATTATTTCTTCAAATTTTCATCTCTATGCGGACGATTTGCAGATATACCTTCATTTTGATATAGCGGACACAAATTCGGCTATTTCCTGTATTAACGACGATTTGAGTCGTATTGACAGTTGGGCTCAATCTTTTGGTCTCAACATTAATGCTAGTAAATCGCAAGCTATAATAATTGGCAGCAGACATTATCGCAATTTAATTAATTTGTCGCAATTGCAGTCAGTAAGTCTTGGTGGCATCGATATACCGTTCACTGATACTGTCAAAGATCTAGGTATTATCATCGACTCAAATCTCTCCTGGAATGGACAGGTCAGTGAAGTTAGTCGCAAGGTTCACTATTCGTTCCATTCCCTGAAGTGCCTGCAGAGTTTGCTGCCCTTGAAAACTAAAATTTCCCTTGCCCAAACTTTAATTCAGCCCATTATAGACTATGCTGATGCCTGCTATTTGGATGCCACCGAGGAGCAATCAAACAGACTTGAGCGCTTACAAAACCTTTGCATTCGTTTTATTTTCGGTATTCGTAAATTTGACCATGTCTCTCAATTCCGCAAAGATCTCAAGTGGCTCCCAATCCGTTTTCGCAGAAACTCTAGGATTTTGTCTCTCCTCTTTAACATTCTCCACTGTCCTTCTACTCCATCCTATTTGCGAGAGCGCTTTAGCTTCGCTCGTCCGTCTATCGCTCCCTGCAGAACCCACCTTAAATCCCTACTCAAGTTCCCTTCGCATAAGAGTTCTGTTTACTCCACCTCCTTTTCTGTGCATGCGGTGAGGCTGTGGAACTCGCTCCCGCCTAATATTAGACAGTCTAATACTATCTCATTATTCAAAAAACGAGTGAAAGAGCATTATCTCTCCTTAGCTGCATAAAGTGTCTATTACATAATTTTATCCTACCGTCGGTTTACACTTAACACGATGCGACTATTTTGTGTCATCGTCAGTATTCGTAGTAATATTATATGTATTTATTTATGTATGTATGTTTGTATTTTTATGTTTGACTTGATTTATATGTATATGTATGTGTATATATATATATATATATATATATATATATATATATATATATATATATATATATATATATATATATATGGGTGATTCTACAAAAATTGGGTAACTCGATGTCATCAGCCAATATATACAAAGTCTTATTATATTTTATTGAGATTACAATTTATTTTAAAGCAATGAAAAGTGCTTTATTCGGTCACCCAATTTCAACTCTTAATTTTAAATACAAGTTAATAAAAAAACACAATTAATGCTTAAAACGTCAGTCCTTTGGCGTGTCACAATCCCGAAAACCAAGAATCAAGTGAATATCTATTAAACATTATCATTGATTTAAGAAAACTTACTAATTTACAACAATCTGTGATGTACATAGTAATATATACTGGAACTTTCATAATGCAATGTTCTCCACTTTATTTAAAAAAAAAAATAAGTAAATTTGTCATTAGTTTTATTCGTCAGTCCGTTGTGTGTTGTTTAAAATTGAAATTCGCGCAAAATATCACCAACTCAACGTCAAATCCCTGTTTGAATTTTAATGTTGATTATGAAGTTACTTGCGGACCGCACAATTTGACGGCCGCCGTAACTGTACCAGTGCTTGGGTTGTGTTTGTCGTCTATACACGTGCTAAGCCAGTCAACATTTCAGTCCTGTGGTGAGTCGTTATTTTCTTGTTAATCTGAGGTTTATTTTCATTTATACATAGTTAACTACGATTTGTTAAAATGTAGTTTGTTGATATTTGAAATTACCAAAAAAAACAATAGGTATGATTATAGCCTCAAATTATGTCTTTTTCGTCAGTCCGTTGGCGTCAGTCCTTTGTCAGGTATCGCGCCAAAGAACTGACGTGTTTCCATGGTACTGATGTTTATTTGTTTTAAAGTACTTTTATCTTAATTGCTACCGTGTGTATTTATATTTCAGTTTAAAACATCATGCGGCACGTTAAAAGCAAATTGACTAGGGAAGAAACATTAAAAAAAAAGAGTGAAGCTAAAAAGGCTTGCTTGGCCAGAATTAAAAGCGACCCCATTAAATTAGCGGAATTCAAAGAAGAAGTAATAAAATCTGTTGAAAAAACGCCAAAGACCAGAATTGAAGACATGAGTGAAGATAGAACTAAAAAGAAAGAATTAGTGAAGAAGTCCCTTTTTGGGGAAGTTATTAAAACACATTTGGAAGAAAACTACACTAAACTCATGAAGAAAGAAAAAAAATTAAACAAGTTATATCTGGAAATGTAGTAGACAAATACAAACTTTTAAGATTAATATTGTTAGATTTTTGTTTCTATTGTTTGTTGATTCATCCATCCATCCATCCATCAGCCTTTGTAGGTCCACTGCTGAACATAGGCCTCTCCTAACTTGCGCCACTCTGACCGGTCCTGAGCCTTCTGAATCCAGCGGATGCCCGCTGTCTTCTTCAGGTCGTCAGTCCACCTGACCGAGGGCGTGCTATGTTCCTTTTTCCGAGACGTGGGTGCCATTCGAGGACCTTTCTTCCCCAACGGTTATCGGTCCTTCAAACTATATGGCCAGCCCATTGCCACATAAGCCGGCTAATTCTTTGAGCTATGTCGGTTACCTTTGTTCGTCTACGGTAGAGTAATACCGAGCATAGCCCTCTCCATAGCCCGCTGCGCTACTCTGAGCTAGTGGATTAGGCCAATAGTGAAGCACCACGTCTCGGATCGGGCGCTGTTCAAGTCCCTGAGTATTGTACCAAGTTCTTCCAGGGAACCCGCCAGGCAGCGGCGTAGCTAGCACTAAGGAGGCCCCATATCAATATTTGTTGTGGGGCCCCCCTCAACGTTAGCTGTCAAATATAAAAGGAGTACCAACTGTCAGTAGCAGTTGTAGGCCGCTGGCGAGCATTTTTTTGTTGTTAGTGGGGGCCCCTATACGCTGGGGGCCCCGTATAATTGATACGGCTGATACGGCGGTAGCTACGCCCCTGCCGCCAGGATAACTATATCATCGGCATATCGCAGATGTGTGATGTATTCGTTTGTTGATTACTTAGAAATATTAAGTAAAACTAAGTCAAAGTAGTAAAAGTTAAGTGAATGACGTTACGTTAAATGTCAAAAGGCTGTTTTGAAAACTGAGATAGTATTTTCTCCCAGTCCCATTTTAATCACAGTCCCATATTAATAATTATTTTTAATAGTTACTAAGTGATTTTAATACTTAAAAGACATGTGCCATTATTAAATCCTAAGAGATTTGTACAAATTTTTATTAAATTTTATTAAAATTCTTACAAAATTGTGTATTTTATCAGTACTATGTTAGCCTCGTCAGTTCCATGGCAGTAAAATTCTGAAAATTTTAAATATCTCACAATCTACTTAAAAAAGTTACTGGCTCGATTTGGAACAGTATATTCATTAGATTAGCCATCATATACACCTAAATTTGTACAAATTTGATTAAATAAGTACAGTAAACAAAATATCCTCAAAAGTTACCCAACTTTTGTATAATCACCCATATGTTTTTGTAGTTCCTTTTTAATGGATTTTGTGTGCACAGTCTTTCTACCATCTAAACATACCGCTCTCCAGTCTCAGGGCTGCTGGAAGAGATTTCATAAGAAATAAGCAGTACCTTTGTACCATCCTTACGTTATGTTTTATCTGTACCTGTATCTTTGTGTGCATAAATTATTAAATAAATAAATAAATTAAATAAAATTATACATATCTTTCTGTAATCTTGGGATAAATTAATAGGAATAGTAAAGTAATAAAAACTATGTGGTTGTAACGTTTTCACAGTTGCTAGTCAAGTTACTTGAGAATTATGATAGATATAATATTGAGAATGACCGCTAAAGTAAGGAGACACACTATGTTGTTGCCTATTAAACATTTTTTAGTTTATACTGACAAAGAGCAGTGGAAAATTTAAAAAAGCTGACTTAACTAGTACTTAATTATATTACCTAACATAGATAGACAAATCATTAGTAAAACAGGATATTTCCATTGTAATACACGAAGGCAATTCCAGTCACAGTTGTAGGTACTTAGCGTACACATAATATCGAGATATTCGTAATATATTGCAAAATTCTGTAAAGCTAGTTTATTTACCTGTGGCTTTAATACCGCTGTGTTCTGTATTTGGCCCAATTATCCTACAAACGACCCAGTTCATAATTTAATATCGCTCCAGTATGCTTTAGAGCTGGACGATGAAATAACCAAATATAACACGCTATACGAAGATTAGCTGATGAAGATATTCTTATTAAAAACAATAAAAAAATATATTTGATTATTTAGTAATCAATAAAATTATAGTAATAATCGTTTTAGGAATAATCGTTTTTATCATGTCATAATACTGAAACTGATCAATGAATATTCCAGTCAATCTCAGAAACGACTTTACCCGTTTCGATGTAGTGACTGATAAATAAGCTTGGGATAACATTGTGTTGTTTTATTTAAATAGGTTTACAAATAAAAATATAATCTCAATTAAAAACAATCTACATTTTTCCAATATAAATTGTTGTAATATAAGTAGTAGTAGTAATATAAATGTAGTATATTATAGTAATATTGATTTTAATTGTTAATTAATATAATACCATTACTATTATTATTTCTCCATGGGATTCGCCTGGATAGCTACCACCCTTTAGCATGAGTCAGCCGCCAAACGACTCGTCGTGTTCCGGCTGGGGGCTTGAGAGCCAGTTCTTTCTTTCTTTCTTTTCCTTTTTTCTTTCTTGGTCGGCAACGCATCAGTGATGCCTTTGGTGTTGCTGATGTACATGGGCGACGATAGCCACTTACCATCACGTGGATCGTCAGCAAAAATGAAAAATGCATTGATTGTCCAAAGCGCAGCGAAACAGATTACCAGTTTATAGTAGGTATGATTTCGTTGACCTAATTATTCTCATTAAAGTTTAACATTTCCCTTTAACGAACTCAAATCTGGTATCAGATTATTGTACTCCGCACTGCTGAAAAAAGAAATTAGGTTTCTTTTAATGACGACGTAAAAAAGGATATCTGGGGAGATATTTTGTTTTTCTTTCTACGTTGTCGAAATGTAACTACGGAGTATTATGCCTTTAACGGCGAGAAGGTTGTAACTTTTTTACTATTGCTAAGTCGCTTGTGGAAACAATTTCGTTTCTATTTAGGTTCCCATTTGAAGCTTAAATCGTAAAATACTGTGTTGGCAAGAAAATAATGTGCAATCTGTGTGAAGATTTAAAAACTAATAATCGATCCAAATGGATTAAATGTATCCTGTGTTCAGTTGACAGGTTTTAAAAATGTGGAACATAGAGTGTAGTGTATCGATATCGAGTAGGATATCGATATCATTTTGTAGTTTCTAGTTTCAGTAATTCTTCATCTTCTTTCTAATTTTAACTCCTAATAATAATTCAAACGGAGTCATTCCAATGCTTCGTTGGTGAGTTCCATTTATACCGCGTTGGACGTTAGGTACTCTGCGATACCTTTAGTACCGATCTTTGGTAGGGTCATCCGCACTGAGTTTACTCAACACAACGATGATAATTTCCTCTCGGCCATTTCCTCTCGGCGTTTCCTATCGGGTGTAAGAAGCCTTCTCTCTTCCCTTTCTTGTTTGCTATCAGGATACATTCAACAAAATTGTTAATTATTATCCTTCTAATTTTGTCTTGTAACTTTTCTATGTGGTATTCTCTATTTATTAATTCTTCAGTCCTAGTAACTCCAAAGTGTCCTTTTTCATGGTTCCTTCTGATTATTTCAAATTGCATCTTCTTAGGTACAACAATCAATCTACTTCCATTTTTCACTTTGTAGAGTATGTCTTTTTTGTAAAATATAATCTTGATAAGGCTCTTTCTTTAAAATTTTCTTCAACTCTTTTATGTGATCGTCCTCATCTTGGGCTTTTTTGATATATGCTGTAGTTTCCGCAATCATTAAACAAATTGGATATCTACTTAAAGCATTAGCGTGTTTCATCCTTGATCCAGGTCTATGCTCGATCTCGTAATCATATTCCTCTAGTAGCAGAGCCCAGTGGGCATCTCTTGGTGGTAAATCCTTCTTCTGTAAGGTCCTCGTTAATGCCGAGTAATCTGTTACTATTTTAAAATGTATCCCTTGTAGGTAAATTCTAAATTTCTTGATAGCTTCCACGATAGCCAGTACCTCCAAGCGGTAACTATGGTAATTTCTCTGAGTCGGGGTAGTCTTTTTGCTCATATTATGGATTGGGTGAAGTTTGTCACCATTCGGCTTTCCTGTCAGATATAGTTAATAGTATCAGGCGTTACTTTGCGGAAATCCATTGTTATTAAGTTAGTATTAGTCTACTTTGCAACAATCCGCGGATAACTTGTATGATGGTATATACTTTAAGACATGCGTGGCACCTCCCTCCCTCCCACAACGGAAACATGCACTACAATAATTAAAAGTATATACCAACATACATACCAGCACCAACACGTGTTTCGCCCCGAAACGGAGCATCATCAGGGTAAGTTGACTCTACGATGGTTAGTCGCAAAGTGAACATCGTTCACTGAGCGTGGCGTATTTATACCCTACTCGCCCACTGGTTATCTAATGACGTTGTTGATAATTAGTGATTCACGCCGGCAGAAACCGGGTCTGACGTAATCTGGTGATTATTACTGTTGAAAATCCTCAGTAAAGGCGAGTTGGATACATTAATTTGTTCATTCAGCAGTGTAAAACTTGGGTTATTATTATGTTTTATTATTTCTAACTGCTCTAGTATATTTAATTTAAAACCCTTTTCCGATTTATGTAATATATTGTATGTATGGTTACTAGTAATCAGGTCACAGTTTAACTAGTAACCATACATACAATATATTACATAAATCGGAAAAGGGTTTTAAATTAAATATACTAGAGCAGTTAGAAATAATAAAACATAATAATAACCCAAGTTTTACACTGCTGAATGAACAAATTAATGTATCCAACTCGCCTTTACTGAGGATTTTCAACAGTAATAATCACCAGATTACGTCAGACCCGGTTTCTGCCGGCGTGAATCACTAATTATCAACAACGTCATTAGATAACCAGTGGGCGAGTAGGGTATAAATACGCCACGCTCAGTGAACGATGTTCACTTTGCGACTAACCATCGTAGAGTCAACTTACCCTGATGATGCTCCGTTTCGGGGCGAAACACGTGTTGGTGCTGGTATGTATGTTGGTATATACTTTTAATTATTGTAGTGCATGTTTCCGTTGTGGGAGGGAGGGAGGTGCCACGCATGTCTTAAAGTATATACCATCATACAAGTTATCCGCGGATTGTTGCAAAGTAGACTAATACTAACTTAATTTCCTGTCAGAGTACGGCTCCATATCCATCAGTGCTGGCGTCTGTGTATAATTCAGTATGCAGATCAGGATTGTAAATTCTAAGTACAGGTGTGCTCCACAGTTCCTTCTTGAGTTCTTTGAAAGCTTGTTAACAGTTTTCATCAGAATTACTTAGAAACCCATTGAAACACGTGTTTTTCACTTGCTACTAATTTAGTACGCGATTGCTAACAACACACATGGCTCTGAAGAGATTACTATGTCGCTGGAATAACATAACCAATCGCTAATGGAACGCGGTGAAGTCGGATTTATATCGCGGTGCGGCATTCAGGGTAACCAACAATAATTCACACGTCGCATTGCACACTCACAGCCATCCCGGCTCCACAACTTGCTCGCGCCTCCCGCGCTTACTAAAACCCGCGTGATAAATCCGCCAATCGCTGGCACCATGACCTATCTCATCAGAAGCGAGCCATCACAGCCGCATGGGTGCTACTCTTCGCAAAGGGTATGACTGTGCATAGAAAACAGTCCACGTGCACTTCTCGCTGGCTCCGGCATAACGCGCTACTGACTGGTCAACACACCCAATATCTGCTCGATCGCAGTCCATCAGTACACACTGTACCCCGTTGTGCTCTCCATAAAGTAAACGTTGTGCAATGCTAATGCAAATTAAACTCGGCTATAATAACGACGTTCTACTTTAGCGTCCGCTCAGCTCGGAGGCTGTCTCGGTGAACATTCACATGTAATACTGGTCAATCTGTTCCTTCGCTGTAAATATTCCTTCGGTATCAACTTTGTTTTCTGCTTTTCCGGTTAAACATATTGGTTTTGTTCTGTAATCTTTAACACTGTGTTTAATCTCCTCAAATTCTGATTTTGTAATAAGGTTAACGTTGCTTCCGGTATCTATCAGAGATGTAAAGTCACTTCCGTTAAGTTTAACCTTCTTGTAGGGGGCTTTCTCAGCTTCAATGTTTAAGTTTATTTGTTTTTCTTCCTCTTTATTTTTGGATGTTCAACGTCTTCTTTTATCGACTATTAGTACATTCAGTAGATTTATGGCCAAATCCGTTGCATTTTAACATTTGACTCCCTTCGGACAGGCTGGTGATTGGTGATCTAGGTCACCCCAGTTAGAGCATCTCTTCACGTGAGGCACCTTGCAGTTTGACTGATGTACAGTTGAATGGCCAGTTTGGGCGGGTTTGCCTGGCACCTTCTTTCTAAAGTCACTGTGGATGTCCAGCTTTTCCCGGAAATCTTTAATATCCGACACACCATACAGAATGGATTTGTTGGGCTCAAGATCACGTATGCCATCAATCACATATTTTAAAAAGTTTTGCAGTTCCGTCTAAAGTCGTTTGGCATAGATCAATTTCTCAATTTTAGTCCACTTTATAAGCAGGGCAGTATCTTCGAATTCATCGAGAAATGTCTCAACAGGGTAAGTGTCACCTCCAGTAAATATGGTCCAGACAACAAATTTTTCCCACACCACGCGACGCGTCAACCGGAGATCAACACACGCTGGCACAGATGTGACGGAGTTAGAGCGGCTCCGTCAAACTGCCTTACTGTAGAGACAGGTACTCCCCGAAATATGGTCATGGACTTCTCTAAGTCTTTAAAGGAAATCTGCATATCAACGTCTTCATCTTCACTTTCTTTTCCATCTTTCTTCGGCGGCATTGTGGCACCCTTCAATTACATATACAGTAAAGTGCGTGATGTGGTGAACTAACACAAATTTCGACGGATTATCTAACTATCACCACGCCGGCCGGCTTCAGCGTCACCACCTCATCTGCTACGTTGGACTGCGTGGGATTCATACCAGGAAAGAGCAGAGTGAGTGGATTCAGTTGTGCTTTGGCTGATCTTATGCCATTATCAATAGGTTTGACAAAAAAAAAATTAAAAATTAAAATAAGGAAGGGATGTAGTGTATCGATATCGAGTAGGATATCGATATCATTTTGTAGTTTTGCAATCTAGTTGACAGATGTCACTTTTCTGTCGTCTCGGTCACGCATCACGCGGAGCGCACATTGAGTCAGTCACGAACTGTCGGGCGCGGAGTGTAGACGTGGTGTTTGCAGCGAGCCGATATTTATCTATATATATTTATTATGTAATTAAGTAATAATTAATCATTGGCGTAACCGCGTTTCCTAGTCTATTACATCGAACCAGTGAATATACAGAATTAGTGGTACAATGGAACACTACATAGAGTATCGGAAATAATTCGAAAACAATTTTTAATCGAGTACAGAGTTTTAGAGTCCATGGGCCATAGTCCATGGGCGGCGGTGATCACTTACCATCAGGTGAACTGTCTGCTCGTTTTCCAAATAAAACCATGTATTTTGAAATTATGAAGAGTATGCTTATAGCCTTCACAGAGAGCCTTTTTAACATACTTAAAAATTCTCAGTTCAGTTGTATTTTTTGGTTACCTTAGAATATCGACATTTACCAACCGATTTAAAAGAAGCTTCCAGATTTGTGATTTCGTGTACAATAAATAAAAAACTATTTTGTTGTCGTTGTGGTTATTTTTCAAAAAATATTTACAATCGATTATTTTTTGAGTAAAATTTTGATTATCAAGTCATGTTACTTAAGCACTTAATAAAAAAAGAGGAAACCGAGTGTGACAATCGAATAAAAAGAGGGAAGTGATAGCTAACCAGGTGGATAAGATCCTACCACCAAAAAATCCACCAAAAAATCCTACCACCATGCGAAATCTATGAAATATCCGTTTGAAGATTTTTCTGCTCATCGGTTGTAGGTACATTAACTGAAGATACTTCGTATGTTATATGTATTTTCTTATGTATGTAAAAATAAGTCTTTGTAATTATTTATATACTATACATTAACTATAGTTCCATTCAATAAAATTTATTTAAACGAACTTGCGGTAATGTTTAACTAACGGTAATATTAAAACGAAAAATTAAATAGACCTGGTAGTCAGCATTGCGAAATAGGCGAACTCCATAATGTTGTCTTTAAACTATTTTCTTTGAATCTAGCTAATAAACTGGCTAAATAAAAGTATTCCGGGCTAAGCGAAATTACAAAAACTTCGTGAAATAACTAACGGGGCAAAGTTATTATTTGAATCAGGAGTTAATAAATTTTTAGAAGTTCATAATGAAGTTGGACGAAACGAATGTTCGCTTTCGCTTTGGGTGGCCGCACAAAAAATTGCCTCATGGAATCGGCCTACTCAGGGAAGTTTTGTTCCACGAAATATGAGTCCACGAATTGTTTAACGACCTAGTAATTTTGAAATCTTGGGGCACTGACTCTGCATTATAATGCTATAAAAACTATTTTGAGGTTGAACTGTGGTTGATAAATGTGTTGATGCATGACACATAAGAAAATGTCAAGTGTAGGTATCTTCAAACTAGAATTTATGGTACTCCCTATGTTGACATACTATATCCTTAAATGTCAAGAGGAATCGAAAAATGGATGAAGTTCCATTACGAAAAGTTTTCCCATAAATCCCATACGTGTCTCATTAGGACTTGAAACCAATATCACAAAACATCCTCTACTTCACTACCAGCAACGCGTTGCTAATCACAAAAATACAATGCAATTTAGAGAATAACCCGATTTAAAATTGATACACTTAGAATGAGATTGGTAGATAATCAAATATAATATGTGAGAAATCTTAGTAATAGGTATTTCACTCCTAAAAAGGTATGAATAGAAATTAATATGGATATCAGAGATACACGCTTCAATATTATTTATCCAAATAAATATGTTTGAAATAGACACAAGCTTTTGTTTATTAACGGCCGGTCTCAATAATGTACTAACAGATGGAAGACTGTGGATAGGGCTACCATTAGTATGTTATCTGTCATACTTGTCAATCTTTGCGTCTGAAAAATTGACAAGTATGACAGATAACATACTAATGGTAGCCCTATCCACAGTCTTCCATCTGTTAGTACATTATTGAGACCGGCCGTAAGCGACAACGTTTAATTTCTGCAACAGTATATGGAAGTTTGTGCACATTTCGAATTTTAAAGTGTCAACTCCTCGGAATGCTATATTGAAAAAGAAATGAAAAGCTTCACAGGCGGCGTTATTGAAAAACTATTTAATCTTAGAGGAATTTTGCAGAACTGTTCACAACTTCAGCTTTGTGTTATATGGAGGAAAAGTGAAGGGATTGCTGCAGTCCCCTCGAAACTTTTCCACAGCTCATTTTTAAATGGAGATTGCAGGGAGAACATTGCTTGAAGCCTGATACGTGGCAGTTCCTTAACCTTAACATAGGGGTAAGTGATATAATAATTATGTAAGTAAGCAACAATGGGCGCTGTTAGTAGTTAGATGGGTGACCGCTAGTAGCAAAAATTTCTTGAGCACTTTTGTGCTTCGGAGGGCACGTAAAACCATCGTTCCCTCGTTCATTCGCCCTCGGGCGGCATGAAAGCTTGGGTTAGCCACCAATCCGCACTGGTGCAGCGTGGCGGAGTATGCTCTAGGCCTCCTCAAGAGGAGAGACCTGTGCTCAGTAGTAGACCATTAATGGATTGAAGTCTTAGCGTAACATTAAACAAAATAATTAGGTTACTTAAAAATAAATCTATACTAATAATTATATAAAGAGGAAAGATTTGATTTTTTGTTTGCATTGAATAGGCTCCGAAACTACTGAACCGATTTCAAAAATTCTTTCACTGTTGGGAAGCTACACTATCTCCGAATAACATAGGCTATATTATATTTTCAAAAAATTATGGATCCTCAATAAAACTTTAATAAGTTGTAAAAAATAAGAAAACCGAAGCAAAGCGAGGGCGGTTACTCGTATTGTATAAAGGTTCAACACTTAACATAAAACATGAACGAAAAATCCTTTGACTTATTTATTTTCTTGACGTAAATATTCATAAAAACATCTAGTAAATTTTAATGTTTTGAACCGCTGATGCGGATAATAATAATAAGCTTAAATTAAGGGTAGCTAATTATCTCGGCCAGTCGTAGCATAAATTTCTTGTGTAGCTACTTAATAAAAATACCATTTCCTCTGGAAATTTTCCTAAAATAATATTAACAAACTGTACGTACATGTCACACTTATTATGGTTCCGTACGAAAAAACGAAAAACGGAACCCTTATAGGATCACTCGTGCGTCTGGGTGACCGCTCTTCACAGCCAATTAACTTCGAAAGTACTGGACCGAATGAGTTGAAATTTGGTACTCATGTACTTTTTTGTGATCCAAAGACGAAGGATTAAACAACAGAATTTTGAAAAAATTTTTTTAACGAAATCAAAATTAAACAAAATCTGTTTTACAAGCCATATTGTGTGGTATGTAAAATGAAAGGGCTTGTTGTGAGGATGTCAAATATATTTTTGTTATAATTCTATAATGGATAGTTTTAAAATTATTCATGAAAGAACGAAAATGAAAGTCAAAAATTGTCCATTATCTATCTCCGATACAGAGAATAATTCTTTACTTAAATATTACAGGAAAATCTACAAGAAGTCTATGGTCTTCAAAAATACGGCAAAAATAAATAAAATAGAAAAATAATTGTAAATACATAATCAACGTACTCTAAGCGAGTGTAACTCGCAATTGTCAAGTTTTTAATTTTTGTATTCTCATACGGCCTTCGCTGTTGTTTGTTTAAACCTAAGGTCGACTGGCAGATAATGTTTAAAGCATTAAGTCCACTTTTTTTTCGTACGGAACCCTAAAAGTAGAAATAGAAGAAGGAAACAAAATACGGAAAATACATACGGAAAATACGAAAAATATATGATAGTGATCATAATGAAATGTAAAACACAATATTATAATAGTATTACGTATGCCTATTTATCGACTAAGTAGTTACATAAATAATTACTGTAAGTATTCGAGTCGGTCTTTCGTTTAAATTAATTGAGCATTAATATTTCCTGTATTTTTCCAATTTAATTACTACAGAAAACTCGAACAGATTGCGTCCGATCTCGATGTGTTACTTAATTAAGTTACAGTCGAGAGCAGGTGCTTTATTTTATACGATCGTCCTACAAAAAGACACGTTAAATCCACTTTTGTTAAGTGCAGGTTGCAATGAAATGGTAGGTTGGGCTGTTCAGATACTTGAAATAATCGAATCTTTTTTTACTTTTTTGAAAATTTGAAAATTAAAAACGCCGACATTTTTATTTATACTAAACATAGCTAAGACCCATGTCGATTAAGTCAGCTCTCAAAAAAAAACCCGTATAATATTCGGTTTATTCGTTTAGGAGCTAAGATGCGACAGAAAGACACATGAACAGTTGAACACCCCTCTTTTTGCGTTGGTGGTTAATGGAATAGATGGCTAATGGATGGTCACGTTAACCCGTGGACATCCAAGACATGACAAGAAGTTATTAGTTGATAAGATATTAGTGTAATGGAGGTGTCTACCATCTATCGACACTGGATGGTCACTGTCTGATAGTGGCTGTCAATACAACACACAACAGTAAAAGGGTCGTAACCGACAACCATATAACCATTGGAAATCATATAAATACACTGACAGGCCCATCCATTCATTAAATGAACATTTAAGATTAAAATACACATTTCATTGTATACCAAAATTGACTGCGCGACACTCTAGACCCAATTAAAATTGAAACCATTAATTTTAATAACGAACAAATGTAATAACTTTGCGAAGAAGGTCATGTGTACACTGTCAACGACAAAGGAATGAGATAAATCTTGAGATAAGTCTTATGAGGGTTCTTGCAAACTTTGGAGCCGGATTACTCTCAAAGAAATTGTCATGAGATCGGTTTACATAAAGTTTACCCACTGTTTCTCATTGCTCAGTTTGTTCAAATGTCCTTCGTAAATAGTCTACATTAGCTATATTTGAAATTAATTCAATATTTAATTAGTGTCGCAAAGTTCGATGGCTATTTGACAAGATTTAAAAACCATTTTAGATTGTTTAGCAGTGGCTAGAAACAGCCACCATTTAATTACCTTTAGGCCACTTACGCCCCAACTCAGAGTCACTAAAAGTTACTTTAATCGCTCCTTAGTAAAGAATCACCATACTAATTACGTACTAAGGAGCTATTTTAGTAACCATTAGTGACTTTGAGTTAGGGCTTTAGGTACCTTCAGGAAGAACGTCAGCTCGTAATTAAAAAAAAATATTGAGTTTTACTTCAGCTTTCATTAACTTGATTTTTTCATCATGATTTCTTCGCTAATTGTTCAACCCGTTTGGTCTCTGAAACCCCACATAGGAACACACATACATACATACATGGATACATGCATACATAGAATGATAAACACATCACCCTCCCTTGCGTCGTGCAGTCGTGTAAAAAACTAGTTTCAAGCACTCTCGGATCACTACTATAAACTGATTAAATTAGAGATTAAAGGCCCACATTAGGAGCTGAATTGTTTTTTATATTTATCGTTGTTACTCAAATCGTATAAAGAACCTTACTTTGCAAGTATAAATACTCTTCTAATAAAATATTTATTTTATAACATTCAACACGTACGAAATAAACTTTTGTTGACATGTACGAGTTTGTTCCGGATGAAAGGTGAACTAATTTAGTTCCAGTTTCAGTCCGCTTGCTGCGAGAGACACTATTCAAAATCATACTGAAAACAGCGTTTTGTCTCGATAGCGTTTTGTTTCACTTCGCTTCAGCTCCACATTCATACAGTGTACGCTTTTACGCATGTTTTGCTACCAAATAGAATATCATTAGAGTAGCTTAACTCCACAATGGTTAGCCACAATATGCTTTTTGGAATGCACTAGTATTTAATATATTTATGGATTGTTGCAAATTAGATGAATATACAGTAATTTAATTAAAATGGAATCCGCATTGACGCCTGATTAAATGCTCAATGACTGTAAATTTCTATAGGAATACCATTCTTGTATTTAGCTCTGACATTTAATTTGTTTCTTTTCAACTTAGGTACGTACTGTTATTATTGGCGCTTCTTTAAATATGATAAGTCTTTAACGCCTCATCTCAGAGTCAATAACGGTTACTTAAATCGCTCCTCAGTAATCTTTATGGTGATTCTTTACTAAGTAGTGATTTAAGTAACCATTAGCGACTCTGAGTTGGGGCGTAAGTGTAATAATTTACGCTCAAATAATATTTTTTAACATTTTACGTGTGTCGTATTGTATTATTATGAGTATATACTTTTTATTTTCATCAGTTGACAACGATTGACTACGCATAACTTTTACGAAGTAGTCGGATTTTCATTATTGTTTTATTAATAGTGAATACAAAAATTGATTTAATTAAATAATTAATAATATCTACCGGTAAAAAGAGAGATGTTAAAATGCTAAATAATATATTGTGATGACGTAATAAATTATGTGATAGTTGCGTCCGTCATAATCGTGTGCGTAGGATCGCATAGTATGGTTTTTATAGTTAACATAATCTTAATTTGTTCTTCCGTAATTTAAACCAAAAATTTAAAAGGATATTAACAAAATCAATTAACTTAAAGCAAAATAAAAAAAATATAGAATAAAAAAACATACAAATGCAAAACATGAAGCGTAAACAGATATCAGTTTGTTGTATGTTTAATTGGTCGTTTATTAAAATGTTTTTAGACACTTTGCCTTTGTAAATGTGTATTGTAATTTGAAATAAGAACATATTAAAAAAAAAAACTTTTTAATAATTTAGCTTCTAATATAGTTTTACTAACTTTTCTGTATGTCCTTTGTTCAGGAATATGGCATCCGAGACGACACGTATACGTGATGCTCATTATTATTATGTAGGGTGACGATAATTTCCTTGGATTAAGTTCAGTGTGACATATTTTTTTTATCATGTGTATGACATTAAAAATACAAACTTTGCTGAATTCGCTATTAAATCTACAGTACATTTTATAAATATTTCTCTAACATTCACTGTTTTCGTTAAAATCAGGTAATCACAAGGATTGCTCAACTTACAATGATTATATTAGAACTAAGAAGTTGAAATTTAAAAATACCCTTACCCAAAGCATTGCTATTAATATTTATATTTATTAATATTTACCCTACAGAAAAAACCAAATCAATACAAAATTAAAATATTTAATTGTGTTACATTGTTAAATATCAAAATATATTAAAAAAAAATACGTATGTATGTGTAAACGTACTCGTATTGATGATTACATCAATTATTATCATGATCGCGAATGGTAACAAATTCTCGCCTGTTATTAATGAATAATTTGTTACCATTCGCGATCATTATAATAATTGATGATTAATACGAATAATTAAACTCATTAGTTTACTTTGGAGAGTCTCTGATAACACCAAGGTAATGGTGTGCCTAGCAGCATTTCGGCGTCGCGCGCAACGATTGAGGTTCCTTTGATGACAACTAATGAGTGTGTCATGTAATTTGTACCATCACTGTATGATATTGTTTACGTGGTTGGATTTCTAATATAAATTTTAGTAGTTCCATGCTGTATAAACATGGCGAATTACATTTTGTGCTGGCAATTTATTAATATTACAGTCGCATGTGTACTACAAACTTTTTCTTCATCATTGGGTGGCACAGGCAATTATTATCATCTATGATACCCATGCATGTTTACCCAGACCTGGAATCGTAGCAGTGACCAGGTGTATGGAATCTTTAAATCTTGGCTGGTAGGGGCTCAAAATTAATGAAATTAATGAAAATCTTAATATATTATATTACGTGTCACGTTGTTTGTCCGCGATGGACTTCTAAACTACTTAAACGATTTTAATCAAATCTGCACACCGTTGGATCAAACTGATCCAACTTGAAAGATAGGATAGCTTACATCTCCCTTAAGGCACACGGAAGGTTTTAATAAAAAAAAAACTTTTGCCAGAACGAAGTCTGTCAATTTATATTCTTCTTTGTTTATCCATCTTGATGAGTATTTTACTGTATTAAGATAAATAAATCCTGAGATGAAATTCCTTCATCTGAGAATAAATCGATCAATAGGTAAGTATATCTGGGAATATTTTTGAATTTACATACAATTTTAAATTTAAAAGGTAGGTACTAGTAATTTTTGGGCGTTTCCTAAATTTACAAGAAAATCATATTTTATCCCTTATTAAAAACTCTTTTATTTGACGTACAATTAAAAAAGGAGACACGATTTTTTCACAAAAACAAACCACAAAAAATTACAGTTATAAGTTAAGTGAACAAACGACCAAATCGTTCAATAATTTTCATAACTGTAAGCAACTTGACATGTAAATTATGCTCAACTTAACATTAAGCTTAATTTTAGTAAACTAATAGGTTATAATCACCAGACTAAATAGTATAGTGTCATCACCCTCAGCTGGCGAGATTTATTGCGTGTTAAATAATCAAAGCCATAATTAACGGGCCATATTGCAACAGGCCTATGTCCCGAGCAAATGTTAGATGTATGTTTGAATTAGTTATAAGCGTTTGTTAGGTCGTGGGGGCTTAGGTTTACATCAATTCTGCACTTATTTGAATAACTGGAGTGACGTTAATTTGCCAGTAACTTTGACTGCGAATCACTGGGTTTTTGGTTCGATTCCCGGCCATTAATCTTTTTTTATGTAAATACCATCAGGTGGGATTGTGGTCAAGCATTAACTTATTGTAAAAAAAGCTTCATAGTACAGAGCGCAGCGACTCAAAATTCAATTTTTTTCTTAATATTCTTGTTATGTTTTTCACTGATTTAAATAGTAAATAAATGCGCACACTTTACTGATAAAGAAAAGAAATATAAAATTTTACAACTCTATTTAAAACAGTCAGCGTGTAATACTAATATTTTAAATACATTTTATCTTTAAAGTACGTGTTTATCCATCGAACGTCAGTATTAAATCGTTCACGGGCTTATCACGTTTACCGATAGACGGGGACATTTGTAAACATTATGATAACATCGTTCTTGTTATTGTTATGTGAATCCAAATGGTAACTTGGATGTTTCTTGATGTTAATTTTATTTACATAATTTTCTAATTTATCTAAATAAATGTACTTATTTATTCAAAGTAAATTATTCTAAAATGCTCTAACAATAACCTAGTAGTAATTATGTGAAAGGCAATTGTAATTTATTTTGAAGCTTAAACAATTACTTCCTGTAAGTATATTCTTACATTCAGGTGGATCTTCAGCTCGTTTGCCGGCTATTTTCATAAAAAGATATGTGTAGTGTGCACGGACGGGGACGGCACGTAGACGGGGCATAAATATACGTGCGTGCCCTGTTTCCGTCCCGTGCGTACCTCCGTGGCGTATGCGCTATCGTTTACATTTTATATGGAACGATGTTTCCAAAACTTCACGTCCCGTCCCGTCCCCGTTCCGTCCACGTCACGTATGCATCGACCTTAACATTGAACTTAAATAGTCAAGCCACATAATTATCTTTTAGAAAATATGGTTTTATAAAAAGGTTTTTGTTTATTACTTTTTACTTTCTTTTTTTGTCAATTTATTTTTTTAGGTTTTCTCATTAACACTTTTTGATTAGGTTTGAAACTGACTAAAATATTGTAATTTCCGATATCATAAGCTAATTTAGCGACCTTGAATTGGAATAAGAAAAAAATATCACACACTTTCTAAAACATTTCGTACTACAAACACGAAGTACAACAAATCCCATCCCTCATTAATTCAATACTAATAACAGATAATACGGATTCATATCCGATATTAGTATAATATAGTGATGATACGGATATAGTGATCGGATCGTGCAAACATAATGAGGGTTGGGCTTTGGAGATTGATTTGTCCTTGGTCCTTGGTGTCTAAGTCCTTCAATAGTATTATAATAAATGAGCTACGCTGTCTTTGAACTAGTTATCCTAACAGTTATAATAACTTGCTAATTAAACACAAAGTTAACTCTGAAATTTTTCGCAATTTTGTGATTTACCACGTACGTTAGATAATTTTAAGTCACACGTCCGACTTCAAATTATCTACCGTACGTGGTTTCCACGGTTCTAATACTGGCTTGTGCCCGATGTATTTAACCAGGTGTTAATATAAACTGGATTTAGTTCATTATCTGCTGCATTCTGCTAGTCTTGTTAACAGAGTAAAAATGTTTAAGCTTAGTGCTATTGTTTTGTTAGTCTTTTCTGTTTATTATGTGAGTGTTTTTCTTTTTTTAAATTAAAACATTGTGGCTTGTATTAACTGAAATGCTCTTTGTTTTACGTAATTATTACATTTTAAAAACAAGTTTTTGTTTTTTGTTATGAACTGGGTTTATTACCATAAACATTCTTTTTTATTCTATTTTTTAATTTAAAAACTTTATATCATATTTTACAACTTTTAGCAAACTTTCATACAAGTTTAAAAATTTCTGAACTTAATTCATATTTAGTTACATACTTACATGTATTTATAAATTTTGATCTAAATACCACAGATATAATTATTAATGGCTTATTAACTTATCTAAAGATCTGGTGGGCACTTCACGCTTTCTAGTCTCACCAGTTTTAGAGTTCCGTACGAACAACGGAACCCTTAAAAGATCAATCGTGTGTCTGTTCGCCCTTCACAGCCAATTTACTCTGAATCTACTGGGCCTAATGAGTTTAAATTTGGTACTCATGTACTTTTTTGTGTCAAAGACGAAGATATAAAGAAAACAAATAAATTTTGAAAAAAAAAATTAACGAAATTATCGACACAACGTTTCGTGTGGCATATCAAAAGAAATGGCTAATTATAAGAATTTCAAATATATTTTGTTATAGTTCTACAATGGATAGTTTTAAAACTATTCAAGAAAGAATGAAAATTAAAGCCAAAAATTGACCATTCTACTTGAAACTACTCACACTAGAATTTTGAAAAAAATACAGAGAATAGTTATTTACTTAAGTACTACAGGAAAATTTAAAAGAAGTCCATGGTGTTAAAAAACAGGAAAAATAAATAAAATAGAAAAATAATGGCAAAATACATAATCAACGTACGGAACCCTCTCCACGCGAGTTTAACTGGTACTTGTCCGGTTTTTTAATGTTGTATCACTGGCTCAGATCTCTTCTTATTATGTAAACAGTAAAGATATGGCAGTTTTTACATTCCTTTACACGGCAGACCAACTGGCCACTTGGATAACCACAATGTCATATTCCACTGTTCTATTTTAAATATCTATATCATTCTGCAGGCAAAGAGTCTCCCTGCACAATCCAGTGAGTCAAACACAAAAGCTGAAACAGGACAATCTCTCCAGCTCTACGTCAACAATGGGACTGAAGGTGTAAACTATCACCTGGCACCTGTAATCAACGACCTGAAATTAGAAGACCAGGACATTGATGTTGTACTAAACGCTGTTCTGCCATACCTTAACTTCTTGGTAAGGACGATTGATATAGTATTAGATGATGCAGAGAGTTTCAGTGATACTAATTCTTTATGAAAGTATCAAATCAGTATTATGAATTCACCAAAAATTTCTTTGATTTGAATGTGGGTACTAAAATACATTTATTTTCTAAAACCACGTGCAGATGTTTAATTTCAATTACAAAATTATTCTGGACGAGTAACCGCCCTCGCTTTGCTTCGGTTTTCTTATTTTTTTACACCTTGGGTTACATTATTGGAGTTTTATTAAGGATCCCTATTTTTTTTTTGAAAATATAATATAGCCTATGTTACTCGGGGATAGTGTAGCTTCCCAACAGTGAAAAAATTTTTCAAATCGGTTCAGTAGTTTCGGAGCCTATTCAATGCAAACAAAAAATCAAATCTTTTCTCTTTATATATTAGTTTAGATTAGATAAGTGTTTGCTGGTGGCAGAAAATTTGGAACGGAATCCGTGAAACTAAGTTGTTTTATACTTCGCCGACGATACATAAACGTAAAGTGTATTCCCACTAGAAAAGTTATGTTTGTGTTAGTACTTAACCGTCTAAACAAACTCTCAACATAGGTATTTGCACTGGCAACTCTAACACTAGAAGTGTGTTCATGTTAGTCCTTTTAGAATTACCATAGGCAAATAGGTAAACAATGTCGCGCCACTAACCTGTGTCACGACTAAACTTGTTGAATTTAAATTTGTTAGGAGTTTTCTGTAATTTTAGTAGATATTTGTTAACAGAATCCTATTCAATGTTCACAAGTTACAAAGATTAGAACTGGATACGCTTCCGCGTTAAATGCTGTGTATTGTGACCCAAGGGAAGCTTCACTGTTAAACAGAGTTAAGTAATTTTGGGTCAATAGTTGAAAGACTGACCATTACTGGCAAAAGTGTTTGCATGCTTTGGGGATAAAGCCCCAAAGCTCCGTCAAAGTCCGTAACTCCCTCACTGTTTGTTATCGTTAGACAACAGTCTTTAAGCACTTAGGTTCTCGTAGTGCACATAGTCGACCGATACAAAATAATAGCTAAATTTCTTGTTTCTTGTTTCTTCCATGCTTTGAAACGCACTTTAAGTCGTATCGAAGGCAGCATCAAAACTTTAGACGCTGAAGTTTGCCCGTCACTTTTCCATTAATTCACACCAATGCAGAATGCTGAAGAAATGGCCAGGCCTTCTCATTCTGTAAGATAGACACTGCAGGCAGACTCCTAATAGGTGATAAGCTGAAAAAGGAATTATGACGGCTAAGACTCAATAGGTGAGGGGAATATTCTCAATAGAGATAATCGTAAAAATGTATGTCATTAAAAATGTCCTTTATCGTTTCAGTTTGGTCCTAATCAAGGAGCTGAAGGACTGGACGGTTGCTTGGATCAGCTAGAGGTTCAACTGGTTCACGACTATTAAACTAACGAATCTTAGACGTTATCTGCAAGAAGATTTATTCATTTTAACTGTAAAATTAGTTATGTTTTTAAACCAGTGATATTAAAGTTCAATGTGATATTTCATCCGTAAAATATGCATTTTCAAAATCTCATGCCTAATTCAAAACGTACCTAAGCACATGATAGTATATGATCCCCTAAACATAAAGAATAGATATTTTCTTCAGATCATCCTTATCTTTATCGTTATACTATTATCAGACCCAACCAATCCCTCTACATACCCTTACTAATTAATTATTATTATTTCTTTACATCATTTTATCATTATCATTGATTGATTATTAGCAATTCACTCCTTCCTTTATAATAGTTTAATTCGGAACAACCTTTGAGATGTAACTAAATTGCCCGTACCCTTTTTGGTAGGTTTATTTCCATGAGTAGTCTAACATCAGCTAGTGATTATGAGAATTAAATGCCAAAATTTATAAGTTCCTCGCAGTAGTACCTAATCTGTGAATAATAGTTAAGATTTTGGTTTATTTTCAATTTTATAAGTTTGTAAATAATATTTCATTCTTTTATCACAAAAATGACGTCACTGATAAGAAAATATTAATAACAATTTTTTCCCAATAAATCTTTGTTTACTTAATAGAAAAGTTACTTGTTATCATTACTAAAAAATAAGAAGTTTCAAATGTGTTTTGTTCACTAATTTGGAATAAAGTATTGGTTATTATTGTCTATTTTCCTTTCAAGCCGATTTTTCGAGATTCTGATACAACAAAAATATTTGATCATTACTCAGTCAATTTAAAAGGATATTGCAAATAAACCGTTTGATCTGCGTGAGCTTTTTGGGAGTGCAGGGATTTGTAAAACACGAAATTGTAACTTAATTATTCTATAAACTGCTTATCGGAAATTACTTTTTAATTAATCTGCAATAATAGGTACAGAAATTGTAAAATGGAATCTTGTTCAAAGTTACGAAATGTACTATTACCCATGACTCGGCCGCCAAACGACTCGTCGTGTTCCGCCAAACGACTCATCGTGTTCCGGCTGGGGGCTTGAGAGCCAGTTCTTTCTTTCTTTCTTTTTCTTCTTTCTTTCTTGGCCGGCAACGCATCAATGATGCCTTTGGTGATGCTGATGTCCATCGGCGACGATAGCCACTTACCATCGGGTGGATCGTCAGCTCGTTTACCGTCTCTTTACACAAAAAAAACAGCACTTTAGCTAGCTTTATTATAACGAGTACCGCAGCAAACAAAGTACTTCCTTATATCATTTGTCGACATAAGACCAAAAGGTATCCCTGATGGAAGCCATTGCTCCTCCTTTTTGAACTATTCGAGACACTCCATAGAAAATGAGTATGGTCTCTCTCTTGATTATAGGGTATAGGACATTGATTGGTATAGGGTATATGACAGGAACTTGTTTGACAAAATTATTCTACTATGCATTATACTGCCGGGACTTAATTGGGTGGCACAGGTTCTGGAACCTGTACCACCCAATTCCTCTTATCACTGGTGAGAAAAGGAATTAGGCGTCTTATTGTCTCGTCCGTTTTTCATCGAAACATGTCAAAGGTCAAATTATTGATTGAGGCCCAAAAAATTACACTTATACCGCACACTACACGATCATTACACTTAGGCAGAACTGAACAACGATCACTCTATAAGGTCATTTATGAATTGCGCCTAATTGAAACCCTCATTGCGTTCGTCCTTACCTAAACAACGAGTATTAGCTTCCTACATAAGGATGCGTTGTATTAGATCATCCACAGTCATAACTGACATGTCATTTGCAAATCGTCGATCATTTTATCTTCAGAATGACGAGAGCTATTGCGCTTTGCCTCTATACATTGTTCGTGGTTATTAACGTAAGTAATTTTGATTTATGTTCTCTTTCATAGATATTACGTGTAATCTTCAGTGTTGTCTTCTTTTCATTAACATTATATTTCCTATCTTATCCAAAAAAAATATTAATCAAGACATTTTTTGGGTGACGTCGACTTTATTCACCTGAGTTAATTCACCGAGGTGTCTTAAGTCTACTTTTAGTGTACTTTATTCACCTATGCACCTAGGTGATTTAAATCTACTGGCCGCAGGTGAATTGATATAAGTAGACTTAATTCACCTATCATTTTAGTAAATGCAATTAGTGATGTTGGAATGTTATTCCGATTCGATTTTGTATAACAATCGATTGTATTTATGAAGAAGTTTTAATCGATTTAATATAACACTACTTGTTGATTTATTTAGATAACATACCTAATATTTTATTACATACGTATATTTATTATATACATTTATAATAATACCAGAGATGTGCAAAATACTTTTAAAAAGGTATTTAAATGTAAAATGAATATGCTTTTCATTTTTTCCATTTCAAACTCAAAAAATATTTAAAAATGCGGCAATGATAAATTTTCCTTATTATTAAACAACGAATAATTCTTTATTCATATTAATGATTCAAACACCATTATAAAGCGCATGTATTAAGTTTTAAAAGTGAGGTGTGTGCAGAATTCAAACGAACCTCGCACTCAGAAGACTTCTGTTCAAACCACAAGATTTTCGCTGATTTTATTAACCAACTAGGCTACTCACATTAATCAACACTACTGACTGTAGTTGGTTTCAACTAGACCATGTCCAGCATGGTCCACCTGGAACATGCACATGGAACCTGGAACATAGTCTTTCGACTCCTGGAATTATTTAGGATCAACAGTAGAAGTAACTCCAGCACGGAGATATGTCACCGTCAGTAACACCGTAAGTGCTGGACGCGGTCCAGTAGAATATTAATCACGTCAGGCTTAACGTATTTGCTCCACATATTCACTTCAGCAATGATAATATTAATATAGTAGTTTGAAATGTGGACTCCCATGTGTTTATTATAGTTCTAATCCCAAAATTATTTTAAGGTAAGGCGTGTACAATAAACATAGTTTTTTATTTTTATTTATTTAACATATGTAAATGCACGTTTTGGAAAAATCATTAGTGGGTTTAGTCAAGAGAAACATGGTTAAACCATTGAATTATATTGTCATAGAACAGACATCTCAAACAATTTAACTCTATTTTCTATTCTATTTTCAAAATTGAGCCCCCGTTCTCCTTACAAAATCGAACGAATCCATTGAAAATTTAAGCCGATCGGCGCCAATTCATTGGGACATACATTGTGTTCGCGGTGTCGGTTCTATATGCTAGTAATAATACTTTAAAGGGTTAAACACCTAGATAACACAGATTCTGAAAACGTTTCCAAAGTATACAATATATTATCCGTACTTAGACCGTTTAATCTATCGAAAAAACACATTATTTTCTTACAGAACAGTCTAAGTTAATACAAAAATAATAAAGGTTAGGAATTGATTTGATTAAATCAATTCCTTAACATGGATTATAACTCCTTAAATCGAGCATTGAAGTGACATGTATCGGTTAACGTTTCAGGTGGAGGCATTCGTACGCCGAGACGTGTCAGAAACATCGCCTCCGCAGATTTTAGGCACGTTTCATGAAAACATAGACCAGTTTAGACATTGCATAGACCAGAGCTTGGCCAGAACAGTTGGGGAAGTCAACGAGAAACAACTGCAACCGTTGTTTGAAGCTATCAGCGATCATCTAGGCAGGATATCCAAAGCGGTAAACCTATTCTAACAGTCAATACAATGCAAATATTATTCTTCTTTGTATACAAAATAATGTCATACACAGTAAATTTTAACCGACTTAAGGAAAAGGATGGATCTATGTTTTTTTAATGTTAAAAAATGTTGTATTTTTTCGAGACAAACGTATCTTGTAGTTAGCAATAATTTCATTTTTTATTGCATTAGGTATAGAGTTTATAGGAAAATATTTTTATGCATCATGTAAGCTAGGTACGTAGGTACGTATCTACAGGAAATAGGATGATGTATTTTTGTAGGGTTCCGTATGAAAAAACGAAAAACGGAACCCTTATAGGATCACTCGTGCGTCTGGGCGACCGCCGTTCACAGCCAATTTACTCCAAAACTACTGGACCAAATGAGTTGAAATTTGGTACTCATGTACTTTTTCATGACCCAAAGATGAAGGTATAAAGTAAACAACTGAATTTTGAAAAAAAAAATTAACAACATCGAAATTAAGCAAACCGTATCGTGTGGTGTGCCAAATGAAAGGGCTTATTATAAGGATCTCAAATAAAATTTTGTTATTAATGTCAAATTACTGCCGCTAGAATTTTGAAAAAAAAAATACAGAGAACAGTTATTTACTTAAATATTACAGGAAAATTTATAAGAAGTCTATGGTCTTAAAAAAACGGTAAAAATAAATAAAATAGGAAAATAACGATAAATACATAATCAAGGTACGGAACCCTCTCAAAGCGAGTTTAACTCGCACTTGTCAAGTTTATTCTATCATGGTGTCAATTATTGTCATTTGGTCTACCAAGACTTGTGTAAAAATCATGTTCTCATTACGAATTATCCCGTATAATAGTTACTGTAATTATTTTTATTCCAATAATGCTATTAATTTCATTTAAAAGTATTTCTCTAGAAAAAAAAATTGTCTAAAAAAGACAATTCTATTCTCTAGAAAAGACTTGTAAATGAAATTAATAGAATAATTTGAATAAAAATAATTACAGTAACTATACGGGATAATTAGTAATGAGAACATAAATTTTTATACAAGTCTCAATGTATACTCGAGACTTATTAACTTTATCCTTCCTTTTCCAGTTCGAAGATCTCACAGCCCCAAGGAAAGCTCAAGGACCCGCTCTAGATCCTTCGCTTTAGATCGACTAATCTAAACGAAAACGGAAACGATTTCTCATCGCTGACTCATTCCGTAGTGCTGAATACAAATGTGATTATTAAAAATAATATAAATGGTAGAGTGAACGTGATTTCATTTGCCACTTTCATTATTTTTGGTGCAAAACGACGTTAAGTTAATTTAATGCTGAGGGGATATAAACCATGCTTAGACTTTGTTCAGATTTAAAATTATCCGAACAAAAGTAATGGTCCTTTTTTGTATTAACAAAGTGTCAGTCACAAAAACCTTATGCCTTTCTTTGTTCATTCTTTGTGAATATAAGTGAACACCAGAAACAACCACAACCCGGATCAAATATTTATATATGTCGGCGCAGAGTAAAATAGTTCGTGGTAATCTATCAAAATTAAGAAAAAGGAGAACTGTCATTACGGTAGACAGATCGGTAGGATCGCGAAACCAAAGTAAAACTAAATAACGTTGAATTGATAATACCGTGTGTTATCAGGCAATAAACGAATAGTATCCTTGTGCCTGTCGAATTGTGAGTTTTATTTAGTATCCTGGCAGTCCTGACATATAACTACGCTCACATAGAGAGATCTATGTTCATAGTACTGAAGTGCTCTTTGATACATGGTTTACAGAGATGATCTGAACATATGAAAGCATACACTCCAACTTGTACGATATTTATAAATATAGGGGCCGGGAACTGAGGTCTGGACCCGGCGCTTTGCAGGCAGGGTAACTACAGAACGAAGTGTGATTGTGTTCAAGGGAATATTATATTTACAAAATAACAGTTCTATCTTTCTTTAGATATGGAAACTAAATCGAAAAACTTAATTCTTAAACTTGACAGATAAACGAATTTTTAACGATACAAAGCGCTTAATCTAATAAATAATAGTTTAAAAAAACTAAAAAAATACTCTTTTATAGAAAATCCAACTAAAAAAATGGAAAATATAATTGAATTAAGAATCGTGTAATTGTAATAAAAGCGTGGGGTGCTTTTAAAGATATTATCCCTTCTACTCATTGACACCATGCACCCCACTCTTTTATTACAATTACACGATTCTTAATTCAATTTTATTTTCCATTTTTTTAGTTGGATTTTCTATAAAAGCGTATTTTTTTAGTTTTTTTAAACTATTGTTTATTTTTTCATTTTTAGTTTGATTTTTTGAAATGAAATTTAGGTTTTTTTTTTCTTTCTTTTTTTCTTTAAATATTAAATTGTCATCGATCCTCGATAATTATACGAAGTTTGAAAGAAATCTGACCGTTTAAAGCTAATATAAAGCATGTAATTAGGTTTCTTTCTTTCTTTTTTTTCTTTGAATATTAAATTGTCATCGGTCCTTAATAGGTATGCCAAATTTCGAGTTAATCCGACGTTTTGAAGGGGTCAAAATCATGTTCAAAGATTCCGTTACATTAGTTACATACTAACATACGTCTGAAGCTAATAAAAGCGTATTAAAATGAACATTTATGAAACAAGGAATTCTATTTTTTGTGTCAGTTTGTCAATTTTTTATATAATTATCTTAATATATATAAATTACGAGTCACGTTGTTTGTCCGCGATGGACTCCTAAACTACTTAACCGATTTTAATCTTACAATGAACATTTATGAAACAAGTAATTCTATTTTTTGTGTCAGTTTGTCAATTTTTTATGTAATTATCTTAATATATATCGCCGTATTAGAGCTAAAACCAATTATCTCGATTTTTGGGCTTTTTTACACCATTCGACTCAGAAAAATCTCTGCTTTCGAATGGTAAAACAAATTTAAAGCTAAGTCGCTTAGATCCGATGGTAATACCAATTAAATTGGCTTACTTTGCAAAAACTACCTACTCTAAAAGTGATTTTATCGAGATAGTACATAAAATTCCATAATCTTCCTGTGATAAACACGAATAAGTCATTTTAAAACGTCTTAGGTCTGAAAAATTTGGACGGTATTTCAATGTTGTGTACCATTAAAACCGTCTAACTATTCATATAAACGTTTTTTTTTCTATCTATTTACGCACATATTTGTGTAAGATTAAGACAACAAAACACAACAACCACGGATAGTGGTTTTTAGCATTAAATTCATAGTTCGATATGAAATAAATCTCTGTAATAAAACACGATAACCAGAGGTAGTTTGTTTAACCATATAAAACTTGAGTGGTAGAACCAACTAACTGAGGTACCTTGCAACAGTTTTAGGTCTTTACTGTATTATTTATTCCACATCTATACCAAAAGTGAATATGGTTGTAATCTACAGATTCTAGAGCATAAGAATACGAATAAAAATGAGCCTGTACGTCCTCAGAATCATATAAAAAATTCGTACAAACTTTCAAAACGCAATAACTCTAAAATGTGTTTTCCCTAAAATGGTCGAGTTAGTTGGTTTTAGCTCTAATACGGCGATATATAAATTACGAGTCACGTTGTATGTCCGCGATGGACTCCTAAACTACTTAACCGATTTTAATCAAATTTGCACACCGTGTGCACTTTGATCCAACTTGCAAGATAAGATAGACGGAAGGTTTTAATAAAAAAAAACTTTTGATAGAACGAAGTCTGTCCGGGCAGCTAGTATACATATATATATATATATATATATATATATATATATATATATATATATATGTTCGTGTGTGTACATAATTGGCACAGAAATTAACTTTTTTCTTTCTTTCTTTCTTTCTTAATTATTTCATAAAGGTTGACGTAAGTCTTTTAGAGTTTATTGCTCTCTACAGAACTATTCTTTGAACTCAAACCAGTTAAATGTTAAACGCTGCTATTTTATTGCTTTAAATATTCATAAATCAAAGCAGAGTTAAAGCCTGACACGGTGACCAAAATATAGCTACAACGTATGCGTGACTCTAGTCGCGTGTACGGACGGCGTAATTATTGTCGCACGATACAATAAACACAACAAGTTCACGCCACGAGTTGAGTGTAATGGCGTACTTGTGAATCTACAACTATGAACGTGCATGCTATGTAAAGGTCCCCGCAAACGCGCTACTTTTAGCGTCGGCGATGCAGCATCGTGTTTTGGCGACTGGCTGCGTTGGGTTGCTGTATCGAAAACGCGTTCAAATGTAGCTAAAAGCAGTGCTCAATAGTGTGCGGGAGAGAAAAAGTATTATCTGTTGTTGTGTGGTATATTCATGTATTGTACCTACGACTCGATCTCCGTAGTCGGCGTTTTATGTTGCTGAATCCAGCTCTCAAGAGCGGCTGAATCGTTGACTGCCGATGCCAAAAGTAGCGTGTTTGCAGAGGTCCTAATCACAATGCAGTAAGATCGCATTCTCCGTAGATTTTGTTGGAAGTTTACTTACTCATATACCTGGACCAGGGTTTTCAGGGTCGCGGTCGGGGTGGTATGAATACAGACAAAATAAAGGAGTTAAAATTGCTAATAATTTCTTTAACACTTAAAGAAATTTAAATTTTAAATGACTGATAAACGTTTGTGATCCTTAATTCCGAGAGTCTAACCCGGGTAAGTGTAAAATCGTATGAGTAAGTATAGCTGTTCATAGTAGTAACGTTCTTTTCTAACTATACATATAAATGTCAGAGAAGTCATATTTCAGTCAGTGGGCGACTCAACGCGAACGCGAACCGACGCGGCGCGACGCGAAAAAAACAAACAGTCGAGATGTATTGAGGTGCCTGCGTTACAAAACGCACGTAGAGTGCGCTGCGGCGAGGCGCGATTTGACGCGAACGCGATCAGTTGGTTTAATATTTTCACGCATCGCACCGCATCGCACTGATTCGCATCGGATCGCTTCGCGATCGCATTCGCGTTGAGTCGCCCACGAAGTTAAGAATTTGCTAGGTTGTGCTTGTAATGCGAATCGCGTTACGAATAAGCATAGTTTATGAAAGTAATAAACTAGCTAAAGTGAATGTCAGTATTATAATTGCCGTGCAAAAACTTTCGTATGCTTGGTTTTCAAGATTAATTGTTCACATTAATTTGCTCCTTTCGAAATACCACCTATATGGCGTCATTTACCTCAATATAAAACTATTTGCTTAAAAATATAATTTTAGTTATAAGATTGGTTTCGTTCTGCCTTACCAAACCGTACAAAGATTTATTTATTTATTTAATACCTTACTAGGTTTACCAACAGTTTTACAATGAATAAATCTCCTTATTACAAAAACGGCATCTCAAGCTACATGTAAAACCAATTACAGGTAAACACATCATACACAAAGAAACTTAAGTATTGCATAGGTAAGTTGCGCAACCTAGTAAAACTTCATAAAAGTGGTTAATTCAATAAAAACAACAATAATAATAATAATGAATTAATTAAACGAGGCGTCGTTTCTTGAGGCCCTTGAGACGTGAACAATTACTTATATACAAAATACCGAATCTTGGCGATATTATGAAAACCAATATCCAAATCTTTAAACTGCTTATATAATTTGCAAAGTCGAGGTACCTATAGGCGAGTTTGTACCTAAAACAGTCCTTCTTGGTGATGGCACTAAAGGGGTTATTCTGTGCCGAGGGTACCTTCGCGGCACATTGAAGCGAATTTTTTCAAGAAGTTGTGGGCGGTCAATGAAAATCCTTAAAAGTTTAAAAATAAATTGAAGGTCTATAAAGTCTTTGCGTTTCTCTAGCTGAACAATGTTAAACTCTAAAAAGATGTTTACTATATTTACAGTCAGCTGTAGAAATAGCTTGACATTTTAGTACTTTGTAATAGTAACTGTTTCGACGGTTTCCTAGCAACATCTATGACAAATTCTAGAAATGTAATGTGACAAGGTACTAAAATGTTAAGCTACTTCTGCGGCCGACTGTACATCTACAATTTATTTTATAACTATAAATTTTATTTTAAAATAAAAAGATCCCGACAGTTTTAATTTCACAAAACATGTCAATAAGAATTTTCATTACATCAGCTTTAAAAAAAAACATTAAAATTGGTCCAATCGTCAGAAGTTACAATACCACACACAGTCAGACTAACACACACACACACACACCGACACAGACCATTGATTTTGCGTCGGGGATTAAAAATTTGTTACAGATGCATGGCTTCAACTGAATAACAATGCTTTATTTGTGACTGTTCACTTAATAAACTTAAAATATATAATCCTAATCCGCATTTCAAATTCAATGTTAGTTGTTACAGACGCGTTGACTTTATGCAAACTATAAAAAGGTTCTAAAACCTTCCAATAAAATTTTAAGCCGGTCATAATCAAGCTTGAACACTTGGCATGCCACGGCTATTCTGAAACATTTTATAAAATAAGGGTCTGGCAATTGGCACGGTTATCTTGGGGTCTAATATTTGCGCATTCGTTACCTGCCCATGATTAAACGCGATAAGGCACGGTTGGTTGCCAGACCCTCCTCAAGCATGGACATTTCTAGTATTTATTTAGGCATTATAATGGTTTGCCAGCAAATCCTTTCGTAATTTCAAGGTTTTGTTAAAGAAAGAAAGGAAACAGAAAACACATTTGTATGAGGCGCAACACAGCATACTTGGAATAAAGAAATGAAAAGAAAAGAATCATTATTCATATATTTTTTTATGGAAATATCCGACGAACGAGCGGACGATTATATACGTAAGTGGCTATCGTCGCCCATGTACAGTCAGCGTCAAATAGATGTAAGCGGGTAGGGCAGTCGAATTGATCTCACATACATAAATTCGTAAAGATGTACGCAGTCAGAGTATTCATATAGTTGTCAACATCTAAAGTGATCATTAGAACTAAGCAACATAGTTCAAATTCTTGTAAGCCTTCAGGATGTTCAATTTTACGTTTGCGATCAAAACGTTCAATGGTATCAGTGACACCAAAGGCATAACTGTGGCCGAGAAAGAGAGCTACCTCAAACTAAACTACAGATTTGTTACGATTTATTTTGATTTAATGTGATGCAGTATGAGCCTCGAAATAATCCGGACTCGCCACACATATTGTGACCGGAGTTTAGACGAAATATAATAATACAGTTATTACGTTCATCATACAGTAGTTTCATCTATACATGCCTTGCGAAGCGTAAGCAAAAATTGCTACGTGATCAGCATTGGCACAGAAATGGGTAACTTTTCAGGCTTTTTGGCTTACCCTGCCACTTTTCTTCAATAGGTACACGGAAACGGTATTTAGGTAATTGTGAGTGTAGTGTACAAAGGTATTATTATAGCTAAGTAGACTCAGCTGAGTCAGTTGACCTTTGTCCGCAATAAATACTCACTGCTTTTATCAGCATTTGAATTACCTACATTAACAAGTATACTATTTAAATATAGCAAGCAAACATTACCTCCGGGCCAAGTGCATTAGTAATGGACGCAAAGTCCGCTACAATGTGTGAAGAGTTTCTATTATTTATGTTTGGTATGGATAAGTATCATTATAATGGCTTCTATCTATAGACTATTATAATAATCTTCTACAATATGACATGTAGATACGTAACGTTTTCCTGTTAGGTATTAAATTGATTTGGATGGCATGGATTTTATGAGTGACAAACTATTACAGATTTTTTTGGTTTAATTTGGCATGTAAACAGTATATTTATTTAATTTTATGCACACGTAAACTGATATAAGGATAATCAAAGAAATTTTTAATATTAGCGGATGTCCTAAATGCTGATGAATAAATATCAGTTATTGCTTGTGAATAAAATTTTCTAACTTAGTTTATTAGTTAATTAGTTCGAACTGAATATCAGCATTAAAAATCAGCATCAATTTATTAAGTTATATTGTTTTCAAGCTACTGAAAGACAAAATTAGGGGATGAAATACAAATAAAAAAATCTATGAAAATCTTTAAAACATAAAGAATCATACTTTAAATTAATGATTCTTCAAGAGTACTTACTTTATAATCTAGATAAAATAACAAAATAAATAGTTTCAACAGATTTCATCGAAAAGATTTTACATACAAAGTACTGTTATTACCTCGTACAAAGCACACGAACCGTGACATTTGCCAGCTATTAAAATGCGGATGAAATCGCGTTTGCTCTGAAGGTGGCGACAAACAAACAATGGAAAATACTTATCACCAATTACGTAATTGTATGGTTTAGATACGAATAAAAAATAGTTTAGGAAGTCTACAATTCGATACTTGTTCATTGAACGGAGACATTGTTATTCATAGACAAAAAACCTCCACATTAATTACTCCCGCATAGGAATTGTCTAGTTGCAGGCGTCACTGATGCATAATTAAAGTGTCATAAAACGGCAAAGACCCGTATCTAAACAATAAAACTGTAACAGATCCATGTCTGTACATTTGAGATATTTTTTTTGTAGGTTTTTGATATAACTATAAACGCCTAAAAATCTAAGTTCCTTTGACAATTTAGATTTTTATTCGGTTTATATGAGTGATAATTAAGATGTTTTTTATTCCACTCGGTTTACAAAAAAAGGTGTCAATTTAAAGAATCCCGTGAAAAAATATTTAGTAGTAGATTTCCCGTAACAAACCGAGGGTGATTAACTATTGTTTAAATCTGCTTGATTTTGACAGGTTTATTAGGTTTCCGGAGTTTGTTTTATCAGGAACCTAATAAAAGAGTCCTGCAAAACATAGCTTCATGGATTTTGTGAATTTTAGGTAAATTTGTGATTTTTTATAGAATAAATCAAAATGCTAAGAAATCAGTTAGTCTTCAAAAGAATAGCCTCAATTAGATGCCGGCATGTTAAGGGTGTCATAATAGGTGACAGAAGCCGGCTGCTTGGTGGTAAGGCTTGACATAAGGATGTTATCTTGCTTTAGTCAGCCTAGCCGCCAAACGACTCGTGTAATGGCTGGGGACTTGGGAGCCAGTTCTTTCTTTCTTTCTTTCTTTCTTTCTTACTCTCTCTCTCTTATCTTGGTCGGCAACGCACTGATGATGTTTTAATTTGTATTTTTGATGTCTATGGCTTTGTTTATCGACTAGTTACATAAAAACATCAGTCAACGGCATTACTTCCTCTTCATTTACATTCCAGTTGGAAACAAATTTAAAAATTATAAAAAAAACAGTCTGCTATCAAAAAAGCTATCATGATATACCTTTTTGAAATTCTTATGGTGAGTTCTTTAATTTGGTACGCATATTGCATTATTCGATTAATTTTTATGTTTTGAACCTTCAAACAATGGCATCCTACAGCCACCATATTTGTTTTTTTAATTTCACTTACATATCTAAGAACTCTTGGGTTATCAAGGCAAATCTAACAATATCTTAACTTTATAAATCCGTTTAGCGGTTTGGAAGATATGAGGTAATAAAAATATTACATGCATACATACATACAAGATAAGCGCGAAAAACATCATCCTTCCTGACAGTCGGGTAACAAATTAGTTAAATGTGAATACACTTTTATTATTTTTTTTATGACCGCTACCGCACACCGGACAGTTCTGCATAAAGTTCTCAAAGGTGTGTGAAGTCTACCAATCCGCATTTGGACAGCGTGGTAGACTATGGCCTAATACCCTTCACATTGTGAGAGGAGACCCCGAGCCCAGCAGTGGGACAATTATGGGCTTTGCTTTGCTTCTCGAATATGCAATTTGGCTTTCGTCACAAAAAATCGACTGAAGATGCTCTGTCTACACTTTTAAATATTGTGGTGCCTAAATTAGACCAGGGTACTCACTGTGTGGGTGTATTTTTAGACCTCGCGAAGGCATTTGACACTGTCTCCGTTCCGATCCTGTTAAGAAAATTGGAAAACTCGGGCATCAGAGGTATACCACTTCAGTGCTTCAGCAGTTACTTGAAAAATCGGAGACAGTGTCTGAAAATAAATGATATGAGGAGTGAACCTCAAAACGTAGACTTTGGTGTGCCGCAAGGCAGCATCTTGGGGCCAACGCTATTCATACTCTATATGAACAATATTCACAACCTCAATTTAGAAAACGCTGACATCATATGTTACGCAGATGACACCGCTATAGTCTTTCACGATTCATCATGGGAAAAAACACTTTTAAGAACGGAACAAGGAATGGCTAAAGTATCTGATTGGCTCCAAAATAATCTCTTGACTTTAAATACGCAAAAAACTAAATTCATCTGTTTCCACAAAACAAAGGCAACGGCACCCCCTAAAACACTGCAGACGATTAAAATTCACTCGTGTCAGAATAAAAACTTGAACTGTAGCTGCAACGAAATTTCAAAAACTGACTGCATTAAATATCTTGGTGTTTTATTTATTTTATTTTATTTTTTATTTTATTTATGTATCGAGTAACAGCGACCCATATTTGTTAGTAAGTTAAGTTAAGTAGTTTTAATCGACGAACATTTAAATTTTAAGCAACACATTAACAATCTAGTAAGTAGAACTCGTAAAATTATAAGAATAATGAGACAACTGCGTGATGTAGCTCCTTTTGATATACTAAGATTGACATATATAGCGCTAGGTCAATCCATACTTACTTATTGCATCAGCTGCTGGGGTGGTTCTTGTAAAACCACACTTTTAAAATTAGAACGAGCTCAAAGATCGGTTTTAAAAGTAATGCTAAAGAAGCCATATAGGTACCCAACTGCTAACATATATAAGGAAAGTAATGTTCTTACAGTTCGCCAACTATTTATATTAAGATGTTGCCTTGCGATGCACAAACAAGTTTCAAGTAAACAAGACTATGGCGATCTAATTAAACGGCGACGATTTAGAATCGAAATCCCTCCAAATAAGACTTATTTTGCAAAACGATTTTTTCCATCTTTGTCCGTTTCGATTAACAATAAAGCTGTAGCTATCATACCCGATTTAAAAAATAGCCCTTCGTACAAAGCTAAGACACTTTTAACAAAATGGCTAGCATCCTTGTCGTATGACGCCACTGAAAAACTACTGAGCAAATTATCTTAGTCCACTCTAGTATTAAATTATTATTAGTAGTATAAATACAAATAAATACATACATACATACATACTTATATTTATCATATTATATTATATACAATATAATTATGTATTTACCTTTACATTAACAATATGACTAAAAACTTGTGTCATCTGTTTGCACTATATATATTCTATGTCAACACAAAAAAAAACACAAAACATTATGGTTTATCATCATACATATATCAGTAGATTGAATCACACAATGCATTTACTTTGTTAATCACTAGTAGTAGTCGATGCTCACGATACAGAATCTTTTTTTCTAGTGTGAGCATCACTGTAAGCATTTAGTTTGAAAAATATCCCCTCGGTAAATTCAAGTGTTACTTTTGTTACATACCTCTGACAGTGAATAAGCCTAACTATAAGGCCGGTGTATTTAAAAATTAGCTTATATTATAAAAATAAAAATGTCATTTCTGTTATGTAACGCTTATAATACTAAGGGCTTGTTTCACCATCTTCAAGTAGAGTCCTGAATAAGCTATTCGCCGGTTAAAGTGACGTTAAAGTGTAATTTTACATACACGAAATGTCAACTTAACCAACGAATAGCTTACTTCGGACTTACTTGAAGATTGTGAAACAAGCCCTAACAGTACTTAGAAATTGTCATATTATTTATTAACACTTGTTTACTGGAAATAAAATATTTTTATATTTTTTAAATTTTTTCTATTTTTTCTATTTTATTTATGTCCGTTACTGATAAGGACTTCATTACTGTGTGTTTACCAATAAATAAAATATGTCGTTGTTAAAAACTAAATTACTATACCAAACATAATAGTGCCACATCCAGTTACACATAGGTTAGAAAGAGAAGTTATGCTAAGGAGTTTCTTTCGCCGTTTCTTCTCAATTATAAAATAAGTTTCCAAAATTAAGCTCGAATTTGATTCCAGAATGCTAACGGGACGGTTTAAACCGACCTCTAAGCAAATAACGAACGATGTCGCTACAAGTAGATAATTCTGTCCAACGCGGCAACGTAGCGATTAACAACGGTTACAAACTCATTTATTAATTAGCTTTCCTGGAATATGACCCCGAGAGTGATAAGATAAACAGCCAATGTCGTTCAGATAAAGGGGGTGTGGAGTGAGAAAGATTCAGTCCCTGCTCTTGTGTCGAGGTGGAAAGTCGTGTTTAGAAACTTCAACATGAACAAACTTTTCATCGTAGTTTTGGCCGTGTGCCTTATTAGCGTGAGTTTTTTTTACTTTGAATTTAGAATGAATCTTTGTGCGTTATTAGCAAAATGCAAAATGCTATGAGAGCATGCACAAGAGTTTCGTGTGTTTTTATAAAATGAATGTTTCGCATGTTATCTTCAATATTGAATTATATCCTATATAAAATGTAGAATTAAAAGTATGATCGTAAAAAGTTCCTTAAAGTATTCATGTATTAAAAGTGGCATTTTCAATTTTTGTTTTTCCAAATATTTAAACATTCTCTCCTCTTTAGGAGGCGTAGAGGATAATCCACCACGCTGTTCCAGCGCGGGTTGCTGAAGGGGTTAGTGGCCAACCTAGGTGTCGGAAATAGTCATGTCATGGCTTAACGATGGCTTATCTTACGACGGCTTTACGTGTCCTCTAAAGCACGGAAAGAGCTCAAGAATTTTTTACCGCAACTGGTTACCCATCCAACTACCGATCGCGCCTGCTGTTGAATTCGGTCGATCAACACAAGCCCCAGGGCTATGAGGGCCTAACTATATATACTTTACATTTATCTTTAAATGTATGCCATCAAAAACACAACTTATAAAAAAACCAAGTCTCGCAAGTCGCAACTCTGCTCTTCTACCGTAAAAAGTTGTGAGATCCATGTACCTAATACCAAGTCGGTTAATTTATTAAGTCCCTACTTAAGGGTCCTTCTGTCTTAAGTTATTACTTAATTAGCTAACCTAACAAGTAACATCTTATAGTGACCATATTATTAATATTAAAAATCTTTTACGTTTTAAATAAATAGATTGACTGGGCAATCGCAAAAAACAATCTAATTTAATATACATGATACAACCTCATAAGACATGTCCCATTCATGCTTTTTCATTCCGTTGACCATTTTACAAGTTACCTTTAAACATAATGATATTTATACCTATTATTCCATTATATTATACACATTATACAGGTACACTGATTCATTAACTGCAAATGTAACTTTGTAATCCTATACATTAATATGGGATTACAAAGTTATTTATGCAGTTGGTGGATCTAGTAGACTGAACCGAAATGGCGAAATATTTTAGTTTTTCCTTGATTTATACACTAAACACTAATTGTGTTCCAAATTTGAAGCTTCTAAATTTGCTAGAAGTGCCTTAGAGTTTTGATGATCGGTCAGTCAGTCAGTGAGTGACGAAATTAAGAAATTTTGACTAGTTATAATTCTTAAACTACTGGTTCAAACTGAATGAAATTTGAAATATACTATGTTTATATAATTCCTGCTTAGCTACTGAAAATTCAGGCTTCTAGTTTTATCCACAACGAAGTTATAGGGGGTCGAAAATGGCCTGAATTGCTTCGAGAAATGGATGGTACAGCCGTGCCACTTTTTTACTCGACTTGGCGGGGGCACTGCCGTGCCCCCAGATAAAATAATAGAATGATCTTAACATTTAAAAAATTAAAATAAGGATAATATCTGATCTTTTTTTATGAAAAAATTTTTCATTTTCACACATTTCAGGTAAATTCCGCCCTAGTTAAGCGTGATGCCGAAACTCCCAGTCCCAATTACTTAGATGATTTCCAAAAAAAGCTCCAAGAGCTGAGTAAAACCGTGCAGGATCAGTTTGCCAAAGCTCTCAATCCAGAAGAGATTAAAAAGTCATTCAGTGAAGGAATTGACAGCATCAGTAAAATGGTAAGGCATGGTATACCACCTAGCTTTTAGTGTCTAAAGAAATGAAAAGAGATAATAATAATTATGTCAAAATAAAATTCTTTAATATTCGACCTTCTAGCTCAATACGAAACTTATGGTTACAACAAAAATTTAAAAGTAGGTCTCAGGGTCAAATCTCTATAATAAGTTCCTGTTGCATAAATGTTCTCCAAATGTAATCAATAAACCTTATTTATATAGGAACTTTATTGACTTCTAGAAATCTCTATCATTCCACAAGAATATAATAACATTCAGTAATATATATTTTTTTGTTTTTCAGGTTGAGAGCGCCAAGCAAGGGGCTCCGAAGCAGTGATTTTATCACCAAATATAGTATATTTGTATTTAGATAAATATAGTTGTACTTTACTAATTAAAAGTATTTCTTATTCGTGTCAAAAACCTGATGAGGTATTAACATAATCAAGAAATTCGTTGTCATTTGCTTAGAAACAGTGAAAATAAAGGGTTGTTTAATGTCGTGAAGTTTTCCGAAATATTTTTAATTATTATTATCTCCACAATATGCAGTTGGCCAGAATGATTTTTTTTATAATATCCCTCACATAACAAAATACCAAAGTCCATTAATTGGGCACATGAAAGTGACAATAATATTGAAATACCTATAATATTACTTTGTTACGCATAACTTAATATAGAAAAGTGTTGTATGAACGTGTCGCTATGTCACGTATGTATTTTCCATGGACCCCAAACATTCGACATATTCCAAAATAATTTATTTATTTTCGTAAGGCAAAGAAGAGAACGTAAAAGACGCTCCTGAAAAAAGCGGCCAAGTGCGAGTCAGACTCGCCCATGAAGGGTTCCGTAGCAGCAAGTAATATAAAAGTTCTTGTAGTTCGTTGTAACTTTGATCAATGTTTTTTGGGGTTTACGATTTATAACGTATTAAAAAATAACTACTTACTAGATCTCATTCAAACCAATTTTCGTTGGAAGTTTGCTTGGTAATGTACATCATATATTTTTTTTAGTTTTATCATTCCCTTATTTTAGAAGTTGCAGAAGGGGACACACACATTTTACCACTTTGGAAGTGTCTCTCGCGCAAACTATTCAGTTTAGAAAAAAAATTATATTAGAAACCTCAATATCATTTTTGAAGACCTATCCATAGATGGGTTTGATGACGATTGATTGATTGACGTATGGGTTTGATGAAAAAAACATTTTTGAGTTTAAGTTCTAAGTATGGGGAACCCCCAAAATTTATTGTTTTTTTCTATTTTTGTGTGAAAATCTTAATGCGGTTCACAGAATACATCTACTTACCAAGTTTCAATGGTATAGCTCTTATAGTTTCGGAAAAAAGTGACTGTGACATACGGACGGACAGAGAGACAGACAGACAGACAGACAGACAGACAGACAGACAGACAGACAGACAGACAGACAGACAGACAGACAGACAGACAGACAGACATGACGAATCCATAAGGGTTCCGTTTTTTGGCATTCGGCTACGGAACCCTAAAAAGTCATGCTTATGGGATCATCCTTCGTTTTATTTAGTTTTATCATTTCAATAAGAAGAAAAATATAAATACTTTTACCGCCTCTTTTATTGAAATGTTGCATAATGTAGGTATATTATAATAATAACGATAATAACATATTTACTATTTAGGCCCTGGTTTACCTTCTTCTATTCCTCTTTGTATTCTTCTTTGCTTCCTTCCTTCTATTTCCTTTTCTTTGTTTATTACTTACCGCCCTCGCTTTGCTTCGGTTTTCTTATTTTTTTACACCTTGGGTTGCATTATTGGAGTTTTATTAAGGATCCCTAATTTTTTTGAAAATACAATATAGCCTATGTTACTCGGGGATAATGTAGCTTCAAAATAGTGAAAATTTTTTTGAAACCGGTTCAGTAGTATCGGAGCCTATTCAATGCAAACAAAAAATCTAATCTTTCCTCTTCATATATTAGTATAGATATTTCAATATACTTTATATATTGCTTTACCATTTTACAGTGGCTAAATAGTAAATATTACAATAATAATTGTCCCTTTCGCCGACTGGTTTCCCATTTTTTTCCTTAAATAAATAGCGCTGCATAGTCAGCTTAACCAAGTCGGCTGGTAGTCTAAAACTCTATAAATAATGCTTTAAACCGGAGCGGTAGATGGATTTCATTCGGAGCTATAACCGAGCTAGGTAAAAGCGGGTTTTAGTTAATCCCTCGACAGTAAAATGTGAGATAACTGGAATTACTTACAGGTGAATAATATGAGGTTCGGTAGATGAAGGAATTTGTATGATTAGAGACAATATGATATGATAAAGAGAAGTAATTTATAATGAGCTTCGGATAAAATTATTTTAAAATTAAATTATGTGACAATGCAGCTCCAAATTACAGATAATCTGGGGGAATTTATGTTTTAGATAAATACATATTTGTTCTCGTCTCTTAGTAATATTGTACTATGAGTAATGCTAATGGCCTAAGCTGAAGGATTGTAGGGAATACGTGTAAGGTGGGCTAAACTTCCATTAACATTTAAATTACTAAATATAAGTAATTCAATATAAATTTACCGTTTTTCAAATTTTCTTCTGCAAGAGGTACAAATAAGGTAAAATATAATTTCCGTATGCGAAGCTGCTGGCAACAGCTAGTAAAATATAAAATGTCTCTTAACTATCTAAACTCTCAACATTATTGTCATTCATTTCAATTAAATCCATTTTATCTGTCGTGAATCTTATTACAACGTGGAATAGATACATTTAATTATCATACAAAAAGCGATGTAAAATATAATAGTGATAATTATAATGAGTACCCTTATCAAAGAAAAAACAGAATAGAATAAACATAATAGAAACCACAGACCGCAAAATTAATTTATCTTTGCACTTGATAGAAAAACTTGACTGTATGAACTTTCACGGCTCGTATTATGAAGTTGGAATTCAGATGGAGCAAAAAGGTTTTCGGAGCTAAACCACAGAATTGTATCGAAGTTTACTTTGTCTGAAATAATATCCCGCGCCTCAGGCGGATGTACGGAAATTATAGATAAATACACCCACCCGTTAATGGTTCATTAAATTGTGCCTTTTGATATTTTAACTCATTATTACCGAATGGAGAGCATGCGGTAAGTTATTATTGAAGCGTTTCGAACGTCAATTCGCAACGTGACGCAAGTTTATTATTAAATGCAATGTTAAAAAAGTACATTAAATTATTTTACCAAACTTAATTTATGCTGGTACAATGGAGCGTAGTGAAATCCCACACGTAATCCTAATTGTTAGGGGTTATGATAAATTTGTGTGCATTAGTAAAATGTGTGAAAGTAATAATAAGTAATCACTAGCTTCAATACCGATAAACATGAGGAAACCTGCACACGGAAGTGTATGTGAAGTCTGTTGATCCACTTGTGGCCAGCTAAGATAAACTATGACTGATAAACTATGACCTTAAACCACCGCATGTTTTTATAAGACCAGAGACTGATGATAACTTTTCATACGAACAGAGACTGTAGGTTGATATGGCACTTACAAAAAGATATAAACTTACTGAACTGAGGGAAATGATAATAAATAGTTGGTAGATTGCTACGCAAGGCGGTGGTTTTAATAGTTCTGTTTATGGAGTTTCCAAAAACCTACTTTGAATATGTACATCGCAGTATAATTTTTAGTCATTATTAGTTTTCAAGGAATTTAATTTCTCCACTTTATTACTTCCGTTGACGACGGTTGCGTTGTGTCATACAATAGGCGAATTTACAAAACATTAGTCACTCCTTTTTTAGCTAAATTCATAATATTAATTCCTATGGACAAACAAAAAAGACGGGTATTAAGGTACAGAGCCTACTGTATGTGCTACAAAAGATACTAAGAAAGAATGGGATGCAGCATGAATAAGTAATTTTGCTAGTTAATCTTATATGAGAACGAATAAAACAAAAATAACCTGAATTTTACCAAGAAAAAAATAACCTACTTCAAAATAACTGAAAAACTACTCGTCAGATCTAGCTCTTTAAGTGAGACCACATGACAAGCACTAGCTTTCGATTAAAAAAAGAATCATTAAAATTGTTTCACCCAGTCGAAAGTTTTCCAAAAACCTACATTAAAAAAAATATAGTCCTATTGAATACCTCCTTCTTTTTTGAAGGCGGTTAAAAACAGAAACATTTCTATATATTTAGAGGAGCACAACAAAATACTCTCAGTTATAAAAAAAACACCGACTTTGAAACAATAAAAAGTAAAATTAGCAGAACATGTTCTTATGTACAATTCTTATGTACAAATTATGTACTTATAACGGTTTGCTGGGTGTTATTTTGTTATAAAATTGTTAAGAACGATTGCATGCTAGATTTAGTTGTCATGTAAGTGACTATTGTCTTTGAGAATAAATTCTTTAAACACATAACTTACTAATACACGACAAGACAACTAAAAGTTGGCAACGCTGACAACTTAACATAAGATGGCTTAGCTATTCAACTGCCGGCTTTTTAGATAAAATTGAATATGTAATAGGAAATAAAACATTATTTTCTCTTCATCAGTCAGACAATCTTACTTAGTGCCCTTTAGTGCATTGTAGTTAGATAATGTTTGAAATATTTCTCCATTCTCCGGTTTCACCTCACAAATTGCTTGCAGTTCGTGCGTGGTTTTTACTGTAGTTGTTTATGGTTATTGCGCGGGATAAATACTTGTAAACCAGTGCATACCGTTTTTGGCTTGTTTGATATTTTGCAGATTAGCTTTCCAGTTTATTATATGTTACTATGTTTAGCATTCTGTTTAAATTTACTTCTAGTGTAAGTTTTAATACTTTATAAAACTTACCAAAACTTTTAACATCGGAAAATACTATTTCTGTAATCAATGCAATGAGTTCTATATTCAAATGTTGTCTATGCATTTTGCGGTATTTTGAGCCTTAGATGAGCCTGCATTAATATTCATTACCATACTTTGAAACTTATTTGCTACATTGTTTCTAGATTAAACGTGCTATTATATTTTTATTTTGTTCAATTTATAAGTTGAAAGCAACTTCAGAAACAGTTCTAGGCAACGATCAATTTCCCCTCCACACAAGAAATAGTGCAAACCCATAAATACCAAGTTGCAATATTCCACCTACGTCTTAGTGAGGATAGGATAGTTCCAACGAACACGAACGCCGGATATTGCGACTTATACTCTGTACGAGGGATGTGCGGAATAGTGTTCGGTAACCGAAATTAACGGTCGGATATAATGCGGGGTATCCGAAACCGTAACGGCATTTAAACTGTTTAAGATTGTATTTTTTTGATGTATTTTGTTGGTAAATGTTAGATACATTATGTTCAAGAATATACAGAGATAATTATAGTTCGATTATTATTCGGTTATAGTATTAAAGAGTTACTGAATTTATAGGATAATAATTTTAATTCACTATTTGCCAATTGCAACACAGAGGTGTTTCTCCTAATTGCGCTTTAATTAATTAAAGTGCGTTTTATCAACAAATTAGAACCTCAACCTATACCCAGTTCACTTTTTTCGTGCGATAAGTTTATAGCCCTCTTTTACAGCTGGAAAATAGGACACAATCATGAAAAAGTATGACTTTTAAATGCGGTAAGTCACATTGTACTATATAGAGCTTTTATGACACGGGCGTAAAAATAATTTAATATACGGGTGCTAAATGCTGTACGCACCGTATCATATAAATCGTGTTTATAGTAATGCTAAACATGTTTAGATTAGAATATCAAGTATCATAATGATACTAAACGTTTATATTTAGGTTTGAATATCAAGCGATTATCGAAGCATTGATCAAGACTGTCAAAAAAGTCTATATATAACTAAATTAAAATTTTAATGCTCGTAGGACCTTCCTACTAAGTTATTTATACGTCCCCTTGAATCATGTAATGGATGATGAAGTAAACTTTGAATATTAATAAAAAAATCTAAATCTTTATCCGAAACGTCCTATCCCTAATAACCTTAGCCCCGAACTGTGTAGGGATTTATTCGGTAACACTTCGAGTCTTGCGGAATTTGCAGTCAAGTTGGACGGATGTTTGTTCAGGACTTTCCGCACCTGTGTTCATGTAATACGTCTCTGTCGAAAGTAATACTAGTTTTAGTGTACGGATTTTATAAGGATAACAACTGAACACCTGATTGTAGCGCTATTTCTGAATTAAAACAAGCGAATTAAGGCTTATGAGACATGAAAAAACAAGCTATATGTGATGTACAATATGCAAGGAATAATCTAATTTGTAATACTATTGAAGTTACTCATTTTAACAATCATCGTATTTCTAACGTCTGTGTACCACATCAAAACGTATCATTGTTTAACAAGGTCTGTCAGTCAATTACTGATGCACTTACGCACGATAATGACTGACTGTTTTAAGTGTTTATCACTAAAACCCTTATTTAAAAGAGCTATTCGATTTAATCTATGTAAAGGCGGTCTCTTTGAGTCCAGTAACGTTGGTAACCCCATAATTATTCGATAGGTATTTAGCACAAAGCGTATTAGCACTGAACGGGTCACAGTATAGATTGACGGGCTAAAAGGGGATAATTTATGGTATTATCGACGATGGTATGATATTCAAGGGCGGATCCAGCTTTGGCGCCAGGGGGGGGGGTCACATAGTCGTGGTCAAATCACAAGAAATTATAATTTAATTTTCATGTTAGTAGATACAAGTAATAAATATGTATTTTATTAATAAATGTAAGTACCTACTGTACATAAAAAATCTAACTATACTTAAATAAAAAAATATTTTTTCTTTCACGTTGTCAAAGTCACTTCACCCGAAACGCGTTTTCGATGCGTTCGTTCCCGAATACTATGTTTGCCATCTAGTCTAATCAACAAGTTCAAAAACGTGTTAAATAGAAATAAAGCTCCTAAAAATATGTGCGATAGCTCATTCGATTCGGAATGACGTCTACAAAAATGTTTTTTTAAGGGTTTATTAGCACATAAAAAATGCGATTGTTATTAACAAAATAAGATTAAAAAAAAAAGATATTTACTTTTTAATTAATAACTTCAAAAATAATGATATTTAAGGAATTTTGGAAAAAGATCCTGAAAGAGGAGGGAATTTCCAATATAAAAGTCCCGACTCCCGAACTCTATCTTTATTATCTATACTAATATATAAAGAGGAAAAATTTGATTTTTTGTTTGCATTGAATAGGCTCCGAAACTACTGAACCGATTTGAAAAATTCTTTCACTGTTGGGAAGCTACACTATCCCCGCGTAACATAGGCTATATAACATTTAAAAAAATTAGGGATCCTTAATAAAACTCCAATAATGTAACCCAAGGTGTAAAAAAATAAGAAAACCGAAGCAAAGCGAGGGCGGTTACTCGTTTATAAATAAAATTTAACGCTGAAAATAAGGCTCTGCGAGGACGTTACGGCATAGGCGTGCTGCCTAAAAAGCCGGTATATCACATAAAATAATTTTTTTATAGTATTAAATAACTACTTAAAATTTTGAATAAATTATGGTGTAATAAGTGTTTTCGAAAAATCATTATTTCGCCTATGCAATAAGATGGTTACAATTTTTTTTAAATCCCAAAATAGTCTATTTGTTTAAAAACATTTTCTTAAAAAATGACGTAAAATTTTTTTTCCAATGTTAATTAATACCTATTACCTATACTAGATGCAAAAACAGCAATAATACTATATTACTAAAAATTCTTTTTTGATAACGTTTTTTATAAATTTAAGTTTTTGTTAACTTAAAAAAAATAGAATTAACAAAATAATAAACTTTAATAATTTTTTTACATAACTTTATTAAGTACCTAAATAAGAAGAGCGCCATGAAGCGAAAAATTTATAGACCAATTATGTAAACTTCTATGCCCTAATTTATATATGTAAAAACAGAGATTGAAAAAAATTTGTTAATTAACAACGGTGTAACTTTTTGAAAAATCGACATATTTTTTTTTCACCGAGGTTTTGTTCGTTCAAGTGTCTAGATTACACCATAATTTATTCAAAATTTTAAGTAGTTATTTAATACTATAAAATAATTATTTTATGTGATATTCCGGCTTTTTAGGCAGCACGCCTATACCATAACGACCTCGCGGAGCCCTATTTTCAGCGTTAAATTTTATTTATAAATAATAAAGATGAAGTTCCGGGAGTTGGAACTTTTTTATTGGAAATTCCCTCCTCTTTCAGGATCTTTTTCCAAAATTCCTTAAATATCATTATTTTTGAAGTTATTAATTAAAAACTAAATATATATTTTTTAAATCTTATTTTGTTAATAACCATCGCAATTTTTTATGTGCTAATAAACCCTTAAAAACATTTTTGTAGACGTCATTCCGAATCGAATGAGCTATCTCACATATTTTTAGGAGCTTTATTTCTATTTAACACGTTTTTGAACTTGTTGACTAGTATAATCAAACGAAGTATTATTTAAATTAATTAAATATTGAAAGTACTTAAATAAAATCAGTCTATATTGTGACAAAAAATATATAAAAACATTATGTTTAACAATTTTAATTAGTGGTCCTGGACCCAGCCCAGGGGGGGGTCATGACCCCCATGACCCCCCCCTGGATCCGCCCTTGATGATATTACACTACAACCAGTGATGGATTATCATTTTTAGAAGAACAATCTATTCTGTACCGTCCTATTACTTACATGTATTTATTTACTGTTAATAGCTCGCAGTCTCAATAAAGTGCGAATAAAGTGATCTCTTACCGAATGTTTAATGAAAGTTAAAGAATAGCCTTACTATTTTCGGGATGCATTACTGTTGTAAATTGAATTTGGGCCTTGATTTGTAGTGTTAAAAGTGAGATTATTTCAGGAGAGATAGACATGTTTTCGGATAGTGTAGATTTGAGTTTTAAAAATATGACTAACTCATATTATAATTTTGGTGTAGTGAATGTGTCCAAATATTATTTACAATATTACATCATACCTGACTGAAATCATCTTGCAACCAATTCTTCCCTGATGAAATTAATTATAGCAGAAATTAATTATAGTTGTGTTAAAATTGTTGGAGTACTACTTTAGAGTTACTTTACTGGACAACTTTACTTAACTTACTTGTACTTTACTTGATAAATAATTAACTTCATATAAAGTTATTTTGTCTTTTTTGTTACTGTGCTTTCAAAAAACTATCCTAACAGTGAAGATTGACGGGATACGACCGGATAATTCGTGGCGTTATCAAATAGTGTACGCTACAGGCAGTGATCGATTAACGTGTACAATGGAAGCTTAGGTTTAATGCTGTTTTCTGTAAGAATTAATCGCTCTATTTACATTTCCTGTAGCAGTCTTAGGAAAAGAACGATATTTTGTGGTATGCTGAAAATATTTTTATTATTAACTAGCTACTACGAAAAGTTATGATTCCAGCTGGTATCAGCTGTACATGTATTAAATTATTTACTTATTATAATTAAATACATGAGGTGTCCTTGAGTTTGGATTCAGAAGGCTCAGGACCGGTCAGAGTGGCGCTTGTCAGAAGAGGCCTATGTCCAGCAGTGGACTTCCAAAGGCTGATAGATGGATGGATGGAATGGGTGTCCCTTAGACACAGTCACAAGCTTAAGGAATAATCACCAATTACTAAAGGACAAAGTTTATAATGACAGTTACAAAAGCGAATTTCCTGTTTCCTTCTTAGTCAATAAGTATTAGACCACTAAGTGTTATGGATCTCCATAGGCGGCAATACCACCAACAACCAGGTGACAATAAATTTCAAATTATGGACAACAAACTTCCTTTCTATCTTTTTTCGTCTTTCTTCGTTGGCAACCCATTGACCGATCCATTGTCGGATCGCTGTGCCAAGAGCCCTGGGTTCGATTCCCAGCGAGGAGAAAATTTGAATGATGAGTTTGAATTTCTGTTCTCGGTCTGAGTGTGTGTGTTCTTGTCTTTGTGTTTTATTCATGGTACCCACGACACAGGGAATCCTAGTGTGGGGCTATGAATATAGACTCATCGATGATGCGTTTGGTGATGTCCACACTCCTTTTATCGGCTACCTCTTTTTATCTTTATTTTCTCACAAAACTGGCACACACTAAGCCACAGTCACGGTGTTGATTGACGGGGTCGCAGCGAGATAATTTGTGGAGATTTGTGGCATTATCGACTAGCGGACGCGATGTCGGAGGCAGTGATGAATGACAATGGCATCTAATACGCGCAAATAGTTTTTGTTGCTTGACTGTACGAGGTCAAACCTTTAATACTTTGTATTTTATTAACGCTCAGAAAATTATTATTATCTGTGCTCAGTGCCTATTTAAATTTAATATTATGAGTTTGAGCATAATATAATTTTTACTGATTAGCAATTGAATAATTAAGTATGTATCATTTGTTTGAAACATAGGAAAATGTTAGAAGATACTTAGATTTTTTTTAATATACATTGCAGCTTACTGTTACTGGTTAAGTAGGTAATTTGCCTAAACAATTGCATATTTATATAAATAAATAATACTTTTATAAACTCATTGTTTTAAGAGCACGGTAGATCACATATTTTTGATAAAACCCGCCGCGCTTTGAGCGATTCAACTAGTGTCTTTGTAACTACTTATAAGTTACTAGTGGATACTTGACATGTTCCACTACGCTAAAATTTTTTATGGGGAAATTCGAAAATCGAAAATGTGCCTAATGTTTTAATTTTAGTGGTCTCAAACCATAATAATATGAATTATTGCCTTTCAAATGAAACTGCCTTTCAAACCAATTTGGGGCACATTGGTTCAGTGATGTCAAAGTGTATAGAGGACATCCATACAAACATTTTTTGTGTTTTATATATGTATATAGATTTTCATTCTGTATATTGAACAGAAAATTGTCGAATGATAACGAGGTGTAAGTGACCGACATTTGGTCGGAATTGAGCTCAGTTTTCTAAAAAAGTCGCTTACTTAAAACCATTTGCGTATTTATTTTTGCGTGTAAAAAAAGAATTAGTTAGAAGATATTACAGTGGTGGCGGTTTGCGGTACAACACACCGAGACTTTTACATCTGAAAATTCTGGGGAACATCGATTATTATATGTTGTTCATATTTGGAACTTACGTAAACATTGCAGAAAAGTTGGATAACATGATTTAGGCAACGAAACTTTTAACGTGAGTGTGGAACATCGTCAAACCCTCTTTATCTCCGATATTACTGACCCTTGGATTATGAAAAATAAATGATCTCTGTCACTTAGTTTACAGGAAAACTCATACAAAATTTGTAAGTTCTTAAGTCCCCAGAAAATGGGTAATATACTACTTGGTTAGTGGTTACATTCCGTTGAAACTATTTTACGAGGGTCCGATAATCCTATCTTGCGTAAATTGTGACTTCTTTCCAAAATTGCGTCTATTAGTCGTTCCGGTACGAGACATAGAATATGCTGTCGACCCTTTTCACAACTCAGCTGAATTATTTGCAGTGTAAATACACTTACTGCCAGGTACATACTTACCTATGTTTTACCACTCAATATTATCTTACAATATTATCTTGGTGGAGGTTAGATATTTTACATCCTGGAAAATGTGTAATAAAAGGCCATGGCTTGGAATCAAATCCTTCCTTCTGAGGCAAGGTCAATCAAGGTTTCTAAGAAAATAGTGCAAATCGTTAACAAGGGTTACTACGGTGTAGATGAACTTATAATTGGCAAAGACACATGGAAATGATCATTTCTGCATGTTTCCGCTGAGCTTAGGGAACGCTGCAATAATAAGTGCTGTCATGTCTTTCCATCGTTTCTTTTTTTCAATGACAAAGCATCTTTACGAAAGGGTATTGAATACAAAAAAATGGCATAAGATGATTGATTGATCTATACGTACGTATAAGAAGAAAAAAAAATCATTTAATTTGTCAAGCAATATACAAACAAGTAACATGTTTTAGCTTTACATAATATGAAGAAAATTGCAATAAATATACATAACCTGCTGCTACTCAATAAAAAAGGTACGCACTCAGCATGTGCCGCGGCAAACGGTACAACAACATGATTTTTAATTTTCAGCTGATTTCCATATGTCATGAGCAGTAAGCTCTTAGAATCGCTTCATTTTGTTGCTGATCACTTAGTATTGTAATAGAAAAAGACTTATTAACATTGGAGTAAGGACGGATGAAGCGCTCATAGCCCGGCGGCTTGCGTCGATCCTACATATGTGATCGACAAAGTTAAGCAACAGCGGGCGCGGTCGGTAGTTGGATGGGAGACCGCTAGTGGCAAAAATTTCTTAAGCGTTTCCGTGCTTCGGAAGGCACGTAAAGCCGTCGGTCCCGGTTGTTATCGTAAGATAACAGTCGTTAAGCCATGTCGGAGGCCCTCGGGCGGCATGAAAACTTCCGACAATTGGGTTGGCCACTAACCCCTCCACCAATCCGCACTGGAGCAGCGTGGTGGAGTATGCTCTAGGCCTCCTCAAGAGGAGAGACCCGTGCTCAGTAGTGGGCCGTTAATGGGTTGAAGCCAAGGACAGATACACTCAAAGTTGCCAAACATTATTCGCCGGAAATCCTGCACCATACAATATAGTTACTCAAAAACAATTGCAATACTCACGTCTATCAATAAAGCTATAAGTCCCGGCAAATCCGCTAGCATTGCTCTGCTTGGATCCCGTATGGAACTCGAGTACTAGCGCTGGACCTGGTGAGTAAAGCGCTGGCGGGATGTCAGCTCGACTGCCGCAGAGCTCTCTGGCCCAGGCTGACCGCTCGCTGATGGCACCAGGAGGACCTGGCCCTTGGACCTCCCAGTATACCTTCAGGAAATCCCCTCGAGCACAGCTGTAACAAAGGAAAATTAACATTAAAAATTTTGCACATAGCATAAAAAAAAACTAGTAGTTAACAGATTGTATAACTTTGGTCTATGCGTCCCGCTAATCTAAGTAACAACATAATAGATTCGAATTCTCATTGTAGCTTAGGGTAACATTTACCTAGTGTTTCGTTTATTTCGATCGATTCAAGAAATAAAAATATATCGATAGCCATAACTAATGCTAATGAAAAATATACCTGTATTTGAAAAAAAATATGCTAGAAAGAAATAATAATAATATAATAGAAAGAAATGTAGCATGAAAGTCTTGTAAGTGAATTTTTAAACAAGAACCTTGACGATATAATAACTTTATTCCTAAAAGGATTCATCAAGTAGATTGCCATAAATAATCCACGATCAAGACTCAGGAATCCAGATCTTAAGAACATAATGTTGTTATATTTTAAAACGAACATGCATTAGTGTCGTTCTTCTACAGTTTATTGAAAGGCGAACGTTGAAAAATGGCGCACTATCTCAATTTTATGAAATAGCGTCGCCTTATCGATAAAATAATAGAATTTTTACAATGTCGGTGGAAGGCTGCGAAGTGTGCTCATGGTGAAGTTATTTGTGATATCCTCGGATATATTGAGTTGCAATTTCAGTATTAAATTTTTAATATATTGCGATAAAATATTTAGTAACCTTCGCTACACATTGCACTTCAAAAGATCTTCAGGTTTCCACTTGCAATGAAAAAAATCTTATCTTAAAAATATTATCTGTCATGTTTTTATAAGCAACTTGTATAAACAAATAAATAAATAAATTTCAATTGCATAGCTTTTCTACTTTAGATTTTATCTAAAGAACCCTGATTACTTTAATATGTTCAAAATTCATTCATGCTTCCTGAAGTTCTAGAAAGCTGAAATTTGGTATGTGAGCTGTACACACAACAAAAAAATTCTAAAAATTGGAACTTTTACCCCAAAACCCCTTAAACCAGGGGATGGAAATTTGTATGAGACATTTGCAAATTTTGATGCTCCAGGTCTGAAAATTGATATAGAGACTCCTTGTTATAAACAATAAAATAGATATTTTAGGATTTTTAGTAAATACCCCCCCACCTTTTAAATTAGAGGGATGGAATTTTGTATTGGATTTTCGTATATTGTCATAAGCAACGTACAAAAAGAAGTGAAATCACACCAAAAACATTTTCGTATAAAATTTTGTCAAGACGATCAAAATGTTGTCAGATCTTATGTAGAGCCGAGCTTCTAACTCTACACGACCTAACTACACAAGTCCTATCTTCACAAACGCTACACCTTAGTCAAAATATGTGGATTGACCGTGGACTGTTTATTGTTTCGTTACATTGTATAACAGAAAAGTAATTAACGGTGAATGAATTTTTTACCTTTAAGCCCATGTGACGGTAGCGAAACGGCCAATCTACATATTTTTACTAAGTTGTAACTTTCTGATGTAGAGCCACGTGGTCTCCTCGTGGCAACATTTTTCATGAAAATGTTTTTGGTGGGATAGCATTTACAAGAAATTGTGTCCAACGGCGGAAATTTTTGTTCTTTATTACACTCCTGTAAATGGTCGGCATCGATGGACATAAATTCGTGCAATAATTCCCCCAGAGCCCTCGCATTGTTTTCATTTATTACTCGAACCAGTCAAAACGATACACATTCATCACTATATTAAATTTCTATAATGATATATGGTTGAACAACATCGTATAACTGTTACTAGCTGTTGTAGTAGTAATGGTTGTACTAGTGATGTGAATGTGTACTTCTTTCTTCTTCTTAGTCGTCATCTTCAATGCTGAAGGTCGTGTCTAGCATGGATTGTCGATCACTTTGTGCACTATGCTCTTCCACTTTTCCCGGTTCTGGGCGGTCTTCAAAGCTTCGGCAATTGGTAGTCCGGTGAGCGTCTTTACTGAATCAGACCAGCGGGTTGGAGAGCGACCTCGTGGTCGTTTCCCGTCGACCTGGCCAACTACTATGAGCTTCTCGAGGTTGTCAGGGTTTGTACAGAATGTGTACTTGAACTGCATATATTTGGTAGTCTTCCTACCGACCTATTAATTGATTAGAACAGGTTTTTTGCAGTAGATTTAATGTTTTCATTTGGGTCTTCATCGGATCGACTACAATTTTGTGTGTATGTATTTTTAACGCATTTATTTAGCTTAATCTGTTTGTGTGGGTCAAATTTTGCAGGATTATTTAATCTATTTCCCCATAAACTAAGAAGCTAAACGTACATTTAAGTTTGGCTGCAGACAAGAGAACTACAGTCATTATTTTATTTGCTTTAGTAGACACTATAGAAGCGGGTACTTATGTTTTAAAATTTAACTATTGACTATATTTTAAAAAACATTTCCTTCAGGATTTTATTGGTGGTACTTAAACGACCTTCAAAAAAAGAACCCAACTATTGTCTCGTCTGTGGCCCAGCATTTTATTATTTCTATATATTTTACTATCATGTTCATAAACGCAAATCCTGATCGATTATCCGATTACTGCGCGGGAAAGGCTGAGTCGTAACGCTACTACTATTTGGGATAGTATAACATAATCCTCTCAAGGTGCTTAATGGACTGTAATGGATATTGAGTTACTGCAGTGTCAATGAGCCAAAGTCCATGGTGGAAAGTGACCACATACAAGCGTTGCACATTTTATTCGGAAGTGGGAATTTTAAGCCTGTTAAGATACATAATGATGGCTTATGGAGGGCTTAAGAGTATTTTCAATCTTTTTTCTTTCTTGGATGGTAATGACCGCCAATAGCAAAATTTTCTTGAGCGTTTCTGTGCTTCGGTGAATACGTAAAGCCATCGGTACTGGTTATTATCGTAAGAGAGCAGTCGTTAAGCCTGACGAGAAGAAAAAATATAATAACGCAAAACACTCACAGCCTCAAAGGATTCCTTGTATCGTGGGTGCTATAGACAATACACAGAGACAAGAATACACACACCCAGACTAAGAACAGAAATTCAAGCTTGTTCGCGCCAGTAAGGCGAAATCTTAAATCCACCCTCAAATGCATTTATTAACGCATTACTCTGCGCGTTCGCTTTATAACCAGTCTATAACTGGCTATAGGGTTGACCGCATGCTCTCTAAGCCCAACCGCGCCACTGATCTTCCACCATCGTGGAAACTCTTTCTCTATACCGCTTAATACCGCTTCCATACACCTCCACTATTATTGGATACAGTTCGGACAAACCTACAAGCTGAGACAAGTAAGTCGCGTGAAGAATACATCATCATCACCTCCCAACTTGAAGGTAAGTTTAGACTGGTCTAATATATGAGCACGCACTAAATTCTGCATTAGGTTGCGTACGGTAGGTACTAGTGCTGTAAAAACTCGCCAACAAAACTCATCATTCAAATTTCCGCCTTGCTGGGAATCGGACTCTTGGCACGGTAGTCCGGCATGGTAATCATGACGCCACAGGGGTCGTCACTATAGGTACGTATTGTACCGTAGAATTGCGAGAGATGTCTTGTAAAAGTGTTTTGGCAAATAGAAATCCGACCAATTAATATAGCGACTGGTATCCGTCGATTTGCTGGGACACGTACGTGCCATCGAATACACCGATTGCTTTACCACAGTATTCGGTGTGTGCATTTGTGCAGCAATGTAACTTACCGAAGTCGGACACTCATTTTCATTCTACTATTTTATCTTTAGTTTATTGCTATTTATTTAAGGGTAGTATTCACACACTAGCACAAGCATTCACACTACAAGTTATTTGAGTTTTTTTCAACAAAATTAACAGCAAATATATTTGATGTTACTAGCCGACAGACGAGCTGACGATCCACCTGATGATAACAGGCCACCGTCGCCAATAAAAGTAACAACAATAGCATCACCGATGCGTTGCCTACCAAAAAAGAAGATAGAGAAAGAAATATAGAACTGCCTCCCAAACCGCTTGTCAGAACACGACTATTCGTTCAGCGGCCAATTCAACTAAGAGAGCCATGCAGGCTTCACGGAAAGATAATATTAATAACACCAATTTTCTTTGTAACATATTTTGTAAATTACTCTTTTTACTACTTTTTATGTACAGGTCGTCTTTCACCCAAGCACAATATTGATATTGATGTAAATTGATATTGACTCATTAGTTGTGAGTCCAGTTTGCGGTATCGGCTCATTTGCAATTCGCAATGCGTCGTATCCACAAACAGGTTCAACTGCGTTTATTTGCAAGCTGGACGCTGTGGGGCGTCACTATTAGTTTGTATTCCGTGCTTGACTTGCATTTTAAACAAAATATATACACCAGTATAAAAGGACATGATTACACCACTATTGAAAAATAAAAATTGTGAAGAATTGGACATGTGATTGATTTTAAGTGAATACAATAAAATTGTGAGATATCTATATATATAAAAGAAAGTCGTGTTTGTTACACTATTTATAACTCAAGAACGGCTGAACCGATTTGGCTGAAAATTGGTGGGGAGGTAGCTTAGAATCAGGAGACGAACATAGGATACTTATTATCCCGGAAAATAGACCTGTTCCTGTGGGATAAGGTAAATTTTTGTTATATGTAGTTGATAGATTAGTTATTTATACAGATATAAAATAAAGCTCGGGGATGGATATATGATACTTTTTATCCCGGAAAATAGACCTGTTCCTGCGGGATAAGGTAATTTTTTTATGTGTAGTTGATAGATAGCTATTAGTTATTATTGTTAGCGTCTTTTATGACTCCTTTTTTTACTTGGGAGCGGTAGCGGGACCGGGAGCGGGAGCGGGAGCGGGAGCGGGAGCGGGAGCGGGAGCGGGAGCGGGAGCGGGAGCGGGAGCGGGAGCGGGAGCGGGAGCGTGAGAGGGAGAGGGAGAGGGAGGAGCACACAGAAACTAACGGCTAGCGATACGAAGTTCGCCGGGTCAGCTAGTAAAAACATAAAATAGTGATGTAAATACATATCGGTTCATTACTTCTGAAGTTCGCGGGATCAGCTCAATTTGCAATTCGCAATGCATCGTTTTCACAAACAGGCTCAGCTGCGTTCATTTGCAAACGGGGCGGCGTGCTGCGCTCCTATTGGTGTTTACATTTCGTGCTCGGTAAGCTTAGATATACAAATAAAATATACACTGCGTCATATAATATTATACAAGTAAGAAAAGTTAAAGCAGTGATAAGTGATATATTCATTAAAATTAATTTAAATTTTTGCGCCGTATTTACACGTCTTCTTCTGCATGAAATAGCTCAGACCTTGTAGAGTATATCTAAACTTACAAACTTACAAGTTTGTTAGTAGTAAGTGTAGGTAAGTCGTTTTGTAAATCTCATCCAAATTATATTCTCTCATCCAAAAATTAATGCTTGTCATACATAATAGAATACGCAAACTACACAACATTCATTGTCACTTAAATTGTAAGAAGTAGATCAATAAGAAATATTTGTTAATGGGTCAATTTCAACAAACACGAATTTTGCCTAATTACAGTGGCGAATTTAAATTTGCTGTTTCTGATTTTTTTTTGGCTTAAATAATAGGTAAATATTAGTACTACTTAATCATATACTAGAGATCGAAAAAAAATTATTAGTTCATGAGATATTTCCATTTGAAATTATCAAATGCCACCGAAATTATTAAAGGACCACCGGAATTAAAATCTGAGCCACCGAAATTGATTAAATTTAAACCTGCTGTTTCTAATACATTTTATTTGGCATAAATAATATGTAAATAGTAGTAATAATTAGTCTCATAGTAGAGATCGAAAAAAAATTTATTAGTTCCGGAGATATTTTCAAATTACATTATCAAATGCCACCAAAATTAGGACCACTGGAATTAGAATCTGATCCACCGAAATTGATTATGCCAATGAGAAATAATAAAGGCAAGATCATCTAATACTTTAAAGATACATTTTGAAGAGTAGGAGTCTAGATGAACGGACTCCTTTTAGCGGTGATTAGACACGCTTGTGTTTCTGTGGCCTATTAGACCAGTGCCAATAGCTTCAAAAACGGTAAAAAGTGACAAAAAAATATAGTAGGATGAAACCCATTGCAAAAGGAAGAGGATATAACAAAAATTAAAGGAAAAATAATTTACCGGCGATCTGCGGTTGGGAGGGGGGGAGGGGGGGTTAAGGGTAAAAAAACAGTTTATCTCGATTTCCAGCAAAACTACAAGTCCTATGGAAGTTAAATGGCAAAGCTGTAGGTAATAAAAGATCTACAACTTTTGTATTTACACTTTTTAACCTCAAAATTTATGTGAAAAATTTAAATAACCAATTTTTTGGTTTTTTATTTTTATCTTTTACAAAAAAAACTTTTCATGAAATTTAGTGAATACTTACCTTTGTATGTCCTTAACATACTGTAATTTTTTTGATTTAAAATATTTCTTTTTTCACCTTATTTTTACTTAGTATCGAAAAAGCAACCTAATTTTCAATCGAAAATTCTCACGTCAAAATGTCTACTTTTTAAAAAAAATCGGAGAGATTTTTGTTCGTTAGAATCTCTACATTCTAATGGTGTATAAAAACCTATAAACTACTAACTACTACTACTACTAACTACTAACTATAAACTACCATGGTAAATGTTCTCCAAAAATGCAATGAAACGACAACTATTTTCGCATGTTTTTTGCAATTTTTATGTTTTATGGATTTGTAATTTTTTTGTCTAACAAAGTAACATGGAATCTTACGTTTTTCGATTAATTAAAGTGTAAATTTTAATAAATAGCTCAAAATTGTACACAATGATTAAAAAAAAATTAAAAACTCGAATCCGAAATCTTTTTGCGAATATAGTTGTCGAAACGACAACCCCAAATTTTCCCCAAACTTCGTGAATTTTTTTTTGTAAAAGATAAAAATAAAAAACCAAAAACTTGAATATTTGAATTTTTCACATAAATTTTGAGGTTATGTAAAAAAAGTATAAATAAAAAAGTTCTAGATCTTTTTATTACTTACAACATTGCTATTTAACTTTTTTCTATAGGACTTGTAGTTTTGCCGGAAATTGAGATAGACTATTTTTTACCCTTAAACCCCCCCTCCCCCACTTCCTGACCTCAGATCGCCCGTAAATAATTTTTCCCTTAATTTTTGTTATATTCTCTTCCTTTTGCAATGGGTTTCATCCTACGATTATTTTTTTCGTTTCAAAAATTATTGGCACTAGTCTATACACGTCCTTATGTGCTTTGATTTGCCACCGGAGCCACCAAGATTAGGCCACCGGACTTAGAATTAGAGTCAAAACTTGAATTTTAAAGAACACCGTTACTCACAGGTTAACTTTTATTTATTTTATTTATTTATTATTATTATTATTATATTTATATATTTATTATTATTTATTTATTTATTATTTTATTATGGCTGAAAACCTTTAATGGAAGCCTCCATAAAATTTCTTGATAATCTGCTTTGTACTTTTACTAATATACATGACATCGGAATTGGATGATTTTGTATTCCTGCGCCACCGCAGTGAGTACTTACGTGTTTGGCAGGAAAATTACGCAGCCAGTCGGTTATCCTAACACGCAGTTTGGAAGAGCACAACTGAACGGTGCGGGGAGAGCCAGTAAGGTGTCTTCCAAATCGTGTCGTAACAAGTAATGAAGTATACAAAATGCGCCATCGGAATTGCTTTTTTTTGTAGGACATTTTTAAAAGATGTTTTAAGAGCTGTTGCACTATCTTAAATTACTCCGTAAATATATATTAGTTGTGTTATTTAATGTATTTCTAAAAAACATTCCTTTTTAATAAAATTTATTTACCAAAAAAGAAAAAAAATATAAAATATGTAAATAAATGGAGGTCGGACAGTACACCGGAATTAGATTTTAGGTCTTAGATATTTTTTTATTAAGAATCTATGTATTAAATACATCTGAATACTTTACTATCATGTAGATCACTACTTAAACTACCTATATAAGATTATGCATAATTGTAGTTTACCTCCACACATTAATTTTCAACCTCGCCGTCTCAAAAATGCACTTGGGAAATTCACCCTAATTTACTTTAAAAACGATTACCACAACATGAAGTCATGTTGAATACTTGATCTCGTGTAACTAAACTGTAGACGAGATGAGAATGCGTAAACACTGCATCGTACCGCAAAATGCTTTGAAATGAACACAATCGCTTTTGAATCGACAATAACCTAGCAAATCTATAGTATACTGACCAATAGATTATAAGAATTCTTCTTGTAAGTATGGTAAGATACGTTTTTTTCAGTGGACAAAACTCGACCATAACAGTCGAATAAAATTTGAGGAAAACAATGATTTTTCATGTTTCCAACATTTTTCTACTGTTATTATTTGGCAGTTGTATGTCTAATACTATAACATAATTAGGTATATACATTCAATCCGGAAAATCGCGTTTTAATTTTATTGTGACGGATTTAAAGCTAACTCAATTTAAATACTTCCTAAAGTAAGTTTAAATATACCAGTCAAAGTACAGGTAAGTAAATCTGCTTTAAACTTAATATATTTTGTATCTGTACAAGCTCGTGTTTGTACTAAATTGAACTGAAACTGTCAGAACAGGTAATGGTTACTTTGTCACGAAAATTGCATTGGCTTTGAGCGGGAAATAATTTAGCTGTACATTTGTAAATATAATTATCTGTTGGCATATATTGCAAATGAAGGTAACGAGTTAGGTACTTTCAAAGGAGAACATATTATTGCAATATTGCTGCTCAAGTCTCATTTGAGTAATTTGATACTTAATATTATCATACTAATATTATAAATGTGAATGTAAGTTTGTTTGTTACGCTTTCACGCGAAAACTACTTGACCAATTTGGCTGAAATTTGAAATGGAGATAGCCTATACCCTGGACTAAAACATAGGTTACTTTTATCCCGGAAAATTTCAGGGTTCCCACTGGATTTGTAAAAATTCGTCTGTACCGCGGGTTAAGCCGCGGGCAACAGCTAGTTGCCTACAAATACATCATAGTCAGTAGACGCAACCTGCAAACATTAAAAAATATGTATAATTTAATTACGTAAACCACTATAATATGAATAAAATTTACATAAACAGTATTTATTTACTTTGATGGAGATTTGAAGAAAAATCTGGAAGTACGTGTAAGTATTTAAGTTTCAACACTTGAATTATACACCTAAATGAAAGCTCAAAATATAAACCTGGCAACGTCTTCATATTTTATTACTATAATTTATACTTCAGTAATTAATAATGCCAAATAGCAAAAAAATATCTTGCTGAAGCCTTTATTTATCTTTAGAGTTTCGTTGCTTAAAATTGAATTTAATAGCAGATCTTAAACTTCTTGATTTGCTTATCACTAATTACTAAAATGGTGGAGCAAAACGAAAAGTGAAGAGGTTTCGAGTAGATACTTTGCTAACAAATAAACTAATCTATTAAATGTTTGCCGACTTTGACAAGCGTTGATTCAAAGCAAACGTATCTAGAGTTTCAAAGGCAGAACAATAAATCCATCAAACTAACGTCATCAACAGGCAAACCCACAATTAGTCCTGGAAGTTTCGATTTGAATGCTATTTTGTGTACCGTTTACATGTCGGGATTAAAGCTCCGATCATGTTCGGATTCGGCTCTCACTGATATATACATGCCATTGCAACTATGCCTACTTACATTAATTTTACGTGTCACTGCAGCTACGTCTATATTCTTTATTCATACTTCTCTTACGTCCCAACTCAGAGTCACTAATGGTTACATAAATCGCTCCTTAGTAAAGAATCGCCATACAATTTCTATACTAAGGAGCGATTTAAATAAACGTTAGTGACTCTGAGTTGGGGCGTTAGTGGCTATCCATTAACGGCCTACTACTGCGCATTGGTCTCTCCTCTAGAGGAGGCCTAGAGCATAGTCTATCACGCTGCTCGAGTGCGGATTGGTGGACCGATTAGTGGCAAACCCAAGCGTCGGAAGTTTTCATGCCCCCGAAGGCCACCAACAGAGCTTAACGACTGTTATCTTACGACCGACGGCTTTACGTGCCCTCAGAAGCACGAAAGCGCTCAAGATTTTTTTACCACTAACGACAAATCACCCATCGAATCCACCGTTCGTATCCGCCGTTGCTTAACTTTGCCGATCACTTAGGAGCGACGCCAGACGCCTATGAACGCTTCGTCACTTAGTACCATTATGGGAGCTGGTCCAATTATTGGTGTTCTTTTAGGACAAGATTCCGTATTTTCATTAATTTTCCTAATAAAAGAATCCAAGTTTTCAATGAATGTAAATTATTATTACGTGATATTACATTTTTATCGTCTATTTTACTCTAGGATAGGGAGAATGTTAAAATTTCATCCATCTATCTTAATAATTGTCTACACTGGTTTTTGATGTCTTAACAGACTTCTACACTTACATTGAAAACTACTAAAAGTTCTTGGCATATTATTTCATAATGTTATGAGGGTAGTAAAACATCTGTTAGAATAGCTATAAGTAGGTTTAAGAAAAGGTATAGGAATAGTAGCGAACTTTAATGAAATCCGAAATTTTCAAATGATAATTACAGAATTTCGTCACATAATGTAAATCCGATACACTTTTTCATTTTAAAATTCCGTCTTCACCAATAAGTGTTACATTACTCTAGTACATAATCTCGTACCTAATCTAGACCTAACTATGACGTAGTTCATTAAATCGGTATCGTTGACTTAATTCTTAAGTCTAATCTTAGTCTTAAGTCTACTTTTAGTAGCCTTTAATTACCTAACGGGACTAGTGGGACAGACCCAAACGAAACACCTTCAAGAGAAATAAGGTTTTACCCACGGACCTGAAAAAAAGACGGACGTAACCTCGTCTAATCGAGAGTGAAGCATAGCAATGGCCACCCGCTTACCATGTGTGCGTAATTTTTGATTCGCGAATGAAGCAATATGGTGTCAAAGTGTGAGTATGGGTGCTTCACTGAATTTTTTGTTGGGATTACGTCCGTCTTTTATTTTTAGATCTGTGGTTTTACCAGAAGAAAAGAAGTCTGCTACTCATTTGTAGTCTGAAAAAAACATAAAATTTGTTTTAAAATTTACATGGAACAATTTGAATTCTCAATCATATTAGACTGGAAATTTTGGGTAAAGGTCGAAATGTACTGTTATCATGCCGATCAGTAGCAATTTGGTGGCCAATACGTAATGCTACACCAAGTCCTTTGTTACGTGGCGCCTTTGGCTCATTTAAATGGCGGTGGTGAAATATTCCGGCGCCGTCTGACGGCTTTGATGTTGAATGATGGGAAGATAATTTAAGCAGAAACGTAAACCGAATGAATTGTTTTGGTGTCTTGTGGAAATTCTTAGCAATTATACTTTTGTTATAAATGTTTTTTAATAAAACAAGTAAGGTCACTCCACACTAACCAAAATTAGATTTTTAAAGACTGATATTTAAAAAACTTAATTCTTTGATTACGGTCTTCGCAAACCGTTTACATATGAAACACTTATTCAACCATTCTAATCACCGTGGCACTCACAAAAATATCTTCAATTTACTTGTAGGGGAGATACCCAAAATTTTTTTTACAGAATTTTTTTACCACTTTGACGCCGTGATAAATATTTACAATGTATCATATCAATGCCAAATTACAGTTTTCTAATACTAATGGTCTCTGAGCTAAACCGTGGATGGACAAAAATGTAAATAAACCGAACCCCGTTTTGACTACGGAACTCTAAAATACTCGATGAAAAATATTAGGTAAAACAATTTATTTTGAAAAAACGTATCGTTAACATAAAGCTGTACAACATTAAGTGATCAAACCAAATTGTGAAGAATAATATCGTGTTTGATACATTTGTCACTCCGTGGTTTATATCACGTTAATCCCCAATATTTATTATTCATAACGATAAATGGAAATATGGTTTCGAGTTTGATACGGCAATTTGTATCTTTAATGTACAGAATAATAATTATACAGAAGCGCACAAACATAACAATGAAGCGCTCATAGCCCGGCGGCTTGCATCGATACTATGTGATCGATCGTGAAGCAACAGTGGGCGCGGTCGGTAAATCAAATCAAACCAAAATCTTTATTCATATAGGTGTCACTGAAACATGTATGCACGTCATTTTTGCTTCATTGGTGCTTTGTCATGGAGGAGAAGAAAACCTGTAAAGAAACTCCTCGGCACATCTTTTAAAATAATGAAAAGTTACATAATATGTTCTAACCTACGCAGAACTGGATGCGTTTTTGCCATTAAATATATTCATTTATACTATAGTATCCTTTGATAGCAAGCTGAGAATTCACATATCTCTTAAATATTTGGTTAGGCAAATCACGTATTGACTTAGGTCATTTATTGAAAAAACGTACACCGAGTCCCATATAAGAATGTTGTACCCTACTTAGGCGAAAAGATGACGTCACCAAATTATTATATTACCAAAATTTTGTCTGTTTTTAGTTAACAGATGATTAAGCGTATCACTATTCTTCTTAAACATACCTAAGTTGTTTTTTACGAATTATATAATATGCCTATTTCTTTAAATTTCTCACACAGAGAATCGCGTGATTTTCATTTATAAGTGGCTCTGATTGCCCTTTTCTGCAAAACAAATATAGCATCAATGTTAGGCGCTGAGCCCTACATTAATATACCATAGGTCATGGGGATATGAAAGTATGCAAAATGAACAAGTTTAGCAGTTTCTACATCAGTAAACTGTCTTATCTTTCTAATGGCATAAACTGACCTACTTAGCTTACTCGCGAGAGCCGTTATATGGGTAGGTACCCCATTGTAGTTTAGAATCTAAGGTGACACCCACGAAAACCGTGGATTTTTCCATAGTTAGAAATTCGTTATTTAATTTGAGGTTTTTACCAACATTCTTTATATTAGGTAGCGAACATTCAACACACTTAGATTTTAAGATAGGTAGATTAAGAGAAGGGTTATCAGCAAACAGGACAATGTCTGCATATTTCTTAATGTAATACGGCAGGTCATTTATATATACTAGAAAAAGGAAGGGGAAAAATTTTCGTATTTGTGGGTCCACGAAAATGCCTTCTTTTAATTTGGCATCACTTAATTTTGGAAAAACTTTTTGCTTTTAAATGTTGGAATGCATCGCTGTTCTTATCAAGAGCTTTTACGAAGTTTTTCATTAGTCCAAGCTTAATGTAAAGGAGGTAGAAGAACGTTTTTGGGCTCAACAAGAGGGAAAAATTTAACATTTTCTTTTCCTGGTGTAAACGAGTGTCTTTCAGGCCAATCATTCACAGCGTAGTGTTTCTTTGTTGCTCTGCATCTACACATATTTAATTTTCTATGTACCCTCAAAAACAAAAGAATAAAATACTGCATTGTATATAACTTGTCCATAAACAGTTTATTTTTGTTTTATTTTATTTTTTATTTATATTGACGTGATGACCATATTTGATAATATTATTAGTAATCAGTAATGCCTAACTAATCAAAAAGTATAATGCGGTTGCTCTGTTGCGAAATTTTGTAAAGTAGTGTTATTATTGAATAAAATAATTACAATACCGCGAACCGTATTAAAACTTTAAACTTTAGAAGGACTAAAAACAAAATTGTTGAATGTCTCATTCAGGCCCCACACAAAAAGGGTTAATGGTCTTGGATGTAAGAACTTGAAGAGAAACTAACGTAAGCAAAAAGCATGTTCGAGAATGACGACAAAAAACGTTTAATTTTGCAAAATACGGAACTACAGCTTCCTTATTTTATACATATAATAAAACTGTAATTGATCGGGGTCTGTGTCAGTGTCGGTCGGTGTATATGGGAGATATTTGAGAAAAACTAAGTGGTGTATTTTATAAACGCAATAGATCCTTTTTCATGTTTGTCTGTGCGTCAGATTCCTTTGATCTGAATTAGAATTCTGTTTCAGGGTTTGCCTAAAGGAGTTGGTAAATCCTAAGGCTTAACTAGGAAATCCTAGGAGTGCTGGAGACATTGAAGTATTATTACTAGCATATAGAACCGATACTGCGAACACAATGTATGTCCCAATAAATTGGCACCGATCGGCTTCAATTTTCAATAGATTCGTTCGATTTTTAAAACGAGAACAGGGGCTCAATTTTGAAAATAGAACCTGCCGGCGCGGCGGGACAAACGCTTTGTTCGAGATGTCTGTTCTATGACTATAACGTGGCTTCAACCCATTAATGGCCTACTACTGGGCACGGGTCTCTCCATTTGTGGATGCCTAGAACATACTCCACCACGCTGCTCCAGTGCTGCTGTATTGTATGACTATAATATAAAATGAATAAAAATTAACGAAAAATATGCCTAACTCATACGAATGAGAATATTTATTTGTTTAACACAATATATAGATTTGTTGTTTTAGATATAGAGGTATAACATATCCATGTTGGAAATTATTTTGCCGGAGAAAACTAATCAGGCTTAGCGTTCCGGAGCCAAACAGAATATTCTAGTGTCTTTTGGGGTTCGCAAAGCCTACTTGAGTTTAGTTTCTTTCGCTTTGCACGCCGCTTTGTAATAATCTCGAGGTATAATATACTAGGATACATATTAATATCACGTAGCTTCTGTATAAGTTAGTCTTGCTGTTATTGCTTCAATAAGCGTAGATCACAGCAGTCTGTTTTAAGCATTAAGTTTATTTGAAGTAAAACTTCTTTAGGCGTGACTTGAGAGTAACTCAGATTATTTTTTGGACGAAAATAACGCTTTATAATCTGTTGACGCAGTTTTCGCTATTTAAAAACAGAAATGGTATTTCAATACGGCGGTGTCAAATTACAAGCCTCACCGAATCGTCAACTGAAAACTAAACCACTAAACAAAGTTAGTATTAGGGCTTGTTTCACCATCTTCAAGTAGAGTCCTGAATAAGCTATTCGCCGGTTAAAGTGACGTTAAAGTGTCATTTTACATACACGAAATGTCAACTTAACCAACGAATAGCTTACTTCGGACTTACTTGAAGATTGTGAAACAAGCCCTTAGTCTACTTTGCAACAATCCGCGGGTAACATGTATGATGGTATATACTTTAAGAGATACGTGGCACCTCCCTCCCTCCCACAACGGAAACATGCACTACAATAATTAAAAGTATATACCAACATATACATACCAGCACCAACACGTGTTTCGCCCCGAAATGGAGCATCATCAGGGTAAGTTGACTCTACGATGGTTAGTCGCAAAGTCTTTGCGACAATGGATTTCCGCAAAGTAACGCCTGATACTATTAAAACCACTAAACAAAATTGAAGTAAAAATACATAATTCTATTAAAATTACATTGTATCTGTGACAAGCCTATAGATTAAATAAGTATCACGAGGTAACGAATAATTATAGCTTTATTAAACGTTTATTATGAACGGTAATTATAGCTTTATATTAGTTTTTGTGAAGTATTGTTAATAAATATGGGTCAACTGTAATAGAATATTTGTTTTAAAATAAGTTTAATTTTTTTGGTAATACGTCGTGTCACCAACGTCAAAGGAGCTTTAGTTAGTTCAATCGCGCGTAAAGATTACACGCACACACTTTTTTCCAATGGAAAGTTGCAGTAGTACATGCACATAGCATGTGACCAACATTCAAACTACTAAAAATCATAACAATTGAACCTAGGTCTTAAGCCACTTTTGAGTTTTAAAACATACAGGCTACTCTAGGGCCCCTATTAATAAACCGATCTCTGCTCAAGAGATCTCAGATCTTAAAAATGTAATTTTACATGCGATTTGACTTATTTCAGTATCTCAAACGGTTTATTTATACAGGCCTAGAATATCCTGTTGGGAATGACATAGACACATTAATGAGGCAAGCAAGTCAACCAAATGACGCAGGATTATTAGGGTTCCGAAGGAAAAATGGAAAAACTGAACCCTTATAGGATCACTCGTGCGTCTGGGCGACCGCCCTTTACAGCCAATTTTATCCGAAACTACTGGACCAAATGAGTTGAAATTTGGTACTCCTGTGCTATTTTGTGACCCAAAGACGAAGTTATAAAGAAAACAAATGAATTTTGAGAAAAACAAAATTTAACGAAAGCTAAATTATAAAACATATTTTTGTTATAGTTCTACAATGGATACTTTTAAAATTATTCAAGAAAGAATGAAAATTGAAGACGAAAATTGACCATTCCCCCCTCCCCCCCTTATCTCCGTAACTACTGAACTACCGTTTTTGTATTTTTGAGAAAAATACAAAAACTAATTCTTAATTTTTATATTCCAGGAAAACCTAATATAAGTCCGTGGTCTTAAAAAAGGGCAAAAATAAATAGCGTAGAAAAATAACTGTAAATACATAATCATCGTACGGAACCCTCTCCAAGCGAGATTAACTCGCACTTGTCAAGTTTTTATGTATAATAATTATTATCGACCCCATTTATTAGATTAAACCCTCCAATACAATCCAGTCAATTAATAAATCCTAGACCACTTCTACACTTACCATCAGGTGGGACTGTAGTCAAGCATTAACTTGTTGTAAGTAAAAAAAAACGTATGAAAACTGTAAACATACGATCCCATACAAAATAAATGGTGATATTGCCTGCATTGCTACAGTTTGCCTCCAGAAACAATACGGCTACAATGGCTATGGTTGTATGAACAGAGACACATTAATATGCATCGAGTGCAAACGAACGCATTCGACGATTCTAGAATAAACTTTGCGATACCTGAATCCGTTCAAGTAAATATAGCGGCTGGAAATATACGGAGAAATATTTATGAGTTAATCTTACAGTTCGTTTTCATTACCAGAACCTACCAATATCAGTTCAACTACTGGGATCAAGTCTCCGTTCTCAAGGATTAAAGACATACGAGTAGCAGCTTCTTCACACAATTCTTCACAAAAAAGATAAACATGTTTAGTAACCAAGTTTTTATTTACTGAACAAATGACAAAGTAATATTTAGATAACAGTGTCGTATATAATTCTAAATCAGGTCAATAGACAAAAGATGAACTTTAAAAGCCACCCAACCCTTATGGAATATAAACCTACGAAGTTATTCTTAAGCAAGCAAAGTTATCTATGGAAATAACTTTGTTAAGACTGGCTTAATAATACTAAGGAATTAACAAAATTTGATTATTTTGTTAATATATTTACCTATGTTACACACACTATTTAATCTTAATACATATTATAAATTACGTGTCACGTTATTTGTCCGCAATGGACTCCTAAACTACTTAACCGATTTTAATCAAATTTGCACACCGTGTGCAGTTTGATCCAACTTGAAAGATAGGATAGGTTACATCACAAAATAAAAATAAAAAATTGACAGCTAAAAATGGGCAGCTAGTGGTTTTACATATTTTATTGATAACACAATAAAGATCACAAGGGCTGCCAAACAAAACGAATGACAAACAGAGTAGAAAATGGGATGTAATTATTTTCTGTTAGCCCAATTTATAAACCAAATAATTATTTAAAAAAAAATAAAAAATATCCATCAAAAGTATCATTCAATTACAGAAACAGCTTAAACTCCGGTAGAAAACGATACTTGGCTCTTAACCAGCGGATAAACGACGCATCTGGGAAATTTCTGGCTGAAATCGGGAAGCAAAACCGGTCTTACCCATTAGATAAGTCACTACAATTTATGGGCAGTATGTCTTTAAAACAGAGACATGTAAAAACTGTACCTATTGGTAAAAAAGTTCAAATGTACTTGTTTTATTAAATGTTGTACTCGTGTACTTTTAACATTAATAAATAAAATAAATAAATAAATAAATAAATAAATAAATAAATAAATAAATAACATTATCACTACTTATAAAAGTTAGTCCTCCGCCGCGTATGGTTTCGTTCTGTAACACAAGATCTCAAAACATATGGAACGGATTTTCATACAGTATTCTGAAATGAAATGAAATAATCCTTTATTCATGTAGGTATCACTGATACATTTATGTACGTCATTTTTTTTTTAAATTTACCAGCTTTTCGCAAAGGTGCTTTTTCATAGAGAAGAAGAAAAGCCGTAAAGAAACTCCTCAGCACATCTTTAAAAAAATAAAACTTAATTAGGTATATTTATTACAAAAATAGATATTCTCTAACCTGAGCAGATTTCACCCAATAGAGGGAGTGGTTTACGAGGAAGATTTAAGTGTATCATTAAGATTTTTTACAAATTGCCAGAAATGTAACGATAAATAATTATTGATGATTTTGAAAAAAAATCATGCTGACTAGTAGCCTCTAAGGCGTGCGTTGCGTGAACAGTTCAAGTTACGGCCGGTCTCAATAATGTACTAACAGATGGAAGACTGTGGATAGGGCTACCATTAGTATGTTATCTGTCATAACAGATAATTTTTGCTTCTGAAAAATTGACAAGTATGACAGATAACATACTAATGGTAGCCCTATCCACAGTCTTCCATCTGTTAGTACATTATTGAGACCGGCCGTAATGGATAAGTGAATTCTTCCTCAAGTAAAGTTCTAAAAATAAATCCTTGATTGCATAATATATGTTTATCACATTATGCATGTAAATTACGTCGTGTAATGTAATTACCTTGTCGCAAGCGACCCATCGTCGGCTCTTGAGGAAGGACCTAGATTAGGTCCAAAACTAGTCGGGTGAATCCGGCATAATAAAACGTGAGTAAGCCGTAATTTACATTCATAATGCATTAGACATTCACACATCATTCAGGGCCATGTGCAGGATTAAAACATAGGATAGATTTTATCCTGGTTGTATGTTTCCCTGGGATGATTTGGATGTATATATAAAAGCACCTTATTAGCGGCCCAAACGAAAATAGGAGTGACCTGATAGTAGGTGATTAATTAATTTAAAAAGAAAGTGCATTCATTCATGTTATTTTAATGCCGCTGGAATTTTTCATTACTGAATGCCTGCCTATGTATCGTTACAAACTTGAATTTAAAAAATGTAATCTAAAAATTCTTGTACTTAATATACCTACGCATCATTTCGATTTATAATTTTATAAGCAGTATTATTTACGTTATATTGCAAAATGCCTTCGTGTATTACATCAATGTGATTGGTGTAGTGAAACAAAAGATAAACGTGTGTGTGTGTGTGTGTGTGTGTGTGTGTGTGTGTGTGTGTGTGTGTATGTGTTGTAACTCTTTTCGGAACAGATTTTTTGGTTGATTTGTAAGAGTATAACGTATGTATATTTTTTTAAATATCATTGGTATTGCATTATAAATTCCAGTGATATTATACCTTCACCAGTTATCATAGTTTTACAATTTGTAAGTCCAATTAAAAGTAGCAGTTATACAAAGTAGGAGTAGATAGAATCGTACCAAATTAACGGCCACATAAAATAAAGCCTTTCAAATTCTCCCCGTATGCATAAAAAGTGACGAGTTCACAAGAAATGCGGGCTTCGTGGGCAGTGATTGATGTAACTCATCTCTCTGGCCTAAGGACAGCGTGTCTTGATTCGATTGCCAATCCATCACAATACACGACACTTATTTTTATAGCTCGCTAGACCGCAGCGCTGATAACCAGAATAAAGTTGATCAGCTTTAACTTGATCAACGCGTGATTTATTTATTTAAGAGGCGTTTATATTGACGACCCGTGTGGCGCAATGGTTGCCAAGCCATGCCGGACATCCCCGCCAAAGGTTCTAGGTTCCATTCCCAGCGAGGCGGAAATTTGAATGGTGAGTTTGAATTTCTGTTCTCGATTTAGTTGTGTGTTCTTGTCTTGTGTGGTGTCCATGGCAGGTACGACACAGGGAATCTTAGTGTGAGACTAAGAGCAACATTTATTATTTATTTGTCTATAATTGCTAGTTTCCTACTTTAGCTTCACCAGCAGTAGAACGTATGATCAACATATAAATGTCCATATCATCCCAGGAGAATATTCAACCGGGATGAAACTTTTCCGATAAACTAATCCTGGACATATTCTGTCAGTATAAAATAAATTCGCGGTATTAGTACAATACTATACATTTTAAAGTAAAAATATCACGGCCTCAGCTTTAGTAGTTAGTGGATAATAGTCCAGGAACTCGCATCTACGGAACTCTAAATGAAGCGTGGTCTGACACGCACTTGGCCGGTCTTATTGTTGGTTTTTTTATTTAATAAATAACACCCGGAGACGGATTTTTTATTACACAAATTCCCCTCTATAATTTATTATTAACTGTTGTTTACGGCATATTTTCGTATCATATGTATACAATGGAATGACGCTAATGATACAATATTGGACAAAAGATAGGGAACAAAAGAACTCAAATTATCATACAGAAATTCTTTATGAGCTCAATAATTGTTCGATACGAGTAAACCACTTATTTGATAAGCATCAGCATTTCATGACATTATGTGTAACTATTGTTTTGGCAGTTGATTTATTTTGTAGGATAAATAATGATATGTAAAAGTTAAGTACAAATATTTCGCAACGGATACAGTTGTATGACAGATGTTTTGTTCATAGTTCAATCAATATACTATATCAAGTTACTTTCACTCGCAAATTGAAACCTATTAATTACAAATACCATATTAATAACATTCCAATCAAAAGCGGTGACTCCGTGCAGGATCTAGGTGTAACGTTGGACACAAAATTGACGTTCGCCGAACATATTGATGTGATTGTTTGTAAGGCCTATAAGCAACTTGGTTTCATTATACGTGTCTATCAATCATTTACGGATATAGCGTGCATCAAGGTACTATACTTCTGCAATATAATTTTGTGTATATCGGTAGAAAAACTCATGCAAATATTATTTATGATTAAACGAACTTATCTGTAAGTGAAGTTATCATCACGCTTCCTCTTCGGTTTTTGTATTATAATATAATCCAAAAAAAAACTTCCTAAAAAAACACTAGAAAGAAAATAGAAATGCATTATGGCGGAACACTGAAATGTGAATGGCAATCTGAACGCAGGTAACCTATGGAGAACTGTCTGTCACATTGTTTTTATTTCTTTTTGACTTTCATCTTAATGTATATTGGCGACATTGTGCGTCAGACTACAAGTGTATTATCTAATCTCGAGAACGAAACACTGAAAAGCATAATATCACGTCATATGCCTAAAAAAGTCTTACATATTATTCCTTTAGAATTAATATTTATGAAATACAGCGATTTGAAACCTAGCTTTTGAAATAATTTGACTGGACTATCAATCCGAAAATGTCATTTATCCGTAACACTAAAATCATCATCGACGCGTTGCTGAAAATGATTTTTGTAATAGGTTCAATGCTGCACGACATCTGCCAATTAGCACGGGACCAGTGTAGTTAACTGAAAAAATAAGGAAATAAAAAGGCACTCCGGTAATAATTGCCGAGAGAAGTAAAAATTTGAACAATTACGTGTGTATTTTTTGAATCGTCAGAAAATATTTTATTGTGCAGAAAATACTTTTAAATGAAGTTTTTTTATTCATTACATTTTTAGTGAATGGCTGCCAACGCCTCGTGAAATATATGTGAACTACAATGCTCATTATTAATAAGAGTTATAAATTAAGTAACTATAGTTCTGCGCTTTTCTCAGAAATGGCGCCACAAGTAGGTAGGTGTGCGTCGTGTCGATTTAAATCTGACATGTCGCGAACTGATGGTTTTATCCCACCTCAACAATGCCTCAACACTCCTATAGAAGTTTTATCTTCAAAAATAAATTTATTAACAACTAGCTGTCCCCGGGACTTCGTCTGCGTGGGAGTTTTTCCACGTAAATCCCGATCTCGTGAACATTTCAAGATAAAAGTAGCCTATATGTTGCCTTATAACCTTCTCTATCATCCAGTACAATTTCTATTAAAATCAGTTCAGCTGTTCCAGAGATTAACACGGACAAACAGACAGACATTTTTTTGATAAGTATTACAGTTGGCGAAGCAGTAAACACCTCTAGGCCTTAGTTAGGTCTTCTTCGAAATCCTAGGTATTTTGATGTATAATATGTATATGTGTACACCGAAATAATTCATCATAACATATTCATTGCATGTTGTATATTACGTCAACAGTAGGAGGACAAACGCCGAGGCTGGCGTATTTGCACAATGTAATTTAGGGCCTGGCATTTCAATACAAACCAGCAGTAAGCTATTTACGGTATGCTAATAATAACAATATCACAATGTTTTCGTCTATATAACTTCCAAGGAATGCATTCATAAGTGTGGATAGCGGTCTTAATTACGGCATTTTTATTCCCTGAAGTCGATGAAAAAATCATATCATTACAACTTGATGTTGCTTAAATCAAATCAAATCAAATCAAAATCTTTTATTCATATAGGTATCACTGATACACTTATGCACGTCATTTTTTAATCTACCAGTTTTTCGGAAAGGTGCTTTGTCATAGAGGAGAAGAAAAACCGAAAGAAACTCCTCGCACATCTTTTAAAATCATGAAAAGTTACATAATATCTTCTAACCTACGCGGAACTGGATGCGGCACTAACTTCCAGGCGTCTTTGTCATTAATATATTCATTTATGCTATAGTATCCTTTGCCTAGTAGCTGAGATTTAACATATCTCTTAAACATTTGGATAGGTAAATCACGTATTGACTTGGGTAATTTATTGAAAAAACGTACACCGAGCCCCATATAAGAGCGTTGTACCCTACTTAAGCGAAAAGATGACGTCACCAAATTATGTCTGTTTCTAGTTAGATGATTATGCGTATCACTATTCTGCTTGAACATACCTAAGTTGTTTTTTACAAATATAATATTGGTGTAAATAAATTGAGAGGCTACTGTTAATATGCCTATATCTTTAAATTTCTCACGCAGAGAATCACGTGATTTCAATTTATAAATGGCTCTGATTGCCCTTTTCTGCAAAACAAATATAGAACCAATGTTAGCCGCTGAACCCCACATCAATATACCATAGGACATAAGGCTATGAAAGTATGCAAAATAAACAAGTTTCGCAGTTTCTACATCGGTAAACTGTCTTATCTTTCTAATCGCATAAACTGACCTACTTAGCTTACTCGCGAGAGCCGTTATATGGGTGCCCCATTGTAGTTTAGAATCTAAGGTGACACCCAAGAAAACTGTGGATTTTTCCATAGTTAGAATTTCATTATTTAATTTCAGGCTTTTACTAATATTCCGTGCATTAGGTAGTGTAAATTCAACACACTTAGTTTTTTTAGCATTAAGTAGCAAATTGTTTGTTGTAAACCAGTGTGATAAACGAGATAGAGCACTGTTTACGTCGTCAAAATTCATTTTATTTCTATTCGTCTTAAATATAAGGGAAGTGTCATCAGCAAACAGGACAATCTCTGCATGTTTCTTAATATAATACGGCAGATCATTTATGTATACTAGAAAAAGGAAGGGGCCCAAAATCGAGCCCTGAGGTACACCCATAACAGATTGAGATCCCGATGACTTGGTATCATTTATGCTAACACATTGGATTCTACCCTTTAAGTACGACGCAATCAAGTTAAGTGAGTTATTCTTGATACCGTAGTGGCTGAGCTTAAGTAGAAGTGTTTCGTGTTCAACACAGTCAAATGCTTTAGACAGGTCACAGAATACCCCTATGGCATTTTGTGAATTCTCCCAGGCCTCAAAGATGTGTTTGAGAAGCCTAGCACCAGCATCTGTTGTACTACGGCCTTTGGTAAAGCCGTATTGATCAGGGTGGAGTAAATTACAAGTGTTGAAGTGCATCAGCAATTGATTTAATATAATTTTTTCGAATACTTTACTGAGAGTTGGTAAAATAGAAATAGGTCTGAAATTATTAACGTCTGTTTTATCCCCAGATTTAAAAATCGGTATAATCTTACTATACTTCATAAGATTTGGGAAAGTACCTAAATCTACACATTTATTGAATAACCTAGCTAAATAAGGGGCTATCACATCTATTATATTATTTATAACTTTGACAGACATTCCCCACAAATCACCCGTATTTTTAATGTGCAATGCTCGAAAAGTTCGAACTATTTCCAATGAGGAAGTATATTTAAATTGAAACGAAACACTACATTCATCAACGGTATCTTTTAAAATAGAATGTGCTGCTGCCGGGGATGAAGTCAGCGATTTAGTCAACCTAACCGGAATATTTTGAAAGAAATTTTCAAATGCATTAGCCACCTCTTTATCAGAGGTTATTTTATTTTCATTAACTAATAATTCATATTTAGAATCGCGTAAATTATTACTACCAATCTCGTTTCCAATAATACTCCAAGTGGTTTTTATCTTATTGCTTGATTTGACAATTTTTTCCTTGATATGCATAGACTTAGCCATAATACACACGGCTTTAAAAATTTTTGAATAACTTTTTACATGTTCAAGGAAAGATGGGGAATGGTTATATTGTTTTTCTCCATATAGCTCAAATAATCTATCCCTACTTTTAAAAATACCTCTTGTGGCCCAATCACTAAAATTCAAATTTTTATTTAGTTGAACCTGCTTATATTTAAAGATTTTATTAAATTCATTATTTATAGTATCGAAGAGGGCCCTATATAAGTTATCGGGATCAGTCTGTTTTAGTGATAAGGTATTGTGGATTCGGGCTGCGACTCCTACTTTAAAGCGTGTCATTTTGCTTTTAGTTATAGGTCTATATTTTATTAATTGTTTATTTGCAATAAAGTCAGTACTAACCGAGATGCGTTGACCACAGTGGTCGGACCTTAATTTACTAATTATTTCTTTATTTGTTACTTTACAGTTACAGAATATATTATCTATACAAGTAGATGACGTCGGCTTATTCTTTGTTGTTGTATTGTACATTATTTCGGTCTATATATACATATATACATCCATACTATACTTCGTTCAGTTCTAATTTCTGAGAAGTATAATAAAAAAATTGATATTTTTGAATGAAAATTTTTATGTTCGCGTTTTCCTTTAAGTAGAGACTTAATTTAGTTGAGCATAGTTTAGTATTGTAAAGATTCTAGAAGTTTATTCAAATGCAGTTTAGTTTTGTATAGACTTAAAACGATACAAACAAGAATACATAGTCTTAATGGATTCAAATTGTTCATTAAAAAAAATTTGCTTCAATTTTAACGAAATTTTGTAGATATTTTTTCTTAGGTCAGTCTATCGTTATTGAACGCTCATTTTAATTCTCGGCTCCATTTAAATTGCAAACTCGTAATTTAAAATTCTAAATTTAATATCAAGTTCTTGGTTGCAGCAGGTCTTGCGTTCGTTATGAATTAAGTCGGTCTTTCGCATAAAGATCAGTGGTCAAGCTTACGTCATAGTTATAATATTTATTACGTTATTACGGTATTGGTATGACCTAATTTTTATATTGTGACGAAATACTGCAGTATATTTATTTTACAGTAATTATGAAACATGGATATAAACTATTTCTAGCGAGGCGGAAATTAGAATGATGAGTTTTTTTTTGTATATCTTAGCTTTATATATATTACTAGCTGTTGCCCGCAGCTTCGCATACGGAAATTATGTTTTACCTTATTCGTAACTCTTGCAAAAGAAAATTTAAAAAACGGTGAATTTATATTGAAGTACTCATATTTAGTAATTCATATATATATATATATATATATATATATATATATATATATATAAATCGCGAAGGACTTCTTGCGTCTTTACAAACTACCACCCTGCGGCGTCTACTGAATGTAGTGAGATTTTTAAGGTTTTCAATGCGTATGTGAGATGTTTTAATCAGTATCATATCAGTAGTCGACGTCAAATTTCATTTAAACGTTAAATGGTGATATTCAAATTAAATATTTCTAGCTGAATTTGTGCGTCCGTTCACTCTTAAATCTTTCTTGCACACTGAATATATGCGTATACCTACTAAACACTGCATGCACATTCTCGCCTCCATCCGAATGTATGTTTAAATCAATTCCGTATAATTCTCTGCATATATCATAATGATTATAATAACTAAATTACATCCATCTACTATTGAATTCAGATTGGTTCCGAATAACTGAATTCGTGCGTCCGTTCACTCTTAAATCTTTCTTGCACACTGAATATCTCCGTATACGTTCAAAACACTGCATGCACGTTCCCGCCTCCATCCAACTGTATGTTTAAATCAATTCCGTATAATGCTCTGCATATATCATAATGATTATAATAACTAAATGACATCCATCTACTATTGAATTCAGATCGGTTCCGAATACTGTTTTTGAATTATTGTATTCAGCTTATCAGCCAAGAGGCTTCCACCTATATAAGGGCTTATAATGACACCAGGCACAGATAATAAATAATTAATAGTAAGCATACAAAAGTGACAATACCTATGTATAGCGTAGGTATTTTCACTTTGATGGTCTACAAAATCTTAAAAAGCAATAACTATAATCATTTTTGACGAGTGACAGGTAAATTTGTATGCATAAACAGGTAAGCTCAGAGGCACAGGCTGGTGTGGACAGGTAAGTCCGGAGTTGGACAGGTAAGTATGTATAAACAGGTAAGCTCAGAGGCACAGGCTGGTGTGAACAGGTAAGTTCAGAGTTGGACAGGTAAGTATGTATAAACAGGTAAGCTCAGAGGCACAGGCTGGTGTGAACAGGTAAGTCCGGAGTTGGACAGGTAAATATGTATAAACAGGTAAGCTCAGAGGCACAGGCTGGTGTGAACAGGTAAGTCCGGAGTTGGACAGGTAAGTATGTATAAACAGGTAAGCTCAGAGGCACAGGCTGGTGTGAACAGGTAAGTTCGGAGTTGGACAGGTAAGTATGTATAAACAGGTAAGCTCAGAGGCACAGGCTGGTGTGAACAGGTAAGTCCGGAGTTGGACAGGTAAGTATGTATAAACAGGTAAGTATGTATAAACAGGTAAGCTCAGAGGCACAGGCTGGTGTGAACAGGTAAGTTTGGAGTTGGACAGGTAAGTATGTATAAACAGGTAAGCTCAGAGGCACAGGCTGGTGTGAACAGGTAAGTCCGGAGTTGGACAGGTAAGTATGTATAAACAGGTAAGTATGTATAAACAGGTAAGCTCAGAGGTACAGGCTGGTGTGAACAGGTAAGTTTGGAGTTGGACAGGTAAGTATGTATAAACAGGTAAGCTCAGAGGCACAGGCTGGTGTGAACAGGTACGTCCGGAGTTGGACAGGTAAGTACGTATAAACAGGTAAGCTCAGAGGCACAGGCTGGTGTGAACAGGTAAGTTCGGAGTTTGACAGGTAAGTATGTATAAACAGGTAAGCTCAGATGCACAGGCTGGTGTGAACATGTAGGTTCAAAGGTAGAAAGAGGAAGTTTCAGGATACGAATAATATAATAGTACCTAGTCATATTTATGCAGGTGAATATACGGAATAAAAGGCATATCGTAATATAAAACATTTAATGTTTTATTTTAAATTTTACAAAAAATGTGTATCTAAACATAAAAACTTTTCAATCAACAAATCAATGCAATTTAACATTGACATAATAATAAACATAAAGCTCTGCCTTGCCTAGTAACGAAATAAACTGAATTATGAACATCAATCAGTCTTCATTACAATGGAACATGTATTTTTTTTATATTATAATTAAAAGAAATCAGTAGGGTTTTTATCAACCCAATGTTGTCATTCTTGTTTTAGATATCTACATAAAAGAAATGTAAACTCCATCTACACCTAAACTCCATCTGCAGCTTCTCTTTCAATTTAAAATTTTGTAAAAAAAATGGGTATCTAAACATAAAAATCAAAACATTTTAACTGACATTTTAACAATTTTAGTTATACTAAATAATTAAACATAAATGGGCTCTGCCTTTGCCTAATAACAAAATAAACTTAATTATGAACATCAATCAGTCTTCATTACAATGGAACATATATTTTTATATTATAATTAAAATAAATCAGTGGCTACAACTAAAAGTCTCATGCCCGGTTTCTGAGGTGCTGTTAGATATCTCTTCATTAATTATTAATTCGATAAACAGACAACCTTTTTAATTCTTTATTAAGTCCTTTGTTTAAAATGCTTTTAAAGGCATTTGCTTATGTAATTGCAATTATGTCAGTAAAATCGTTTTTAAACAAAGTTTAATGACAGCTAAACATCAGATAAAGTTATGGAATAAATAAACAGCTGATACGGACCTCAGAAACCGGGTACTAATCATCAATTCAAACATAATTATAAGTATCTTAATCATTGGTATGCATTAACAAAGTAAAAATATTTGAAACAAAACATACTATTTTAAAACATAAAGGACCCCGCATTAATTGTATGGAAATTGTGTTTCAGCTGATTGGTCTGAATTTTTGGTATGTTGTAGCCCTAACCGTAGTGATTAAAAGTTCCAATGGGCACGACCCCCCCAAATGCGTATTTTTTCCTCCAGGGGGCACTTTCCCCCCCAAAGTATTTATTTGATTTCAGCGGAATCATTCTGAATTTTTGATACATTGTAGCCCTAATCGTACCAAACAAGAGTCCCAATGGGCACGACCACCCATACTGCGTGTTTTCTCCACCAGGGGTCACTTACCCCCCTCCCCCCAGTCTATTCGATTTCAGCGGAATGATTCTGAATTTTTGATATGTTGTAGTTCTAACCATGCCAATCAAGAGTCCCTATAGGAACGAACCCACAAGTGGCGTATTTCCGTCACCAGGAGAAAGAAAAACCCCCCAAAACTAATTCATTTGAAAACTACATTTTTTCAATAACTTTCTGAGCGTTTTTTTTCTCAAGGGTATTTAGAAATACAAACTTCTCTGGTTTTAAAACAAGATTCGGTTGACTTATATTCCTTGGTTTAGTTGATGACTACTTCGCAATGGGAGTTATTGAAAAAATGTAGTTTTTAAATAAATTAGCTTTGGGGGGTTTTTCTTTCGCCTGGTGGCGGAAATACGCCACTTGTGGGTTCGTTTCTATAGGGACTCTTGATTGGCATGGTTAGAACTACAACATATCAAAAATTCAGAATCATTACGCTGAAACCGAATAAATAGACTATGGGGGAGGGGGGGGTTAGCGCCCCCTGAAGGAGAATACACGCAATATGGGGGTCGTGTCCATTGGGACTCTTGTTTGGCATGATTAGGACTACAACATACTAAAAATTCAGAATGATTCCGTTGAAATCGAATAAATACTTTGGGGGGGAAAGTGCCCCCTGGAGGAAAAAACACGTATTTGGGGGGGTCATGCCCATTGGAACTTTTAATCACTATGGTTAGGGCCACAACATACCAAAAATTCAGACCAATCCGCTGAAACACAATTTCCATACAATTAGTGCGGGGTCCTTTACTTCTCTCATTTCTTAGCCTTAGAGTAAATATTTTGGACGAATACCTTTATTTTTAGCCAGTCTTTATTCTTAAGTAAATCTACATGTTGTTCTTTTAGTTTCTCACATTCATTTCTTTTAGGCGGTTGGTGATTTTTTATGTGAAATTTAAAGTATTTTGTAACTACGTCCTTTTGTTCCTTTGTCCAAGGTACCAACGTCCTTTTTTTTTCCTTTTCGTATTTTGTTTTCGTTACCTAATTGAGACACGGGTTCATTAATAAGTTGTTGAGAATCATTTTGCATACCAGATGGTCCAGCCTGAGATAAGTCATTTAAATTGCAATATGTTTGTACGTAATCAGAATTAGCATCTAAAGTAGGTTCAGGTTCATAATCTATAATTTCGTTGTTGTCCACAGGCTCTTCAATTAGCTCCTCATTCAAATCTAAATCAATCTCTTCGAGAGATTTTCCTTTGTAAGCGTCTGCTTTCCCATCTTCCATAAGAATGAGAAGCTTTGATATCTTAGCAGTTTGGTATACGTCATCTGGCAACCTGTAAGACTTTTTATGTACTTCATTAGTATGACCCATGAATGTAGCCAGCTGCTCCATATCATTTTCAGACATGCTAAAAATTTGTGATAAGGTGGCTAAATGTTTTCTTAGCCTTGTAGAGGATATTGCTTTAGGCTGTTTCGCCCCTGATAATTTGGCATGCTTTTCCAAAACTTTGTAGCCATAAATTGTATTGTGATAACCGGGATTACCAAACAAAAATTGATTTGGTGTCGAAGCAAAAAAAATATGCCTAATCGATAATAATAATTTAATATCATCTTGAACTTCTTTATTAAACAGAACTGGTACTCCGCGGCCGCGTTTGCCTCTAATGACAACACGTTTAAATTTCTTTACCAGAATCCTTTCTGAGGCAGTAAGCGCACGATCAAACTCTTCATACTTATTATTATCATTATTGTCGCTTTCTAAATAATCGTGCACTGTAATTCTTTGAAGTTCTCCAGGCCTGCGCCTATTTAATAATAAAACCCTACAATACACAGTCTCTAAAAGTTGTGTATATGTTTCAGTAGTTTGTAAGCCTTCTTTAATTTTTACAGCAGCATCCAAGGATTTTTTATTTAGGTATTCTTTAAGAATTTTTAAATCATTTGCTAAAGGCACAATAGTTATCTTATTCCACTTTTTCTTGTTTAAATCTGTTGCAGCTTGTGTAGACACATCATATTTCCAATTTGATTCAATAAGTTGAATCAAAGTTTTTAAGTCGGCTTCTATTTTGCCAGTATCTACTTCCGTGTAAGGCCCTTGCTTTTTTAATGCACACATTATTGCAATATTGCAGCATTCTTTCAAGGTGGTGGACAGATTCATTGCGAACGTAGGTGTCTCATACCTATCTTTTTCTATGTCATAATTTCCCAGTATTTTGGTTGCTTGTACAATGATATCATAATGAATTGGTCTTAAGGCAGAAAAGAAGTCATTAATGGATGGATCAATCTTTTTTAATTCTAGTAATAATTTTGCAAGCTCTCTCATTTTTCTAGACACTACGTTAACAAAATGTTTTTCTCGGTGAGTTTTTAAATATTGAGATCCGAAAGCACATATAAGGTTATCTTTTTTTGCAATAAGTGATATTTTGTCTGCCCGCATTCGGGGAAATACAGTTTCCTTAAGTTTTTCATCGATTTGAAGATGACGTATCAGTAGATTTTGAGCCTCAGATTGAATGTTTTTACTTCCTGATTTACCACTACATTTCTTTTTATGTTTCCACAATAGTTTTTTAGAATAGAATCCCAGACACTCTGTACACGGCAAATAATCAGTAAATTTGAATTTTCGCATCGGTTTAGTGACCTCTTTTGAATTTATAAGGTAGTTTCCTTTTTTACGTAGAGCTGCAATTAATTGTTTTCTATCAAGACTTTTTTTAGGTTTTGACACAATTTTTTGGACTTCAGTTTCATAAATATGGTGTCGGAGTAAATGACGAGCAAAATTTAAAACAAATGACTCACAGTAAAAGCAATAATCTTTATCTCGAACCTTTGAACTTTTGGGTTTTTGCCTTTGGATAATTATTGTACTATCATTAGAATTATCTTCTATTTGAGATTCACTATTAATATCGTAAATAATCTCTTCATTTGGTTCTGATTCATTATAAGGCTGTGGAAATTCCCTACTTACAATTACATTGCAAGGAGAACTGCTTTTACAACTAACTTCACTTAAACTTATGTTATTAGGTGGCTTAAAAGATACATTAGACAAGGAATTATTACATCGAGGGGTATTCCTTGATTTAGTACGAATTCATCAGCTTTACAAGGTTGAAGAAGTTTCCTTTCTACAAATACACTACATGGAGAACCGCTTATGTGACTAATTTCGCTATAATTAAGATTAATAGGCTCCTTGACCGATGAATCGAAGTTCGAAACACATTGTAATGGCGTTAAATTATTCGAAGTTCCAAATTCATTGCGAAAAGAATCATCAGAACTGGTCTGCAACAAAAAAAAGCTTATTATATTTTGTTGCACTTTACTATTGTTGCTTCGTTAATATGAAGGTAATAACTTGATTAGTGATATAAGTGTTGTCTATCCCTTGCTGAACATCAAAATTAACTATCCCCGATCTCAATCCTGAATTGGCGCTCGCAGATATTTTTAAGCCACCTAGAAGGTTTCTGACAGGGCTTAAGGACTGCTTCGGCTTAGAGTGCTACCACTTTTGGGATAATAGCCGTTAGCACATTATTATTAATGAATTAATGAAGTATTTTAGTTAAACTTACTTCGTGTCTCGGTGGAGTGTAATTAGAACATGTCGCAGAAAAGTCAGATATTGAACCAGATTTTGAATCAGATAATTCCTGTAAACAGAGATACATACAATAAAATACATGATTAACAACACTAAAAGTAGAAATTGAAGATGAACGAGACATCATAAGTACTTTTTTCTTTTTTTAAGAGCGACTAATGTAAAGTTAATGAAAAGACAGCAATAGCTATTAGGTATTCAGCTGGGAAAAACTCGAACCAACACAGGCTGATGTGAACAGGTAAATTCAGAATTGGATAGGTAAGTACGTCTACATAGGTAAATCAGAGACGGATTGGTAAGTATGTATAAACAGGTAAGCTCAGAGGCAAAGGCTGGTGTGACAGGTAAGTTCGGAGTTGGATAGGTAAGTATGTATAAACAGGTAATCTCAGAGGAACAGGCTGGTGTGAACAGGTAAGTCCGGAGTAGGACAGTTAAGTATGTATAAACAGGTAAGCTCAGAGGCACAGGCTGGTGTGAACAGGTAAGTCCGGAGTTGGACAGGTAAGTATGTATAAACAGGTAAGCTCAGAGGCACAGGCTGGTGTGAACAGGTAAGTTTGGAGTTGGACAGGTAAGTATGTATAAACAGGTAAGCTCAGAGGCACAGGCTGGTGTGAACAGGTAAGTCCGGAGTTGGACAGGTAAGTATGTATAAACAGGTAAGCTCAGAGGCACAGGCTGGTGTGAACAGGTAAGTCCGGAGTTGGACAGGTAAGTATGTATAAACAGGTAAGCTCAGAGGCACAGGCTGGTGTGAACAGGTAAGTTCGGAGTTGGACAGGTAAGTATGTATAAACAGGTAAGCTCAGAGGCACAGGCTGGTGTGAACAGGTAAGTCCGGAGTTGGACAGGTAAGTATGTATAAACAGGTAAGCTCAGAGGCACAGGCTGGTGTGAACAGGTAAGTTCGGAGTTGGACAGGTAAGTATGTATAAACAGGTAAGCTCAGAGGCACAGGCTGGTGTGAACAGGTAAGTCCGGAGTTGGACAGGTAAGTATGTATAAAGAGGTAAGCTCAGAGGCACAGGCTGGTGTGAACAGGTAAGTTCGGAGTTGGACAGGTAAGTATGTATAAACAGGTAAGCTCAGAGGCACAGGCTGGTGTGAACATGTAAGTCCGGAGTTGGACAGGTAAGTATGTATAAACAGGTAAGCTCAGAGGCACAGGCTGGTGTGAACAGGTAAGTCCGGAGTTGGACTGGTAAGTATGTATAAACAGGTAAGCTCAGAGGCACAGGCTGGTGTGAACAGGTAAGTCCGGAGTTGGACAGGTAAGTATGTATAAACAGGTAAGCTCAGAGGCACAGGCTGGTTTGAACAGGTAAGTTCGGAGTTGGACAGGTAAGTATGTATAAACAGGTAAGCTCAGAGGCACAGGCTGGTGTGAACATGTAAGTCCGGAGTTGGACAGGTAAGTATGTATAAACAGGTAAGCTCAGAGGCACAGGCTGGTGTGAACAGGTAAGTCCGGAGTTGGACTGGTAAGTATGTATAAACAGGTAAGCTCAGAGGCACAGGCTGGTGTGAACAGGTAAGTCCGGAGTTGGACAGGTAAGTATGTATAAATAGGTAAGCTCAGAGGCACAGGCTGGTGTGAACAGGTAAGTCCGGAGTTGGACAGGTAAGTATGTATAAACAGGTAAGCTCAGAGGCACAGGCTGGTGTGAACAGGTAAGTCTGGAGTTGGACAGGTAAGTATGTATAAACAGGTAAGCTCAGTGGCACAGGCTGGTGTGAACAGGTAAGTCCGGAGTTGGACAGGTAAGTATGTATAAACAGGTAAGCTCAGAGGCACAGGCTGGTGTGAACAGGTAAGTCCGGAGTTGGACAGGTAAGTATGTATAAACGGTAAGCTCAGAAGCACAGGCTGGTGTGAACAGGTAAGTTCGGAGTTGGACTGGTAAGTATGTATAAACAGGTAAGCTCAGAGGCACAGGCTGGTGTGAACAGGTAAGTCCGGAGTTGGACAGGTAAGTATGTATAAACAGGTAAGCTTAGAGGCATAGGCTGGTGTGAACAGGTAAGTCCGGAGTTGGACAGGTAAGTATGTATAAAAAAATGTGTGTACGTAAGTCGTGTTTTATCTAAGTTAAAACATACGTACCTCATGTAAGGTTTCTGATTGGTTTTCTTTTTCTTCCTGTCTCTCTGAAAACAAAACAGTTATATTTGTATTATTATAAAACAATAAAAAATTTAAATGCCCTCGACCCAAAAGCAAACAAAAACCTATAAAAAGTAAGACACACACTCAGGTACGCACGCACGCACGCACTCACGCATACACACACAAACACGTCAAACTTATAACACCTCTCTCTTTTTGCGTCAGGGGTTAAAAATATTTTATATGTACTGTAACTGTAATGACGTTGTCTGGTGTAATGTAACTCCATACCAAATTTCATCCAAATCCGTTCAGCCGTTTTTGCGTGAAAGAGTAACAAGCATCCATCCATCCATCCATACTCACAAACACCATACCTAAACTTCCGAGGCGCAGTGGCTAACGCACTCGCCCTAAGAACTGTGTGAAGTCGCAAAAAAGCCTCTGGCTACCCCTTCTGGGATAACAGCCGTGAGTGCATACAAACTTTCGTGTTTATAATAGGTATTAGTACGAAGTAGGATGATATTACGATATAAGAATCAAGTAGGTAAGTAATATGGAAGCATGTACCTTTTGATTATTACCGGTTATTACAAAAACATTCGTCTTCTGGAAAATGATCATAAATGGCATATTCGCAAAATTTACACCACATGAAAGAAGAGTTGTAAAGCCTTTTAAAGTCATCGAAATTCATAGGTAGTACAAAGTGTTCAACTACTGAATTAGTAATATTAATACTCGTATCACAATGTATGCACCAATTTTGCAAAATGAAATGCGTTGAATCCCAAGGCCATTGCAGTTTAGCTTTATAAAAATGTATAAAAACATTTCTTTTAAAAAATGTATCCACATCAATCACAACAACCATTTTTGCAGACTACACACGTTCACTCACAGACAGTTTAACGCAAACTAAGCTCATCATAATATTATAAACAGACAACATGTTTAAATGTAGTAGGTACTTACTAGCTAGATGTTATAGGTATTATAATAAGATAAATCGTATTATAATTTTCATTTAAGTAGTAAAAAGTAAGTACTTACGGTTTGCCAATTTAAGAATCCTTGCACTTCTTTTCATTGTGATTTATATATTATTATAATCAGTAAATATTTCAGGTAATAATAGACCAAATAAATAACCACTTTTAACGCACTTGCAAATAATTCACTTTGGTGACAAGCTTACGTCGCGGCCGGCACATGTCTATTTGTTTACAAACTTCGGCACGCGAGCGCGCTGAAGCCCGCCGCTCCGCGCCCCGCGCCATGCGTCCCTCGTGAACCCCGAATAGGCCCCTCAAACACCGTACCTAGTGCCCGTTTAAGGATATTTAAGAGACGCAAGATTGTTGTCACAAAAACATGATAAAAACTTTACAAATTAAGTACGATATTCAATGGACACAATATGATCGGTGAACTGAACTCAAAGTATACGTGGTAAATTATACGCAGAACACTAGCGCCCTCCAAATTTCAGTCGAACGATGGCAGAACTATATTATACGCTAAAAGGCATTGTAGTGATGGAATTACGTCCATGCCAGTTTTTCGTCCTTGCATTCTAATGATCATAACGGACTCTTGGGCTAAAAATGAGGGTCGGTCAATCTTGCGTCCGTATTCCGGACGCACAAAGTCAGTTGGACGCAGCATCATCGGTAAATAACGCCATGTAGGACGCAACATGTCCTTCAAGATGTATATATATATATATATATATATTTCTGTTCTAGGTATGAGTGTGTCTGTGTGTTCTTGTCTTTGTGTTTTGTCTATGACACCTACGACACAGCGAATCCTAGTGTGAGGCTATGAGTGTGTAGATCCAGACGCCTCGTTGGAAATCGAACCCAGGACCCTTGGCGCGGCGATCCAGTATGGTAGTTTATTGTATGGTAACCATCGCGCTATATAGATCGTCAATGTTATTCAATTGTTATTTCAAAATAGGATGTTAGTAGCGTGTTTTAGGTCCACACGCTACAAATTTGATTCAGCTTATAATGAAGAAAATATACTCGTACTTAATCTAGTTAAGATAAACGCGTTATCTCATCGTTTTCCTCCCTCCATGTTGCCTATCTCGAATAATGCACTTACATTGCGGCAGCGCTACGGTTTAAATTTTTTGTCTACCTTAATAATTTTATTATGTTATACGTTAGGGCTTCGTAGGTACATAAGATGCTCACATCACATCACATGTTTTTCTGTTTATTTTTTAAACGCTTACACATTTGATCCCCTGCACTAGTCTCTGTTAGACAATGACAACACAACTGGGACATTACAAGCAGTTAAGATTGATTTAACACCAATATTTTTGTTCTGATAATTTTAAATCTGAACTAAGTCATAGTACACTTTATAGATCTGACGCAAATTTTAATCTAGTAACATTCTTTTTTTTTCATTTAGCAGCTGTTCTCAACAAGAGGTTTAGATTAAGAAGCACTTATAACAAAGTAGGGACGTAACACGATTAGAGCTGCGAAAACGAGAGAGACACGAGGAATACATCAAAAATTAATGAAGTTTAATAGATTTTTTGATGGTTCCCAAGAACGTTATCGAGTTATTTAGGTGGAAATGAGATATTTTTCTGCAAACTTCCTTTGTTATTTTACATTAATCTAGTGGTATGTTTGTACCGGGATGAGGATGGAATATAATAAAGAATTTTGACTATTTCAAAGAACGCTGAAAGCAAGATGGATGTGACGACCGCTTTAGTACAATAAAAACGGAATTCCTTCATTAAGTCGGTAAGGATTCTTTTACTTTTCTGGTGTGGCCAGATTTTAAGGAAAAATGTGAAGCTATTTGAATTTTTTATAATAAAGTGTGAGAGGATTTTTTATACAAACGAATGAAGTGTTATGCAACGAATATGGTTTTTTCTTTGAGTTCTACGACGAATTAGATTCTAATCGCCGAAAGATGGCTTCTTCGTTTGATTCCCGGCGAGGGATGACTTGAATTTCACAGAAAATTGTTTTTGAGCCATGAGCCTTTTTATGCACGCATAGTTTAGGGTTCCTTAGTTGTAGGTTCATCGACTATTACTAATAAGCTACTTAATAAAACCTAGCCCAGATAGTTTCCCTATTAAATTCATCATTGTGCTACTTCCGTGAATCTTTTCACATGTAAATCTAACGTAGCACATAGTGTGATTAAGTGAAGACGTAACTACAAAAATTATGAACTACGTAGCCACTTGCCAATAGGTGGAATAGTGGTCAAGCAATTAACTTATGATTATTATGTACATTTGTCTCCTATTTTTACACAAGAATTTTCATTCTATTTAATTAACAGATAAAGTGATTTATAGGAAATATTTAGGCTAGCTCAATTAAATTATATTGTACCACCTGCTAAAACAACTGCCAAGGAAAATGTTAGCAAAGCAAGGGCGCGTTACTAGTTACATTCTTAAATAATCCTATGTAAAAATGTACTATATATGTATACTTTATGGTACCTAGAATATAATAATCTTAAATTAAAATTTAAAAAACCCCGGCAGTTTTATTTATCCTAAACATAGCTAATAACACTCTCGATTAATTCACATTTCAAACAAAAAAACTAGATCAAAATCGGTTCATCGGTTTGGGAGCTACGATACCACAGACAGACATACAGATACACAGATACACATACACGTCAAACTTATAACACCCCTCTTTTTTGTCGGAGGTTAAAAATGCACTTTATACCAGTATTTTAACAAACAATTTACACTTCTAAAGTTCTCTCAAAATAATCGTCAAACCATCTGCAATAGTTAATTTCTTTTCAATAATTCAGAAATTCATTCCGAACATAACAGAAAGCTCGAACTCGGTCTGTAGGCAAAACTATTAATCTCTCCTATTATGGAAACTACAACTACACAGTAAGACTTCTACGAAATGCTTTGAGTCTTCGAGTCGGTCCTTTGACTTGTTTAACCACCGTCAGTCTAGGAAACGAACCATTAAATGAAAATCTAAGTGGGAAAAATATTTTAGTATTGTACTCCATTTTCATTTTAGTGAGGAATTAAATGCGGGCAAAATTTTTATATTAAAATACATACAAAGATTTCAAGTAATAAATTAATAGTTAAAAAAGCTAAAAATACGCTTTTGTAGAAAATCCAACTAAAAAAAAATAGAAAATAAATTTGAATTAAGAATCGTGTAATTGTAAAAATTGTTGGTTAATTCTTATCCGGGAAAAATCAAAAGATATCCGCTTTTGGATAGAATGCGGGCTTCGTGGAATCGACACTCACTAAAAGCTTTCAGCAACCATCTCGTTCATCTGGGATCACGTGTGAAGTGTACCTCTTCTGTAATCCTTGAACCCAAATGGATAGTCCTGAGGGCTCTAAAAGTCCCTTCACTTTCCCTTAAAATAGGCCTATTCATTTTGTATTGATACGGCGCCGAGTCTTTCAATTGTGTTCTTTATGATGATACGGTTTTCGAATAGCCGTCTAAAGAAAAATGGTTATAGCAATGTCACTCAGCTGTCAGTCAACCTAATATTGCAGACATTGCAGAAATCAAAAATTTAATGATTAATCGGTAAACGTACAAAACCGAATTCTAATTGGATGGTTGCTGAGTTCGTACAAATTACTTTTTCATCGTATACAAAAGGTCCATTATCCACTCAAATTAGTTCCCCAAGGAAGTCATTAATATTAATCAATGTTTGAAAGGTTCGTTGTGAGGGTAAAATATCAAACCAAAACGAGTTTAAGCAGTATACGAACCTCTTGTCAATTAGTAAAACGTTTTACGAATTTTCAAAACAATTGAAAATTTCCTTTAAGTCCGGTTTACACGTATTAAGTAGTTAAGTAGATAAGTAAATTTTAACTAAATTTTAAGTGAATATTTTTTAGTGTCCGTCCACACGTAATAATTTAGTAAAGCTCTTTAATTCATACAATTCTACTTAACTACTTAAGCATTTTACTAAATTACTTAATTACTTAAGCATTTTACTAAATTTTAACTACATTTTAACTTAAAAGTGTCTGTCCAAACGTGTTAAGTGATAAGCCCCGCCCACCTACTTAACAGAAAATAGAAAAATTTCTAAATTACTTATCTACTTGATTACTTAACTACTAAATTACTAAACTACTAAATTGTCCGTTTACACGTATTAATTTACTTAAAATTTTGTTAACTACTTAATACGTGTAAACCGAACATTAGAGCAAAATATGCCCATACGTCCTGTAAGGGATGTGTAAGGGTCAACAACTCCTGTCGAATGGCTTTTCTTGAGAAATCACAAATCATAGGCAGGCGGAAATGCAGGTGTGGGCAAGATTATCTACAGGTATTATATACGTACTTTAGTATAATTTCCATTCCATTTAAAAAGTTAGGGTTTATGTTCTGTTCATATTTTACACATATTTTGGTAATAAACTCTTATTTTATTCAGATTTGTTCCCTTCACTGAAGCAAGTACATATAAACAGTGCATGAAAAATGAATTAATTTCTGTTAAGAACATTATTAAAAATTAGAGATACGTGCAGGATTTGTACCCAAACAAGGCCGTATAGGAGACCTGAAGTTAAAAAAAAAACTAATATATCGCTGCTCTTGGCAATTTGCGTGCAGAAATATGAATATAAAAGGCACTTGTTCCACAAACTGTCGATAAATAAAGCAAAATTTATCACCCTCTACGGCCATAAATGTTTCGTTGAATTATTTAAAAAATAAACGTATTAAGGTAGAGATTAATGTGCATATTTTTACCTGGAATCTTAATCATGCCCCTGTGTCATACATGGTTTAATTTTGAGTAACAAGGGTGCGTATGAAATTTTAATTGGGGTTTTGGGTATTTAAAACTTCCATGTAGGCATGAAAATTTGTTTCGCTAAAATCTTATATGTTGCGTATTTCAGTTCTATTTTTGGGCACGTTAATTGTGTATAGTACGTAATAATTTTTTCAGTATTGAAGCGGAACTAGTATGCAGTTGAATTCGTTTTTGATATGAACATTTTGTGTTTTAATCTATACTCTATAATCGAGGCGATGGACGACTTTATGTTAAGTGTCGACTGTCGCTGCTCTCTAAAGTCAAAGTCACAACACATGTCTGTGGTCACAACTAGGGTTCGAAGTACGGCCTCTGGTATCGATACCGAGTACTCATGCGGTATCGATGGGCAAGGTATCGATACACAAAAAGTATCGGCCCTGAAGTATCTATACTACTCAGTATCGAGTACTCATGAAGATTACATTTGACCTAAAAAAAATGGTCATCGGCAGTGAATTTTATATCATTTTGTAGAGAAAGAGCGGCCCGATGACCTTTTTTAGGGTTCCGTAGCCAAATGGCAAAAAACGGAACCCTTATAAATTCGTCCTGTCTGTCTGTCTGTCTGTCTGTCTGTCTGTCTGTCTGTCTGTCTGTCTGTCTGTCTGTCTGTCTGTATGTCTGTCTGTCTGTCTGTCCGTCCGTATGTCACAGCCACTTTTCTCCGAAACTATAAAAACTATACTGTTGAAACTTGGTCAGTAGATGTATACCGTAAACCGCGTTAAGATTTTCACACAAAAATTTAAAAAAACAATAAATTTTGGGGGTTCCCCATACATAGAACTGAAACTCAAAATTTTTTTTTTCATCAAACCCATACGTGTGGGGTATCTATGGATAGGTCTTCAAAAATGATATTGAGGTTTCTAATATCATTTTTTTTCTAAATTGAATAGTTTGCGCGAGAGACATTTCCAAAGTGGTAAAATGTGTGTCCTCCCCCTGTAACTTCTAAAATAAGAGAATGATAAAACTAAAAAAAATATATGATGTACATTACCGTGCAAACTTCCAACGAAAATTAATTTGAACGAGATCTAGTAAGTAGTTTTTTTTTAATACGTCATAAATCGTAAACCGCAAAAAACATCGATCAAAGTTACAATGAAGTACAAGAACTTTTATATTATGTTACTTGTTGCTACGGAACCCTTCATGGGCGAGTCCGACTCGCACTTGGCCGCTTTTTTTTTTTTGGTCCCACCACTGAAACGATACTAAATACGTATTGGCCCACAGTAATGTACAAAAAGTTGCATTGACAACACTGAAAACTACTCAGTATTATAAAAGTATTCGATACCGTGGTTTCATACTTGTACCGAGGTTTGTACTTGCGAGTGAGTACCAGGTATGAGTATCGAGTACTCAGTATCGAGTATCACGAACAAAAGTATCGATACCTATCAATATCGAAAGTATCGCTCGAACCCCAGTCACAACTGTCATTTCTCCCACTGCTGGGCTTGAGTTTCCTCTCACAATGTGACGGATACAGGCCAATCCATCACGCTGGCCAAGTGCGGATTGATAGGCTTCACTTATTGTCTTACCTCCTTATTCGTAAAGACAAGCAAGTTATACACTTGGCTAAAGGTAAAATTAGTTTAAGCGTTTATGAATAAGGCCGATAATTATAATAATTTTACCTATTATTAGCTTTAACAGAGATTGTGCATAGATATAATTTTGGGAATGGCCGTATATCAATGCGAATTCTCTTCTCTGCTTTTTTGGTCGGTACTGTGTCGGTAATTATTGCTTTAAGGGGTACTGATGTTTACGCATGGGCGACAATAGCCACATAATATTTTTAGGTGGCTCATCTGGTGCACTATTTATGTAAAGAAAAATATTCTTATAGATTTTATAATACTTCACATATTGTGTCGTTTACAAATAAGTTGTAGTTTCAAATATTTGTTACAAAATGAAAATTAACATTCTTTGTTTATGTATTAATTCCTGGGTTGATTAAGTATTACGTGTTACAGATAAACGCCTATTTCAAAGAAATTAATTTTCATATTAGGGTTAGGTTGAAGTTTTTTGATATTGTATAATCAGCTGACGGCAAAAAGAAACATGGACCAAATACACGATAACACCACTGATTACAATCGTCAGGTGATGGTCTCGCTATTTACAAATAAAAATATAAACTATGTCATTGCTTCTCAAAGTCAAAGAACCCTTACACCTTAATCGTGTCTTGTGAAGAGTGAACTGAACCCTTAAAATCCGGTAATGGAGAGTAAGCCGGGCCATAACGTCCTACAAATGGATTTGGCGTCGTAAATCACGCCAAGGAATTCGTTTAACATAAATCTGGAGTCGCCCGCGCATGGCGTAATAATAAAGGTAGTGTTTAGGGTGAAATCGTACAAGTCGTTTTGGTTTCACAGCTTGACGTCTTATTCGCAGATAGAGAATGAAACTGTGTCGGTTAGTTCTAATGTTTCTTACATTCAGGAAAATGATAAACTAAATAAAAAATTGCGTGTACTACATAGAATGAGCAAATAAGCAGTTAATGCGTTTTACCACCCATGACTACATCACCACTTACCATCAGGTGGGATAGTAGTCAAGCATTAACTTATCTATACTAATATATAAAGAGGAAAGATTTGATTTTTTGTTTGCATTGAATAGGCTCCGAAACTACTGAACCGATTTCAAAAATTATTTCACTGTTGGGAAGCTACACTATCCCCGAGTAACATAGGCTATATTATATTTTCAAAAAAATAAGGGATCCTTAATAAAACTCCAATAATATAACCCAAGGTGTAAAAAAAAAATAAGAAAACCGAAGCAAATCGAGGGCGATTACTCGTAAGATATAAAAAAAAGATAAGCACTGTTATGTGCGGAAAACTGCAAAATCAAAAATGATGTCAACAACAATCGATTAAACTCTTTCTTACTTAGCTCTTATTGTAATCGAAACATTAAAAAAACGTCACTCCACAAATTTGAACTGACGGGGAGAGCTAAGAAGTTTCGGGTTTTTACCGCATTATCCACCTAACTGCTATGAATGATTCGTACCTACGGTTTACGTTTTTTTTCTTATATCCCGCTGCGAAACGCCTTAACGCGTCACGCCTCGTTGAGTGCGGGGTGGGTATCTGGGGCTCACATTAATATCCACTAAAATCCAGCGGTCTTCTTGCCTCATCCTCTTCGTGGGACGCCACGGAATCGCTGTAGCATTCCAGCGCTTCACGGATCCGGGTATCAAAAAGCAATTTCGTCGTAGCCTCTTTTACTCTGATACTTCTTTAACATAAATCATACCACTCCAGAACATAATGTTCGAATACCAGCCTTAAAAAGTAAATGGTATCTCCTGATTATTCAAAAATGTTCAACACCTGGTGAGGTATTGGCGAAAAACATGAATTATGTCTAAAAAAGTGAATCTCAAGATCCTCATTATGATCTTGCGCATAATGTAGAAGATTTACGGTAAAAATATTAGGATATAATGCAGCACTTGCAATTTTGCTACTTTATGGTAATGTATGTAGCTCGTTCAGCAAGATATTACTGAAACATCTGATTTTTCATACTTCAAGTGTACGAGCATTAACTATAACTTTCATTTTAAAGAAAATATATTATAGCGCTAGTTTTATACAACGGTTATAGTTGATGATGCTATAACTACGAAAAAACTCGCACACATTAATTTTTTAGAAGGAAGTTTGTAGCTAGCGGGGAAAAAAGGCTTTCGCATATTACATCAGTTCCATGCAAAGTATACTTATAGTATAGCATCGAAATAAGAGCTTTACACATTCTATAAGGTAATAGTGCTTGCAATACCTCATTCCAGCCTAAAATTAATATATGCATGTGGATCGTCCTACAGAGGCCGCTGGCTAGTGAGCGTTGTGCTGTCCAAGTAAGTTATTAACACAGAATATGAGCAATATCTCACAATGTAAAATTAAAGGAACCTAGTAACAGTCCTGTATAATGTACGTAAGAGATTTATAGTAGAGCTATTTGGACAGAGAGCTGCACTTGCGATCTTGCCATTAGATGTTATCGTCAGCGGTATTTGTCCAGCCAAAAATAACATGAACGCTTCGGTCATTGCAGTCAGATCGTATATCGCTTCGGACATTACAGCTTGATCGTATATTTGGTAAAATATTATTAAGTTTCATTTACTTTAAGATATTTTACTTTAATGCTTACACGGTTGGTCGCATGTCTGCCCATTTTCACCATAAACACTATAAAGTGAAAATACCCAATTACAAATGTAACCTACCAATAGGTACATTATCTATGAACTTCGAAACTTAACTTGATAATTAACTAGACAAAATGAAACTTTATCGCGTTTTGTAATTAAGATGTTCATAAATTACGATAATTATTAGGGGAAAGTAAGTAGAGTAAATCGTTATTAGGGGAATATTTATGCATATTTTTCTATAACAATAGTTAATCACATATTCAAGATAAAGAACATGGACCAAATGTCCCTAATAACATCTGTGCTTAAATTTTTCAAAAATACTTAGAAAAACGCTACTGAACATCGTTTACAGCAAAACGTTTAGTATAAAATATCTGAAAAAAATACAGCTGAACTATCCCATTTTTATTTATTTATCTATATACTATAATTAAAACGGTAACAACAAATTATTATACTTCTCATGGGAATTCGATACAGATTTACCCAGTTTTATCTTCTTTACGATTCATGTATGTTACATTCTTAAACGTAAACCACTGTAAATAAATTCAACAAGTTAGATACAAGAACAAGAGCTCAAAAGCTTTCTCCGCTGAACAAAATTCAATTCATTCTATTTTATTACCGAAGATATCTGTAAAACGGATACTGTTCCTGCGGAAGTACGATAACTGCTTGACGTATGGCTGTGGAATTCAAGCTCTAGTTACCTGAAGCGTAAAATAGATAATCCTGAAGTTCTAACGACGACTTTACTGTTTCAAGTAGAAATGTTTATTCGTCAATGAAATTTCCTCAAATTGACATAACTATATGTTTTTATGTGGGAACTGATTTAAATAAAAGAGCACTATATTAAGTTACTCAAGGTTACAGTACATCAATGAAAACCACCTGCAAATTAGTTATGCCGTTTCTGAGATTAGTGGAGTAAGTTTATTAACTTAAACATTTAATTTAGAACATAATATTCGTCCCATACCCTGATAAGTTTAAAGAGGTGTGTTAGGGAGTTATCGCAAAGTAAAAAAAAAAACTTTCGTTAAAAAAAAGTAGATAGGTAATAATTTTGCAATAGTCAGCGATGCCGTGATAAAGATTAAAAAAAATCTTTACCATTATTTTGGTTTTGGTTTCTTTGTAGACACAAATTTTAACTTAAATTTACTTAGATATCTACGATTCATTATCACAATTCTTCTCACACTGAGAGGATCGCGCTGGCTTATAAAACAATTTCTAGAAGTCTTAAATAGCAGGTCTCACGATGATTTTACTCCACTGAAGTGCGAATGTACTCGAATAACGAAATGGGCATTGCTAGAACTAAAGTTTTTTTTACTGAGAAACTTATAATGATTGAATTGTGGAAATATCTTGCTATATCGTGAGCGAGAAAGTCATTCAACGCTATTTGCTCAATCGCGATGAAAGACCGATTACTGTTTACTTTTTCCATCACTTATGACAACTTATTTTGAAATCAATGTATCCAGTCATCAATTTATCCAGTCCTAAAACGAAATGCACTAAGGCAAAGTGCATGTAAATTCGAATATTAACGTTTGGAAAACAATTTCAACAGTCAATGAGGCGAGCTCGAAATGTGGTCCTAACTTTCCTTGAACAACAAACTATTCCCATAATTTCGTTATCGAACTTACTCGAACAAGACAGCTCAACACATTCATGTACTGAAGGCAGTAAAGTAGTTATTTCATCAGTAAACATTTCTGACATCCCCCATCATGTAACATCATGAACATTGTTACATCGAAGTCGTAGATCAAGTACAAAATCCAATAATAATGACTATGTTCGTGCTTCGAAAGTCAATAGCTCTGAACAAACTTCTACATTACCACCGAATTGCATTTCCAACTCGAAACTGAACAACAACTAAAGTTCTTCAAGAGGAAACTACGACTAATCTAAAGTTGTATTCAAGACGATTCAGTGAAGTGCGAATGTTGCAGGTAGTGGCGTAGATTGGTTACGTATTATTTCAAGTTAAAGCCTCAGATCTGAGGTTAAAGCTATGAGAAAGGCAAGCCAAGTCCTATTTGAATTCAATTTGAGCAGATTATATCGCAAAAATTGTTTGGGATTTCGACGATACCATTGTTTTCATTAGCCGCTTGGCTACATTCCATGTCGCTGTATGTTTTTATTTAGCTCTTAAGTAACGGTAATAAATTAAACATGCTTAATCGGCCTGGATGTGCGTGTTCTTCTTCATGTGTCCTGTGATTGTGTGGGGTATTTTTTTATTTCAACGGTAAAGGCTTGTTAAAATGGATTACAATAAAATTGTTTGTGATAAGTATTACATTTTTATGGATGGTGGTGATAACTTATCATCCCAATTACCATCCTTACTATTAGGTACAAAAATAAATAAATAAACGCTAACACACTCATACCCCCGCCGTAGGTTACTACCTGTGTCGCGGGTGGCATGGACTACACATAGTATATAACACATTACAATAACACCCATGACCCGAGTAAAAATATTTATCCCCCCCCCCTTGCTTCGCAGGCAGGGTTGCTACTAACTAGGCTACAGGGTCGTCAAACACACATGGGGTACATGGCCATCTGTCCATCAGTTATCTATGTTCCTATAAAGAAGAAAACATTATTACAATATTTTGTTCGACATAACTTTTCATTTGTATAAACACCCTACACAGGAACTTACTCCGAAATTAATGAAGAAGATAAACGTTATTTTTGCCCTCTTTTCCTTGTATAGGGGGAGGATCAATAATGAGGAAGTAATTAAGTGGAAGATATAGACGGAAGGATGAATTTGTAACTTGTTATCAAGATCTTTTATTCTACGTATATGTCATTAAGCCGTACATGTGAAAAGGTTTTTCATAGATCGTGCATTTTCTATTCAATTGTACGAAATAAAGGTTTTAATCAAAATCATGTGTTTAAAACAAGAGCTTAATATAGGTACATACTGTTTGAAAAACCTTGCTTTCTTAAACGATCAATTATTGTACGAGAATAATACTATCCGCCACTATTATTCCACATAATAGGTAAATCAAATAAATTGTTTACAAGGAAATATTGTGAGAAGTGATGCACTACTACGAGTTCAATAAAATTGGTATACGAGCCATCACAAAACTTTATTTTTAACCGACTTCAAAAAAAGGAGGATGTTCTCAATTCGATTGTATTTTTTTATGTTCGTTACCTCAGAACTTTGGACTAGGCGAACCGATTTTGATGATTCTTTTTTTAATCGAAAGCTGGTGGCTGTCATGTAGTCCCATATAAATTTTATTGAGATCTGACAATGGCATCCATGATAAAACCATATAAGTCTTAAATTTGTATTAAGTATGTGCGCGACAAATGGACGAATAACTCAATATCACGCCAACCGATTTCAATGATTCTTTTTTTAACCAAAAGCAGGTGCTTGTCATGTAATTCCACATAAATTTAAACGAGATCTGACAAGTAGTTTTAGAGTAACTTTGAAGTCGGTTATTTTTTGTTAGTAAAATTTAGATTATTAAAAGATATTATTTTACTAAGTTTGAAAATAAAATCTGATTATGGCGTATTTATATATTTTTTTATTTGTAATACATACTTCGCAAAATTTAATTTCTATTTTTTATTGTAACCTCTAGTCCTCACATAAAATTTTAAGATACCTACTCAACATCTCTAATAAATTGACTGTCTAGTAAAAGATTTTTAATACCACGACGCGAATTAATATCGGCAAAAGTTGATAGCAAATAAATTCAATCCAATCCAAATATTCGTAAGATGTGTCAAGAACCGCAAAAGGCGTACCGCTATAAATTGAGGGAAATATGAGAGAGGCCCTCGATAAAGTCACGGTATTACGGATGGATATTATGGTCTATTGAAATCAATGAGGAGATCTTTATTGAAACTTCACTAAATTGAGGTCCCTTTTTTGGGTTTCTGATAGATGGAGAAGGAAGATACGGTTCTAGAGTAATTTCGCTCGCGAGCACGGTAAAGGGGCAGTTCGGATTTATTTATAGTTTTGTGTGATAGAAACATGCGTTCTAGATTCTGTGGTTTCTACAAAAGTGCCGAAACTGCGCCAAGTATAATTAATTAATTATAATTACACTTGGCGCAGATTCGGCAATTATTATTATTTAGTGGTGGGTGTTGAACCTGTTCGCATGTCGTCTCGGGAAAAACTTTCGTTAGTTTACAAAGACTGGATATTTGGGTCACCTGATATGTTTCATAAATGCCTGATAAAAATGTATACTTGACATAAACTTTATACATTTTATAATTCATTTAATTCACAATAGCTCCATGAAAAAAAATTAAATGGTCGGTCACATTAATTTGTTTCACATTTCTTTTTCTTCCAATCTTACATATAAAAAAAACTTGAGAAACATATATTTTATACGTGTTTAATACAATTAATTTCACCAAGGAACGTTTGTTAAAAATTTGAAGCCGATTAGTGTCTTATTGACCAATTAGTATCATACACCCTTTTTATCAAATCCGGACTCTGGTATTCTATTACATACCATTACACAATGATATTTTATTATTGAATTACATACAATTACCGTTGCCGAATTTTGTACCCAAAACTATCCACAGTTGCTTTAGGATTAATCTACTTTACAACAATCCGCAAAGGCCATTGACCACTGTAAACTTGCGCCGATGCTCCCTTTAAGGGTGAATTATATGTTTGTGCCTTTTAAATTAACAAAATAACATTAAATGTTTCTGTTTATTAACGCATGTTTCCTATATAGTTTGGATATCAGCTACGTATTTATAAGCTAAGACTTTAGTTATAAGAGATTCGCATAATTCAACTTAAATTCACTTGGCAAGTTTAGGAATAGCATAGAAATTCAGAGAGAAATTCAGTTGTCTTCGAAACATTCCGATAGCTTGCACCCATTGATGTGGAGAGTTCTCCAATCTCAAATTCCTCGCCTTCACTTTGAGGCGCCGATGTTGCATGCCGTACACATTTATATTATCATCGTTAGAGATTGCTTCTACTATCTGATTCTATAGACAGTATACTAATAATGTGCTAGAAATCAAAAATCCTATTAACTCTATGACGCGCCTTAACTTTTTTAGACATACATGAACTGCACCCATTGATCTATATGATTATGAATATGTATGGTTTAAATGACTTTACATTCCGTTTACTTTCCTGGCTTTACGTTCAAAAGCATTTGAACAAGCTTTCCTTACTTCTCATTCTATTAAAAGATAGCAATATCGTACATTATAATTATAATTAGATTAGGTGACCTCGCACCGAAATCAGGTTATTTATAACGGAAATCGATTCTAATTACAAAGTAAAATTTTTATCTCACGGAATTAAATAATTCCAATTTTATCTTGTAGTTAGCCAGGGATCCCAAGGTTTGGGGCTTTTTAATCTAAGTAAGGGCAGATATTTATATGACAAATAAATCCTCGTTTCCAGGTTTTGGATGTGTGATGTCTTTTTAAGGGTCGATACCAGCTGCGATGGAAAGATCCTGTTTTTGAGCGTTAGATATTTAAAATTCACGCAAGAATGGACAGAGAACATAGTGATTGGAACTTAGGTTTAATTTAAGTCTCGTGTTTAGTTAAAGAGCTTATAAGAATACTCAATCATATTGAATTTCAGGGGTGCGTAAAGTCTGCCAAATCATACATGACCAGTGACGAGAATCATCGCACTAATATTATAAATGAGAAAGTTTGTTTACGAGAATGTATAGATGTTTGTCACTCTTTCACGCCAAGAGTACCTACTGACCGGATTTTCTTAAAATTTTGCACAAAAAGACCATGGTCTGCAGTAACATGCTCGTATAGAGTACCTACTTATTATCCTGGAAATCGCTGTTAAAACTGCGGGGAGAGCGTTGTCCCTCGCGTTGAGAGAGGAGACCCAAGCGTCGTAGTGGTACAGTTATGGTATGATAGCTATCATGTTAAGGTAAGATGTTATTTTAGAATAAAATGTAAAAGAAACAAATATAATTATTCGTTAGATAACTTTAAATAGAGTATCTAACTTTAAGAGCTTAAGATATAAAAACAATCCATTATCTAGATTATCCTGAGGCAATTTGTATGGATTTAATGGGCTTGCAACAAACTTGCAATGCACGGAAAGATTTATGTTTATTTTATGGGTAATTTTAAGAAGCAAATACTGAAATATTTTCCGATGTTTGTATCTACTAGTAACTGAATTGCTATTGCTTTCAAAATAAATTACAGTTTCAAAGGAATACACTATTTTTAACTGTATTTTATGTAGACGAGCCACGTGATAAGCCATAAGTGGTGTATAATAAAGTGAAGTAAATAAATAATAAATAAAATTTTGAATTACCTGACGAATTATTTATCTGGTACAAACGAATCTTATTGTAAACTAGCTGATCCGACAGACGTTGTCCTGCACCATTTATTCTAAAATAATATTAGTCTAAGTTACTCCTTGTTACATCAGCTATCTGCCAGTGAAAGTACCGTCAAAATCAGTCCAGCCATTTCAGAGATTAGCCGAAAGAAACAGACAGACAGACAAAAATTGTAAAAAATGTTGTTTTGGTATATGTACCGTGTATACATCCAAATGCACTTAATAAAAAGCGGTTATTTCAATATTACAAACAGACACTCCAACACTCTTTTATTTATTTGTACATATGATAAAAAAATGTTTTACGCCTCTGGTGTTTTTGTAAAAAAACACCAGAGGCGTCTTGTTTGGCGCACTATAGGTACGTTGTATAAATTGTCCTTTGTTGTATTTTGTTGGACACGATGTCGTAATGGCTTTACTTCGCTTCCGGGTAAACAAGGGCTAATTGACTACTATCCATGATAAGCTGAAAATGACTACACGCTAATGAAACATTCCTTGTAACATGTATCACATTAATTGATACAAGTTATGTAACATAAACTGTTAATTATTGCGATTGATTAAGTAATTGCTTATTATCTTGTTGTAGTTATTAATACATGATTATGTATTTACCAATGATATTTAAAAAAATATAGATAGGTTATACCCTTACAAATCGACCAAAAAATCTGTTTCGAAGAGAGCTACAGCACACGCACGTTTATTTTTTATGTCACTACACTAATCACACTGATTTCATTCTAAAATACTGGGCTAATTTTTTTCTTTTTAGTTTTTTTATGCAGTCAGGCTTTTTTTAATTTTTTTTTACATTATAATATCATTGATAATAACAAACACATAGTTAGGTACTAATCTAGTAGTAGTAGTAGTTAAATTAGTAGTTTATCCAATGTGATCTCATAATATACGAGTGCCATGGCTAAATATTTTATAGGTACCTACTTGTCACTATATTCTAGCGTTTAAGTTCGACTACTAGATTTAATGCAATATATGTTTGTCCTTACTTTAATCCATTTATTGCCTTCTAGCCAAGAAATCTGTTCGTTCGAACTGTAATTAAGAAAATGTTTTGGTATCTCGTTTGTCTGAGTAATTCGTAAAATGAAATCGTTTAAGACGTTCAATTTGTGGAAAACTTCTGTTTAGGGACATTAATTACCGCAAAATATGTAGTATCATAAAGAGTTAAGAACTTTTGCCTGTTTATCCGTGCGACTTAATTAATATTTTTTATTTATATAACAGTTCACAAATAAAAAAAATACATTTATGCAGGCCATTAAAAAACACAAAAATGGCCAAGAAATGGGCAAAACATTTCGTATTTTGTCAATAAATGACAGAAAAGATAAGTAATTGGATGGTAAGGCGTAAACCTAACGAGACTTTATTAATATTCTACTATAAATATAATTATCATCTTAAAAAATCCAGTCTAAACATTTTTCTAGTGTATGTACCACGGCATTCCCTTCCGAAGCGAACCGACGACGGTCACTAGCGGTCATATAAATCACCGCAAAACAGGAAGCAGAAATGCTTCGAGTCATGCCGTTTCAGACGATGCAATTAACGTACACACTAATGAAACATTAATCTAATGCGAAATGAATGCAAGTGAAATTACACTCATGTATTTCAAAGATGAGTCAGAATGCGTCATATTCATCTGTGGAAAGGATTTATCATATTCAAACCAGTTATTAGAATCATTAAAACATTTTAATCATCTAATATTCAGGGTTTAGGGTTTGCAAATAATAATTTCGTTTGGACTTTATACGTTAAGTTCTAAAATTTCAATGGCATATATTAGCTGGCTTTTGCATGGTACGGGTGTTTCTCTGTTAAAAGGCCTAATTATATCAATATGAAAATACTCATACTTAAACCCTTATAACACGATGAATCTAATCATCTATAGCTTCAAAAGTAATACGAGTACAAACGCGTTTAAATACATATTCACTTTGTATCTACTAGTAATTTAAAAATCATTTTAAATTGTATTTTTACTTTGAGGTATACAATATACAAGATTAAAATAGACAACATAGGTTTCACAAAATTACTACCAGTACCATATTTCTCGTGGACAAAGTCATCCATTTTAAGGATTATGGGTGCCGATCATTTTCAAAATGTCACGCTCCCTACGTGACAAAGAGACAAACAAAATTACGGATAAGTGATTAAAAACGACCACAGTTGACCTGATCTGTAGCGAAGTATGACCCAATGATATTTAAAAAAATATAGATATGTTATGTCCTTACAAATCAACTAAAAAAACCTGTTCCGAAAAGAGCTACAACACACACACGTTTATCTTTTATTTCACTACAATATACTACTAATAATACTATACCAATCACATTAGTATAATACTCGAAGACATTTTAACGCTGTATGTCAAATGTCAGGCACTTTTGACAACAACAAAAGCGTGCGTATCGTCTTGTATTGACAGAGCGACTGCGAGCAGAACGGTCAATTGCCTATTCTTACGCTCTTCATCGTCGGCGCGCCAGTGACATATCTCCTCTATATCACCTCTTTTTTACATTATAATATCATTGATTATGACATTGATTTATCGAGCATAGCGTTCCGTGTTAGATTACCTACCGGTGCAAATTTTTATGTGACAGATGTAAATGACGGAATTCGAATATGAATGTGTTCGGAGTTTTCGTGATGTTGCATTTGTTTGTCTATAGCACGGTGAATGTTGTACAGTCATTTATTAAAATATGTACACTTTATAGTAAAATTACCCGTAAGCCAAAACAGCATACTCGCCCCATTCAGAACTCTAGATTGCTGTTATGAACATAAAATAACATTTTTATTTTCAACTGTATAAATTGTATGCCCCTACTGGATTGCATTCGCGCTTGGTGCATAGATTTTTCATTCTATACACGTAGGGTTTAAAACTAATGTCGTACGGACATAGAAGTGGCACATGACTTACTATCTAGACTGAAACTTAAATATGTGTCTTACTGTTGGGGAGAGAGAGAGAGGAATAGGGTGTAAAGTAATTATCGATCTACTTTTGACCATAACATATCTCCCCTGCTTGTGGTGTACCAAGTTATGGCTACTCCCGTTGGAGTTAACTGGGTTTTCAACCACCAACCCGACGGTACTTGTTTGGTGTTACGAATAGTTTTATATTTCGCCCGTCTGGTTAACTACAACCCACCTTTAGAGTTTTAATCAAATAATTATGTGTGTGTGATATTACGCTAAAAATGTACCTAACGCATTGTTTTAGTGGTCTAAAACCATCTTCGCATTATTGCCTTTCAATTGAAACTGGTTTGGGGCACATCAGTGGATGAAATACGTGGTTTAGTTGAAGCGTCGGAGAGCCAGCCGTCGGAGAATCTTCGTTTTGTTAACAGACTTCAAAAAAGGAGGAGGTATTCAATTCGACTGTATTTTTTATGTTTGTTACCTCAGAACTTTCGACTGGGCGAACCGATTTTGCTTTTTTAATAAAAAGCTGGTGCTTGTCATGTGGCCCCATTTAAATTTCAACGAGATCTGACGAGTAGTTTTTGAGTTATCCCTAATTTTGAAGTCAGTTATTTTTTGTCCAGAATTATATATTTAAGGAGTTCCTTCGCCACATTTATTCATCTAAATTTTGGGACCAAACTGAAACTGCGAACCTCCTTTTTTATGCTGGTTAAAAGTATCTAAAGGTAAGAAAAAATACATTATTCTCTCGTTTCTCTTTCAGAGTAGTACTAGTACCTAACCGCGTAAAGGTGGAAGCTTATTTATATGTGTCACTTTTCAGATAATCTACCAGATTAAATGTGATTAATATCGCACACCTAACGGTCAGTTTATAATTTATTATGATTATGATGTGATATTGCATATGAATAATATAATACTAGCGAAAATGAAACCTAGAATCATAAATTAATATTATTTTATTAATGGCTTTCTCCTGAAATACCTACCTTGATTTCAAATAAATTCAATATTTTTATAATTTTTACAAAAATTACTTGTGATATTTTGTTTTAACATTACTTTCGGTGTAACTAGAAGCTAATCTAACAACGCGACCTTTCATAAATGCAAGTAATTTAACAGCAATATCAGTGTTTAAGAACTTTGTGAGCAATATTGCCTAAGACAACATTAAAGGCCACGAAAGCCAATATTTCTTGCTTAACCTTAATTTTCATTTGTAGGCATTCCCTTTTGTATTATTTCGTAAAGTTCAGGTAAAATAATAATTGCGTTGTAACTATAAAATTGGTTCATTCACTTTAATTAATTTGTATTTTTTAAACGCGTGCGTGGAAAGAGTGAATCGTTAACAATGAGTTTGTATTAATATTTGATTATTATAATCCATTCTTTAAAAAGTGGAGTAATATAACATACATTTTGATATTAAAATAAGTGCATTGAATATGTAGTATAGGTATCGACTCTACTTAAAATAAAGCGACTGAAATAAAATTCTTCAAAGGTAACTTTTTAAAGTAAGGATATTTGGTGACCTGAAGTTAAGTGTGAGCGGGTTAACTTATTAATTATATAACTTCGATTGAGAAAACTTTTAAGCCAATTTTGTCGATTGAGCGACAATATCTCAGCGTAACGGATGTTACCTCGCCTAACACGGTCCAATTATCCGCGACATGCAGGTAGTTATTTGCACTATATCTACTTCTACTGCAATATTGTATAACTACAGTTCACAGGATATAGGCCTACATTAGACACCATGGCAGTTCTCCCACAGATTACTTAGCATTCCTTTTCTTTTATCTATATTATATTATGTCATCTGAATTTAATTTGTGGATGAGATGAAATAAAGATTTTTGTATTTTGTATTATGTCTGAGTCAGATTTTAAGGGTTTATTTATCCGTATCTGTGTGCAGATGCGATTTTGTGGGAAACTATTTGACAAGAAAAGTGAGAATTTTGCAAATACGAGTTTACATAGTTGTAAATTCATATTTAGGTCATTCTAGTTTCTAACAAAATAGATAGAAAAGATGATAAAAGCATATTAAAATGGATATGTTTAAAAAATTGTAGCAAATTAATGAAAGTAACTGCTGGGGTCGGCAATTATAAAGATTTCTCTTTGATGTTTTCCATTATTGAAGAATATAAAAATAATAACTGAACAAAAGGTTTAAATGTTTGTTTATTTGTTTTGTGTTTGTATTATTGTCCCTATGCCCTTAACATTACAAAAATCTTCATGATTAAAACAACAAATAAGAGAACTAGAGAACGAAATCTCACAAATACCTACAGAAAATGCTGAATGAGCTCAAGGGTACGTATTTCAACTCTACTACAATTATTCTCGAAGCATCCAACCATATTGGCGGAAAGATTTTCTGCAAAAGACCGAAATATCATTTATATTCCGGAAATTAACATTCCGTTGCTCTGAATTTTGTAAATCAAACCTTTTCCGAGTTGCGATAAGGGGAAATTTCTTGATTATTGAATATAATATTTTATATAAAAATAACAGTTGTTCTTTTATTACCTGATAGTAAAGTAAATTCGTTGTTATCATGGTTATTTTTAAGCTCGATAGCATTGAAAATTAGTCATCAAGGGTAAAATTTTTGGCCCCTTTTTTAAATAAAATATTCAAAATATTTCAAGACTGATATTAGTAATTGTATGGTAGCACTAGAACAATTTAGCATAATACTATTTGCCTTATTTGTTCGTCAAAAGACGAAGGTCAGCTTGGACTAAGACTAGGGCTAGGATTAATGGAGATTACACCCAACCAATAACTAACCTTTGTCATGTAAATTATAAAAGCAACCTATTCATCAAATAAATCTTGTATTCTTTCCACAACACACGAAGTGGCAATACAAAATGGGTGTTATAACAAGTTCGCGGGAACAATCAGTCAAACGACAGCATTCGTCCCTCGCGACGCGATCTCAGCCCTCGGATATTAGTCGTAGTAATGTTTAAGAAGGCGATAAATCTTATGTTGTTTTTTAATCCCTGACGAAAAAAGAGCGGTGTTATAAGTTTGACGTGTCTATGTGTATGTGTATCTGTGGATCTGTATGTCTGTCTGTGGCATCGTAGCTCCCAAGCGGATGAATCGATTTTGATCTAGTTTTTTTGCTTGAAAGGTGACTTAATCGACTGTTCTTAGCTATGTTTAGTGTAAATAAAATTGTCGTGGGTTTCTGAAATTTAAGTTTAAGATTATTTTACTTTTAGTTTTTTTTTCGAAGTAGTATAGTTTTAGTTCGAAGGACCGATAACCGTTGGGGAAGAAAGGTACTCGAATGGCGCCCACGTCTCGGAAAAAGAACATAGGATTCCCCCCGACCAGGTGGACTGACGACCTGAAGAAGACAGCGGGCATTCGCTGGATTCAAAAGGCTCAGGACCGGTCAGAGTGGCGCAAGTCAGGGGAGGACTATGTCCAGCAGTGGACCTACAAAGACTGATGGATTACTTTTAGTAACTTGTATGGATGAAGGAACATTTTCATTTAGTTCAGATCTTATAGTTGTTTACTCATAAAATTTTATGGCCCATTGTAGATGTCACACACTCACTTAGGATTACACCTTATCATCCAGATCCATCATCAGGTCCTGTTCATCAAGCGAAATGAACAGAATTAACCAAAACGAATCTAATGAGCGCAATCTCGATGGGTTTATTTATAGCTGACCCGGCGAACTTCGTATTGCCTAACAAACTATTTTTTTTTTCTAAAATAAAAGTAGCATAAGTTACTCCTTGTTACACCAGCTATCTGCCAGTGAAAGTCCCGTCAAAGTCGGTTAAGCCATTTCAGAGATTAGCCGGAACAAACAGACAGTGTCTGTCTGTCTGTGACGGACAAAAATTGTGAAAAATGTTTTGTATATGTACCGTGTATACATCCAAATGCACTTAGTAAAAAGCGGTTATTTTAATATTACAAACAGACATTCCAATTTTATTTACTTGTATAGAAAAGCGTACCAGGTTCTCGTCCTACCAGTTCCATCATTAGAACGTTATCTTGTAGCCAAGACTGCATGTTATTCATAACTGGTTTCCTTCCGTGGCTTCGCCCGCGGAGGAGTGACCTCCAAGTCATACCAGGGAAACACAACGGGGATAAATGTGACTCTCTAAAAGTTTGGTGGCAATAAATAACAAACAAAACAAACAAACGCTTTCACACTCATACCCCCGCAGTAGGTTTTTACCTGTGTTGCGGGTGGCATAGACGTCAAATATAACATCCATGACCCGAGTACAAATATTTATCTGTCACATATCTGCCCTGGCGGGGAATCGAACCTGAGACCCCTCGCTTCGCAGGAAGAGCCGCTATCACCTAGACTACAGATAAATAATTGTCAGATTTATATGTATTAGGTCGATTTTTTGTCTTGTTTATCTAAGTCTTGTTTAAGTATCTTTGATAATATGTAAATCACTAAATTAATATATTGCTAAGTTTATAACCGCGATATATGTATAATCAAAGCCAATTAGAATAATCTTACTTTAATAGAGTTTACCAGAGCTAGTATTAGCTTTTATTATGGTTCCACCCTTAAAAATCAGGGTAGTATAATACTTTCTCTCTCTTTCTCTCTCATATGCATAAGTATTGTGTGCTAATATTTTGACTCACTTGAATATCATCATAAAAATACGTTCTGAGATGATATCAACGCAAAGTAGTACAAATTGTTCCTGCGCTGACAGTGACGAAATGGACCTTAAGGAATAAATCTGGGTAACGCCTACAAATTCTCAAAGAGAGCACAATAACTTTAAAACTACGATCAGTCAGCTGTGTCCCACGAATAAAGGAGATCGCTGAAAACTTGTCGAGTAATGTTTTTGTAAAGAAGATAAATAAACCTCCATAGCTCATACCTATAACCCTCTAGTAACATTGACATTTTGAATTTGATCCTGATTGGTGAAGATGTTACTGAAATATTTGAAAAACACAGAAAAAAACGCATATTTTTGTTAGAAATTGATTATTGTTATTAATTTATACTTTTATTTATGTACCTTCTTATCTGCATATTTTATTTTATCATTTGTTTTAAATATTAACTCGTAAAATACAGTTTGTACGCGTTTCTTTAACGTCTGTGTCCTCTACCCTTAGGTTGTCTGGTAGAAATCACCATTACAGCGATAAGACCGCCTATTGTGTCAATACTACTTGCATTGTAACATTTTATGTACTTGTAGTGTGCACAATAAAGAATATTGTATTGTATTGTATTGTATTGCATACATCAGTATTATTATACTGCGATGTTGCATCCTCAAGATTTAGATAACCATGTAGTTGTCCTTTGAGACACTGCATCGTCACACATTTGGAGTAAATGAAAATAAAACAATAATAAGTGTCAATTATTTAGTCTTTGTTGTTACCATCACATCACTATTATAAGTATATAACCAGCCCTAAAACGTCATTCGTTTTTCGTGTGTTACATTGTCGGTTGATATTCACTTACAGGTAAGTTCTTTCAACCATTAAATCTGGGGGCACGGCAGTGCCCCCGCCAAGTCGAGCAAAAAAGCGGCACGGCCGTACCATCCTTTTCTCGAAGCAATTCAGGTCATTTTCGACCCCCTATAACTTCGTTGTGGATAAAGTTAGAAGCCTGAATTTTTGGTAACCAAGCAAGCATTGTATAAACACGGTATATTTCAAATTTCATTCAATTTGAAACAGTAGTTTTAGAATTATAACTAGTCAAAGTTTCTTAATTTCGTCACTCACTGACTGACTGACCGATCATCAAAACTCTAAGGCACTTCTAGCAGACATAGAAGCTTCAAATTTGGAACACAATTAGTGTTTAGTGTATAGATCAAGGAAAAACTAAAATATTTTGCAATTTCGGTCCAGTTTTCTAGATACATCAACTGCATAAATAACTTTGTAATCCCATATAAATATATAGGATTACAATGTTACATTTGCAGTTAATGAATTACTGTACCTGTATAACAAAGTAACATTTGCAGTGAATGCATCAGTGTACCTGTACATAATATAATGGAATAATAGGTGTAGATAGGTACCTAGATATAATTATGTTCAAAGGTAACTTGTAAAAGGAAAAAAAGTAGAACTATCTACAAAAAGAAATGAGATGCCATCAAAAACAAAACTTGTAAAAAAAACCAAGTCTCGCAACTCAGTTCTTCTACCGTAAAAAGTTGTGAGATCCATGTAATACCAAGTCGGTTAATTTATTCAGTTCCTACTTAAGGGTCCTTCTGTCTTAAGTTATTACGTAATTAGCTAACCTAACAAGTAACAACATCTTATAATGACCATATTATCAATATTAAAAATCTTTTATGTTTTAAATAAATAGATTGACTTGGCAATCGCACTAAAGTTAAACAATCTAATATAATATGTAGGTATTAAGTTTATTGTGAGATACATTGTGTTTTCATGCGATGGTCAAGTCGATTTATTTATTTAAAAGAAAAGATTTTTAATATTGATAATATGTTCACTATAAGATGTTGCTAATTGTTAGGTTAGCTAATTACGTAATAACTTAAGACAGAAGGACCCTTAAGTAGGAACTGAATAAATTAACCGACTTGGTATTACATGGATCTCACAACTTTTTACGGTAGAAGAACTGAGTTGCGAGACTTGGTTTTTTTTACAAGTTTTGTTTTTGATGGCATTATAGTGTACTGAAGGTTGGTCTTCCTTTCAACTACAGATCCAACACTGTTTTTTTTTAGTAAGATACCAAGAAACAAGCAAAAATCATCTGATGACTCCAAAGAACACCCTTATCACCAAAGCTATCACCGATGTTTTGTTGGCAAAGGAATTTTAAGTCTTTACTTCAAGTTAAGTATATGGCGATTATCTAATGCCAGAAGACATCTTTCCATACATTTCACAACATTATAAAGTTACTCATACGTCAAAAAGGTTAAAGCTATTCTGAATATGACCTTTAGCGTTGCGTGCCGTATAATTTTTAACTAGACGATAAATCTCGTGCACATGTTAGCATGACGGCGTCGTAATGAGCACGAGGGCCTGCCCTTATCACGTGGGTTGTGAACGTAATTTATCTTTTGTGTCCTGGAAATTGGATATTCAATTTTTAGGGTCTCGCTGCTACTTAACACCTCGAAGTAATTGTTTATGACTCATAGGATTCGATTTGTTTTCCGTAATGAAGGAATGCGTCGAGTAAAGAAGTATTTTTACAAACTTTTGTTTAACTTCCTTTGTTCGTTATTTTGTTTACATGTCTGTTTGGGTCAAATCTTACAAGCTGAATTAGAACTATTTTCTCTCATCGTACGGAGAAAAATTGATTTGATTTGTATGTCGATGCATTTTTATAATAAAAGTGAGCTGATACTACGCTCAGGGTTGGCTGCTGACGAAAAAACTCTTCAGTGGTCAACAGCACAAACACAAATTCTTAAAGCTTTTTTAAAAATCAATTATTTGCGGTATAGACTTAATTTTTTGCGTCAGAAGCTTAAGCGTGCTAGCCATGCGCGGGCGAGCACACAAGGTTCTGAGAACATTAGACAAAAGCACAGATAAACAGGGAAAAACTGAACATAAAAATAATGGTTAATGAAATAAGAATACCCCGCAATAATATTTTTTCTGAAATATCTTAATTATAGAAAGTTTTCAGGTGTTTATTAAACACTATGTATAAGCACGTAGCAATGAGTAATGTATACAAAGTTTTACAATGGTGTAAACCAAGCGTGAAATTTCGATCAGTTGTAAACAGCACAGTGAACATACAGCAATAAAATTTCAATCAACATTGCTGGTATTTTAATTGAAGGTTGCCAGCGTTCAACCTGGAGCTATTTGGTTTCATAAAACGGTATTGTTTCAGCCGATTTAAAAGCATTATTGCGCAAATTTTAATCGCCATTGTACTAAAATTTTATCCCGTCATATCCCTGTGATTAAAATTAATAGTGCTCAATTTTTGGATGGAAAATCTAACTGATACGATTTGCTATGATTCATATTTCAATATGACTATACAACTCGTATGGTTGAATCGAAATATCAACGAAAAACCATGATAGCAGTTAGTGCCTATTGCGTTAGGCACGAACTGGTGAATTGATACGAGGAATGAAACCCCTGTATACTACCTACATAATTATTTCTTGCGTGTATGTTTTATTTACACCACTTATCAAATGTTACGTACAATTTGAAATTTTAGTGTTTAAGTCAAAACGCACGAATTTAAATTATATAATAAAAAAATATATTTCCTGAGCTATCTTGACAGGTACAGATTTTTGCCGCACTGGTACGGTCGATATACTACTGCCATAGGAAAAAAAAAAAATAGTAATCACAATATTTCATCAAAAATACGAATGAGTTGGCAAAAAATTGCCAAGATTCTGTAGCAAGTTGCCGTAGCCTTTCCTTTGACGTAAAAATAATAAATAGGCATACTTAGATGTACGAATTTCTCGGCTTTTTACCTCCCTTGAAGTGAATATAATTCGTAACTCCTTGTTCAGCGGTGAAAATAAAGCGTTCTTGTGAAAACACCGCGCATTTTTTATTATTTTTTCTCCCTGTTTAATGTTTCTGTTCCGGAGGTGTGGTGCGGGGTTGCTTGCGTTGAAATGAGTAACGCTACGGTACCTCCGTCCGACCTCCGGGGCCGTAAATACTGACGGAATGAAACCTGTATTCACTTGACGGCTTTCATCACAAAGTAAGGGCATCACAGGCGGCGGCGAAATCTTTAAATATTACTGAGTTCTTGCCTTTTTTCGCAAAAACTTATAATTTAACCCGTATTACCAACTTTATATGTATAAAAACCAACCTCAATTTATTCATTTCTTGAAAGAATGAATCCATTTCGATTTTTAATGACTTTATTAAGAACTTAATTACACAATAAACCAAGAAAAATAGGTAGTATCTACTTTGCTACGACAATTTTATTTTAGTCTATTATAAACATAATTATCTAGAGCGTGCAAAGCTGAGCTGTAAGATGGCGTTCTTTCTAGAATTTAAATATTGATAAACAGGAACTGTCACCGCATTCTATCTAACAGCCACTTAAAGTCCACTGCTGGACAAAGGCCTCCCCTAATTGGCGCCACTTCGACCGGTCCTGCGCCCTCTGAATCCAGCGGCTTCACGCTGTCTTCTTTAGGTCATCAGTCCACCTGATTGGAGGCGACCAGTGCTTCTTTTACCAAGACGTGGCCGCCATTGGAGAACTTTGCGACCCCATCGGTTATCTGTCCTTCGAACCATGTGGCCGGCCAATTCAGTCGCTAATTCTGCGAGTTATGTCGGTCTACCTAACCTAGCGATTTTCATAAAAATCTGTTCAGTAGTATTTCCGTGACAGAGTAACAAATAACCGTACATGTTGACAAATTATCACAATTAGAATATTATTAGGAAGTAGGATTTCTCGTTTAATAGTACCTTACTATTTGTACTATATCAGAGAGGGTTTCCCTTTTTATTTGCATAGCTTGTTCCAACTGTTTATGGGCACTCGCTTGCCAATAAGTGGCCCGTCTACTATTTATACAAAAATTCGCAATTTGACTACTCACAGATATCCACATGCGGTGACTCCAGTACATGATTCTCGTGTCGGATATCGGCGTAAAAAGCACCGTAAAAGCCTTTTGCGGCTTAACCCCTCACTTATTCATAATACCGACCTCGAAAAAATCATTTGCTAACAGGGTTCTGGTACTAAAATTCTGTCTACATTATTTTAAAAATTCAATAGCCTGTTCGTGTATTACGCATGTTTGGGACGTTTGTTCGTCGGTATTCTATTGAATTTAGAATGAGTAAGAAACTGTGAGAATCGAAGCTGACGTGCAATCATCCATTTTTCCTTTTGCAGAGCGAAGATATTTACGCAATTATTGTTTTTCTGGCGCGGTTTGAAGGTGTCTGCAAAGTTGGCGGATTATAATAATTATATACCTACTAGCTCGTGTCTATCGCGGACAAATAACGTGACACGTAATTTATATTATGTATATTAAGATATGATATAAGCTATGAGTTTTCATGTCACGTTTCTTTATAGGTATCTTCCTGGGCCTCCTTAGCTTAAGTCTGTTTTCTTCTCTTGTCTTTTACTTGAAATGTACCCTAGTGTGTTTTTATTAAGGGGTTCTAAAAATAAATAAATCAAACATTATCGTTTTGGTTTATTTAGTAATGAAATAATTTTTTTATTTATACTGTTAAATTTTAAATTATTTTATGCTTGAGTATACATAGAGAATGCAAGTTGCTTTGTTTATTGCTTAAAATTCTATTCAATAATGAGCTACACGAAACAAAAGAGATTAATTATTTGTTCCGCTTATAGAAAAGCTTTGGTATACTTTGAAGAGGTCAGTGTTAAAGAAGTGACTTTTTTATTTTATTCCGTTAAAAAAAATACGCTTATCCTATGAAATGAATCTTCTTTCAGTGTTTTTTTATGTTGAAAAATAGACACAAAAGCAAAGAATGAAACATGAAAATACGTTCATCTATTAGAAATATTACCTGTTATATAAAAAAAGCTTTTACCTGAATTTTAGTTCACAAAACACTATTCGTGATATATTCATAAAATAGGTTTAATAGAGAAAACTTTTAAAATGTAGTTGTGCATATATATTATTATTTTGCATTTAGATACATGCTATCTAAAAATCTAATAACTTTCAATATGTATAGGTTTCAATAAAAAAATTATAGTAATAAGGCGACCCTATCTACCGAGCAAGGTATATTTGGTGCGGGTTTTGGCTGGTATTAACAAATTATCGTATAGTTTGTCGAGATTTTCTAAATTTTAATAAAAAAAAATACACACCTACATACCTAATATAACATATTGTAGATTGTGTATGTTCACTTACATGGAATGTCTTTAAGTTCTTAATCACACAAATGGGACCAAATACTCATACGTTTTATAAATATTCGCAACGGCTGAGAATCCAACCCAGACCCTTGAATATCCAGTTGGGGTCACCATCAACTATACAAAAGAGTCACCAAAAATAAACAGACATGTTTTTATTTTTTCTTTACAACAGGGTCAATCTTTCGAATTAGTATTATTACAGAAATAATTCCGAGTTTATAAAGAAACGAGTGATTCTATTAACTTTCAAGTATACGAGTTCGATGCATTGAGATAGAAAGAAAGATTTATTTTATTAGTTACTGATTTTTGATAGTTGATGAAGTTAGCTTCCTTCTCTCTTGGCAGGCAACGCATTGGTGATGCCTATTGGTATCGATGTCTCCAATGCATCTCATGGTAAGCACGTTTTCCTGCTAGAGATACATAAAAAATAACACATTCATCCATCCATCCTTCGGACGTCCACGGCTAAATATTTTGCGCCACATTAGCGGATCCTGAACCTGCTGTATCCAGCGGATAACTGCTGTCTTCTTCTTGTGCTCAGTTTACTTATTCTGGCCTAATTTAACCTGTAGTTCAATAATATTACGTACCACTGTCAGCCATCTTGATGGTTACGATATTGTAGATTTAACAACTCGTAACCTCGTCTTTTACCAACGCACTATTTGTGATGGAAACAATTGAGTAACAACTACTTATCTATACTAATATATAAAGAGGAAAGATTTGATTTTTTGTTTGCATTGAATAGGCTCCGAAACTACTGAACCGATTTGAAAAATTATTTCACTGTTGGAAAGCTACACTATCCCCGAGTAACATAGGCTATATTAAATTTTAAAAAATTAGGGATCCTTAATAAAAATCCAATAATGTAACCCAAGGTGTAAAAATATGAGAAAACCGAAGCAAAGCCAGGGCGGTTACTCGTAATATATAAATTGATGGTAGCTAGAACATCAAAGCAACAGCCTTCGATCACGTAGCAATATAATGGCCTTTTTAAAAACATTACTATCGAGCAAAATGGGAGAATTTAAAGAAAATACTAATTGACGACACAAAAAAGTAAATGTAAAATTTTTACTTAAAGCGAAAGAAACAAATAATCACCATCAACTAAGTTTATCACATCAAAGGCAATATAACTAACTTAGTTAATATTTAAATTCTGCGGGTTTGGAAATCCATCTAAATGCAAAATGTTCTAGGACATCAGAAATAGTAAAAGAATAGATTAAATTTGCGTATTGGGAACTATAGAATAGTGTACACGCGGTCGGTCTCATTCTCGTAGGTAATTACGCTTAAGGGAGCTTTCAAACACTTCAACATTAAAACCTTTGTATTGTTACGATTTTATTGTAGTTTTTTTGTTCAACCATGTGACTAATTAAATCAAAATTTTAATAAACTGAGTTAATTAAGTTTTGATAGCCTTATTTATTAAAGCAATCGGAGATCAGAACCCAACGAGTAAGGGATTACTTTTTCGCTCGCGACAATCGTAGTTTTTTTCGTAGTCTAGTCTAGTCTAGTTTTGTCATGTTCAGCAACCCTTAAAACTACAAAGTTGTAACTAAGCATATAGCTAACTAGCTAATATACTTATTTATAGCTCTGAAAAAATGTAAGAAGTATCTATATTACAATATTAAATAATCTAAATTTTACTAACAAAGAATAACCGACTTCAAAATTACTCAAAAACTAGATACTTGTCAGATCTCGTTCAAATTTATGTGGGACCACATGAAAAGCACCTGCTTTCGATCAAAAAAAGAATCATCGAAATCGGTTTGCGTGATATTGAGTTATTCGTCCATTTGTCGCGCATACTTAATACAAATTTAAAACTTATATGCTTTTATCATGGATGCCATTGTCAGATCTCAATAAAATTTATATGGGACCACGTGACAGCCACCAGATTTCGATCAAAAAAAGAATCATCAAAATCGGTTCGCCCAGTCCAAAGTTCTGAGGTAACGAACATAAAAAAATACAGTCGAATTGAGATCCTCCTCCTTTTTTTGAAGTCGGTTAAAAATACTTACATACATCCCATATACGTAAAGTGGGGATAAATTTCTATTCTCCCATATCATCATGTGTACCATAGAGTTCATTCAATAAAGTTGTGTTTCCGTCAGTCTATAGACCCTATTTCTCAGGAAGGTGTGGATTAGCAATGTTAAATTTCCAACATTTTCAGTCTGTTTTAATGTTTTCAAGCTGAAGGAAACACGGACCTTTCATACATATTGATTTATTGATCATTAAAATAAGTACATTAATAAAGATTGTCAGACTTCGTCTTATTACGTACCCTAATCCTAATCAGAAACGGCATTGTAAACAAGGAAAAGAACAAAGAGTAATACATTACGTTACGCTACAAATTAGAACGGATCAAATATAATTTTATTTGTAAAACAAGAAGGATGAAACGGAAAGGGTACTTTTGTCATGTTTCCCATCCCTCGCTAAACACTCTAAATATTTTATCGAGGCGAGAGAGAAATATGATAAAGTAGATTTTTCATTTGTTTGAGTTTACTTCTTTGTAGGCATTTGGGTCTTACAAAGGCGTTTGAATGAAATGTAATGCTCATGAGAATATTGAAATATATGGAAAGTCAATATAGTTTTGTAAAGGGGCAAACGCCATTTATTTATTTCTAATAATTGTAGTTATGCCATTTGTGGCTTGAGAAGCAGTTCATTCCTTTCTTCTTTATTTCCTTTTTTTATTTCTTTTTCTGGAAAAGTATAGGTCTGCTCGTTTTTCAGCAATTACTTAATTATAGTTTTACTAGACTTCCGCCCGCGGCTTCAAGCGTGGAAGAGTGGTGTCACATACATTTAAACTTCCAAATCATCCCACGGGAACGTATAACCGGTATAAAACCTACCCTATTATTTAAGTCGGTCTGTCTGCCAAAATTCATCTTAACACGTGCAACGGTTATCGCGTGATGCTAACACAAACGTGCTAGGAAGCGCTCATAGCCCGGCGGCTTGCGTCGATCCTATGTGATCGACGAAGTTAAGCAACAGCGGGCGCGGTCGGTAGTTGGATGGGTGACCGCTAGTGGCAAACATTTCTTGAGCGTTTCCGTGCTTCGGAGGGCACTTAAAACCGTCGGTCCCCGTTGTTATTATTAGATAACAGTCGTTAAGCCATGTCGGAGGCCCTCGGGCGGTTTGAAAACTTCCGACACTCGGGTTGGCCACTAACCCCTCCACCAATCCGCACTGGAGCAGCGTGGTGGAGTATGCTCTAGGCTTCCTCAAGAGGAGAGACCCGTGTCCAGTAGTGGGCCATTAATGGGTTGAAGGCAGCTAACCCAAACATCCAAACATCTTCACAAACAGCAACATTTCGCAGTAATTCCAGCTAGAAATGTAAATAATGGCCTATTCCCGCAGATGTTACTAGCAAAAGCATCGGGAACTAAATGCAGTAACACGTTAGCTAGAATCGTTGCCGATGGACTACACCGGGGTTTCTAATGGGAACGAATCCATTCTCAAAAAGAGAAATCTATTTGCAAGCTGTCGGCTCAAAAAGATTTCATTTTTCCTTTTTGACCGCTTTGCTCGTTACGTTTATCCGTGAAATTTAATTTACCTAGTGGATAAGCATTTGTTTGAAGTAAACTCAAGGGAGTGCTTAAGAGATTTTATGTTAGAAGTTAAACGTTAATATGCATGTCATATGGTACTTATGTGCGGGCGTAAGATCGTTATGGAAATTAAATACGAACTTGTTAACACTTTCAAGCACGAATCAAAGATATGTTTATGCAAACTAGACGATCTTCGTGTGTAAGTAATATTACTTAATGCCCCAACTCCAAGTTACTAACGGTTACTATAATCACTCTTTCATGAATCACCATACAAATTCGGTACTAAGAACATCTTATGCATTATATTGTACGACAATAGGATACACAGGTATCCTACCCCTTCCTTGCTCATTACTGTGTCTACCTAAATTTAATGTTGTCTGGAAGAGATCGCTCTATAGCAATAAGACTGCCTTTTGTATCAAATGTATTCAATTTTATCCGCCTCGTGATTCCAACATCGTTCTGCTCATCATTGATCATTGAAATTATCATAATAGAAGTATTATTAAATGTTATTATTAAATTTATCTTCAACATGCTACGTAATAAAGATGCAGAGTATACTCAGTATATTATATTCCGGAAATAATGTGACGTCAAGTTGATATAATTTTTATAAGAAAAGCAATTTTCCATCTGGCTTATTTTATTTTACTTTTGCTCACTGTAAAGCTCCTAAAATTCTCAACATTGTTAAAAAGATCTTAGTTACACATGAGCTACTTAGATAGATCTATTTTGAACAAAAATAGGAAAAATAGTTAATAAGCTGACAAAATATAAGCAGACGCGCTTAACGGCAACATATGTATACTCTTAAAGCAATGCCGACATGTTGTCTGTCACAAAAGAAGAGGGAAAAAAATAGAAACAAAAAAGTTAAAGAAAGAAAAGAGATAAAATAATAAAGAGCAATAAAGAATTACATAAAATAGGAACATAAAAAAAATTTAAAAACAAAATAATATTATCAATGTAACAATCTCTTTGTACAAAGAAAACTATTGCGTCAAAAACAGAGCACATTATTTTGTTTCTCAAAAGGTTTGTAACTTTGAGGACGAACATAAGGGTTTATTGCTTTAAATATTCAAAACGTGGAGTACTACGGAGGATTGTCAAGTTGTTTAAGTGAAACAATTCTTGCCTCTTGACGTTGCCTGGTACTGCTTTACCAGATATGGGACTTACGCCCCAACTCAGAGTCACTAACGGTTACTTTTATGTCTTTCATAAGTACAGAATTTGTATGGTGATTCTTTACTAAGGAGCGATTAAAGTAACCGTTAGTGATTCTGAGTTGGGGCGTTAGAGTTTGTTCAATTAATTTGATGAGACATATTATTGATATAAGTTTTATAGAAAAAACTAATAAAAGTCATGTGAATATAAAAACCTATTCAATAAATTGAAATAAATAATAAAATTAAAATTAAATATTAAACTTATATTATACTTATTTTTTCTAACACACATATTTACTGACAGAGCGTCAAATAAAATGCCGATGAAAACAAACAACATGCGATTTAATCTGAGGAACGAATAAAAATTTGATTGTATTTGCGTTGTATCTAACCGTTTTTATATTTAACATGTTTATTATTTCAAAACAAAAAAACCTTGCTTTTTTCCTATGCTGGCAAGGCATCAGTGATGCCATGTATAGTGTGAATTATTACAAGTACCTTGCGAGTCTAGTATTGATTGATACTATCAGTATGGTACGAGAACTTTAAACAGACGACCATCGCCGCGCCAAGGATCCTGGGTTCGATTCCCAGCGCGGAAATCTGAATGATGACTTCCAATTTCTGTTCTTGGTCTGTTTTTCTGTTGTCTTTGTGTGTTGTCCATGGCACCCACTACCACGGCCTATGAGTGTGAAGCGTTATTTCAAAGTTAAAGTCAAAGTCAAAATATTTTATCCATACAGATATCACTGATAAACTTATGCTCCTCATATTTTTTTTTAATCTACAAGGTTTTCGAAAAGGTGCTTTGTCATGAAGGAGAAGAAAAGTCGTAAGAAACTCCTCAATTTGTTTATTTCTTTTGCTTGACGAAGCTTTAGGACATAGCTCACAATTATTAGAATATCTGTAGCATTAATTTGTAATTGTATATTACCTGGCATATTAAACATATTTCTATTAGAACAAGAACAAATCCTGACTGTGTCGATAGTACGTAAATCATTTCAAGAAACAAAAGGACGAAAATTCAAAAAAGATGAAATACGAGTTTGCAGAATTTACGAAATGGCTCAATTTTCTGTTATGAAAAATCAGTGCAATAACTTAAATATTCTTGAATTCGTTCGTCATTTCGACGGAAACTATACGTACCAACCTGTTCACGTTTCTCTTATAGGAGTCATAAATTTATGAGTAAAAGTTGATTTTCATTTAAAATTTACTATCAACTCGATTCCATTACAGTTTTAATAAAGCTATTTGTCCACGTTTTTCCCGTTTTATTAAATTATGCACAGTACTGGCCTGTTTAATGAAATTACGTGTAGCAATAACAGCAATCAGGGCGGCAAAATACGACACCAACCATCGAGATATACGACTCCGGGTAAATTAACCAATTTCCAGCGTCCATTTACCTCTTTACTGACTGGTTTCACTCGCTAAAGTTTCATTGCAGGCGACGGTTTTTTTTTTAATTACACAAGCCAGAAGTGTGTTCCACCACGCTTCACCAGTGCGGATAGGTGAAGTATTAGCTAAGCCAAGTCTGGGAACTTCTTGCCAGACTTCATGCCCTTAGCCAACACTTCCAAGTCGCCATAGCATCTCAATTTCTTTAATTGATCGATCACGCATTTCTGAAATAATTATAGCTAAAACAACATCAAAATACATGTAATTCTACTGTGAAGAAGATTTGTTATGGTAAAAAAAACATCAGAGCACAGTGTCTACAAATACTCAGGCGTTCAATCTCAATCGTTAAAAACAACGTGTGACATCTCATTGTTGACCCACCATGCCCCTGGCCATACCCTTGGTGGTAGGGTGGGACTCAACCAGTATGGATGTGACCTAGGGTACTTATGGTATTTATGTATATCTATTATGGATATAGTTTATTCTGCCACAAAGCAGTACACCTGTCACATATTCCTGCGACTAATCACAAAATAGTCCAGTATTTCTTTTAGATTAATGAAATATGAAAAACTTCGTTTAACTTAGCAGTATTGTTTTCACGTCACTAAATAATATTTCTCGCTGAACTGAATTTTTTTGTCAACTCAAAAGCACTATTGTTAAGCAGTTCGACTCTCTAGCCTAGTTGGTAGTGTGCCTGCGGGTCTCGGGTTCGATTCCTGGCCGGAGCAGATATTTATGTGACGGATGAATATTTGTACTCGGGTCATGGGTGTTATTGTGATGTGGTATGTATCGTCCATGCCACCCGCGACACAGGTAAAAACCTACTGCGGGGGTGTAAAAAAAATGTTCTCTGGCTATATATATCAGTATGGATTGGTTGTTTCCATCAATAAAAAATAGTCTGCTTTAGACAACAAAAAAAATTAGAACAGATTTATTTACCAACATTTCAGCTTATTCGAATGTATTCTCAAATATTCGCTGCCACACGAAATAACATCACGAATATCATTTAGTGTAATTTCGCTAGTAACAATCACGGAGCGTTGATCGTTAGCGTTACACTTGGAGTACAAACCGTCTGCAAGGCGCGAAAAATTATTTCCAAATTGCTCGAGTCCAACCCTATATTCGAAAATGTTACGTGAATGTTGAAGAAACTTGTTTTATTCCCACATTCCCCTATTCGGAAACCATATGTGATTTCCGTAACATTGTAACTAAGATGAAGTACAGTTTCTTCAGTTAAAAACGCGTAACACCTTTTTACTTTGTTTCAAATTTGAAAAATGATCTGTCAATCTATGTATTAATGAAATAATAAGCTTGTCTATATAAGTGCGTATTTCTCATGAAATTTACTATAAAGACGAATGTAATAATTTACGATTTCCACAAAAATTATCTACGAAAAAATCCATTGATGAACTTTTTGCAACCTATCACATCAATTTCTGCCACAGGAATCGAACCCAGGACCTTTCATTTCAAAGGTTAACTAAGTCATGGAATAATACACTAAATAAAAGGTTTTTTAAAATTGAATTTGTTTAAGGTAAAGGACAAGGTTTTCACTAAGCTCTATTGTAGATACGCTAAGAGATAGGAAAATCTTGTGAAACTGGATGCATGGCATCGCTATTCTCCAAGATGACAGCTCCTTACTCATTACCGTTAACAAAGGGTTGAATTCGATTTACATTACATCATAGTATGCCATTGTTACGCATAGACGCTTGAAGTTTACGTCTTTCCTTTAGTGCCATAGAGCATTTATTGCGTTCAATTTTATCTTCATCCTTCTCTTCTTTAGTTTAATGTTTAATGAGCAAATAATACATGACATTTTATGATTTTCATGTATTGTTTTCTTTTCTTGAATCAAGTACATTTCTTGTACAGCTGTGTTTAAACCTTAATTTTAGATAATCTATAATTGTTTCATTTTTGGAACGAAGTTCCTTATCCCGCGTTGCGAAAGGGGGCTAGGCGGAAAATTTGGTAACGAAAAGTTGTAACGACACTTTTTGCCGTCGTTAGTCGTTACAACTCGTGCGGCGTCGTTACATGTCATGCGGCGTGCGCATGTTTCTCTGTCTGTCTCTCTCTCTCTCTCTTATAGAAAGCAAGCCAGATATTTTCGTTTCTTGCAGTAAGTACTAGGATAGAAAAAACATGCAAGCGAGTGTGTCACCTAGTAGCTAGGTGAACAAAGCCGATGAGAAATTTAATACCCCAGATTTGTTTTGGCACACTTGCTGCATGTTTTTGCTATCCTAGTAGTCCTAGTACTGACTGCAAGGAACTTCGTTCCATCCGGGTGTCCCTTGACACCTCTCAAGTTTTTTTTATTACAATGCTTCCATTTTGCTTTTTGTTTATGATGTTTATACTTATGTGATAGTATATTAATTGTCCAAATGCAATAAGTATGTAATTTCAAATATAACAATCATCTGTGAATTATTTTTTTTTCTCTTTATTTTTTAGAGGGGTCTTGTCACTTTTGTGACTATGTCACCCCCATAAGGTAACCCAAATGATAAAAAGATATTAAATACAATATTTAACTAAAACTAATATTATTTCACAATATTTGTCTATATAATCTGATCAGTCAAATTGAAGAAATCTGTGAAATTGAAGAAATAAATAAATTACATGTCTTAAAACCAAACACATTGGAGATGCTAACTAAGCCGATAAAGATATTTTCATCAAACAAATACAAAGAAAAATACCTACATAGTGGCTGTACACATTAAGCTCATCCGCAGTGGAATACTTGTAAAGCCGTGCAGCTGGGAACAAATCGAATGCTTTTAAACAAAATACAAAATCCGATGAAGTGCTTATGGAGATACAATATTTAGAAGAGTTGTAAGGGTAAAACAATACTTTTTACAGTAACGTTTTGTTACTTATTTTAATATTTGCAGAACATACAAATAGAGGATAGATTAAGTGTACTTGTTTGTAAATTAACCGTTCGTATTTTATATACGTTTGTACAGTTGTAGATAAGGCTGTTGCATTATCTTTATCGTACTTTATGTCTTAAAACAAATTCTGCTTTTCTCGTATTTGTTTTACCAGTGAATCCCGTGCTTTACTCACTATTTAAACTTTACCTACGGACCTGAAAAAAAGACGGACGTAACCTCGTCAAATCAAGAGTGAAGCATAGCAATGGCCACCCGCTTACCATGTGTGCGTAATTTTTTATTCGCGATTGAAGCAGTGAAGTGTCAATGTGTGGGTGTGTGTACTTGTATGAATAGAGAGTTGGTATTACTGTGGGTGCTTCACTGAATTTGTTGTTGGGATTACGTCCGTCTTTTTTTTAGGTCCGTGGCTTTACCACAGAAGAAATAATAGTACTTATAATTTTACTGTATTTCAAACAATACGTGTGGGGTGTATCTATTCTAGGATAGGTCTTCAAAAATGAAATTGAGGTTTCTAATATCATTTTTTTCTAAACTGAATAGTTTGCGCGAGAGACACTACCAAAGTGGTAAAATGTGTGTCCCTCCCCCCCCTGTAACTTCTAAAATAAGAGAATGATAAAACTAAAAAAAAATATGATGTACATTACCATGCAAAATTCCACCGAAACTTGGTTTGAACGAGTTCTACTAAGTAGTTTTTTTAATACGTCATAAATCGTAAACTGCAATTTACATTTCATTCAATCAACTCAAATATAAAAACCCTAAAAAAAACTTGCTGCTACGGAACCCTTCATGAGCGAGTCAGACTCGCACTTGGCCGCTTTTTAATCATTTTAAGTTTAAACCATAAAAATATCCATGTAATAACAGGCTATTACTTTAATTTATAAGCAGTATTGGCTAGTCATTATGTTGTTTCCATTTTAATATTTTCCTATCTCGTTTTTCCACTAAGTTCCATTAAGTTAACTAGGTACCATAATTTGCCTCGTTGTAAAATGCTCAAGATAGCTTACCGAAGCTGCTGTTGACAACTTTATCTGCTACATTTTCTTTGAAAATACGCATTACTGTAGTATTAACCATATTTTTTCTAAAGCATTTTCTATTAATACAAATGACACATCTTACAATTTAAGTCAAGCAAATGTTTGTAAAATATGATATTTCAAAGTTCATTTTCGTGTCAAATTCTATAAAGTACTTCCAAATGATTTTAGTTAGTTTTTCGACGCAAAATAAACAATTTTATTAATTTTAACTTTCATATAGAGTAATATTGTTACCAATACAGCTCTATGTAATTTATACTGGTTTAGTTAGAATCATAATATGACCCGAATCTCATTCCTAAAAGTTGTTTGTAAAAGTCGTTTTATAAACTACAGTTGTTTATTTTCAATATTAATAGTCCACAAAATGCGTAGAGCTAATTTATAAACACCTTACAAAAGGTCATTAAACCCTCGCTTTACCGTAGTGGCATTATACTAATTTATAAAGCCCCTTTCTTCATTTTATTTCCTTCTAACTGTACCAGCTGTCATTATTATACGATATTGTTTAACTTTTTTGTAGCAGTTCTTTTTAATTGTTATAAATCATAAAAATATGATTTTAAAATATTTCGTTTTTCGTTTCGGTTATATTCTGTTATATTCGGTGATATTTGGCGTTTGATTTCTATAAATATTTTTTTAATTGTTTTTTTTATATAGTAAAGTAGTATTAAAAGTTTTTATCAATTTATTCATTTGAAATAAGATCATTTAATAATAATTGTTTTAGCTCATTTAAACACAAAAGTGTTATTATTTTAAACACCTTGTATCTAAAACTCCGTTTCCCAAGACTAAGATTGACACTCTTTACAATTTAAATTACTTGCCCTCTTAATTCAACGCCTCGAAAAAAGCGTAGATATTTTCGCGTTTTTCTTACCAAGATATCCAACTTCTAAGAAGGGTTTTACGTCATTTGGATAAATTGCTTATATCCATTAGCTAATCCTGAGATTCTTTTCAAATGTACAAAGATTAAGTGACATTTTATTACACAAACAGATTTGGAAGTGAGTGACATAAATATAAAAATATGACATATTTTGTGAAGACGAAAACGTACGACGTACTCCACATTTAATTAAAAAACAAATGAAATTAAACTTTTACTAACAATAACATTAAGAACACTTTGCTACATTTGGATTAAGATCATCATCATCATCATCATCCTGCCCATTTCCCAATTTTATTTGGGGTCGGCGCAATATGTTTTCCTTTTCCACACTTCCCTATCAGCCGTCATCTTTACACTAACTCTCTTATCTTTCATATCATCTGTAACACATTTTAAAATTAATTAAATTGTAAAGATACAAACAATAATTTTATTTTTTTTATTTCTATTTTTACAAAATAATTATGGCTAATACCTTCTCCTTCTATTTAATAATTGCATGCAGTATACATCATTAATTGTAATGGCACTAAGCTAAAATCTCTTGTTATCTTGAAAATATGTAAATGTAAAAGTGTACATTATGTTGGTGTCCAATGAATCGATAAATAAAACAAAGTTTGTGTAGGTATGTGTTGAAACCACCCAATTTTCGAAAAGCGTTTGATATATATTAATAATGGCCGTTTGTTTTGGTAGAATTATTGGTCAGGTATCAATACATTTTTATAATAATTGTGACCTAATACTACGCTCCAGTTTGGCTCCAGAAGAGGGATCTCCTTGACGTATAACATTACGAACATGAAATTTTAATTATAATAGCTCGTTCTAAACTTCATCAAAACCACATCAAAAACTTATTACTGCGCTCAAGGATGGCTGGACTCCACACTAGAAATCTTCTTAGCGGCCAACAGTACAAATCCAAAATTATAAATGCTTGTTTTTGAAAATATTTTTTAAACATTAATTTTTATTACTTTACTATACATGAGTCAAGTTAAGAATTAAAGACATTCTCAGAAAATCTCTAACCAACCTCAAATAGCACAACGGTCCCATTTGAGCTCGGTTGGATCGCCACTCCTAAGAGCTGAGATGGAATGTTTCAATTGTAAGCGTCGCGCAATCCCATCTCGGGAATACTGGATTAAAACAGCTTGTGTCAGAGTAGTATGGGCAAAGTTTTTGTGAAATTATTGGTGTTTGTGAAGTTTGTGGCGAAAGGAAGAGGATTTTTATGTAAATCTATAAACGTCGTACACGTAGGGAGGTAGTTAAGCTGACAAGCAAATTGACCTTTTTAAAAAACAATGTGTAGGACTGCGCAAACTTAAAAGGCGATCACTAGACGTAGTTAAAAAAAACACTTGTTTCAACTCAAATCTCTCGGAATGACATCAGTTTTAATTTTTTTATCATTTAATTCACTTGTTATGCGCCAGGATTGCTTATCAGTGCCGCAACATACTTAAACATATCAGCATGAATAGCCGATTCTCTACTACCATTCAAATATCCTCAGAATTAAACCAAAACAGAACCCAGTCAATTCCATTAGGTACTGGACGCCGCAACCTTGCCTGTTGTTCACCAGGGTACATCACGAGCAGAGGAGGTCGTCTTGCACTCAAGGATAAATGAAGAGTATGAAGTTCCTTATATCCCCAAAAATTCTAGTAGCTAAAACGTGTCGACAAGCGACGCTTGTCAGTGTTCACCGACGTACTTAACTAGACTATAGGGAAAGCTTACATGTTAAACTGGTACCTGGTAACTGATATGGTAACTGAAACACGTTACAAATATTGATATTAAATGTCGAATAAGGATGATACCAATAAGCTGGTAAAAAAAATCAGGTTAGTCAAACTAGGTAGGCGGTAAAAAGCCTAATGAACTTCAGCAGTGATCTGGCGCCATGGCCTCATCCATTGTAAAGAAGAATTTACAAACAACTCTAACTATATTGACTTGCTAATTGGTTAGTTATTGAAATTGACAAAAAATTAAGTGCAAATCTGTTACCTGAAAGCTATTAAGGAGCATTATCTTCTACTAAGAATTACTTAAATATGAATGCTATACTGAAATAATGCAGAGTATTAGAAATTACTTGGAGCGATTATTTGAAACAGCAAAGCTATTTAATAATAAATAATCATGTAATGGATGGCGTTATGAATCTGAAACGATGTATAATATTATAACTGATTATAATGAAATCCACCGAGTTTAATATTAACATACTTGCACTGGCTAAATATAAATGTAAAGAGGAAACGACGTAAATAATCATCTTACGATCTTTACGATGGCATTTGTATATACTAAAAATTAAACACTCTTAAAATCCGAAGAATTTACCGCTTAATATTTTTAGCCCTCCTTTTTAATTGAGCAACATTTTCGTAAATTACTTTAACATATTTACTTCTCTATTTCTGCGAAGTGTCGTCATTAGGTCACTTCATCGTAATGTCGTGTTATGAGCACCCAGATTACTGTTATTTATGCGATATCGTCATCTAAAACTTGATTAATTAACAAACATACTAATGTATACTACGACAGTGTTTCCGCTTTGCTAATATATTCATATGAATGCACAGGCACAGCACTATAAAATCTGATCCGAAGCTAAATATAAATATTCATGAAAAAATGGAAATGAAAAAAGTCTCTTCGAACTGAAATTTAGATCAAATTTATTGCACTGATAGTATCGATAAAACAGAAGCCGTGGTTGCTTAGTTGAATATCAGTATTGTAATTAATATTTAGAATGAAAGGGGGAATGCTTCACCGTAGACGACACGCCGACCAATGTTGCTTGTAGGGGTTGCTCTACAAGAGAAGAATAAAAAATAAAAAAATAAAAAAATCTCTGAACATATCTAACAAACATAGTCATACTTCAGCTATCAAACAAAAAAAAACTTTATCAAGAATGGTCTATTACTTTAAGATTATTGAATTGGAGTGATTAAAAAGGATTTAAAAAGAGTTCTCCTGCTTCAAGGTCAGCGTTGCATTGGCGACTCCTTTAGTGTTGCTCTGGTAGGCGACTGATTTCCCTTAGCCATTCAGGCTAGAAAAAATCTCGACAATAGTTACTAGTATGACTAGTCTGCCTACCAACAATTACTGCCCTACTATCCTCAAACGACTCTGGGATGGGTTTTCATTTTTCGGTTCGGCAGAAGAGCCAGTTTAATAGCCGAGTCACGTATGCATGTTTGTTGACTGGTAATTCTCAATTCAACTGTCAGTTCTCAAATAGGAAGTAGAGACTTTTACTAACTTCATTTGGGCAGAATATTCGACTGCCTTTTAAATTCTTTCCATTGAGAAGACATTTAAATACACATGAATAATTACTAATGTAGCTAATTTAATATCATGACTAATTAATTTCACAACACAACTAAATTGATATTGTAGCCACTTATCACCGTACATTGAGCTAATTTAGTTTCAGTACCACGACTAGAGGCGTTCAAGCAAGTGCACTTTAATTAGGTAGTTGCTGTAACAGGTGCAAGCTCCCAGAGGTATTACACGACACGGAGCAATTTCAATACTCTGTTTGGGTTGTCATACGTTATCGACGACGCATTACATAATATATTGTTATTTAATTTATAACTAAAGCATCATTGTATCTATTTTTAACCGACTTCAAAAAAAGGAGGAGGTTCTCAATTCGACTGTATTTTTTTTTTATGTTTGTTACCTCAGAACTTTGGACTGGGCCAACCGATTTTGATGATTGTTTTTTTAATCGAAAGCTGTCATAGCTGGTGGCTGTCATGTGGTCCCACATAAATTTTATTGAGATCTGACAATGGCATCCATGAGAAAATCACATGTCGTAAGTTTGTGTTAAGATGTGCGCGACAAATTGACGAATAACTCAATATCACGCCAACCGATTTCAATGATTCTTTTTTTAATCGAAAGCAGGTGCTTGTCATGGGGTCCCACATAAATTTGAACGATATCTGAAAAGTAGTTTTTGAGACTTTGAAGTCGGTTATTTTTTGTTAGTAAAATTTAGATTATTCAACCAATGCCTTAAATAACACTCCATGCAGTGTCGGCGTATAGAATACTCATGTCGTGGGTACCCGTATCAAAGTGAAACCGGAAAAAGAGTAGACGTACTATATTAATATTATACCTAAATCTAAAAATTTAAGAGAACGTTTGTTGCTTTGTAACCAATGATATTCAAAAAAATATAGATACGTTATGCCCTTACAAATCACCAAAAAAATCTGTTCCGAAACGAGCTACAACACACACACACTTTTATCTTTTGTGTCACTACACCAATCACATTGGTATAATACACGAGGGCATTATAACGCTGTACATATGTCAAATGTCAAGTACTTCTGACAGCAACAAAAGCGTGCGTATCGTCTTGTATTGACAGAGCGACTACGAGCAGAACGATCAATAGCCTGTTCTTACGCTAAAATACGCTAAAATAATAATAATACGTAAAATAAAATTTTATATAGAAAAGAGAAAAGATTAAAGATTACTTACTCGAAGATTATATAATATATTATTATCCTATGTAATTTTCTACTATTTAGGTTGTCTGGAAGAAATGCTGCTTAGCAATAAAACCACTGATTGTTTTATTATTATTATATTATCTTTTTATTGTATTGAAATTGGTAAACAATAAAAAATATTTGTATTTGTATTGTACTTCATTTTCACAAATCAGCAGGTAGTAAGTAAATAAAGTTTATAAGTATGTAAATATTTTAATAATAAATTATGGTAATAAATAAATAAATATCAAACTAACCTAATCTTAAGGATATCATCACCAGAACTCACCCTGTTCAGCTGTCAAGTAAGTAGAAACAGAATGATAAACTCATTGACCCGAAAACCCAAGAACAGTTTCTGCCCAGTAATTATTTAGTTGGAGCAAACATTTCGACTAATCTAAAATCTACGAGGTACCAAGCAAGATAAATGATGATCTCTGCTGTCTGGAAATGCAATGTAAATTTAATTCCACAATTTGTTTAGTTACAATCTTTGCGATTCGCCGCTCAGACGTAGCGTAATAGATTTAGTCCGGCTACACGGGAAAAAGGTTGTCATGGCTGAGGAAAACGGGGAAGATAAAAAAACAAAAGTGAGTTTTATAGTTGCGATCAATTTAAACGGGTTCGATTTTCAAATCAATTGATCATTATAATCATTCAAGTGTACAAAATGTTTCTTACAAAGTCGTGCTACATTTGATCAATAATAAAATTAACTGACTGAATAGCATGAAAATCATTCGAAAAAAAAAACATAGTTTTTGATGTCAATGAATGATAAATAAGAATTTAAAATTTAATCTGGATGGAAAAAATATCCACAGATTTTTGTAATTTCTTAAAGACAATGAAAACAAATAAATCCATTCGTTAGTTTCCGAAAATCGAAAGTCCATAAACGAACCTGATTGTTTCATCAGAAAATAAATGGCGTACGCTATAGTTACATTACAACAGCTGAGGACTATCCCGCGCGATGCGTAAGTCACATCGCGACATTTAGGGATGAAAATTCCAGAACGGACGGATAAGAATTTTGTTAAATATAAGTTAATGAAGTTAACCTTTATAGTCTTTGTATTTTTAACTCTATGTATATCTATATTTTTTGTCACGTAAATATATGTTTTCAGACAAAAAAGAGCAAAAGCAAAAGAGAATCGGATCCAGCTTTGGATGATGAAATCAAACAATTCAAGCAGAACCTTCTCCAAACAGTTCAAAATGCAGAGTAAGTAACCTTGTCATTAATTTACCATTCTCTGGACAAATGTTTTTCAACGAAAGCTGGCATTTGATAATTAATTTAGTCTGGGTTAAAATAGACCTTGAAGGCAATATTATTTTCCTAATTTTGTTTTACCTTTAAGAGGCTCTTATAAACCACTTTCGTCGTCTGAATAATTTTATTGAGAGCTGACTGAAAGAATCTTGACCTAAAGTTAGTCGTAGTTTGGCTATGACAAATTGTGTTTACCTTTGATGTTGCAAGGCCTTGAAAATAACTGTTTATGTATATTACTTATAGAATTTACTTTTTTATTCCTGACCCTGATTACTACAATCATTGTTGTAAATGACTTAATTTTTTTCATAAGTTTAGCACTGCATAGACGTTGTTATAATAATTATAGTTAGTTACATTATATAGACGTAAATGGGTAAGGTGGAACTAGTTTACATCCGTAACTGAAATTAAATATCATCCAGTGCTAACCGATCGGCTTTGTAGAATCCGGAATAGAAAAATCCTGGCACTTTTGTTTTATCCTTTGAAAGTATACCACAAGAATGCAATATTGGCTTGGACCAAAGGATTAATAGAGTCTCTCACGCCCCGAAATTGTGTGCCCGAAATTTTAAATTCTTCTGAATTTTTAGGGGAGATAGCATTCTATCGGAAAATGCGAATGAAATCTCCGTACCCCAGCCGACAAGATCTCGATCAGCATCGAAAGCGCGCGAGGCTTTGTGCATACCACCCAATGTCTTAGCTGAACTCGACGAATCCAAAATATTTGAATTGAAAGAGGTAAAAGCAAATACTTTAGATTTATGCGATTCTTTGTTGATATGGAATAAAGTGTTTACTTCGTAAACGAATAGAATAATAATTCAGTTGTAGATGAGTGGCAATTTGCAAGCTTTTACCCTCTCGCTTCTTTACTGGTCGACAACGCATAGGTATTACTAATGTATGTACATGGGCAACGGTGGCCGCTTACCATCTCTGAATAACCAATTTGTGATATCGAACTTTTTTAATAAGTACGAATGAACTATCAGATAACAATAACTAATTAAAAATTGTAGGCTTTTCTACTCTTCGACTTTGACGGCGATGGCTGCATCGATCATAATGATCTGCGTGCTACTCTAGTGAGTCTCGGGGAGAAGATTGACGAACAAGCAGTCAAGAACATGCTTTCTGAGGTAAGTTCTTAGATGAGATGTTTCTCTTACTTCCCGAAGGTTGACTGGTAGAGAATGTTTTTTAGCAATAAGTCCGCCTTTGTACCTCTTACATTTTTGTAATTTCAAAAGTTTAAATAAATAAATAAATAAGTTCATCCATTATAGTAATCGCAGTATCTCGCTGCACTCGTTGAGATATTGTGTGCTCACTTACACTTAGACCTTAGATCTAATTGCGTGGTCTATTGGCAGATGAGAAATTGAAAAGGTGAATCTGATCTGGTTGAGACCAATCTGTAAAGCCTCGAGCACAGGCGCAGAGTAGCCAGCCTCTCGGTTTTCTACAGGGCACATTTCGGAGAGTGTGCAAAGGAATTGTTTAAGATAATTCCCCCATCCCCGTTACTCCGTCGAACGACATGACGCATGGCAGGTATCCATGCTTATATCGTGAACATCCCATTGGTACAGACGACGCGGTTTGCCTCGTCATTTGTTATGAGCACCGCAAAGGATTGGAAAGCCTGCCTACGTCCGTGTTCCCACCCGCATATGACGAGGATGTCTTCAAGAAAAGAGTAAAATAGGTTTTTACTAAGTTAATGCGCTTACCATCCTGGACCACATCAACACTTACCATCAGGTGGGATTGTGGTCAAGCATTAACTTATTGTAAGTAAAAAATAACAATCAAATTGCACATCAAATAACTTTGGGCATTGTTACAAAAATAATTTACGGTGTATTTTGTTTTGATAGTCGTACTTTTCGTTGGTCTTATGATAAGTGTCTCAGAGGAGACGGTGACCGCATACCATCAGGTGTGATTGTTTGCTCATATCATTTGTCAGCTATTTACCACAATCCAAATCTAGAGGACATTCATATGACATTATTCATTAAATGCATAAGTGATCAATGAAATATTGTGATCTTCCTAATTCTATCGCGTGTATAAAATTAAGTACAAAATGAAGGATCATACGAGAATTAAAATTTATTTCCTAAGCATCGAGCTTAAAATATAGTATTAGTTTTCTTTTTCTGATGAAATTTAATTTTTCGTCATGGGGATCGTATGACGTAATCAATCCATTAGTGGCTTTCCGATAATTATTTTTCACGCCCTATTGGTTCGAATGATTTTAATTATTTTTTCCAATTAATGCACTGCGCTTTTAAATATCCGCATTATAACACGTCTACTGCTACCTCGTTTCGGATATGACGTAGGTTAAATTGATAGCCCAATGGTTTGAAAGATAAATTTCCGTAAGCAGGACCTAGTTTACATTTATCACTATTGCAATTTTTTATTTTTCTTTTGTTATTAAGATTATTGCTTGAGTCAGTTACCAACTCTTCATTATCATATCATTGTTTTCCATCTGGGGCTTAAGAGCTAGTGCTTTCTTTCTTTCTTGGTCAGCAATATACCAGAGGTGATGCTAGTGTCTTTGGGTGATGATAAACACTTACCTTCAGGTGGAGCGTCTGCTCGCCTGTTGGCTATTTACATAAAAAATGTGCGATTTCCTAAGTTTTTCAAATTACTAATATTATTGAAATTAAAAACACACGCGGAAACATAAATATTGTAAAAATTCCTCATAATAGTCTTAAAAGTATATGTAAAGTTTGTTCTTTCAGTCTTGGGATTTTCAAAGATAAATTTAACTTTAGGTGACTTCACAATTTAATGTATATTACAGATTAGTACCGTTTCATATAACTAGTTGTTTTTTGTTAATACAAAGATACAAACACACAAGATACAAGATGTTTACCAACAATGACCTTTCCAGTCAGTACTTTTAGTACTAAAATTCTTGACAATAATTACATATTTCATTTCGATAGCAGCGCTACGGTGTAAAATTCTTTAATTTTTAAACAAATCTGTTAGAATTACTTCATCACACCGTTAACGAAGATTGTTTATCGTTAGTTTAGGAATTTATGACGTAAGTGTGTGTTAATATTGGTTAAATATAGGCAATCCACCTGTTGACAGAAGATTTGAAAGAAATATTACTGTTGATACGGTTTTTATTAGCCGATAATAAGTAAATTATTTCTTGAACTACACAATGACTTTAGGCCAAATGAAAAAGGTAGACGGGTTTATTGTAAATAGTCATTGTATCACCGCCTCGCGCCTGCAGCCCCCCGCATAGTTAGTCTTGGTTACACGCACGGGTACACACACGCGTTAGGTCCGCATATTCATTTAAGTACATTTATAATTACTAGCTGCCCAGACAGACAAAAAAAGAATTAGGGGTGGACCACCCTTAACATTTAGGGGGATCAAAAATAGATGTTGTCCGATTCTCCACCCTAGCCAATATGCACGCTAAGATTCACGAAAATCGGACGAGCCGTTCCGGAGGAGTTCAACTTCTAACACCGTGACACGAGAATTTTATATGTACATATGTATATTAGATTTTCTGAGTCCTAACGTAAACTTATATTTTTACCTTTCCTATTAAATATATTAAGTACATCCTATTGGTGTGTTTGTGTGTGACTGAGTCAGAAATATACATATATTCTATATCAACTACGGCTCCGTCTATTCTTTATCACTTCTCTATAAAACTAAGACTCAATAGTCATAGTTACCAATAGAAGCCAAACTATGCCAGAGGAGTTTCGATATTGTTAATATCCATTGTCTTGGCCTTGAATAAAATGTATGCCAATAATAATGCCAAACCTAAAAAAACGATCCCGATTTTGACGATTTTGACGACGTTATTTTAATATTACAAACAAAAACTCCAATTTTATTTATTTGTATAGATGTATAGATAACTGGCAACTTATGTAATTTATATTAAAGCAATAGAAGCTATTTGAAGACGTTAATTTATTTTCTTAATCATGCGGCCATTAAAAAGTGACGCAACTATGAATTTAATTTTAATGTTTTCAAGAGACTTACTACAACTCCTATTAAGTAGGCACTCCAATTTTTATAAAGATGGTTATAAATGATTAATTTTACTATTGTATCTAAAAGAGAAATAAAACTTATAAATAGCTTCATGTAATTAATAAAAACATTCATAATATTCTTTCCTTCCTTCCTCATTAGAACCACTTCATCAATAGCTTTTTCTTCGCAATTTATAATTTGCTATAATTTTTCTTCGTTTTAACATTCTCTCTAAAACATTGTTTAATGTTCTGCGCGTTAGATATTTCATACTTCATACTAGTTTTGTATATACTGCATAATTATTTTAAATTATTTATAAAGAAGTTTTGAGAGAAAGTTGTGAAAGTTTTAGTATTAGGTAGATATTTCGTTTATGACTACTTGCTTTGAGAGTTGCATGTTTCATTCCAAAACTTTAGTAGAAGATTCATTTTCGTTATCGTAATATTAGCTTGTGACGTAATATTCTGTGGATGATCACGTCGTCTTGATCATCAAGCCTTCAGTTTATAATAAAAAAATATTCACGTTTTTGAATTTCTAACCATGAATTATGTTCATACAGGCATCAAGCCCATTGGACTTCGACGCATTCGTCAACCTACTAGGATGCAGCCCTCTCGCGCTGGGATCAGGATGATTCGGGGCTAATTTCTGAGGAAAGGTAATTAAATGTTATTTATAATATTACTAGCTGACCCGGCGAACTTCATATCGCCTAAGAAACTATTTTATTTTTCTAAAATAAAAGTAGCCTAAGTTACTCCTTGTTTCATCAGCTGTCTGCCAGTGAAAGTCCCATCAAAATCGGTCCAGCCATTTCAGAGATTAGCCGGAACAAACAGACAGACAGACAGACAGACAGACAGACAGACAAACAAAAATTGTAAAAAATGTTGTTTTGTATATGTACCGTGTATACATCCAAATGCACTTAGTAAAAAAGCGGTTATTTTAATATTACAAACAGACACTGCAATTTTATTTATTTGTATGTAGTATGTATGTATGATGTATGTATATGTATTGTATGTACTAGTAGTATGTATGTATAGATATAGATGTATAGATTGGTATAGATGATAAACTGCTTCATCTAAAGTTTCTTATTATCTCACTTCACCGTATCTTTACCAAAAACATATTAAAGTTTATATGTGCTACTACAAAACAATATAATGTGCGCAATATTATAAACAAAGATTCATATTTGTTATTCATAGTTTTTTAATTATTTATTTGAAAATTTTCCTTATAACATAAATATCTATACCAAAGAATCATTGTTCTCCACCCACGTGCACAAGTAAGAACCAAATATTAAGTTTGCGCACTTTACACAAGGACGCAAACGTTGAATAGCAACACAATACTATTTATGTATCAAATTAAATCGTTCGGGTACCAGGAGTAGCAGCCAAGCCACAGGAACTAATCTCAGAGCTAATCATTAAAGCCGCTAACTAAACCAAACTGCTTCTTGCTTGCTATCAGATCAGTTTCAACTGTAATCTACGCCCCAAATTGCATTAGTGGTTGAAGGCTTATGGCAAAATGCCACTTGGTAACGTCCGTTGATCCACGAAGAGTGATTTAAAGAGCCTTTACTCCGAACCGTTTAGTTGCTTGAAAGACTACTTAAGCAAAAGTTTATTTCAGTTCAAAGATACTTGATCACCCGCGTGGCATAATGGTTACTAGGCGGAGTACCGTTCAAAGGGTCCTAGGTTCGATTCTCCGCGAGGCAGAAATTAGAATGATGAGTTTAATTTCTGTACTTGCTCTGAGTATGTGAGTTCTTATCTTTGTGTGTTATCCATGGAACCCAAAACTTTTTCTAAGGTACGTAAATACCAGATTAGCTTGGCTCGATTGATTAAAGCTACTTATCACTTGGTATTAGCGAATATTATTATTATCTCTTTAATAAACGTTCAAGAAAATTAATCCGAGACCATCAAAAGTTCTTTCACGGTTCAGTCACCAGTTTGCGCGTGCGGGTAATGAAATTATTCTAGCTTCCTCTCGGTTTTACCTTTAATGAAACCAGTACAGGAACTTCCTTTGTTTTGTCTCCCGAGGATAGCAAACTAGTAAATTGGTAGAAAATTTTCATAACAAAGTTATAATTTCACGGTATCGTGTTTAGGAGGTTATTAATAAATGAAGCTTTGTGCTCAATCGCATTTCTCTGGGGACACATATACAATGCGGATCAAGATTAAATTAGGGGCCCTTGTATGATGTATTTGGCTCAAATCAAATGTTTTTATTCAAAATTGGTTTTGTTTACAAACACTTTTTGAAAGTCATGCTTACCTACGCCAATGCTTCAACAAGGCCCTACTGTGAGAGGGCCCGGGAGAAGAAGCAGCAAGAAACTACCGGGGTTGTTTTTTCCTGCTCACAGTTACAGAGAGTACTTATCATCTACTACAATCTATATTCATAAAACTCATGTCCAGGCAGTCATATTGGCATGCATATGGGAATAAAGTTATTTTATTTAAGTGCGATGTTGTTTACTCATTCAAACGTTTCTTTATAGATTTTTTTAGAATCCTTACTTATTGTTAGTTCTCCATCGCGATACTTAAAGATGCTCCGTACGCTTCATGCGTTCAGGTCACCTGATTAAGGCCGTGTTTTGTGTGTGACTTCTGTGAGTTAGTCATCGATAACTTTTTATAAGTAGAAAGATAGTTACTGTGCTTGTCCGTGAAAAAAGACTCTTAATTTTGTAGGGTGTTGACATTTTACCACAATAACAAGGGACTTAGAAGGGCTAAGATTGCACTTAATACAACTTGTCTGAGAATTTTTAAGACAACGACATAAAACCACAGAGGACATAGTACTTATAATAGTAATAAAACTGAGATATAGGGCTTATCGAAGTAAGTAAAAAGCTTGCTAGAACGTAACTAACTCGTTGCTTTGAAGTTATATTTACGAGTTGTCATAAGAGTTGCTTGCAGCATACATGTGCAACACAAATAAACAAGGAACCAAGACCCAATTACAAACGTTGTACACTGTCTTATAAAAGTCTTATATATCTACCTATGTAACTGGCTGACAAAATCTTCATAATTCGTAATTCTAGTTGTGGCTTCAACCCATTAATGGCCCACTACTGGGCACGGGGCTCTTCTCGTGAGGAGGCCTAGAGCATACTCCACCACGCTGCTCTAGTGCAGATTGGTGGAGGGGTTAGTGGCCAACCCAAGTGTTGGAAGTTTTCATGCCGCCCGAGGGCCTCCGACATGACTTAACGACTGTTATCTTACGATAATAACCAGGACCAACGGCTTTACGTGCCCTCCAAAGCACGGAAGCGCTCAATAATTTTTTGCCACTAGCGGTCACCCATACAACTACCGACCGCGCCCGCTGTTGCTTAACTTTGTCGATCGCTTAGAATCGACGCAAGCCGCCAGGCTATGAGCAATTCTAGTTAACGACAGAAAATTGTATTCTCAAAAAGGAGATGCGATTAATTCTTAAATTGAAGTTTATTAAAATTACATGTCAGTTTCTATAGCGAAATTCAAGATGTGTTATTAAAATTTTCATAGCAATCTCTGTTTTACGACACATTTGAATAGACTCTCTCACGTAATTCTGCGGGAAATTTAACGACAATGCGAAGACGTTATGCTATGTCGTACCTGAAAAGTTTTTATGTACGCAAAACCGTAAAATGCGAGTCATTTTCGCTGGAAATCTTTTAGGATATTATTAGCATTATTTATGCAAATGTTCTTAACAAAATAACTTTTCGAGTCGGACTCAAAAATTAAGAACAATTTTTATTCTGTTGCACATAAAATATTCATCATGAATTTTATTACCAGTAACAAAGGCATTTAAAATCAACTCTTCGCAGAAGTTTCCTAGATTTTCAATTCATTAAAGAACTGGCAAGTTTGCTTAATAATATGCAATCCTTGTTTAAAAGACACGCTAAAGAGAACCCCTTGTTTCTGATACAAAAAAAAACGTTGTGAGACTATGCTGTTATCGTAGTGGTACAAAACTACTTCCGTTAATTTTTTTTCAAAATTCAGTTGTTTACTTTATACCTACGTCTTTGGGCCACAAAAAAGTACATGAGTACCAAATTTCAACTCATTTCGGAGTAAACTGGCTGCGAACAGCGGTCGCCCAGACGCACAAGTGATCCTATAAAGGTTCCGTATTTCGTTTTTTCGTACGGAACCCTAACAAAACACACCAGTAATTAAATAACAAGCACGAGAAATGGAAATTTGAAGTTAAGTAAAATAATTTAATTGAGGCCAAGTTATCAAGATAATTAAAGAAACACACAATTATATAGTCTCACAGAATTTCCTCAGTAACCTAAATACCACGTTCATTAAATATTGAATCGCAGAGAGCAAACCTCGACAAACAATAAAACTTGTCGGAATTAATTATATTCGAGCCACAAAACTTGGTGAGGCAATTAAGAGACAGACATCTTCGCAATATGATTAAACATTTACATAATCACTAACAACTTCCGTCTTACTATTCAAGTAGATATTATTATTAAAATTCATGATTATTTTAAGCTTCACTGCTGGATATAAAAGTAGTCTTCGAGTCAGTCGAAGAAAGATGTATCCTCTGAATACCCAGAATTTTAGTTAGATTATTACCTTTTAGTTAAGAGAGTTATAGGATGTTTTAACAAGTTGTTGTAACTTGCGTCACCGTCGCGTTTACGAATAATTCTAGGAGTAAATTAAGATATATAAGTGCAGGACTAATGTGTGAGTATTATCTATACCTATTCAATTCAGTATGCGCGCTGTCTATGAAGGACTGCAGAGTATGAGGTAGAGAGTAATAGAGGGTGTTCTATAATCCTCTGTCCAAGGTACCGTCGCGTCGTGACTCGAGTGTAGTTCCCACTTCAAGATAACCAGCTTTTTCCGAACATTGTGACATAGCCTTTACAGCTTACATTACAAACAATGTCAACTTTTGTCTACTCGTAAAAGATATTTAACGAAACGTTTCAGAGAAATTATATAGATTAAACTGCAATTCAAAACCCTCTATAAATCTCTCTTGTAACAACTTTGTCTGTTATAAGTAGGTAAGTTTATAGAAGCAAGAAAATGCAAAAAGTTAATTTTAAAGTTTAAAACGTTTCTGCTTGTTTAATGTTCAAGTTTCAAATATTTCTTTTTCGTTGTAATGTAATAAAATCGTAATGAAAAAAAGTCCAAACTTTTTAATATTTTTTCCCGCGTCATCCGTCATCTAATTTTGAACGATAACAGCCCAATAAAGCACTTATTAAACTTTCTTCACTAATTGTTTAAGGACTGTAGAAATATTTTGTACCTAAATATATATTATTTATAATGGTTGTTTGGTACAATCTTTGAATATTTTTACTTTACATCACAGTTTGGCAAGTGCAAAGACATTTACTTACTTGTTAGATACAAATTCTGCAATACGTTTAATACGAACGAGGTGTAAGACGCTATTATAAATGTCATATTTAACAATACATTGTCAGAACAAAAAAAGAGAAAATATTTTTTCAAAAGTTATACCTCAGAACACTTAATTGTACCTATTGGTACACTGGTACAGAAGAGTAACTCCGCAAAATCGTTTAAATAAATAGCGACTTTTGCTCCGACACAATAAAGTGTAATTCAAGTCGCACAACGCTTATCGTCAACAGACATTGACATCTAGACGTCGTCTCTCTTTCTAATCAGATATCAATTACACTATATCGTTTTCTAGGATACTAATTACACTATATCCTTTTCCAGGATACTAATTACACTATATCCTTTTCCAAGATACTAATTACACTATATCATTTTCCAGGATACTAATTACACTATATCGTTTTCTAGGATATTAATTACACTATATCCTTTTCCAGGATATTAATTACACTATATCGTTTTCTAGGATATTAATTACACTATATCATTTTCCAGGATACTAATTACATTATATCCTTTTCCAGGATACTAATTACACTATATCCTTTTCCAGGATACTAATTACACTATATCCTTTTCCAAGATACTAATTACACTATATCTTTTTCCAGAATACTAATTATACTATATCCTTTTCCAGGATACTAATTACACTATATTCTTTTCCAGATAATAGTCTAGCTGTGTACTAAAATTCATGAAAATCCATTCAGTAGTTTTTGCGTGAAAGAATAGAAAATCCTCATAAACTTTTTTTTTATGATTTTATGAATTTATATACCTAGTTCACTCAATTTACTATTGTTGTTTACAGAATCCGCCACGATCTCATGACTTGGGGCGATCGTTTCACTGAGAAAGAAGCCGATTATGCTTTGGACGAGGCACCGATTGTTCAGAAAGGGGGATACAACATGATTGATTACAAACAATTTTGTACAAAGCTGTGCGGACTCAGGAAAACCGACAAAACAAAACTGCAAGCCAAATAAAAATAAAAAAGCTAAATAAAGCTAAAAATAAACGCAATGTTACGCCTGGTTTACATTGTGCAAGTTGGTAACCAATACTACGTTGGCAGTTGGACACTTGCTTGAAATTAATGGGTTCGGAACCACTATTTCACTTTGACGTCCCTAACCATTTTGTATTCACACTAAATTTAAATTCAATTCTAATACAGTCTTACCATATCAATTGTCAGGATTCGTTGGTTTGCGAATCGATTACAACTCAGTAGCTCTTTTTACAAAATATAAAGTAATGCTTAATTGAAGTGGTAAGTGTAAAAAGGGTTCAACTGCTGAAATTACTGAAATAGAGTTATTGGTATCGTTGAATTCGTCTTTCGATTCTTAATGTTATGGCATAGGTTTCATAGTAGAAAATTCAATATAATATAATGTTATTTAAATCCTTGTTTCGTGAAAAACGCACGGATGTGGCGCATTTTTATTGGGTTTTAATTGCAAAACTGACAATATTTGCTTATTACAGAGTAATAATTAAAAAAAATACTTTATTTATAAGAATTCGAAGGTATCTTATATAATTTGGAATCATAAAAAAAAACAGATAAGTTGAATACTAAGAATATAACGAAAATGAAGTCTTGAAAAAAAAAAGGTTCTGAAATAAATATTCAGACTGACATGTTGTATCAATAATATTTTTAATGGAAGCGCTTTATTTTTTTATGTAAACAATTTATAAATGATTATCTTTATATTTCTACTTTTATTTAATTAAACAAGCTTTTATAAAACAGATCGTTGCGACTTTTTAATTTCACTACTAATCGCTTTCCATATGAAGTTTGTTTTATTGGAAGCTTAGTTTCACTTTCATGTTTATGTTTATCATGAAAATATTTAATTAGCTATTCATGACACATACAAATTTGTTTTCAACTGTTTACCTATTATCACAGTTATATGTATATCACAGTTATATGTATATCACACTTATATGTATAAGTACTATTATGTCTTCTGTGATAATACTAAGTACTATTATGTTAATTATGTGTTTAGTTGCGATATAAACAAGATTATATATTGAAACTGCAAATTATTTTCATGATAATTATGGTATGGAATTATTTTAAACCTATGTTTTGTTTCTTTGAGAGACAAGTTTGCCCTTTGATTCCTTTTATAGAATACTATAACGAGTGAACAAATGGACACCAAAAAAATGAAATAAAAATTGTTTTTATTATCACTAACAGCGATTTCACTTCATGCAAATAGCTGATGATAAGCTATCAAGCGACCTGATAGTGAGCTTAGTGGTCATCGCCACCCATGAAGGTTAGTACAACCGAAGGCATTACCCAATGTCTTCTAAGAAGGAAGTAAGTATCCCCTTATTATTATTATGGTGCTCCCTCACCGGGAGCATTCGCGTGTAATGTAACGTTACAGATTTTAGCATTACATCAGTGAAGGAGGAGAACCGAGCATTACAATGCGCACCTTGTAATGATACAATGTGTAATATATTGATACAACTTGTAACATCACTGCGCTCCACTTCCCGTATAATGTTACATTACACGCGAATGCTCGTCAGTCAGGGAGGTAGTATTGTAATGTAATGCTCAAAGTCGAATCTATAATGTTACATTACACGTGAATGCTCCCGGTGAGGGAGCACCATTAGGTTAAACTTTTTTATATAACTATCTAATAGGTACGTCCTGCGTTCGTTCGTATGTACCTACTAAGTGTGTGTTTTACCCTGTGCAAGTCATAGTAGCAGGAAAGGATTTCTATTGAGTTGAGTATTTAAATGTATTAATGAACGAATGAAAGAGTGATAATGTTGTGATGTAGGAAACGACGTATGGTGCCTGCGAAGCAAGGGGTCCCAGGTTCGATTCCCGGCCGGGGCAGATATGACAGATAAATATTTGTACTCGGGTCATGGGTGTTACTGCGATGTGTTATATTGTGTCGTCTATGCCACCCGCGACACAGTTTAAAACCTACTGCGGGGGTATGAGTGTGTAAGCGTGGGCGTTTCTCGGTGGTCATACTATCATGTCATACTGATATGACCAACGAAAATAGTTTGTATCGGTGGTCATACTATTCTAATGAACACCATATAGGTATGTTAGGTTTGACATAAATAATAAAGTACACTTTCGATCAAAATGTTTTATTTATTATTATACGAGTATACACAATACAACGGTTTTGTTCCCGTTTATTTTTTATTTATTATTATACAATACGGTTTTGTACCAGTTTCCTTGTGGTCCTATCTTACTAATTTGTCCTACTAGTGGGACCACGAAGAAGAACAGAACTATTCCTCGTAGTCCTACTGCGGAGTTAAATTATTAAATGACTAGCTGTCTCGGCGAACTTCATATCGCCTAACAATCAGTGAATGTACTTTGTTACTTTCAACTGTTATAGTTCTGGTAGGTTTAACAAATCAGAGACTCTTCCTCCTCCCCCTCCCCTAACTATAAACTTATATACAAATTTTCACCCTTTTTACTTCAAAACTGATGAAGTTGCCATATTAACTAAAGAGATATTCAGTAAGTTGAGGTCAGACCACTGCGGACAAAAAATTTCGTTGTATAATTCTGTCAATAAGAAAAAACAACCAATAACTAAAAAAAAATTCAGCTTTTAAAGAGAAAATTCACTCAAAACTACAAACGGCTTTAACGTTACAACAAATAGATCCAATTTAGCTATATAACACATTGTCAAATAACATAAATAATGAATTCAATAAAATTTTCAAGTTTAGGTATGTAGATATAGCTAAAAATAGTAAATTTAGTGATTGGGCTACTGTAGTATAAAAGCAGGAACAAGATGTACGACCTCTATGCCGAGAAACAATACAATTTTTCTCCATCTTTACAGGAGCATGTAAGAAATTATTCTAAAATCTTTAAAATAGTTTGCACTCAGGCGAAATCAATGTACATAAAGGACAGAATTATTAACTCGGATAACAAAATAAATACGGCCTGGAATATAATTAGTAGTGAAAATGGTAACGCAAAGTCCTGTGATTTCAGTTACGAATTATTCGATTAATGATAACATAATCACTGGTGATAAAGACGTGGCAAGCGAGTTTGAAAATCACTTCCGTAATATTCCTATAACGTTAACCAGTACATTAGCTTCTTCGCCGACGGAAGCACTTTCAATATTAAAAAATAATGTTAATGAATGTAATATTTTATTTGAATTTAAACATATAACCACTAGAGACTTAATTAAAGCATTTCAGTCTCTGAAGGTAAAGAACACGGGGGACTTATGGGGCATTATGACCGTATGATCATAGCCCTCCCCCGCTCTGCCGCGTTCGTTTCGTCTCGGCCGCTTCGCTTATACCAACGTGCGTTTCTAGTAGAACATATAATTCACTGCTAGTGATACTTTTTTGTAATAAAATAAATATAGCGATGTATTTTTATTTTTAAAAGATGTGCTGAGGAGTTTCTTTACGGCTTTTCTTCTCCTCCATGACAAAGCACCTTTGCGAAAAGCTGGTTGATTAAAAAAATTACGTGCATAAGTGTATCGATGATACCTACATGAATAAATGATTTTGAATTTGAATTTGAATTTGAACTTGCACCCCTTTAATTAACTCTTTAGGAATGAATTTCCAAAAAAACGCATTACTGTTTTTTGTTTCTAATCTTGAGATAATATATCAATTTACATAATTTTAACTACATTACAAAGTTGCGTACTAAGCAACTAACTAACTAACCATCCCCTAAATTAATCCTTAAAGGGATGATTTTCCAAAAAAATGTATTAAAATGTATTTTTGTTAATAACTATAAACTTTCATGAAAAATTTCATGTTTATAACTCTAAAACTGACGAAGTTGGTTTGTATGAAAGTGTCTTCAAACCCCTATTTTAACCCTTTAGGGGATGAATTTCCAAAAATCCGATAGCCTATAGCTTTCCTCGATAAATGGACTATCAAACAAAAAAATAATTTTTCACCAGTAGTTCCTGAGATTAGCGCGTTCAACTAAACAAACAAACAAACTCTACAGCTTTATTAGTATATTAGATAGATAAATGCCTGAGTGAATATCAAATCAGAAAATTTTACGTGTCCACGTTGAGAATCGAGGTGTAAAATGATAGAATAAAATTATTCTTAGTTACAGGTGACATTGACTGTACTTTTATATTTGTCAGGGTGTAGGAAAATACTATATTTAGAATTATAATGGTGAGTATGACCACCGATACAAACTATTCTCGTTGGTCATATCAGTATGACATGATAGTATGACCACCGAGAAACGCCCGTAAGCGTTTATTTATTTATTCAGCGATTATAAAAACTTACACCTAATATAACAAACCATAATAATATATCTGTAATCTAATACAGATGCAGATTTTGTAGAAGCAGAAACAATAACAGGTAAATCTAAGTGATTTACGAGCATAGTGCACTTTAAATTGCCTTTGAGTGAGGGAATAAAGGTAAGGAAAACATCGGAGAGACAGAAATAACAAGATGCATAATGTGACAGAAAGCGCAGCAAAGGATTTAAAGTATATCTACATTATTAATTATTCTTAGCAATCTTCATTACGATAACTTTTAAAAAGTATAGTGTATATGACTAAACATGTATATGTGACAACAAAGCATACATCTCAACTCGCAAACATAGGTAAATAGGTAACTATAAAGTTAACCACACAAAAGGTATATAATCGAAAACTTTATATGAGAATGTAATAAACCCTTTCCTTGAAACACTACTGTATACTTTCACAGTTGTATACTAGCCCAAATTCTATTTAAATACAGAATACACGTTCAATTTGAACTGAGTTATCATAAAAGGAATGTATACATTTAATGAGCAGTCGGGAACACGAATGAAAACATTAATTAAATAAGTATTTAGTTGTCTTGGACACGAAAGTTTCACGGAATGATGAATTACTGTCGGCTATAGTTCCGTCGCCTGAATAAAATTTAAATTAATTTTCAGATGTTCATAGAAACTTTCGTAAGATGACGGTTTTGAACTTAACATTATAATTACGAGAATAATAATGAGTCCTCCGTTTTCTTACTGGAGCAGCGCAACATTCCTGGACGATGACCACTTACCGTCAGGAGGCTCCTCTATTGTTTCTCGGCTATTAATATCTGTATATTGTATAATATAATAAATCAAATATACTCATGACCCTGTCCCGTGGGTCACATTTACCTGTCCCATAAATATCTGGCCTAGCCATAATGTATCCCAGGATCTAAAGTCTTCAAGTCATCATCGTTCTTTCAAGTCATCTAAACAGCTGACATGTAACATTTTGTTAAGCGAGCGTTCTTCCATCAGCTGCGCGCTGTCCGCGTGAAGTGATCGCTAGGGCCAACGACTTCTATACGAAAAAATCTAACATTTTGTCAAAGGCTGCAATGACACTAATTATTTATTTTATTAAATTTAAAAATGTATTTACACACAGGATTCCGCTTACTGCACTTCTTCATTAAGACTTTAACTAACCACACCTGTATTTCTACGCGTGTGAACTGTTCTTATACCAACTTCTTTCAACTTATAACTTATGCCTTGGCGTCGTTTTAACGTGTCTTACAGTTTGGCTTATCCCTTAGTGAAGTGCCCTAGTGGTCACCTTCGTCCACAGGCTTAACACCATAGGCATAACCAAAGCCACCAAGAAGGGAGAATAAAGAAGAATATAATTTGATCATTACGGAATCTAATACTCACTCAAGATGTTCCTTATAGATGTCGAAATCAGTGAAGATAAGCTCCACGATCTGGTTTGGGGCGGCGATGAAGGTGTAAAGGAGACAGGAGATGTGGGAGGGATAGGGACGAGGATGGTCTGGACTGCTGAAGGTACCGCGTTCCTTCCCGTAAGTCGATGTGAAGCGGATACAGGAACAACCTGGAAACAAAAGATAGAGTCATTTATACAATTATACAGCCTTATGCATAAACGGTTAATAAACCGATTTTATCTATTGTCCTGTTATACTATGTTTTATGTTTATCGTTTTTCATAAGAGTGAAAGGAACAAAACATTTTATAAGCTTTTTAAAACTTTGCTTATTTTTATGAATGTTCTTATAATAAAACTGCAACAGGTCGATCTCTGTAATATGGAAGATATTTGGGAAAGTAATTAATGAGGATATTTGTTAACGTAATGCCGCAACACATAACAAAATATGTTTGACTGTCTGTACGTTTGTTTTTTATCTGTACGTTTACATACAGACGTAACGTAACTTATCCCAAAAATGGTTTAACAGGTTTAGAAAGAAAGAAATGTAATACATATATATACACAATGTAAATATCGCATAATATAATGTCACATTTTTTCCAGTAGATAAGTACTAAGACATAGGTCTCGCGATAGCTACAATCACATTTTCAAAGAAAACTTGAAAGTGTAAGTCGTCATTAGAAGTCATAAGCTTCCTCTTGAAAAGTTTTGGTCTCCTTTACCCCAACGTGAGAGATTAAGATCTACAGATGTCGACAAGAGTCGCGGGAGATTCACCTAAGCAAGTGATAATTAATTTCTAAAACTTAGTGATGCGTGAAGCATTCAAACTCCAGTTCCCGTGCCAGTGATCAATATTGAAATCATTAACACAGCTTACACTGTTACCTAATACTTAAGTTCTACAACTTTATTTACTGTAAATACAGTACCTTACTTTTAATTTCACATTTAACGAGATGTTGTCTAATATATATTTCTTTTGACCCGTAATAAACGAAACCTGTGGGAAATTTTGATAACTAAAGTTACGTATTTCGCAACGATGACGCTTATTTATGCTTATTTCAATAATTTTAACACAACTTTCAGACTCGCCATAGATAATTTTTGACGAGTTCTCTTATTTTCTCATGAACTCCAATATTACATCTGAATTTAGAAAATATGGTACTAATCTGAAAGAACCTTTAGAATAAAAAAACAATCTTCCTAATGGGTTGACAAATGAAGAAGTTAATAACAAAAAATTTAAAAATTACATTGACTTGGCATTAATACTATCATTTACTTTGCATTTGTAAGCAGGTTTGGCTTGAAATCAATGATGGATTTTCATTACAGTTCATATTCATTTGGTAAAAAGAAAGAGCAAGAACAGAAATTATAACCGTCCGTAACCTATCAATGCACACCATTGGAAACATCAATGTTTATTTATTTATTTGCACTTTATTGTTTGTATACTTCGATTAACAATACCAATGTCTTCTTCTAATCATAGCTGTATTACTCTCTGACAACCTCAGGGTTTTCTTTTTAACCGACTTCAAAAAAGGAGGAGGTTCTCAATTCGACTGTATTTTTTTTATGTTTGTTACCTCAGAACTTTCGACTGGGTGAACCGATTTTGATGACTGTTTTTTTAAACGAAAGCTGGTGCTTGTCATGTGGTCCCACTTAAATTTTATTGAGATCTGACAAGTAGTTTTTGAGTAATTTTGAAGTCGTTTATTTTTTGTTAGTAAAATTTAGATTATTTGTGATGACATATTGTGTGATAGATTACGAATGTATAACACGGCCGGCGCGGCTGTTTATCACTGATATAAACATAGGTAAGCAAACGATTTGCCAGTTTAAAACTCCACATCAATAAATAAAGACCCGTGGAGCACCTCATTTGCTGCTTTCGAACAATAAAAACGCCAAGCCCTTGCTGGCTATATTTCGAGGGTTCATAAATTCGAAAGCTTCCTGTATGCAAAGTTTGCTTCGGTGGAAATAGTCCGTTTTTCTTCATTATAAACGGCGATGAATAGGCGGACGAACAAATAATGTAAATGTGTATTTTAAATAGCCTTTGTAGTACCGTGAATAGAACGCGTTATGCACGTATTAGTCATGTTTGAATATTCTGTGTCGAGGAAATTTCGCTATTATTAAATCTTGATTAAGTTTTGTTAAAACGTTACTCATTTTTAATTAAATAGGCCGTTAATTTTGCATGACTGAAAGCTCAAAATAATGCGCTCGTTTGGCCTCCCCCTTACTACTTATGATGCAAGAAAGCGACAATTGACGTACGTCTACTTACTACGTGACAGAAGGCATAAGCAAACAAACTCAAAGAGAAATCTCACTTCAATCACAATCACGTATATTACATAGTTTTAACATGTGGTTTTTAACTCTTCTTATGACAGCATTAACCAAAGCCAAATTACGAGTACGTACATGTCGTACATGATGATTATGATGATGTCCTCCTACACACATCACACACGTGTACACATGTCACATAATATACATAGCAATTATTATGCATGCCCCAAACGAATGTAAAACTAATAATAGAATATAAGTCGTGTAAAACTGTTACCATGAAACAGCGGGTAAAATAAATCAGGTAAGAACTCTTTTCTCTATTTCAGCATTCAATCATTTCCGGTTCAACAAAATCGTATAAATTTTTTTTATTCGATTAAAACCATTAATAGCATTTAATCGGAATTCATTTCAAACATGGAAACATTAGATTATTTACATTTGAGTGGATTCCTTTCATAATATTGTTTTCAAATTATTTCAAATAAGTCAGTCACTTGAATACAGTTAATTGCGTATTACAGCCGTTACGACTAAACACGACGTATTCATGCACTCATTTCTGGCGTATTGAACTCGTAAGCAGTGACTGAATTAACACATAGCTTGAATAAGATACAGGGATACATGTAACATCTCGTAAGCAAGGATTATTTATGTAACCTGTTACGTAACTTACGTAAATTGTTATGGGGAAAATGTTTTAGGGCTGTAGGTTTTGATAGTAAAATGGTATAAAAGGAATATTTTTAACCGACTTCAAAAAAAGGAGGAGGATCTCAATTCGACTGTATTTTTTTTATTTTCGTTACCTCAGAACTTTGGACTGGGCGAACCGATTTTGATGATTCTTTTTTTGATCGAAATCTGGTGGCTGTCACGTAGTCCCATATAAATTTTATTGAGATCTGACAATGGCATCCATGATAAAACCATAATAATATAAGTTTTAAATTTGTATTAAGTAAGCGCGACAAATGGACGAATAACTCAATATCACGCAAACCGATTTCGACATAGATTTCGATGATTCTTTTTTGATCGAAAGCAGGTGCTTGTCACGTAATCCCACATAAATTTGAACGAGATCTGACAAGTAGTTTTAGACTGACTTTGAAATCGGTTATTTTTTGTTACTAAAATTTAGATTATTTATACAATTACGAGTAGAAACATACTTTACCTATTGGATTCTTAGGACTTTTTCTTCTGAGAGAATGATTTTTTTGGTAAGGAATTTACAGTGTTTTTTTGATTCAGATTTTTTACATAATGTATGTTATAGAGGTTCCGCTAAAAAAAATGAAATGGCGCATTTTATTGGGCAGACACGATTTATATGATTTTTTTAAAATTCAGTAAAATGGTGTTTAATTATTTTGTATTGTTAGTACCATGAAGAAGTGTGTGGTCTCAAATGTGAAGTTAACGACTAAATAAGAATAGAATTCACACCTTAACAGCGCCCAGTAAAACTCATTTTCGTATTTTTCTTTTTACAGCTTTAGTTGAATGTGATAGTGATAAGTCCCAGACTTTCTCTTGTTTAATTTTTTTTGTTAACCGTACAAGTTTTTCTTTGATACTTTATCTTAAAGACAACTGTATAGTTTAATTTTTTCTAAAAACCAGTCAAGTAAGTTTATATCGTTAGTAAACAACAACAAGTATAAAAACTCACTCTGTATTTAATATAGTTAGCGAGGAATGTAATCAATGTCTCAATGTTATCAAACTAACCCTAACTAAATAATACTTCAAGACCTTAGCCTCAATCAGAAAATTGATTTATCTTATTAATAAGCTCCCTATTCTCTATAGTAATAAAATCATTTAAGAGGCCAAATTAGAACTAATTTGCTTTCTATCATATAGTTAGGCAATGTTATTGATCATGAATCTAAAATATAAGGACGAAAATATAACTAAGACGCGAAATCTATCCTAATTTCTAAATTATTTGGGAAATTATGAAATTTATGAAATGCTTGATAAAAATTAGTACAAACTCTTTCGGTTGCAGTTACTTGTAAACGTAAGAAATAGATTCTGAAAGTGAAACGAGTAACTAGGAGATTATAAAGTTCGCATGGAAGTTCTGTAAACAGAAGTACGTAAATAGCAGAATGCTTTTAGTGGCTTTTCCAAAGAAATAATTTATTTATTTTCCATACAACCAGGAAAACCGATTCCTAAAAGGATTTAATGGGGTAAACGTAAGGATTATAATGTACTAAGTGAAACGAGAGCTGGTTAATGGTTTGAATATAAGGTTATGGTGTTTAAGTTTGTAAAAATCTTTTATTTTGACTTCTAATACTCTTAACAATAAGTACAAAAATTACTAGCAAATTACTAGCTACTATCCTAATCTATACTAATATTATCAAGCTGAAGAGTTCATTTGTTTAGTTGAACACGCTAATCTCAGGAACTACTGGTTCAAATTGAAAAAGGTTGGAGGAGGAGGGGGAGGGGAGGAGAGGGGGAAGGGAGGGGGAGGGTAGGGGAGCAGGAAGGGGAGCAAGAGGGGGAGCGGGAGGGAGAGGGAGAGGGGATTTTATGGTCTCTGATTTGTTAAACCTACCAAAACTATAAAAGTTAAAAGTAATAACAAAGTACATTCACTGATTGTTAGGCGATACGAAGTTGCTGAGGCAGCCAGTTTGAAATAAACCATCGAAAGAGATTCTTATGTGTTTTTTATAACCTGAATCTTTCATACAAAAGCAGACAGAGAAGATTTTTGTTGTCCCCTAGGGACAGAAGCAATGCTCACGTTTGGACGTTAGGTACTATAAAAAGCGTGCAAGAAGTAAATTTTTATCTTCAATCAAAACATAAACATAATAAAATTATATGTACTAATAAACACAAAGTAACTAGATTTCTGGTCTGTAGTTTGTTGTTAAATTTAGTAAACGGAAACAATTGAACCACAGCATCAAAATGACGAAGTTCGGATTTCGACCACCAGAAATTAATTTGAAACTTGATTTAGTTGAGTTTGGCATTTGAATTCGAAGCGCTGTATATGGCTTGTTAAATGTAACTTACGAGTTTAAAAGATAATTAATTCTGTTCTTTGGGTTGCTTAAAATTTTGATTTTTTATGACTATCAGACCCGGTAGATGTTGTTCTGCAACATAATTGTGTGGATATTAATGGTCAATAAATCGATCCTAAATGTAACCTAATAATGGATCCATCGAGTGGCAATAGTGAATCTGTGGTAGAATCGGTTACTAGCGGTGCTAGTGGCAAAATTATTTAAGTGCTTCCGTGCTTTGGAGAGCACGTATACCCGTCAGCACCGGTTGCTTCTATTAGGAAGCAGTCTTTGAGCAATGTTGGAGGCTTTTTGGGCTCTATAAAAACTTTTGGCTATGAAGAGACAACTAAGTCCTCCACTAATGGGCGAAGAGGTCTCCTTAGTTACTAGGAGAGACCCGTGCCCCGTAGTGAGCCATTAATAGGTTGAAGCCAATGTTGGTGGTTAACAATGTTTTAGTTGCTTACACCGCCTATCAACGAGTAGCACACAAGGAATAAGGTGAAAATGCAAGAACATAAGAATACTTAATATCATTATTTTATATTTCATCCTCAAGAAATAAAACTATTTCCCCAAGTAATATGAACTTCGATTTTCAATCGCGAATTAATTGAAACTCGATATAGATTCAGCTTGCCAACTGGATTGGAAACACAGCAATATTCTTTGATGAGCGTAATTTATAAACCTTCAATTTCCATCGCTTTTGGTTGATTTCACAAAAATAACGATGAGCTTATTTCTTTTTTTTACCAGACTTCAGGAGGGAGTTTTCATTTAGATAATTATCTTCTAATCGCGCCAATTTAGATTTCTGTTCGCTGCTTCTTGTTCCGAAATTGAAATAATTATGAAAGCGACTTTAAATATCGAATAGTACCTACCTACTTCTACGTTGATATTAAGTCCTTATAAAACACAAATGCGCTCGTAGTCCATCTAAAAGTAGAAATAAAATCAATCGTTAATATTCAACCGAGCTAAGCAAGTGAAGGCGGTGATAAAGTTCCTTGGCTGCTTTCGAACTTAATGTATTGAGTCATCGGTGTCGGATCAGTCGGGCTAAATTATGTGTTTTAGATATGAAAATACTGCAAAACTTTATAAAAATCCGTGACAGCCAAATAACTGGATACCATTTATCCGCAAGAAAAGATTAAATATCATTCACTTACTTGTTCTTGTAACTTACTTCTAATTTTTTAAAGTTCATTGCCGGACATTAACTACCATTTGCGTCAATGAAAGACTATTATTATGAGGAAACCTGAGACGATATCTGATCTCCACGCTCCCTCTTCAAATGTCACTGAAAGTATGGTGTAACGAAATACCTAGAAATACAACGTGTATTTTAGTCAATACTATGTATACTGTGTATTTAAATATTTTGGTGACAGAAGACTTGAGCTAGACATTTAGTCAGAACTAAACTTTGGCAGTTAGACAAAGGTTCTTTAGTTCTTACCCATAAAGTCAAAGATAAAACAAAATGTCTTCGTAACTATCTAATACACTTTGTAATCTCTGTCTGCAATAAAATCTTAATTAAAACCTAGTGGATTCAGTTTGTCAAAACTTACAATTGGTTTTGGATCGCCAAAATTTAATTGAAACCGAAAACGATATCGATTCAGCTGTCCAATAGATAGAAACGCAGCAATATTCTTTGATAAACGAAATACAAAACTTTCACAGCGTCATTTCGGTTGATTTCACAAAAGTAACAATGGGTTTGTTTTACTCGATATGTTTAAATATTTCGGGCAAAGCAAGCCAATGAAGATTTCAATTTTGTGCATCAATTATTTTGCCTTGAAATTCAATATTTTATTTAACCTTTTGTTCTTTTACTGTATTTCGACTGAAATTGTGGTTTGTATTGTATACGTAATGATACCAGAATATTAAATAATGATGTAGGTAATATATACTTCATAATAATAGTCGTTACGCTCCGGGAAAAATGATCTTTAACTCCATGAATAGTAACTGCATCCAAAATAATTGTAAGTAGGATTTGATAAAAAACATTGAAAAATTCTTGCAGTTTTAAAGAAAGAGACTTTGAACTATGTATGTATACGTATGTACTGTACCTACATGTGTATTTGTTTTTATACAAGTCATAATCATAAAATGATAAACACCAAAATTGTATTATATTAAGTTACACATTATAATTATTCTCTTATTAATCACAGTGCATACTTATTAGGTGTAAAAGATACTTCCTAACAGGAAAGTATGTGATTCTGTCAAGGTGTGGTCGCATTTGCGTTTCAATATGAATATTTTTAAACGTTTCATATTTATGAGATTTGGCAGCGTACTCGTTCAAATACTTTTTATTAAATGATAGTTGCAAGCCAATAAATGCCCACCTGCTGTTGAGTGGTACAGTAACTATTAGCAACAGTGCAACTCTCACGTTAGTTTTATTTATTTTATTTTATTTAAGCTTTATTGACCACAACAAAATATCATTGTACTAATGGCGAGTTTAATACTTAATGTATTCTCTACCAGCTAACTATTGTCCTAAATAGAAATTCTCGAGTGGCTGTTTGGGAAACTAAGTTTAATGATAATATATACCAACACCTAATTAATTGATACTATAGGTTGATACATAACTAATAGCCAGTACAATCATGTACAGTCATGTGAGTTGATAGATGGTTTATTGTACAGAAAACAAATAAATTTTAGGTGATAGGGCGAGCACGATAATGATAAACCAGTTGTTTTATTCAAAGTCGATCACACATAATATTTCTACACCCAAGGTCGAAAATCTGAGTTCTAATTATTTTAAGATATTTTCAAACAATGCCAATTTTGGCCATTTTGCATCTTTTATCGCTACATATTGTACATAATTTTCAGTTTAAACTTATTGTACAATATTTTTCGTGATGAAATAATGCTTTTTTCTGTTCTTTCTTTAGTGTTACTCTTGAGGCATTCTCATTACGAGAATAGACCAAAATGGTAAATCACTGATGGAATGAAAGCAAAGATTAGAGGCAGTTGGTAGTGATTTGTCTTTTATGTAGATAGACTTACAACAGCAAGGGTCCGAAATTACCTGTTTCTCATGACTTTCTAATTTATCAGAAATTCGGATCCCTCTCCGTAATTAAGCAAGTCACAGTAACTAATTGTCATGATTAGACCCCGACGTTGGATAAATAATAGCTTATTTGAGTCTCAATTCATTTTAGGTGTTCTAAAAATGAAAATCATGGACTTAATTAGAATTTATAATTGTTATTAATTTTCGGTCGTTACTTATAGGTAGGCATATTTTTATATGTATATGAGACAAGCTATTATATTCACTCGTTAAAAGATTCAGTATTTTATTTATATACAGCGATTATAATAATATTATTTTAAGAGTGGCAGATTCCCTGCAGTGGATTAGCAAAAATCATAGCCCGATATCATTACGTATTGAGGTTGCCTAAAACACTGACCCCTGATCTTTCTTTGCAGACAACGCGTCGGTAACACTTTTAGTGTTATTGATGTCACTATACTATCTACATATTTAATTTGTGAAGAAATATGTCTTTGGAGTAGCAAAGACAGACAATAGAAGCGATTAATTTCAACGTCGTCATTTCTTAAATAAAGGTGGTGGTAGGGCCCCTGGAGGGATTATATTGGTAATTTTGTTTTAATTGTTAATGAATATTTATTTATTTAACTCTTTATTGTACACCAAGAATAGGACAACAACAATGTAAATTAGGCAAGTAAATATATGAGATACAAAAGGCGGTCTTATCGCTACACAGCGATCTCTTCCAGACAACCTTGAGATGCGGAATGCTGTATAAAGATAAATAAGATAAGGTAAGGTGCACGAGAAGTATTAAGGAAACTATAACTATTTAAAAATCAAAACACAAATTTGAAATTAGGGATGACAAAATATGGAAGTAGGGAAAAGGAAAGGAGGAAGGAAAGTGATTAACTCTGGAGATAGTGGGCTTTTATTAAGTTTTTAAAGGAATTTAATGTGCTTGCGTTACGGATACAGTTGGGATACCATTATTACTATTATTATTTCTCCACGGGGTTCGCCTGGATAGCTACCACCCTTGAGCATGAGTCAGCCGTCAAACGACTCGTCGTGTTCCGGCTGGGGGCTTGAGAGCCAGTTCTTTCTTTCTTTTTATTCTTTCTTTGTTGGTCGGCAAAGCATCAGTGATGCCTTTGGTGTTGCTGATGTCCATGGGCGACGATAGCCACTTATCAGCTCGTTTGCCGGCTATTTCCATAAAACAAAAAAGGTAAGTGAGCGACCGAATCCACTTTATTCAGGTGAATTAAACCAACCACTCGTAACAATACTTTCCTGAGAATTTCCAGCCAGATGTTTGTGTGACGTATATTAGTAATGTCGTTCGTGTTACGTTCATTTAATTTTCACCCCAAGAATATTTAGCGCGAAGGCTTGAAAAGTAGACTAATAACACCTAGAAAAAAACATCTTCAAATTTAATTAACTCGATTGAGCTATGACTCGCAAATTTACCAAAACATTTTTCGTACTTATTAAATTTATTCAAGCCGACTAATTCGACCGTTGGTAAACAACCGAAATTTAATTTTACAAATCATTTTAGGGTTAAGACCTAATTTTATGACAAATTTGAAATTAATGTAACTTTGGTCTGTGTTCTGTGTAATTCTGTAGTTATTTTATTTATTTGTATTTAAATCTGCAATAATTTCCACTTTGGACCATGGATGTATTTAATGAGATTAGTACCAGCTTGCTGCTAAATTCAATAATTTGAGTTGAGTTGAATTAACTTGTTTGTTACACGCGTCTGTTTATAAACAACAGACTTATAATGTTGTTGTTAACATAATGAACTCTACAATGTTCATCCATTATGCCTTTCTAGAGTAAAGCATCGTAAAAAGTATAGGAATAGATAAAATGGATAATTCAAAAACAGAAAATTACCGAAAAAATAGTTTTTCATATAAGTATAATCCATATGTGCTTTCTCTTTCGGGAATATAAAACCAGAATTTCCCTAGTTTATTGAGTAAGTTCAGAAAAGACGGGCGTATAAAAGTGATGGCCGTATAAGAGAGTCAACACGAAAAATTCCAGGATATGATTGATAGACGGTGATACTTTCTCGCTAGTTCAGTTCGCATGTCGAGTGCGGTCGTCTGATGTTAATTCCATGAAGTGGTTGCTAGTAGGTTAAGGTGGCTAGTACCCTAGCATACTTGTGAAGTAATCGAAGGTAGAAAGGATTTTGGAAATAAATAGATAAATCGTCGCATTAAGATAATTATTATACTAACATTCTGGTACAATCTTATACATCAACGAGTAACCGCCCTCGCTTTGCTTCAGTTTTCTTATTTTTAACCGACTTTAAAAAAGGAGGAGGTTCTCAATTCGACTGTATTTTGTTTTTTTTTTATGTTTGTTACCTCAGAACTTTCGACTGGGTGAAGATTGTTTTTTTAAACGAAAGCTGATGCTTGTCATGTAGTCCCACTTAAATTTTATTGAGATCTGACAATGGCATCCATGAGAAAATCACATAAGTCTTAAATTTGCATTGAGTATGTGCGCGACAAATGGACGAATAACTCAATATCACGCCAACTTCTGATTCTTTTTTTAATCGAAAGCAAGTGCTTGTCATGTAGTCTCACATAAATTTGAATGAGATCGGACAAGTAGTTTTTGAGTAATTTCGAAGTCGGTTATTTTTTGTTAGTAAAATATAGATTATTTTACATCTTTTTTGAAAATATAATAATTATAACCTATGTCACCAGGGATAGTGTAACTTCCCAACAGTTAAAGAATTTTTCAAATCGGTTCAGTAGTTTCGGAGCCTATTCAATGCAAACAAACAATCAAATCTTTCCTCTTTATAATATTAGTATAGGTTAATGACAATCACAGACTGATATTTTGTGAAATGTGATACAGTGTTTTTATAGGCAACAATGAAACCAATACTAGGGTTTCCTGTGTCATGGATGCCATGGACAACACATGAAGGCAAGAGTACAAACACCCATAACGTATCTTAAACTTAACATTTAACAATTACATAAGAATCTAAACTTCCAGACTCCTAACCTAATGAAAACTATTTTAATAAAACTTCTAATGACTAACTATACTACTGAGGGAGAACAATTACCGTAGTATTGCAAGAGTTCCGTAATAATAATAAATAATTGTACCGTACTATCAAATTCCATCTGGTTTTCGGTATATCACAGTATTTTACATCTATTTTAACCCTACTCAACTAATATAAATTACTTGAAACCTAACTGTGAGTATTACAATAATTTTATTAAGTCTCATCAGTGTCGAAGTTCAAAGCTGTAAAGGTAATAAATCCTTCTCAAAGACTTTCGGCACTTATATCAAGTAATCTTATACCTGACTTTCAACTGCCCCTTAACATTTTCAAATATCTATTAGAATATCTTATTGCAGGTTTAATTAAATGAGTCTTTATATTAGGCACTAAATTGAGGATCACTAAAATTGAGGATCAGCTGATTATAATATGGATACTTCGAATGATTCGAACTTGTGATATAACTATGAGGTAGCCAGTAATCTAATAGACTGAATTACACTGCAGTAGTATTTTAGGCCTTCTAAATAACGAACAGAGGCCAGTGTCCATCAACTAATGGATGGAAGCAAAATATATTTTTATCCTCGTAAACACACATGTTTTGAATCATCATCAATACAAATAAATAAAATTGGAGTGTCTGTTTATAATATTAAAATAACCGCTTTTTACTATGTGTATTTGGATGTATACACGGTACATATACCAAAACAGCATTTTTTACAATTTTTGTCTTTCTGTCTGTCTGTTTGTTCCGGCTAATCTCTGAAATGGCTGGACCGATTTTGACAGGATTTTCACTGGCAGATAGCTGATGTAACAAGGAGTAACTTAGGCTACTTTTATTTTAGAAAAAAATGATTTTTAGGCGATACGAAGTCCGCCGGGTCAGCTAGTCAATAAGAAACTATTTAGCAAATGTAAAAATGCTATAATAATGATAATGATTCTCAAAAAAACTAATATTATTGATAGATAAAGCCCCAAGCAAGAGCCTGCGGGTATAACCACTTAAAGGGTCGGATTACCGGTGCCCAACCACTACATTTTAGTGAGTTCGTAAACACAAATTCACTTAACGAAACTTCGTAACCGGTGTATTAACCCATACAAGCTTTGTGTATTAAGGAAATGTGCTGTTATATTGCTTATAAACTTGGCTTTTAGTTTGCCATGTTTTCTTTAACAAAAGTCCTGGGAAAGGTTTTTGTGTGTCGAGTGTGGCAGGTACCAAGGTGAATACATAATGTAACTATTACTAGTTCTTGACCATCAATGATGATCTTTATTGACGCTTTAAGTAAGCAATAAATCCCTCCCTGAAATTGCAATGGTAACTAAATATGCCACCAGTATAAACAGAATAATGAATATTTCATATTTACACTGTTTGCACACATAATTATAATTGATATAGTGAACAATTTCAGGCTTAAAATGGAGCCTTATTTTCATCGTGCGAATGGTTTTCAGAACTCTTTGACATAAGTTCTCATAAACTCGATTAAAAGAGTTCTACATTATTAAGCTTGGCGACAATGCTGAGGTAGATTATATAAACTATAGATAATTTGCCTTGTCTACTATTTTGTTATTAGACATTATCTACCGACCAAAGATATCCAACATTTTGATACTAATATTAAATCATGTAAACCAACCCTTGAAATATCTAATTATTTTGTTTGATTCGCCAATCTTTTGGTAGAAATAATCAACGGTTTATCCCGCAGCTTTTGTTCTTGACACTAAATAATGATCTTATTATTTCTGTACCTTTCTCGTTAACGGCCTGACAAACTTTTGAAATAACTTGTAACCTCTTTAGCTTCTAATACCTTCAGTAATCCGGGATCAATAACTTCACTGTAGGGTTCAATTTGGAAATATTATATTTTATAAGTTTTACAAACTAATTAGAAATCTCAACAAATTCGAACATCCTTTATGGTTCAGTATTAGACACAATGAGGCAGTACGTGACCAGATAGATGAGTAGACGTTGTATTGAATACTCTTTTTAATAAATTGTAAGAAGATTGCTAAACTTAATAAACGATTAAACACAAGATTTTTGGATAGAGGTATTAGAACATCTCTATCGCGTCTTTGTCGTTCGTCATTGTTAACAGTAAGATTCTCGCAATCTTTTGTTTCTTCTCTTCTCTTTTCTTTCTTGGCTGGCGCGCTGGTGATGCCTAAGGTATTACTGAAGTCCATGAGAGACGATGACCAATTATCATCAGATAGCTCAGGCACGGGGGAGGAATACGGGGGGGAGGGGATCAATATTACCACTACAATCCCTCGAGGGGCCCTACCACCAGCGGGCCGGATTTAGTCGCCTCTTACGACACCCATCTAGCGTGGAATTAGGGTTAGTATTCTAAGCCGCCCCAGTACGGCTCCTTGTATGCTTGTTAACATATAATGTCTAATAACAAAATAGTAGACAAGGCAAATTATCTATAGTTTATATAATCTACCTCAGCATTGTCGCCAAGCTTAATAATGTAGAACTCTTTTAATCGAGTTTATGAGAACTTATGTCAAAGAGTTCTGAAAACCATTCGCACGATGAAAATAAGGCTCCATTTTAAGCCTGAAATTGTTCACTATATCAATTATAATTGAGTTGTTCATTTAAAAAAATATATATATTTTTTTAATGTATTTTAAATCTTTAACACAAATTATATTAATTGGCATTGTTAAAAACGCTTAAAAACTATTTTTAATATTAATAATAATGAATTCAAAATTGATAAAAGTTCAAAAAGAATCACGTGACTACAAACGCGCCAGATTTGGTCGCCATGTTAGTGACGTCATTTTGTTAAAGCAATTACACAGTGTTAGAAGCTTCTACGTGAATTGAGTAAAAATATCCGAAATTTAGTGCAAAAAGATAATCATACCACGAAATTTTATTGTAAATTTAAATGTTAAATGATTTATTCTTCATTAAATATTATAATAAAACTCTCTATTGATTGTACACACTAAATAAATTTAGATAAGATTACACTGTTAACTGGTAAATCGTGTCTGGGAGAAATCAGGGCAGGGTGTTAGGTGTATAAATCAGGGTTGTATGATAAAATTATATTTCATTTATCATACAACTAGCTTCTACCCGCGACTTCGTCTACCTAAACAGATATGGATCCTGAGAGAAGTGAAGAATGTGATTAATAAAAAAATGCACAATGCAATACTTCAGAAATTCTATGCTAGTAGTAGGTACATACATATGATGACCCTATAGCCTAGTTGATAGCGATTCGATCCAGCCTGCGAAGTGAGGGTCCCAGGTTCAATTCCCGGCCATATCTAATAAAATGTGACAAATAATTATTTGTACTCGGGTCTTGGGTGTTATAGTGACGTGTTATTTGTGTTGACCATGCCACCCGCGACACAGGAAAACCTACTGCGGTGGTATGGGTCTGTACGCGCTTTATACATAAAACTGGTACAATATATATTTTTTTTGTCTCCGAAATACGCCAAGTTGGTCAATGATCACGACTCGTGTGGCGAATCGTTACCACTCCAGATCGCTAAGTCAAGTGTCCTGGTTTCGATTCGATGCGAGGTGGATGCTGCGAGATGGTTTGAATGATTAGTTTGTATTTTTGTTCTTGGTCTGAGTGTGTGTCCTTGTGTTGTCTATGGCACCCACGACACTGGGTATCCTAGTATGGGGCTATGAGTGTGAAGCGTTTATTTATTTATTTATGTACCTACTGGTTTTACAATGTTAACAATAATATTATCTAATATCTTCAAACACGGTTCCGTTTTACTCTACCTACCATTGTTCTACCACGTGTTCCACTTTGTAGCCCCAGGACCCATCATCAGATCCTCATTGAATTTGAGTAGGATCAACGTTGCAAAATTCCTAACCTAATAAGTCAGGCCACGGGCAATGTAAGGTTCCGAAGTAGTAAGTTTATCGACTATGACTCATACTTATGTTAACATAGCAGTGATAGTTTTCCTTGTAAATTCATCATATAAGTACCCTATTTTTGAGAATTTTTTCACTTGTCTAACTCCAACAGTTGGGGGGAACACTTGACTGTAACCAAAATTAGCACTTTAAAGCCAAACATTTTGCAAACGGACCCCTAATTCCAAAAATGGTCTTACAAGACCCATAATATTTTTGGAAGACCTTTTCAACGATACTCCACACTATAGGGTAGGCGACGAATAATAAAATTATCCTCACGTTGCCTGTAGGGGAGGTACCGTGAAAAAAAATGTTTTTCAATATTTAATTCTACGATTCTGGAGTTTTAATAAATATGTATATCCATGCCAAATTACAGCTTTCTAGCACTAAGGGTCTGGCCGCTTTGCTTTATCAATATATTGACGATAATATCAAGATTTTATCAGTTAAAAGTAAAATCACAGTATCAGCTGTATGCTGCAATGAATAGCAATTAACAAAGTGACGTCACACGCGCGCTCGGTTCTATTCGGGAATTGTCGGCGTGTTTTCGGTACTGGATTCAAAAACGTATTTTTGATTTGATGTAACTTTTAAATTATAGCGAATAAAAAAAAACTAAAATAACTTTGTTATAAAACTTATATATGAACTTTCCATATATAACAAAAAAATTTTTTAGGAAACAACTCAATTATGTGTGCAAACAGTGTAAATATGAAGATGTTCTCAGAACAGACGCAACAGTGAGAATCAGTGAGCTTTAGAACTTCACAATTATAGCTGCTAAATAAATTGCAAGATATAATGATAATAGATATGCTTAATAACATGCCGTTAACCATCAGTTCTTTTTAACCTCCGACGAAAATAGAAGGGTGTTATAAGTTTGACGTGCCTGTTGTATCTTTTTATATGTGTATCTGTATGTCTGTCTGTGGCATCGTAGCTCCCAAACGAATGCACCGATTTTGATTTAGTTTTTTTATATAAAAGGTGAACTTGAGGTGAACGTGACGTAAACTTAATCGAGAGTGTTCTTGGGTCACTAAACATTAGTGTAAATCAAACAGTCGGGGGTTTTTTAATTTTAGTTTAGTTAAGTTTAAGTTTTTTTTAATTTTAATTTAAGATTATGTTATACAATAACTATCAGTGATTTTGCGTTAAACAGTTGCAAAAGCCTTGTATTTATTTAAAGCTACAAGATTGCCTTGTTCTTATTTCTGCAACTCGGATCCTTTACAATCTAGGCAGGCAAATGTTCATACAAATCTCACCTTAATTAAATTTGTGTTATTTTTGGTAAAATAAGTTCCATTATATTATTTCTGTAAAATAAATTCGGGTTCAGAGGAACATCACCTGAGGAAAAGAGTCAATGTAGCCGAAAAAGGCACGTTTCATAGACAAAACTTATTCAGCGTTATGTTGTAGTAGAAGAATGCTGAATATGAATATGTTATTGGGAAAATATGATACGAATATTTTATTAACCGACTTCAAAAAGGAGGTATTCAATTTGACTTTATTTTTTATGTTTGTTACCTCCAAACTTTCGACTGAGTGAACCGATTTTGATGATTCTTTTTCTAGTACTTGTCTCGTAGTCTCATTTAAATTTGAGTGAGACCTGACGAGTAGTTTTTGAGTTATCCCTAATTTTGAATTTGGTTATTTTTTAAACGACGAAAAAAAGTTCTCAATTCGACGCGTATATTTTTTTTATGTATGATCACGCAGCAATCGGCACAGGGTGGTCCGATTTTCATGATTATTTTTTTAATGGGTAGGGTATATCTTGAAGTTGGTCTCATATTTTTTTTTTAATTTTATTCCCACCCTAAAGGTACGAAAATAGGGGATGATTGATTATTCGCTCACGGAATTTTTACCCGTTACCCCAATAACTTTGTACTGGATGATCCGATTTCGATAATTCTTTTTTTATTGAATATTGTATATGTACCTTGAAGTTACTCTTTTTTAAATTTGGAAACAAAATTTTACCCCTGAAGGTACGAAAGTAGGGGATGATTTATATTTCATCTACTACATTTTTACCTAGTAACTGAATCTATCATCAATAACTTATTATTAATTTTCATAACAACTAAAAATTAAAAAATAATTATTTTTTGACAAAAAATAAAACCAACGAAAAAAAAAACTGAAAAGCGAAAAATAAAATAAACCATTTAGTATTATATATTAAGATCCTAAATTAACTGTAAATAAATAATTTTGAGGCGGTGCCAAACCAATGAAAAACAAATGGTGAAAAGATGTGCGCCGCGCTGCTGCTGCACTTATAAAATGAACTTTATGTAATTAATTTTGTTTGTTTGTTTGGCACGGTTTCAAAATTATTTATTTACAGTTAATTTAGGATCTTAATTTATATTACTAAATGGTTTATTTTATTTTTCGCTTTTCAGTTTTTTTTCGTTGGTTTTATATTTTGTCAAAAAATAATTATTGTCAAGGAAGTAATATACAAAGTATACAGTAAGTACATATTATAAAAAAGTGTGTGTAGCAGCGTTTGAATTTAGACAAGAGTGTATGATATGAGGCACTTTGACACAATACTGATGTCAGCGTGGAAGCCCATTATCATCTCGGCAAGAACAGCGTTCGGTAAATATCATGGTCACCTGCTACATGTTCAGATACAGAGCGTCGTCTGAATTATAGTGTCTTTCTAAATATGGTATTGTCATTTGTATTTTGATATTTTCCTTTTTTTTAGTTAAAATAAGTTAATGCTTGACCACAATCCCACCTGATGGTAAGTGGAGATGTGGTCCAGGATAGTGAGCGCACTAACTTAATAAATTCGCTCTTTTCTTAAAGATATCCACGTTACATGAAGCAAACCGCGTCGTTCGTACCGGTGCGATGTTCACCACGAAAGGGTGGATACCCACCGTGTGTCGTGTCGTTCGATGGAGGAACGGGGAAATGGGAATTAATTCAAATAATTCAAATAAATAAATAAACTTAGGATGACTTGTACGCTGTGTTATACAATTGTAATTTGTGAGTGTTGTAACAAAATAGGAAGCTGAATTACATCCTTACATCGTATAAAACAATTGTGTTTTAACTTGCAATCCTGAATATCCCGTAGAAATGAAATACAGCAGGACTACTAGAGCTACATCGAGTCCGGTCATGTATAACACTCGGTGTTTCTGTCTGCCTGTTTTAATACTTCACACTTATTATCTGGAACGCGTTGGTGATGCCTTAATCAGCTTACTTGTCTAACGCCCCAACTCAGAGTCATTAACGGTTACTTAAATCGCTCCTTAGTACAGACTTTGTATGGTGATTCCTTTCTAAGAAGCGATTAAGGTATCCATTACTGACTCTGAGTTGGAGCGTAAATGTATGTGTGTCGGTTATTTAGATTAAAAAACACAAACATAAAGGAACGCCTGAAGGTAGAAATAACTTTTAGGATATTTTACTAAAAATGAGTTAAAATCCCCTTTTATTTAAATGATATTATTGGGAAAGATTAGTTATATCAAATATTGTTACGCATATTCCTTACTCCAAATTAAGGTAAGGCTCCTTATGGCTCAACACGTAAGTAATTAATACGCAGAACCCTCATATCATTTTAATATCATCAAGGGTCATGTTATTGTTAAAGGAAGAATTGTCGTACTATAACAGGGTAAGCAATTTCTCAGAACATACCTTTCATTGCTGTGTTATTACTTTGTAGGTAATTTATTGCATTATTTGTTACTAATTACTGACTTCAGGCCATTAACGGTCTACTACCAATAACATGGGTCTTTAACAATACCTACCTAAAGAGGCTTAGAGCATACACGACTTGCTTTTTCTGTTTGGATTGGCGGAGTAACTAAACTTAGTAAAAAAGTATATCAGTGGTCTCATTTTAACGCTTACGCTTACACACTCATAACTCCACAGTAGATATTCCCTGTGTCGCAGGTGGCATGGACAACACAATAAAATTATAACATGTGATGTGTACATCCATAACCCAACAATAACACCCATGACCCGAGTACAAATATTATCTGTTACATAAATCTCTGCCCCAGCTGAGAATCGAACCCGGGGCCCCTCGCTCCGCAGTCAGGGTCGCTACCAACTAGACTACATGGTCGATAAACCCATGTCAAGGCCATGAATCTTTAGTGAAGGTCACAAGTACATATTAACTGTGAATGTTAAAATTAGATTTCCATTTATAATGAAAAAGAAAGTTATATTTTTGAATTATTAAAATTGAAATCAATTTGATTTAAAAACAAGATATACAACATTAATATACACCTGCTTCGATACTCATATTACTTAAATTTGATTAGAGCCGCTCAGTAATTTCAATTCCCACATGTTTTTCGCTTTCAACTCGCTCAGTGAAACATGTACTTTGTTAATGGCCGTGTTGTCTGAGGTTTACAAACGTCCAAAGTTAGGTCGTAACGCTCGCTTGTGGCGGAGATTGGGGCAGACTTCGCGACTGACACTCAGCAAAATCACAAGGTCAAATTAATTTCGCCTAGCTATAAGCTCTCTGATGTCGCAAAGGGTAAGTTACGTTGTATTTCTTAATTTTTGAATTTATACTTCAGTTCTTATGCGACTTGCAAAAAGGTTGCGTTATACATTTGCGCTACCATGGAGGGGGTATGAAAGCACTGGATAGATGGCCCTTGCTTCTTAATCTTCTTATTACCTTTACCTCTTTTAAAATTTAATATTATTAGTTATACAAACCTCACAGAGTCTCAACAGCGTCATTCAGGTTCCTGAGCAACGCCATCTAGTTTGTACTTGTGTAAACATAGGTAATACACAAGTAATATTTTATTATACTAGTGACTTGAAAATTGAAGAAGTATAACTTCTCACGCGCATACAAAAGTACACGCACTCTTATTTTTCCTTGTTAAAATAGCAGACAAACAAGCAATCAAAGCTCCTGTTGGTAATCTGTTGGTAACTTGGTAAACCGCAAAATTTACGTTACCATGATGTAACATTTACCTCCAAAAAAGGAAACAAGGGACCCAAATATTAGCTTTATTAGCGATACTTAATCCAAAATATATCATTTTAGCCGTATTGGGGCGGCTTAGAATACTAACCCCAATCCCACGCCAGATGGGTGTCGTAAGAGGCGACTAAATCCAGCCCGCTGGTGTTAGGGCGCCTCGAGGGATTATATTGATAATTTTTGTTTTAATTGTTAATTAAATACCATTATTACTATTAATATTTATCCATGGGGTTCATCAGGATAGCTACCACCCTTGAGCATGAGTCCGCCGCCAAACGTCGTGTTCCTGCTTGGGGCTTGAGAGCCAGTTTTTTCATTATTTCTTTTTCTTCTCTCTTTCTTGGCCGGCAACGCATCAGTGTTGCCTTTGGTGTTACTGATGTCCATGTGCGACGATAGCCACCACCAGGTAGATATTAAGCCCGTTTGCCGGCTGTTTCCATAAAAAATATCATGTTTTTCCTACTAAAATTATAAATGTGATAGTTGTATAGAACGCTGCTCTTTCACGCAAATAATACATAACGGATTTTCATGAAATTTTGCATACGGGTATACCATGATCTGGAATAAGATATAGAGTACTTATTATTCCGGAAAACGTGAGCAAACCTTCGGGTAGAGCGTTAGTTTTACAATAAAACATATACGCTTAAAACTGTAACTGAAAGCTAAGCAGATATGCTGTTCTGCAAATGCTCTGCATGCAATTGCTGCAAATGCAAAATATTACATAGTGTAATATAAAATCTGAGCTACATCCAAGATAAAAGACTTGAACTCATTCATTATTTGCTAAGCAAAATAGATGGATTCCCTGACACCCCATTTGTTTATTATTAAGCAAAGATTAAAAAGATTTTCTGAGAGATAAAAAAAATGTTCAGCGCAAATGACTTTAACATATCGCTATCGCCGACTTTCTATTTCTATATCGCACTATCTGATAGAAGAGAATGCCATGAACCACTGCCATGCAATCTTGTGAACATTCCGCGATAAACACGTCATTCAAAAAGACAATGTCATTATTTTTTATTTGCGCAATGGATTTGCCTTAGGACAAAAACAAACACGAAACGGAAAAAACCGCGAAACACAATTGTGACTCTGGAAATCAATCTCTATTTCGCGATATTCACAGGCTTTCACGACTTGAATGCAAAGATTATTTTAATCAAAACAACAAGTCAGATTTTATAGACATTTTCATCTTTTTGTTTTGTAACTTGTTCCTTTCTGAGCTTTCAATCGAAATTTCAGTCTCTTTGTGATCTTTACAAATTATGCTCAGTGGCATGAATTTAATTGAAGACATTCAAAAGGAAAATTATAAATGAAAAGTGTTAGAATTTCCACCTGCTATTTCTGTAGTCAAGAACTTCGCGTCTAAGCAGACTATTAATAATATAGAAGCAGCCACATAAAGTAATACGCGAATAAAAATCGTTTCTGTTCATTTAACATTTTCATTCTTTCAGAATGAGAATCGACTCACACTTGGCCAATCTTTAATTAATGTTACTTTAGGATGTTCAATGTATACCGATAGTATTTGAAAGAAATCAAAGACTATTTTTTCTTAATTTAGTTTAACATAACTTTGTTACAACTTTTACTTTACCTCCTTTGCGATCAAATTTCTCATATTTTGCTACATTTTATTGCAAAAATGTTGTGAAAATCGTAGACGAAGGAAAATATCATTACCACAGTTAATATCGTGTAGTGTCCAGGACTCCGGATTCCTCGCCATTTTTAATCCCTAAGGAATAAATTGACTGCAACGTCCATTACGAATATTTCTGTTTAGAATTTAGTTAAAAACTCGATGAAGTTACTTGTAGCGTTGCTTCTGAGAGAATAGCGAACGGTGAATGATAGTCACTCTGTTGTCGTATGAGTTTTCTAATTAGACTTCATTTTGTTCCGCCTACTACTAAATTAAACATGTTGAGTATAAAAACTAATCATGTCCGAATAGTAGATGATTTCTTACAAAAGTAAAAAGACTTGTATATTCATGTACCATTTCTAGGTACGTTTGATATTCCTATTTTTGTTTTCATGTAATTTTTGGATATAAGAATGTATATTGTTTTTGTTTATGGCCAATGATATTGTATGTATAAAAAGGTTTATGCCATATTATTTAATACAGAGATAATAAACCTTTCACGCATATTTCCTTACAAAATAGTTTCAAGTTTTCATTTACCTCATCTACCAGGTCTCTCGCGCGGACTCTAATTTTTATATCACACTACGACTGTAATATCCAGAGCATAAGCGAAAATATTTAGTTAAGAAAAGCTAAACAATTGGGCATTTCGAAACGAATGTTTCATAGAACACTTAGATTGCTTCAGCTGTGAGGTAATGTGATATGAAAATGAAGTTCATGGCAGCCACAGGGGAGACAGGGACATTTCTGGAAATACGTGTCTCGTCGCCGAAGACCATTTGTCTTACAGCTGGCCTGCCCACCCGCTTTATCGTTTAGCTCTCTTTGGAAGGGTAATAGAAAAATATGAGTATAATATATCTGAGTTGTGGCATCGCGCTCTTGCGGAAGGAGGATGATTGCGATTTAGAGTCTTTATTAGAAGCGAGGATTACGAATATTATTGTTGATATCTACTCATCAATCAGAAATTATTTTGCAACCTTTGTACCAAGTTTGAGCTTATTGGATTGGTCTCGGTAAATATAGGTTACTAACTTTTTTTAAGTTTTCAGAGACTTTTATGAGTTGGGTTTTTAAACAACTGGCACATCAGGTGCTGTAGTTACATAAAACTTTTACTCCCCAACTCAGAGTCACTAACGGTTACTTTAATCGCTCCTTAGTAAAGAATCACCATACAAATTCTGTACTAAAGAGCGATTTAAGTAACCGTTAGTGACTCTGAGTTGGGGCGTTAATCTTGTCTGTGTTGTTATTACACGTAGTACCAGAAGATTAATAATGATGACGTGTTTATCAATGTCTTGGATTATTTTTATGTCTATGTATAATAATAATAATAATAATGAACGCTAACACACTCATACCCCCGCAGTAGGTTATTACCTGTGTCGCGGGTGGCATAGACTACACATAACACATCACAGTAACACCCATGACCCGAGTACAAATATTTATCTGCCACATAAATATCTGCCCCGGCCGGGAATCGAACCCGGGACCCTTCGCTTCGCAGGCAGGGTCGCTACCAACTAAGCTACAGGGTCGTATGAGGGTTGTACGTACGCATTATAAACATTGTTCAAATATCGGCATAGGGCAAAAAGTGAGTAAAAAAGTAACTGTCAAGCTGTCAATGTTTTACGTGTCTGTGGTGTTATTTGTTTTTTGTTGCATCACATTTTCTTTTCCTTCTGCGTTATTAAAATATCTAATATTCGGTATCAATATTGACAGTATTTTTTTTCATTTTAATTAAACTTTTTTATTATTATACATATGTATCTCTAACCCACTAATATACTCCTAGTACCTAAAAAGAATATTTCATATACATGAAAAAATTTTACAAGACCAAAAAGATAATTCACGTCACGTCAGTCAAGATTACAACGAGAGAACAGGATATTTTAGACAAAGCAAGTTGTTCTTCAAACGCCCTTTTACTTTAGCATTTTATCAAATTACATCATTTTGCTACGAACCCTTCAAGATCCAAGTACTTTGTTGCGTAATTTGAATAGATACTCAAATTTCGAATGGTGCCGTATGTATATAGTTACAATAAGAAAACAAAAAAGATTCGTCCGAAGCCAAAGCTGAAACGAATTGTTCTAGCCAAAAATAACGCAAGCGATGCTTGATTTTTTTTATGGAAATAGCCGGCAAACGAGCTGACGATCCACCTGATGGTAAGTGGCTATCGTCGCCCATGGACATCAACAACACCAAAGGCATCACTGATGCGTTGCCGGTCAAGAAAGAGAGAAGAAATAGAAAGAAAGAACTGGCTCTCAAGCCCCCAGCCGGAACACGACGAATAATGGTATTAATTAACAATTAAAATCAATATTACCAATATAATCCCTCCGAGGGCCCTACCACCAGCGGGCCGGATTTAGTCGCCTTTTAGACACCCATCCGGCGTGGGATTGGGGAATTGAATCCTCTAAGACAATATTATTACGGTGAGATCGATATTATTGTGCGAACTATCTTTGTTATTGCCTTCGTTAAATTTTGGATTATCTTTTATAATATCAATAGTTCCAGTACACTGATGACCTTTGCTGGAATTCTCTTCGGACTTTTTTTATTCGAAAATTTCAAAGCCCCTATAATTTACGTGTTTCATATTATAATAACATTTTTAAAGTTATACTAAATTTTAAAAAGCTTTTAGCCGTTACAAAGCTCTGATCGGAAAAGCTTTGATCGGTCAAAGCTTTGTGGATTCAACGAATTGAAAAATCTATTACAAGGCGCCTCTAAATAAAACAATGTTCTGTGTATTTTTCTTTTAAATAAACACAGCAGCATGTGAAATCATATGTGTAGAGAGCCCATAGAAGAAAAAGCAGCGTTTAGTTGTAAAATCATATTTATTCTTCGAGTATATTAAAGTTCGTGTACCTAAATAAGATATTACCATAATAATATGCCATATTATACTATACAATAAAATTAATATTGGAATTTTTTATTATTATTTATCATCTTCGGAAACGGACCACAAAAATTCTCAAAATCGTCAAACGACTTAATTAAAATGCATTACTTAAGAAATTACAAAAATTAATAAATAACAGTCTGAAAGAACACGCGTTCCCCGTGATAAATGTTCTGTAACACGTGACGACCTTCAACAATACTTTATGTTTCCGGTTGAGTCGGACACGAACTTCATTTCGTAACACATTACTCCCGCGCCAGGTGAAGCACCATTATATCTCTCCTAGGAACTATTTGTCTTAGTGTAACCGTAAAATTTTATAACGAGCATCGGATATCATAGGCACGTGTATGCTCTGGTTTCAACCCATTAATAGCCCATTACTGAGTACGGGTCTCTCCTCTTGAAGAGTCTTAGAGTATACTCCACCATGCTATCCAGTACAAGCGAGTAGTAAAAATCGAATTCTACCTCGGTTTATCGAATGGCTCTCAGGTAGAAGAATACATTTTTATGCATAAATTTAGCACTTTACCATGAAGTCGGAAGGGCTGGACTTCTGGACGCAAAAACCAAGACTATTTCACTCTTAAAACCAAACAAATTCACCAGATATAAGTTAAATATGGGAACGAACGAAAAACGCGATTGACGCGATTGCGAAGAAACATTTCACCTATAGTACAAAAATAAATGATTTTAAACAAAAAAAACGTATTTTTTATAATGAAGCAGAACATGAGTAGTGTCCCTAATTTTATTTGGCCAGGGACTGTAATTAACGATGTTAACAGTACGGACTTATTTGATTCAAATTTGAACTTTGCTGGTTTAATTCATATAATTTTCTAACCAATCAAAATTGTGATATGATAGTAATACATGCTACGGCTATATTTTAAGGTATAATACCTACCAGCAATGTATGTAGCTATGAAAAGTATATTACAATGAAAAAGCTTCCCTCTGAACGTAAACTACTGGCTACAATATTACCTGTATCTATACCTCTATACTCTATACAAATAAATAAAATTGCGAGTTATTAAAATAACCGCTTTTTACTAAGTGCATTTGGATGTATACCAAAACAATATTTTTCACAATTTCTGTCTGTCTGTCTATCTGTCTGTTTGTTACGGCTAATCTCTGAAATGGCTGGACCGATTTTCACGGGACTTTCACTGGCATATAGCTGATGTAACAAGAAGTAACTTAGGCTACTTTTATTTCAGAAAAAAAATAGTTTATTAGGCGATACGAAGTTCGCCGGGTCAGCTAGTCTGCTATATAAAGAATCCAAAAGATTAATAGCAACAAAATTGCTTTTAAACTTTTATTCGGTTGGAAATCCGAAGAGTCGAGTGGATGTGTTAGCGTTATTTATTCTCGTTTTGATATTCTAGGAAGGAAATATTTTTGTGTTCAAAACAGTAACTCCGGCCAGGTAATAAGTGAGAGTGGCTCGGCTGGTGAAATTAAATATGAATGGTGAATTGTAACTGCGGTTCTCCTATCCCAAACGGTTATAATCCCTTCGTAACATTTCTTTTGCAGCTCCCGTCCGTTTTATTAGGTTATTACTGTGTCGTCACTCGGTATTCTGTACTGAAGTTAAGTAATCAGCTTTCTTATGCTTGTTTTATACATTTTTTACGCGTTAATATAAAGCTACTCCTGCATGAATGTATAAATATATGTTTTTAAGTGCGTGAATATAATGGAACTTTGTAACTCAATACTCATACACTTTCACACGTCATTAACGTTAACTATCCCTAGGTACATATATGTCTTGAAAATAAAATATGAAACTTGTATTATTTAAAGGATTTGGATTCCAAGGTTTAGCCCTTTTAATGGTACCTTGACTCCACGATATAGGTATACAAGAAAATTATAAACAGATAATTATCCATTTCTGATTGTATCTTTTGTTTCATTCAATTTGAGACATCAGTGTAGCTCCCGATAACACTTGCCAAATACGAGTTTTGTCAAAACTGATACCAACATTTTATTTCAAGGTTAACCTCGGATGTGTAAACGAAGGGTATAAACACCGGGAATTGAATAATGTATGAGGGGACTTTAGCCCTCCACTGCAGACGATAAACCTTTGGTAAACAAAGGCGTATAAACCTATCGCAAGTGTCATTTTGATAAATTCAAGAATCCTAAGATAATCTATAACCATATTGCACTATAAATCGTTACACTTAAATCACGGACCTAAAAAAAAAGATGGACGTAATCCCAACAACAAATTCAGTGAAGCACCCATAGTAATACCAACTCTCTATTCGTACAAGTACACACACCCACACATTGACACCATACTGCGTCAATCGCGAATCAAAAATTACGCACATATGGTAAGCGGGCGGCCATTGCTATGCTTCATTCTCGATTAGACGAGGTTACGTCCGTCTTTTTTTTTAGGTCTGTAACTTAAATGTGTCTTCTATTTCCTTTGTAGTGTTCCAGATGTTTAACCTATTCTTCGCGCTAATTATTTATCTTATCACATATCCTCATTCATCTCTCGTGTTTAAAACAAGCGCTCTGCCCACAGTTCTGCCTGCATTTTCCGGGATAATAATTATGTCCTAATCCAAATCATGGTCTATATGTACGCAAAATTTCATGAAAATTCATTCAGTAGATTTTGCGTGAAAAAGTAACAAACATTCTCACAAAATTTAACATTTATAATATTAGAAAAAGGATGTCCATTAAAACCTAATCTAACCGAAACTAACCGCTTCCGATGTTTTGCAGTGTAACTTCCATTTATAGTATTCCTTTTATTTTATTGAGTGTGTAAATATTATCTTGTGCACACTTCACTGTTTGCCACCTCAATTTGTTTCATTTTCATATCGCTTTTTGCACATTATAATTTTATTGTATACGTACCTAGCTTTACGTTATAAGTAAGATGTGGTAACTGTAATTGGCATACATTAAGTAAATGTGTAAATTGATTAGTAATTAACGCTATTGTTATCCTGAATAAAATAAAATAAAAAATAAAATAAACTGTCAATCCTGGAAAATTCTGAAAACCTTATGAAATAAATGAATCTAGCTATAGCTTCGTTATGCTTCCAACGTTAATCCAAAGTCAATAAAAAACGAACACCAGTCAATTAGCCGTGTATTGTGCAATTTACAAAGTGCAATAACCTTCATCGCTCATATCGGTTCAAATAAAAACTCCGAGTACATGAAAATGTAGCTTTAAACATTTTCACCGACAAATTGAAACTTGCGCCTGACGGCAATAACGTTTTTATTAAACTCCAAACCGTTTAAGAAATAAAATTCATTGTCAAATTGAGACCAAAGTTGAAGGGCTTGTAATTAATTTTCTTGTTCTTTGAACAATTTACCGTAAATCCTTTTGTTTACTCTCACATCTGAGTGACGAACAAATCTTATTGTTTATTCTTAACCTTTTAATTTTTATTTTTGTACTTCACTTCGGTTGCCATGTCATATATAAAAAATACAAGAAACAGGGCATAAAGCAACTTCAATCAAATTAAATATAATTAAGAAACTTGTAATACGCACATCATTTTTGAAAATAAGAGGTGTGTGCTAGGATTTGAACTCGGGCCCTTGAGTTCGGGAGACCAACGTTCTAACCGCTAGGCTATCACTGCTTTTTATATCTAAACTAGCTTCTACCCGCGACTTCGTCCGCGAGAATTTAGAATTAGATTCAGATCCTACTAAAATTTAGATGTTAGGTTTAGATGTTTGGATGTTTGTGAATTAAACTTACAGTATCCTGCTTTTCATCCCAAAGAATGATGTCGACAACATGCTTATTATTTCGTGTTCTAGCAAGTTGCTAAAGATTCGAAAAAATCATAGGGCATGTCGTGAGGAAGAAGTTCAGCGGCAGGCTAACTTAAGAGCTGCTTAAACAGGCACATCACACCCATCATCGACACCAGCACCATATTCATTATTTGGCGTACCAGCGAGCTGCTTAAGGGTCATAAAAATCAAAGGAAATGTCGTGAGGAATAATTTCAGCAAGCTTGAGAGCTGCTACGCCGGAACAGGCAGGTAAACGACGTTAGCAACATGCTCATGAAACAGAATGACGGAGATGGGCTGTTGCTAGAGTATGAAGCGAGTCACAACACGCGAATCTCAGTAGCCAAAGCTTATAAAAAGGGATAAAATTAACAAAGCGTGTAAATTTTGTGATGCGAGGAAACTGGAGGAAAACTATAAAGTTATTCCGCAATTAGAACAAACAGCAGAACCATTAACAGAATTAAGTTTACACAAACATAACACAAACGAACCATATCATTATTTAAATAACATCGGTATATTTAATGGATGCTTCCATATAATATGACATCTTTATTAAGGGCATTGAAACGAAACGAAACGAAGAGACTCAGTGTTTTATGTACTCCATAGAGTGGCAAGAGGGAGGTTGCCCCATGCATATCTTTTAGTAGCTAAAAATTATATAGCGTCTTAGCCATATCGATTACATCGCTAAAAAATTACACGATTCCGTAGTCAAAAATAAGATTTATTTGTCTGTGGACCTTATTTACGCAGATGAAGTTGCAGTTTGTTATATCGTTAAACTATGATTTAAAATTAAAAGTATGCCAAATTAAGTATTTTCCTTGCAATCATCGCGGGTCATCGCGAAACATGATCATTATCATACTTAAAGTATGAATGGTTTAAAAATATATATGTATATTTATGTACTAAATAGATCCTATAATAAACCAAGACTAAATCGCTACTTACCATCAGGTGGAATGGTAGTCAAGAATTAACTTACAATTTAAAAAAATAATATGTGTGCTATTCACACATAACGTGATAGAAGTGAAACCTTCAAAAATTTTGTTTTCAAGATAATGAGATGAATAAAATTTCGGGAAGATGATAATTTTAGGTTTTACTACTCCACTCCACTCCAGTCTCCACTCTCCACTCCACTCCAGTCTCCACTCCACTCCAGTCTCCACTCAACTCCAGTCTCCACTCAACTCCAGTCTCCACTCAACTCCAGTCTCCACTCAACTCCAGTCTCCACTCAACTCCAGTCTCCACTCAACTCCAGTCTCCACTCAACTCATCTCCACTAAACTCCAGTCTCCACTGAACAGTTTCGTTTCATCGAATTTCAAATCACCCCCGTACTAAAGAAGTTTTCACTTCAAAAAATCTATTTGTCTATGCGTCTGGTTTTACAGTGTTAACATTCATCATCATCCTGCCCATTTCCCAATTTTATTTGGGGTTGGCGCAATATGTTTTCCTCTTCCACACTTCCTTATCAGCCGTCATCTTTACAATATCTCTCTTATCTTTCATATCATCTGTAACACAATCCATCCATCTTTTCTTTGGTCGTCCTCGTCCCCTTCGTCTATTCATCACATTCATATCCATCACTTTTCTCGTCACATGCGTTTCCTCTCGCCTCATCTCGTGCCCATACCGTGATATTCGGTTCCCTTTTAACTTTTTTGTAATTTTGGCCACTTTCAAACTTTCTTCTAATATACTCATTCCTTACTTTGTCCATTCTCGTCACTCCACACATCCACCTCAACATTCTCATCTCTATGATATGCAATCGTCTCTCATCCATCTTCTTTGTAGCCCAACATTCTGATTCATACATTACGACAAGTCTTATGACGGATTTGTAGATTTTACCCTTAAATTTACGAACAACAAATATGTTTGAAAATTATTTAGTTATTTGAATTGTTCCGTTGAGGAGCCATATTTCGTCTCTGACACACATCTTGCGATGTCAACGATAACAACAGCGATAATATTTAAACACGATTCAGTTATTCCCTACGACTGAGAAGCTCACTCTTAACATCCAGAATCCATAGTCTCACTATATTGACCAAGTTGAGTAAATTCCCAGTACAATAAAAAAATCATGAAAATCGCTTCTAAACAACGAATCTATTCCTACCTAAACCCATTGTATACTAACGGACTTGTTCATTAAAAACTTATTTAAGGTTTGTAGTGTTCGGCTAAAGCACTGGTTATATGCATGCACAGCAATAAAAAAATAAAGAAATATTGACAAGGCCGAATTGACATAAGGCCGACACCACACTAGGATTTTATAAGCGTACGCGTTCATCCGACACACATGATTAATGATTTGCTAAATAAGTTAAAAAAATCGATATTTATTTCTATAAGGTAAATGAAAAACTATAGGCAGATATTTACGAATGTTAAAAACCAAATTAGATGATTTTTTGACGTGACAACGTCTATAAATTGGTTGACTCAGGTGTCATTCACGAAAACTGTGTAACGACCAAGTAAGATTTGCCGGAACGTTACCATGCACGCGCAGCATTAAAGAGAGAGACTCACTCGACCGGCGCGCGCCTTGCGTCTCTCTTCTACGCGAGCGTTTCTGGCGTCGGAGTTGAATAGACTAATTAGTGAACTTATGTTCCAAAAACTTATACCACGAACAGACGTTGTCACGTTAAATCTCCGTCCATATACAGACTTTACAGACAGCCATTTTGATATTTTTGCTATTAATTAAACCTGATAAGATATAATATAATATTTCAATTGCAATTTATATTTAGAGCTAGGAAAAACCTTGATAAGCTACGAATACTTATTCAACGTAAATTTTTTTTTTTCTAATTCATCGATCAAGCGTCTAGCGCTAGGAACGCTCGACAAACGCTGATGTGTAAGCAGCCTTCATTTTGCGTAAAAAATGCTGTGTTTGTTTTACTTGATTTTACACGAGATCGATGGTTACTAAAGCTTCCATTGCATGATAAAAATGATCACAATGTGCCTCACCGCAAATTTTTATATGTTTGTAAATAAACATATTAAAACAATGAACCAATTATAATTTAATCGGCGACCGTTGTTTTTTATGTTCGCAGAATTTAATCACTCAATCAGCTGTTTTGAGTTTTCTAATGTCACTGTGATGACAAACGTCAAAACTGTTTTCCTATTACCATTTAGTTTACTTCTTCTCCCTCGGGAATAGATCAATATCTCGAGATAAAAAGTATTCTATATATTATTCTAGGTATTAAACTATCTGTGTGCCAAATTTCATCTATATCCGATCAGCCGTTTTTGCGTGATTGCAACACAAACATCCAAACATCCAAACATCCAAACTTTCGCATTTATAATATTAGTAGGATAGTGTGATTATTTTGTGAGCCAGTGTCATTATAGTCCAGTTCTTACACCTAAAAATATTATTTCAGGAATATTGGAAGAACGACATCGTCAAGCTGATCTAGTGTAAGTGTAGGTAGAGAATAAGAAATTAAGAAGGTCAGTAGTCTTTTAAATTGTCAAAAGATTTTAGGTCGTTCTATTTCCGAAGGCTGACAAGGATGTCTAATTGGAAGATGACAATTGAGTATCATAAATCAAATAAATGGAAAATATTTTACTAAAACCTGGCACAATGGACCGAGCTCGAAAATTAATCACAACTTAAGAATATAATTCTGGTATTAAGAAAGGTTTGTATTAATTTCTGAAGTTTGTGTTCCAAGTATTGTCTTTTAAAAGCTTAAGCAACTGGTTACCGGAGTATTCTTTATTAAATTTTATTAATAGTTGCGGCTGTATAAATAAAAAAAAACCGTTTTAATGAAAATTTCAACGTTTTTTACTTTTATAATTGCATTAATGTAGTGTGGTTGGAAGACCGTGCTTACCAAAGATTCCATTTCGGACTGTGGCAGGAGCTCTCAGTCACTTGCGAGGCCAACCAGTTAGCTAAATTTGAATCGGGCTGGCGAACATAGCAGAAATTAAGCGAAAAGTCACTTGAAATTATATTGTATAAAATTATAAATTGCCAAACCATTGAATACTCAGTATGCAAATACAAAAATAATTCGTAACAAAGCTGACGGTCACTGCTAAATCATTTTAATGGTTGTTTTGAGATACAAAGTACTTTAACAAGAATGTTCTTTGACCAATCAACTCTTCTATTTAGCTAGTGAATATCTATGTTCCTGAATGGCTTATAGAAAAATAATCTTTAGAATGATTCTGCAGATTAGTCTATACATCTATACATCTATACAAATAAATAAAATTGGAGTGTCTGTTTGTAATATTAAAATAACCGCTTTTTACTAAGTGCACTTGGATGTATACACTTTACATATATCAAAACTACTTTTTTACAATTTTTGTCTGTATGTCTGTATGTCTGTCTGTCTATCTGTCTGTTTGTTCCGGCTAATCTCTGAAATGGCTGGACCGATTTTGACGGGACTTTCACTGGCAGATAGCTGATGTAATAAGGAGTAACTTAGGCTACTTTTATTTTAGAAAAAAAAATTGTTAGGCGATACGAAGTTCGCCGGGTCAGCTAGTATCTAATAAAACGAAACAATGGATCAATGTTTTCGATTTGGCCATTTTAAGTTATTATTTCATTCATTATTGTTACTTCTTAATACATGTCTACCTTGTGTGTGAGAAGAGGTATGTTTAAAACGTACCTAAAGGTTCGGTACCTGTATCCGTATACTGTGGATCGGACTATTGTCACAATTTTACTGATGTTCTTATAGCGCTGACATGAGAGTTCTTCAAGTTACGGGTCCATTGCTTCTTTATTGCAGTCGCTGGTATATTAAAAATGTCCACGGAACGCAATGACCAATTAATATTAAGTAATTCGTCTGCTCGTATGCCTACCTACTAAACGTAAGCCAAACGTATGCCGGAAGTCTACCAACATAACCAACATTACTAAAATCTATGGAAAAGTCTACCAATGTAACCACATGCGCAGTTCAAGTGAAAACAATATAACTTACTCTTGCGCATATAAAAAAACTGCACAGTTTTATTCTTACATTTGTTCTTCTTGCAGTTATCACTCTATAGTAGACCTAAGCGAGTATAGCCAGTTAGATATAGGTATATAGATATTAAACATTGTCTTTTGTTACTTACTGGGATTGACAGCATGGCCTTCATCGACAACGTGCATTGATAGGTGTAGTAACACCAGCAACGTCGCCGATAACTGTAACAAATAAGAAACACATTATTCGCTGTTTTTAAGGCACCCGGACTTAAAATACAGTGCCTTAAATACTAGTCTAGAATTGTATTATGTTGTATAAACCAATGTATGAGAATCTTGCAGCCACGCAAAAAATTATGGTAACAAGTGTTTTCTAATACCGTTTATGAATGTGTTATTGATTTATAACAAGTTTTGTGGTATATTTAAATTCTACGCAACACTGTTTTCATACTCATACTCGTATGCTTCACAATGATATTTCAAAATGTAAATGTAATGAAGTATATGTAATGTAAATGTAATGTAAATGAAGTACTCCTTATTTAACCAACTTCAATAAAGGTATTCAATTCGACTGTATTTTCTTTATTTTTTATGTTTGTTACCTCACAACTTTCGCCTGGGTGAACCGATTTTGATGATTCTTTTTTTAATCGAAAGCTGGTCCTTGTCATGTGGTCTCATTTAAAGCGCGAGATCTGACGAGAAGTTTTTGAGTTATTCCTAATTTTGGAGTCGGTTATTTTTTGTGAAGAATTATTAATGTACGAGGTAGCCAAAAAACGAACAGACAAGCATTACCAAAACGATGGTAACCAAGAAAGAAAAAAGGAAAAAATTGGAATTTTAAACCAACTCAAGTGTAAAATCATTAATTCGTTTAGGTTAGTTAAAGAGTACGTTGCGAAAATAAAAGTCGTGTACCATCACGAACAGATTGGGTTTGCAACTAAACTACAGAGCTAAATAAACAACTTTTTGCCGTTCTAATTTTCGAGAATGTAAACCAATTAAAGGCATAATGAACGAGCGACACAGTAAAATTGAAAAACGGTGCCCGTGCCCGCTGCATCACAAAATTCGGCGCTCAAGCTAGATTTCAGCGTAAAAGCCTGCTAAACGATCATTTCACTTAACTAGCGGAATTCACCCTTTGTCAAAAATTTACTTCTTTGTTCCCAATCCGTAACTCGATATAAGAGACGATGAAATGGCAGTATCGTTAAATTATTTAACTGAGCACAATAAACCGGTGTCTTTACGCGCGGAACGCTTTTTAACTGACTCTTCATTTCGATCGAAATACGATAAAGCTATCGAGTTTGATTCTAGAGGGAGGTAACTAGCCAGGATGGTAAAGAAGCTTCTACCATACAATCTACTCCTTCAACCTGTCTAAAAAATGGGATTATGATTTTTCAATTTGCTTTAAAACTTCGTTCTAAGTAACTAATTAGTATTTCAGAAGTACTTCTCAAAATCATCATAAAACTAAAATCTGACCAAACTGATACACAGAACACTTATGAATTTATCTACGAGTACATCTGATCCTTCTTTAACAAACGAGTGAATACATTATTATTCTTAAGGCCATCTTCTGTAAATGTTGGTATGCACTCATCATGCTATCATCTGTCTTGACTAAAATACGTCTGGTATTAGCACAAAGTAACACCTAGAAAGTCCGCTGGCTGGTTTTATTAAGTAAAACTAAACGTGAGACCGCGCAAATAAAAATACAAGTCCTGCTCTGAAATAGACGCACATGAGTTCCATTAAAATTCCGCTTTGTACACGACGTTTCTAGGAAAAGCAACTGTAAGAAATTTTAGTACAACTAACGCGGGTAATGCATCACAGTGAATTATTACATAAGCTTTGACCACACTGGACCTATTTAAGGTTTTCTACATCCAATGTAAAAATTAAATCTTCAGGCTCAAAGGGTCAATTACCTTTTGGTCTCTGTCTATTCGACAGTCATCTCCAAATGTATAGGAACGAAAAAAGCTCGGTATTTCTAATAGAGTTTAACGACACAATATAAGGTAATGTACGGAATGATGATAATTTGATACTAAATACAATTAATATTTTAAAAATACTTTTAAAACTACCTTTTAACATTTTTGTTTGTACTAAAGGCCGTTGAAGAGATCCCTCGTCTAGTATCAGGTCAACACTATCATAAATATTTATTGTCAACGGAATCAAACCAAATGGTAAATTTTTAACACTGTAGGATAAATGATTTAGCATTGCTCAGTCTCATTATAATCGCTCCTCACACGATCCCGGAAAAGCTTTGAAGCGACTCGTAATTCCTTCATGTTGCTGTCGGAACAAAAACAGAACCAGAATAAAATTATTCTGGCTTTGACGGCTCGTCTGAAAAGCGTAGTAATAACATAATGTAGAAAACATTTTGTTTGAAAATACGAAGATTATATTAATATCCGTGCAAGTTACGCTCAGTAAAAATTAAAAGAAAAAAAGATTATGGAGAACTTTACCTTTTTTTTATTCTACTGATTATTAAAATTAAGGTGAACAGACACATAAAAGAGAAAGAATCATTAAAATATTTTTAGAAATGGAAAAAATTATGGAGCTTTGAAATTTGCGTTTTTTAAGAATAATTTCGTGACACCGCAGTATCTACCCCACACGGCTTATAATAGTACCTTTTATTTTACCGTTTGATTTGAATAAAATAAATGCAAATTCTAAGGAAATTAACACTTTATATTTCATGAGTAACGAAATAATACGACGGTCTGTAGATAATAAGATTGAAATAGGAACAATGGCGTCACATACGAGTCGGAGAATATATCAACTTTAATCTAAAATTATTCATAGCCGATAATTTTTTTTCGGTGATTTATGTAAGCTTTGATCTATATTTCAATTTCAATATATTTTCAGTATTTTCAACATAATAAAACTTCTCCATTGAAGAATATTAAAACATAATTTATTGTGATTCTTATTTTATTTAACTTATTCAACTGTAACGATTTTAAATTATTTTCATTTCTTCTTCAATGAGGTAATCAAAGCGTTTGACCTTGTCTAAAATATAAATCGCAAGCCATACAAAACGCCGGCAAAGTTTACTCAAATTGCGGAGTACAAAAACAATCTCGGAATAATCCAACGCTCAACGGGAATGATAAAAACTGAATCCGGACAACGCCAACCAACCACAGTTCATATAATACACGTTACAAACGCAGAAACAGTTGTGACACTATTATAAGTTGTAACACGATTATAAGTTGTAATACGATTATATTAAGTTGTGACACAATTATAAGTTGTGATACCATTTATAAGTTGCGACGCGATTATAAGTTGTAATACGATTATTTATACGTTGTGACACTATTATAAGTTGTAATACGATTATATTAAGTTGTGACACAATTATAAGTTGTGATACCATTTATAAGTTGCAACACGATTATAAGTTGTAATACGATTATTTATACGTTGTGACACGATTATAAGTTGTGACACGTTTTGAAGTTGTTATGACCTTGTAGCCTATAAATTGTGACCTAACCTGCTGAACGAGGGCTCCCGGGTTCCATGGTCGTTCGGGACATTGTAAATGTTTAATTTACAAAAAATAAGTAAATGCTGCACAACATTCCCACCTGATGTTAAGCGGCAATGCAGTGATAAAGTCTGCGATGGTGAGCGTAAATTTAATATGCTTATTTACTCTCCTTTAAAGCCTAAGTGAGGAAAAAAATTAACAAATAAATAAATATTTTTCGGATTGTAGGCTTTTGTAATATCTTATTTGTGTATGTCCAAGAATGTCAAATGTAATGTCAAAATTGGTCCAGCCATTACAGTGGTTAGCCGGAATAAACAGACAGACAGACAAAAATTGTAAAAAATGTTCTTTTGGTATATGTATCTTGTATACATCCAAATGCACTTAGAAAAAAGCGGTTATTTTAATAGTACAAACAGACACTCCAATTTTATTTATTTGTATAAAGTATAGATTTACTTCGGTAGTTAATGTACAATATTTTTTAACCAATAAATTCCTATTAGGTAAATATTAATTAAGATTAACCTAAATCAGATATACTAAATATCAGGATCATTCGAATAAATACGTTCAAAACTGACAAGCATTTGATATTATTCGGTGTTTGTGGCAAAAGAATATGAAATATCTATCTATTTATGAATAATGCATGAATTCGATTTCGTTGTGTGGTTTGGAGACGCTTGCTATGTGAAGATGGCTTTACCAACACATCCCAGAGTGCCATCTACGGGTATGAATTCATATTTACATTTGAATGGAATAAAATTTTTAGAATGAATGTGCACACGTACTATGGAAACAAATTTGGGACAGGGAATCAAATCTACGAAATGTAATTTGCTTTGTATTGTTCCACCAATTTATTTTTAATTTGTTTGTCACCTGTATGTTTTTTACAAGCCAAATTGCTTCTTTTATGTGAATAACCGGTAAACTCAGACGGGCTATCTGATAGTAAAATCTACCTTTAACTATGACAGTACACCCTAATTACTTCACCAACGCGTTGCAAATATTCATCATTATTACAAGTATTCCTCAAATTATTTAATTAACATAGACAACACGTTTTACTATAATACGAGTACTCACGATATTTATTTTATACACCGATTTTTCGACCCAGTGTTGTGTTTGGTAGTTATTCATCCAGAATAAATTAAAAATAAATTATTTTAGAGGTACAAGTTATAATCCAGCGTCGGCGTCGGATGGACACAAAGCCGGACAACAATTGAATTCTGAATTCTTTCGGATACAGAAACTTGAGTTAACGGAACAGGAAATCTTTTTGGTCATTTTTACAACACATGTTAAAGTATCAAACTAAACAAACTTCTAAAACGTGTGGCCAAAGTGCACTTAAAATTCAGCGCAGCTGGTAGCAAAATTCTAGTTTTATTTTACGAAACTAAACGCGAGAGTTTATGTTTTTACCAAACACATTCGTTTCCCGTCAAAATGTAAATGTCTGATATAAATACGGTGAAATCGCCTTTAGTTGGTTCGGAAGTGGATGTTTATGAAGCTTTCTCAGATCCACAGCTTTGTGGAGGAGTCATTCATTCAGGTGTAAATATTTTCTGCATTTACATAACCTAATGTCGGAATGTGTATACAAGGCAATAAAAGCAGTTAATACGTTTTCCAAGGACTTTATAACGGATTTGTATCAATCACATCACAGTTTAAGAAAATCCATCCATTTGTTACACAATAAACAATAGTCAAAATTTCATTAATTATTCCTGATTTTATTGAGCAAACAGAGAGAATAAGAACAGATGTGAATACTTCGTTGATTTACCTTCAGAGACTATCCAAGTCATAATGACAGAGAGCAAATTGTATAAGAAAGCTAAATATATTTATTTAAGAAATGTCGTAATCCTGATTAAACACTCCCAGAGTATCTTTGGGAGTGTCTTGCGAATAATCCATGGCCTTGCGCCGGGATAAAGTTAAATGAGGGATCTTCAATGAAAGATCGCTTTATTAAACTTTCTAGACAATCCTATGAACATTTTTCTCACTGAGTCCTTCATTATGTCATATAAGCTGAAAGACTGAGGTAAACTGTAGGTACAGTAAAGCCCGGTAACTTTGAATTTCAGTGCAACTTTGAACATTCCTTTTGATAGAGGGCTTGGTTTAAAGAGAAGTAACGTGTAAATAGTCAATGTGTTTTACACTACATCTCATATCAATTTTTCACCATAATACAAAACTAAACTACCTATACAAAATCTTGCCTCCTCACATTACACTTATTCACATATTCTTTGATAATAATATCTGATTTAAAATTCGGAATATCGATTACTTATACAAATAGCATTCAATATTGCCCAGAAATGGCGATTGGCGAGGTGTGGTCAGTGATTACAGAATCGCAAGCGATGTAGTGATCTCTCAAGACCATATGCTATGCATATTATAATTAGGTACAAACTAAAACGGGATCGGTTTTTTCCATCGAAGAATGTAGAAAAAGAATAAATAAAGAAGATATTTCATGATTTATCACAAAAATCATCATGGTTGCAGATGGTTGAAGTACTCCTTGTGTTATAAATAATTGCCATTATTAAAAATTCCAGTCTATCTTGGGATTAATCTGTGGACTGATGTCGGGAAAAAGTTAAATAAGGGATTTCAATGAAAATCTGCCGAACAAAACTTTTTAGAGAAGTTTCACTAACGAGCTGTGGGTGGGTGACTTTAGGCTTTTTTCATAAAAAAAACAGCAAGTACGTAGTAGAAAAACTTTCTATTGTGAAATATAAAAGGAGAACCTAGTTCTATTTACCTGTCTCAGTTTCAAGAAACTACTATTTACTATTTACCAAGAGAAGTTATTATTAGAAGGTGTTCTGTAGTTTACTTCTGTAAGTTGGTTAGTTTGTTAGCATGTAATAATATGTTAGAGGCAAATCTTGCAAGCTGAATTAGTTTCAAAATTGAAGTTCGAGTTCGAGATCTTGATATGTCATTCTCTAATCATCTAGTACGCACTTGCGAAGTGAAGTGAGTCTCGAACTCGAACGTCAAACGACTAAAGATGGCCTCGGTATTATGTCATTCTCTAATCATCTAGTACGCACTTGCGAAGTGAAGTGAGTCTCGAGCTTTAACTTCAATTTTGAAAGTCATCGCGAATTCCGCTGTCAAGTTACAAAACAGAATTGCCTTGCTGATACTATGCTCAGGGCTTACTCCAGATGAGGGGACTCCTCGACATAATATTACAGACATGAAATTTTATAAACGCTGTCAATTATGATAGAAAGTTCCATAACATAAATATGCTTAGCCGCGGCCAAGAGTCCAAAGCTTGTTTTTTTTTAATAATAATTTTATTTTTGATTTATTGTCAATAATAAGTCAGGGTCCTAAGAGAAAAAAAAATCTTAGTGCAAAATTCTGTTTATGTCACAAGGGGCTTGAAGAATACTTCCAGAAACCGCAGGATTAAGAAGGCTTTATCATGGTTCGATCAGAGTTAGTTAAAGCTGGACGGCTATTCTGTTTTGTAACTTGACAGCGGAGTTTCAAAACTGACGTTCGAGTTCTAGGATCACTTCACTTCGCAAGTGCTTACTAGATGATTAAATAATGACATGTCAATATGATGCAAGTTCACTTTTGTTTTGTAACTATACAGCGGAATCCACGATGGGTTTCTAAATTGAAGTTAGAGTTCGAGACTCCCTTCACTTCGCAAGTGCGTACCAGATGATTAGATAATCACATATCAAGATCTCGGACTCGAACTTCAATTTTGAAACTCATCGCGGATTCCGCTGTCAAGTTACAAACCAGAATAGCCTTCCTGGTCTATGTCTAGTCGTGCATAAGCCTTTCAAACTAGCAAATCTATAGATACCTGCTTAAACAGATGATAGCGTGATTTTTGATGTTTTACAGCAACTATCAAACGGTTTTCCGTTTAAGAAAAAACTTCTATCTTCGTAACTGAGGCTTTCGAAACAGCTTATAGGACACTATATAATATCTAACGATATTGTTATTGAACTTGTCGATAAAGGGGCTATCGTGTCTTCTGACTAGTGATTCTGCTATTAGAAACTACACAAAAATCCACGCCAACGTACCCACGTTCAGTTACTTGACTTGGACGATCTATAAAGATTATGAGGGCTACGAAAACTTCTTTCGAATACCAGTTTTAAACATAAAAATTCAAAATATAGCCTTGTTTGTATCCGTAGTAAAGAGAAATTTGTGCTTAGTAGCTGTGGTTTGAGTAAACGTATGTCGTGTTGTTTAAATAATAGTAACTGATATTTCATTTGGGCCGTATTTGGGCGACCTAGAATATTAACTCCGATCCAGGCTAACCGGGATGTCGTCTATCGTAAGAGGCGATAGAAATATAAAAAAAAAAGCTCATCAGAGCTTTCTTTCTTTGTCTTTCTTGATCGTTTCTTTGTGATTTTCTTTCTTGGCCAGCAATGCATCTGCTTATTTTGAAGGATATTTATAAAAATAGTAGACTCTGAAATTGGATTGAATTTATTCTTTTTTTCATGACATTTTTTCCCTACTTCAAATATAATGTCAACGATTTTCCTTGCCTAGTAAGCACTAGTGAAGTTCTTGAAAAACAAACAGGCCAAGGTAATAATGGTCTTTATCTATCTTTGCATCGATTTCGTGTCCTATCTTCATCTTATATTTTGCTACGGAAATGCATAATGAAAATTTTAAAAACTTGACATTAACGAACAAAATTTATATTTTCTAGGGTTCCTGAAAAAATCTTAATACATGTACGATAATTTTTCTTTTTAATGGTTTGTCTTCGTTTATTCTTATTACGTTTAGAAATCAAATATTTTCTTAAATTAAGGTTAACTAGAATAATAATTACGTCAATTCGTACCAGATTTATAAAGCTTTGCAATAATTTAATTATATCTTTATTATAATAAATGGATTACACTTTAAATATATTATTAGGAAATGACGAATATGAATATACGAGTATGTTACTTACAATAGATAATTATAATATATAAAATTAGGTGCCGTTGACCTAATTAATAGGTATTACCTTGTATTTAGCGAAATCCCAATGGGTTTCTGTATCTACTAAATGATGAATAATACCTACAATACTCGAGGGAACTAGACGTCAATCTCATCTTAATTGAGACGGAACGCGTCGGATTTTACTTTTTCACTTCAATAATTAATTCATTAGGGGGATTAAATATGGACAATGAGTCGGTTTCTAAGATTACTTCATAAATAATCATACCTAAGAAAAATATATAAACAACTTAAAGCTAAGGTTAGGTACATCACATACGGCTACTTTTAGTAGCGCAAAAATAACTATGCATTCGCAAATTAATATTTAATTCGCGGAGCTGTATCGCTACCTGTTTGCGATATTTCTTATAGTCTTTAGCAGACGCGACACCCCATTGACATGAGAAACACCAAAGGCACCACTGATGCGGTACCGACCAAAAAAAAGAGAAGACCCGCATTGTTACTAGTTTTCCGACATTACGACAGGTAAAACATTTTACAGCCAGCCGCATAAAATACCTAGTTAGGTAATAATTGCCGTTACTGAGTGGTAACCATGCAAACCTATAGAAATTAAACAGGGTAGCAGACAGCCCAGCGATCTCCTAAGACGGAAAACAGAACTGGCGTCAATCTTGTAAGTTTCTCAGCATGCACAAAGTACACCACGAACAGAGAATGAACGCGGGAGGGGCCAGGGGAAATAGAGAGGGCCGGAGCCCCATATACCTCCAATTAAATAAAACCACAGAAGACTTAATAGCACCTATGATAAAACTTAAATATATATCTACATACATGGCTATTATTTTCAGACTTTTTCTTTGCTTCTTTATTTAGTCGATACACTCGATTACACATATTGAATAGCACGTCTATAGTCAAAATTATCTAAGATGCCCATAATGACACCTGCCATTTATTAATACGAACTAAATTTGTATGGGCGTCTTTGAGCGAAATGGAATAATCATTTACTTGACATGAATAGTTGGATACTTACGGACAAAGGATTTTGCCAAAATTTGTTAAAAATCCCTATTCATTTTCATTGGCGTTAATTATAAATCATATTAAACGTTATAATCTATTAAAAATCGCGTCAGATCATAATTTATGCAAAATTAAAAATATTTATATATCGTCGAAACAATGTTATGTGAAGAGGGCTAAATCTAAACTGACGTAAAGTGATTGACGGCTTGAAATTGTTTATACAACCAAACATAATCGATACATTACTAAAATCGAAATTTTAAAATGAAAATTGAATTATTTAATTACATTTTCCATTATGTATGGGCACTTTGTCATCCATGGAAAGTAACTACAGATAATATATTATATGTAATTAGGTAGCCAAGGTTAAAACTTTTTGCGGTAAACATTTTTTTTCCAACAAAATAATGATTATCTATACATGAGTCTTACGAAGTAAACAAGATTTTATTCACTATAGTTTTTCCCTGACGCTCATAATACGAGTATGTCAAAATATTATTACGAAACTGAGCGGATGAGTTCATTCTATTATTTATTATTATATTATTATCTATGTATCTTTCTCTTTTCTCTTTCTTGGCCGGCAATGCACCAGTGATGCTTTTGGTGTTGCTGATGTTCATGGGCGACGACAGCCACTTACCATCAGGCGGATTGTCAGCTTGTTTGCCGGTTCGGCTATTTCCGTGTAGTCCATTGAAAAGTTACATTTGGGGTTGCGTTTTTTAGAGGACGCAATTTTATTTTTTTGATGTGTAGGGGGGGTCAGTGTAAAGCTAAAACCAATTTTGTGGGGTCGCCACCCTTGTCCCACGTCCGCCATCTTGAAAATAGGGGTTGAAATGGTTTTTACGATATATCTCTTAAACTATTTATTTGATAAAAAAAAATTTTTACATTTTTTGTTGCAAATTAAATTTTCTACAACTTTGGTCCAGTAGCTTTTTGTCGTAAAACTATAAATAAAAAAGTTATAAGCGAAAATGTAAACATTTTCTATACATTTAAGTGACATCAAAAGCAGGCTAGAGCGTGAAATTATGCAAAGAAGGATCCTGTATGAAAATTATAATTTTTTGAATGGCAATATTAAAATTCATTTCCACCAAAGTGTGCGATCTGTAAGATCCACGGAACACAGACACCAGTGGAAGTGCGATGTGGGCGTGGCACAGCGACTAACATTAAGAGGAGCTCCGCATACTTGTCGGCATAACTCAACTGTCACTGAGCTGCGTCGGTTGTGCATTACGTAAAATAAAATTTGTCTTAAATTACGTAAATATGCCTTACTGTGCAATTTTGGAGGGCAGGAATAATAGCGAGCAATGAATTTATTTAATGGCCGTGTTTTATACCACAAATAAGCCTAGTTTTTAATTTATTTTGTAATAATTCAAATTAAAAACACATAAATAAAGGAAATAATATAATTTATGATCAAAAAGCTACTCAGTCACTTGGCAATAAGGTTCGTTTTATGTTTTAGATAATATTGCTACTCGGCTATTGTTTTCTAGAACATTTTCTGCTACTCGGGCAGGGATGGGGTACAAATATATGAATATCGGCAGTTTTGTAATTTTATTTTTAGTTAAAAGTATTTCATAATATGAATATTACAATTTATTATTGTTATTATTATAATAATAATATTCTTTTTTTATTTTAGGGATATGTGTCATATGTATGTACAGTTCTGCTATTTGGTGTGCAATAAAGTATTGTGTTGTATCATAAAAATGTATAAAATTAATATGAATGATTTTTTTTATTTGAAATCATTGGTACATAATCTAGGATCCTGACGAGGAATATAAGCGCATGCGCGTCACTGGCACAGCATGTCTAAGAAATGTAATTCCAAGAAAATTTACCTTATTTGTATGATTTGTATCACAATATAGGAATCTAACAGTATTCGCTCTTCATACAAACGGTCGAAACGCGCGTTATACCTACGCACATCGAAATACGCGTGCGATATGTAGGCAATTGCGGCCGCCGTGTGGCGATTGCCGACAGGCGAACGAGCGGAGTTTGAACCACTGTCCGGTCGGTACAAATAACAAACTTTTTTAGTTTTCTACTCTGGTTGAGCTGTATGGTCGTGTGCGGCTGTAGATTTAGAAAATAGATTAAGAAATATTTAAGATGGCAGTAGAAAAAGCTACAGAAATAGACAATATTGTGCTGTTTTTTGGTGCTTTAATTCGACATTAAGTCACCCAGGAATATCATTTTTTACGTTACCTGGAGACTCCGAAAGGTAAGACACTATTTTTATACACCTACCTACAAGTACGTATTATATAGTATATATAATACTATATAATATAATATGTACTTGCAGGTACATATAATTATTGTAGGTAAGTAACTTAGGTAGTAGGTATTGTATAATTATGCGTTATTGATTAATATTAACTTTATTATTGTATTGTAATTATTAATAAGAAATCAAATTATTGTATTCAAGGTCTTCGGTCCTGCCGAAGGAGATCAGTGCATGTAGGATAAATAAATAAAATAAATAAAAACAAGTACGTATTGCAATAAGTAGGTACCTAAATTGTTTATTTTTCATAAGTCCACCGAGTAAAATGCCTAGATTTATAAATAAGGGGCTAAAAAAATCAAATGTTTGATTATTATTACTTTTGTCGTATTGGGGCGGCTTAGAATACTAACCCCAATCCCACGCCGGATGGGTGTCGTAAAAGGCGACTAAATCCGGCCCGCTGGTGGTAGGGCCCCTCGAGGGATTATATTGGTAATATTGATTTTAATTGTTAAATTAATACCATTAATAGGTACTATTATTATTATTTAACTTACCCTGCCCTAAGAGTCTCTGTCTCTAATACAATACTGAAGGCTTACGAACCTTCACAGTACTAATAAAAACACAACATAGATTTTTATGGAACACTTCCTTTTTATTCACAATGAATTGCATTTATTAAAATAGAAAATATAACATTTATAAATACAAAACTACAAAGAAACTCAAGTCGTTTGATAAAATTAAAATACTGTCGGCGGATAGCCCTAGCGCGCGGCTACAAGTAGGCAAGTTTTTCGAGAATCGGGCCGAGTAACGTTACTGTTTAGATTTCTTTATTGTGTTTGTATAATATAATGTTAATGTTGAAATGCATCCCAGTTCACATCAGCATTGTTCTTGTAGCTACGTTTAGCTTAATTGAAATTTCACTTATCGACATACCTATAATTAAAGTATATTTATTTTCGTTGCTAAAAATGCCTAGGCTTGGTATTCCGTGACTGTTTAGATAGCTAACTTTGATAAAAAATTGCTACGGTCACCTCTACGCTTCGTAATGTTTGAGCACGGACCTGAAAAAAAGACTGACGTAACCTCGTCTAATCGAAAGTGAAGCATAGCAATGGCCGCCAGCTTTCCATGTGTGCGTAATTTTTGATTCGCGATTGACGCAGTATGGTGTCAATGTGTGGGTGTGTGTACTTGTACGAATAGAGAGTTGGTATTACTATGGGTGCTTCACTGAATTTGTGGTTGGGATCACGTCCGTCTTTTTTTAGATCCGTGTGTTTGAGATATAAGCTTTCAAAATAATTATCAAGTGTTCACATAGGCAGTACAAAAAAGGGTCTACATCTTATGATGTCGGACACTCGGACAGTACCAGTTTCAATATAAATATCGATAACGCGGCAAAAAGCACAACGCACATCTCTAAGCCTAAACCAAACACAGTATGATGTTGTTAACCAAAAATGTAACTTACCGAAATACTTGTAAGGTTGCTATTCAATCTATTGTAGACTCCAGTCACGACATCTAGCGTTCAGTAGATGGAATTATTTAATTATTTTCCATATGATGTTCATTGGATTGACATTGTATGATATTGTATTGTCAACCTTATTAGTAAAGAAGTTAAGTATATATTACTTGTAACGCAGAATACTGCCATCTAGCGGTGGATAGATAAACTTGAAAAGTATTATGATCATAATTGATAAAGGTTCTAAGGTCACTGAATAAGACATGGAAAAATAAGAATTAACATCAAAGATTAAGGTGCATTTTCAACTATAAACAGCGAGTTTCTTTGACTATTCGTAGTTGACAAGTAACAACCAATTAAAATGTGAGTTTCTTAGTTGTAAATAATACGATTATGGATTTCCTTGTGTTTATTTGGCTAGCACGGTTCCCATACTAATCAACACTTGTACCATTTCCACTTGTGTATGTGTTCCGTGGTAAGATCCAACAATAGTCTAGTACATTTTAATAACATCAAAAACAGGCTAGAGCTTGAAATTATGCATAGAAGGATGCATTTGTATGAAAATTATTATTTTTTGTATGGCAATACTGAAATTTATTTCCACCAAAGTGTGCGATCTGTAAGATCCAACAATAGTCCTGTACATTTAAATGACATCAAAAGCAGACTAGAGCTTGAAATTATGCGTAGAAGGAAACATTTGTATGAAAATTATTATTTTTTGTATCGCAATACTGAAATTTATTTCCACCAAAGTGTGCGATCTATAAGATCCAACAATAGTCCTGTACATTTAAATGACATCAGAAGCAGGCTAGTGCTTGAATTTATGCATAGAAGGATACATTTGTATGAAAATTATTATTTTTTGTATGGCAATACTGAAATTTATTTCCACCAAAGTGTACGATCTGTAAGATCCAACAATAGTTCCATACATTTAAATGACATCAAAAGCAGGCAAGAGCTTGAAATAATGCATAGAAGGATACATTTTTTTTCTGAACATTTTCACTTATAACTTTTTTGTTTATAGTTTTATGACAAAAAGTTACTGGACCAAAGTTGTAGAGAATTTAATTTGCAACAAAAAATGTTAACAATTTTTTTTATCAAATATATAGTTTAAGAGATATATCGTAAAAACCATTTCAACCCCTATTGTCAAGATGGCGGCCGTGGGACAAGGGTGGCGACCCCACAAACTTGGTTTTAGCATTACACTGACCCCCCCTACACATCAAAAAAATAAAATTGCGTCCTCTAAAAAACGCAAGGTAAGGCCTAAAAAATGAAACATTTCAATGGACTAGTGCATAACTAGCAGCATGTGTTGTTAGGAAGAAACAATAAAAGAATATTTTATTGGAGTCGTAAATACATATTGAGAAAACGCGGTACGAGATAGCTCAATCGAGGTAGTAGGTAGGTACCTAAATGTTATGGTTTATAGTTTACAATTTAATTTTCGAATCGATTAGAAGGTCTCACAATTTTGAATCGATTTGTTGCAAAAATTGGTTTCTTTCGTGAACCGATTTTTTTGTACATCTCTAGTGTCACTGTGATGGCAAACGACAAATTGGGCATCTTAGTTCGTGTTGACTATAGCGTATGAATTATACAAAGTTACTCTATGGTATCAATCGAATGACATAAGAAAAGCTTCAAATATTTGTTAGAAATAAATGCCAAGGTTGCCAGTGAATCAATATTAAATTCTACATACATAAAGTAAGTACAAACAAAGTAAAATTTAATAACTTCCTAATATCCGCATTCCGCGTACAAGAATACCAAATTACTCCAATATATTATCTGAAAGTATTCACGAATTTTCGAATACCCATGCATACGTGTATATATCTATGTAATAAAATTGCTTTTATCCCCAAACACATTCACGTTATAGTCTCACAAAAGTTATAACACAATTGGATTGACAATATTCTTGAATATTGTTCAAAGCATAACATTTTCTTAGCGATGGATACTCGTTTTCTTTTAGAAAATCCTGCTTTAAGGATTTATTTCAGTGCCATGGTATAACAAATAACTGTTAACAAACAAAATATTATTAAAAAAAGATTAATGGAGAGTCAACAGTGCAATGATAAGCAAATTAAAATTAAAGTATTTTTATTATTGGATGTAAATTGCTTAGGAAAATAACACGAAGGTACAGGTCTTTCCTGCTGATAAGTAATTCACTGCTGACATCAAAAGTTGTTGAACTCGTTTTAAATTTTTTTATTGTTATAAATCTATGAAATTAATGTCTAATATTATAATCTCTCATTATCACTACTGTACCTGTATGTAGTCACCTAATTACAAACTGGTTTAACCCTCAATGAGTAAATTAAAACATAAAGTAAGTAAATTAATATTTTATTGTCTCTATTCTAAAGTACTTAAGCAGTATCTTAACCCTTATAACATATTTACAGAAATCATGGGTCCCTTCAAGCAGACTGAAGGTTTGTTGCTGATTTATGGGCAGGGAAAATGTCGAATATACGTACCTCTGGTTTTCGTAATGTCTATGGATGAACGCTGATCACTTAGTCATTATTATATAGTTTATAGTCAACACTTTACAGGTGCCTTACCATGAACTCTAATAAAATGTGTCATGTTCAGGAGAGGTCAGCTTGTAGCTAAAACCTGACAGGAGTGTATTTTGTACCATGAACGTTTACCAATGACCTGCAATGCCTCTACTTCTGTCCTGCATCTTAGTCTATGACATGCAAGGTACTTGATTTGTACTAATTATGTTCTGAAATAGAGCGTTTTATCGGTTTACCGGTTTTCAAATGAATGCGTAATATTGGTGTTTTTAAAAGTTTAAAATAACAATCTCAATTGAAGATTTTGAGATTTGTTATAAATACATAAGTGTTGTGATTTATTATCCTTTCGTTCTCTAAAATTACCAAAAAAATTGTCGCTAAGTGATGCTTACATTTTTGAACGTAATCTTACACCACTTGACACTTGACACAGTGACATGTCTAAATGTCTATTAAAATGTGTGATTTATAGTCACCACGAACTAAGAAGCCCAATTTGTCGTTTGCCATCACAGTGACATTAGAGATGTACAAAAAAATCGGTTCACGAAAGAAACCAATTTTTACAACAAATCGATTCAAAATTATAAGACCTTCTAATCGATTCGATAATTAAATTTTAAACTAAAAACCGTAATATTTAGGTACCTAGTTACCTACCTACTACCTCGATTAAGCTATCTCGTACCGCGTATTCTCAATATGTACCTATTTACGACTTCAATAAAATATTCTTTTATCCATTCGCCCATGAACTTCAACAACACCAAAAGCATCATTGGTGCGTTGCCGGCCAAGAAGAGAGAAGAAAAAGAAAGAAAGATAAATCATGATAGAATGAAAGTCCCGCTCAGTTTCATAATAATATTTTGACATAATATTATATTAAGGGCGTCAAGAAAAAACTACATTGAATAAATTCTTGCTTATTTCGTAAGACACATTCATGTATCCATAATTATTATTTTATTGAAAAAAAAAATGTTTACCGCAACCTTAAATATTTAATTACATTTAACATATTATTTGCAGTTACTGTCCATGGATGGCGAAGTGCCCATACATAATAGAAAATGTCCTTTGTTAGCATCCAATTCGTCGTGGTATTATTGGGTACCTAATTTTAAATCCAAATGCAAGCAAATCATTTTTAACAATGTAATTAAATTAATCAATTTTCATTTTTAAATTTCGATTATAGTAATGTATCGATTATGATTGGTTTTATAAACGGTTTCAAGCCGTCACATCACCCTACGTCAGATTAGATTTAGGCTTCTTCATATAAGATTGTTTCGACGTCATATATTTTTATTAAATTTTGCATAATTTATGATGTGATGGGATTTTTACTAGATTTTAACGTATAATATGATTTATAATCAACGCCAATGAAAATGAGTAGGGATTTTTAACAAATTTTGGCAAAATCCTTTGTCCGTAAGTATTCAACCATTCATGTCAAGTAAATGAATATTCCATTTCGCTCAAAGACACCCATACAAGGTTAGTTCATATTAATAAATAGCAGCTATCATTATGGGCATCTTAGATAATTTTGACTATAGGAGCGATAATTTAAAAAGCATAAGTGCAATGAATTTTTTAAAATTTTCCAAACAAATGAAATGTATTTATTTTGTGATGATGGTGTATTTGAAATTCGCCATGGCTGCATCCCGTTGTGTTTCATCATCATCAACGAAATAGCCGAAACAGGACAATAAATGTTACTTTCGGTGGGCTGTAATATTTTGACGTTAACGTAAGCCACTTTCTGATGTCAATACGTCAACAATCGCGTCATGGTACAGGAATTGCAGGGCAGAAGATCATTTTTGAAGTCACGTGACCACTGTCCTGTTACGGTGACGTGGTTGCTGGCTGCCCTGTGTTTTAGCCAGATCATGGTAGGATATAGCAGGACAGGCCAATTATCGGCTAATATTGACCTGTTTTAAGAGTTCATGGTAAGCCCCCAGTTTACACTTTCATGGTAATAGCGATTTATTTTACTGTATACTGAATAGAAAGAATAGCGCCTGGCAAATGGCAATACAATTTAATAGACTTTACTTGTTATAAAGTTTCAAAGTACCTACTTATATACGATACTACTGCATGTAGTTGTTCTGTTTCTGATACTTTGATCGGAGACTGTGGTACTTTATTGTATTGCTTGTATAATCTTGTGGTTAGTTGACAATATTATTTAAGGACATGAAAATTAAATGTTTACACGGACGGCTTAAGGTTGTTTCAAAAATCACCTTTTGCGATTTGGACGTCCTAAAATAATTCTTGACAAAAAATAACCAACTTCAAAATTAGGAATATATAAAATTAGTGAAATAAATACAACAATTTCTCGTTTCAGCTTTTACTTTTTGCCATTGACATTTTTCAATAATAATAGCTCCATGACAACCCGACCGTCAATCTCACTTAATTTATTCTTTAGGTACTTCTATCCAAAAAGTATTGTTATGGCAAAGGCTACACTATAATACGATTGATGTATTCCCTTCACCATCTGGCTGCGTCGGCTTGGCTGGCCTGGCTATAGCTGAAGGGAATCGTCAATATAACGAGCTCGGCCATGGCCATGGCAATGGCAATGGCAATGGCAATGGCAATGGCAATGGCAATGGCAATGGCAGTGGCAGTGGCTGTGGCCGTGGCCGTGGCCGTGGCCGTGGCCGTGGCCGTGGCCGTGGCCGTGGCCGTGGCCGTGGCCGTGGCCGTGGCCGTGGCCGTGGCCGTGGCCGTGGCCGTGGCCGTGGCCGTGGCCGTGGCCGTGGCCTTGGCCTTGGCCTTGGCCACGGCCACGCTTTGGCTTTGGCTTTGGCTTTGGCTTTGGCTTTGGCTTTGGCTTTGGCTTTGGCTTTGGCTTTGGCTTTGGCTTTGGCTTTGGCTTTGGCTTTGGCTTTGGCTTTGGCTTTGGCTTTGGCTTTGGCTTTGGCTTTGGCTTTGGCTTTGTCTTTGGCTTTGGTTTTGGTTTTGGTTTTGGCTTTGGCTTTGGCTTTAGCTTTGGCTTTGGCTTTGGCTTTGGCTTTGGCTATGGCTTTGGCTTTGGCTGTGGCTCTGGCTGTGGCTTCGGCAGCAACACGTTGGCTGTAAAGCGTAGGCTGGCGGCACATTGGTGGTTCGCGATAGGATGTTGGCTGGCGTTGTATCGGCTTACAAAACGTCAGTTACAAATAACTCAAAAACTACTCGTCAGATCTCGCTCAAATTTAAATAGGACTACATGACAAGCACCAGCTTTCGATAAAAAAAGAATTATCAAAATCGGTTCACGCAGTCAAGAGTTCAGAGGTAACAAACATAAAAAATACAGTCGAATTGAATAATACCTTCTTTTTTGAAGTCAGTTAATGAAGATGATTTAGCCGTCTGCGGAAAAATCATCGAAAACATTTCATCGAATTACAATTCGCCGAACACAATACATCGAAAAAATATTTCGTCAAATTACAAAACGTAGAACAACCAAGTCATCGATTGACATTTCTTCGAATAGCATTACGTAGAACAACCATTTAATCGCATGACAATTAATCGAATTACGTTTCGTCGAATGTCATTTCATCGAATATCATTTCATCGAATGTCATTTCATCGAATGTCATTTCATCGAATGTTATTTCATCGAATGTCATTTCATCGAATGTCATTTCATCGAATGGCAATCATCGAATGGCGATTCATCAAATGGACTGCCATTCGATGAACTGTCATCGATGAAATTCCTCGAATTGCAATTTTTCTTGTTTAAAAGATTTAAAATTTTTATTATAAACAGAAACAATTTTATGCTTTTTTATAACTTTTTTGTATTTCTTATTTTTTGATCAATAACAATTTAAAATTTTTCCATACATAAAAATTTTAAGTTTACTTTCTTCCTTGAATCATTTTTTTTCAAAACTTTTACGTTAGTGACAGAAACGAATCGCTGTAAAACCGACTCCACGTAGTCTTGTTTGCCCTACCCCTAGAGTGTAATGTAAACCCGCGTAGGCGCGGAGGGGCGAGGCGGCCCGCGAGCTAAGGAGCAGGTGGTTTTAATGCTCGCCGCAGCAGCTGAGGCTGGCCGGCCCAGCCGGCCAGCAAGCCGAAGCTGCGGTGGTGAGCATTAAAAGCATCTGCGACGATAAGCTCGCGTGGGACCGCCGGAGCCCCGCAGCGCCGGAGCCGTGACAGAAACTGTGCTTGCTGCATGTTGCATGCTGCTTACGTCTTACGTCTTTCAATGATGTGTGCCGTTTGAAATAATAAAAAAATATTTATTAATGATCATATGAAAATTATATCATTCGATTCCATCGATCTTAGACCACGAAAAAATGTGTGGTCTTATTTCAAATTCATCAAATCAAATCTTAAATCTTGCGCATAAGGTTGAACTTGTTATGATGGATGTTGATCAGCTAGCTACAGCCGTAAAAAATTGCTTTTTGTGCATGGTTTTGTGAATACAACTTTAAGTTATGAATAAAAGTTTGAAATTGTTCTATCGTATTTTTATTTCAACCAGATGTGCGTAAACACAGTTCTCGGACAGTTTTCAAGCCTATTTTTGTATGGGATTGTGTATTTAGTGTTCGAAGTTCGATTCGGCCAATTGTGATTCGATATATTGTCATTCGATATATTGTTATTCGATATATTGTCGTTCGATATATTGTAATTCGATATATTGTCATTCGATGAACTGTCATTCGATGAAATGACATTCGATTGATTGTTTTCGATGAAATGTTATTTCGATTAATTGTGTTTTCGATGAAATGATCATTCGATTAATTGTGATTTCGATGAAATGTCAATTCGATTAATTGTAATTCGATGAAATGTGTTCGATGAAATGTAATTCGATGAAATGTTTTCGATGTTTTTTCCGCAAATCGATTTAGCATTACAGAATGCTCTGCTCGCAGTTTTGTCCACATTTTTCGACATAATAAGTACTATATATACTAGTATATATATAGTATAAGTATATATATATAGTATAAGTACTATATATACTAGTATATATATAGTACTTTCTATTCAAGACGTACCTATCTAGGGGAGTATGTATGAATCACGTCAGATTTCAAACAAAAAAAACTGCATCATAATTGGTCCATTCGTTTAGGAGCTACGATGGAACATGTAATCATACCAGACACATAGACACGTCAAACTTATAACACCCGTCTTTTGATTGGTTCTTCGCGTTGGGGGTTATAAAGGTATGGACCAACGCCGTAGGGTAAATGTTAAACATTTCATTTGCTCTCATTGCAATAAATTTTTCCTAGCTACTTCTCTCGGCATACAATTTGTAGAGACTGTAGCAGGGATTATGTAAAGTTTTTTTTTTCTTTAAAAAACTAAATAACTTATTTCTATTGTTTCTTAATTATTCCTTTTGGAATATTTGTAACCACCGTAGACATCGTAATAACACTAATAACTAAAATTAATACTATTGTAGATTATAACAATATGTCTATTGAGTTGCTAAGACTAAGATAAATTAAGCAATAATGAATAATACAATATTAAAAATACAAATCTTTTTAACATGTGCATAATAAATTTTAGTAGAAAAAATGAGGCCGGTATTTAGCCGACTGGCGCGGCAATTACAGCTTCATCTCAATAAGTTACGGCGTTGTTTTCCTGATACAGGCTACTGAAGGAAATCGTTTACAGGCTATCATTCGCCCGTTTGCGCTAAACGCCATATTGCCTCTTTTATTACCCAAGTTGGCTCTTCGGTGGGATGATTTGTACGAGTTTACGATACAAATTGTTTATAGCGCTGGTGCTAAACATATTTGGCGAGTTCGCATGCCTCCCCAGAGGAAACGTCCTTAAGTTTGAGACCTCTCTAAATAGGTTATAAACGAGATAGTGCTGCTCGGGTTTATGGGGGAAAGCAACCTAAAGTTTTTATTTCACGTTGAGCCGTGACCGCCGGCTTGAAGGATTACGCCGACTTGATAGGGCTTTAGCAGTTACAATGTTAGTCTTATGAGTATCGTGAATCGTATTGCCTTAGTTAGTGCTTATAAATATGCGTCCCAAACCATTCAATACGTTGGGATAGTAGATTTACAAGGCATACAAAAGTTATTTCTTGCTTTGACGTGTACGAAATTGTCCAAGGTTGGTATGGATTACAAATAAAAGTAAGTGCACTCTTAAACCAATTTGCGTAACTCCATTATTTATGGTTAACTTAAGGCATGTATAGAAGGGTGTTAATGTGGTGTAGTACAGTGTTTCAGTTGTATTAAACTTTTCTCAAAAACATGGCATTATTTCTATACCACAGACAACCAAGACGACAGCATTAAAAGGACAAACAGCAGCATTGTTAAAACTCACAAGATCATTTACCTACAATCCCAGCTAAGAAACCCTTACAGTACATTGACTATAATAAGTGGCAGCGATCTCGCCACAGTGCCAATTCACGGAAATAGCTGTGCAGTCCGGTTGTTTAGATAAACAGGACTTGATGTGCACCATTCTGTCGGATCGCGTCCCATCTTATTACTGCAACCGTTCCGTATCCGGTTCGTATGGCATTACGTCTGTGGAAATTCTGTATTTTATTATTTATAGCTTTTAAAGTAGAAGAGCTTTAAGTATAGTGGAGTGAATTTAGAAGTAGACTACAAATATAGAAAAACAGTCTGTCGTAGAAGCAAAGAATGTTGTCGGAGAAGCAGTTCACGGTGTACCAGGTTCCACCAACATCACCTGGATACCTGGCATTCGTCCACAGTTCGGTTCTCACGTAATTTTCTACCTCGTATGTGTAAACTGTGGAACAAACTTCCTGCATCGGTGTTTCCTCTAAGGCCTCTAAGCTATGACGTGGGGTCCTTTAAGAAGCGGATTCGGTGTTGCTAATGTCCATGGGCGGCGGTGATCACTTATCATCAGGTGACCGTCTGCTCGTTTGCCTGCTAAAAGCATAAAAAAAGAAGTTATAAAAGCGGGGTTTTTTCAAGTGAAAACTTCTTTAGGCGTTTTGGGCATTTTTGAGGTGGGATAAAACCAATCAGTTCGCGACACCGTCATCATTTTAATCGTCAGGTACTATAGTTACTTAATTTACCGCTCGTATTAATATCAAGATTGCAGTTTACATATACTTTACGGGGCGTAGGCAGCCATTCACTAAATATGTAATGAATAAAAAACACTTCATTTAAAAGTATTTGCTTCACAATAAAATATTTCCTGACGATTCCAAAAATACACACGTAATTGTTCAAGTTTTCACTTCTGTCGGCACTACCGGTTTAGTATTTCCTATTTTTTTAGTAATATTCTACTAATATTATAAATGTGTAAGTTTTGGAAGATGTTTGTTAATCGTTCACGCAAAAACTACAGAACGGATGGTTCTTATTCGGAACTAGCTGATCCAGCAGACGTTGTTCTGGTACATGTTTTATATTTACATAATGTGAAAAAATATAACCAAATATAATCATAAACAAATATAGCTTTTGTCACTCAGAAATAATGTAGCTGTATAATGGTGGAATATTTTTTTAAATCTGTCCAATAGTATATTACTTTAGAAAAAAAACTTTCGAGTGTGTTTTAAATTTAAAAATTTATTATTATTAGTGAAAGATTAAACCGATCACACTTACATGTCACATGAGAATTCCTTAGGCATCATGTGACGATCATGACGACGCGCGGAACAAATATTCATACAAAAAAGCGATTATCTATACTAATATTATAAAGAGGAAAGATTTGATTGTTTGTTTGGATTGAATAGGCTCCGAAACTTCTGAACCGATTTGAAAAATTCTTTCACTGTTGAGAAGCTACACTATCCCCAAGTGACATAGGCTATATTATATTTTCAAAAAAATTAGGGATCCTTAATAAAACTCCAATAATGTAACAAAAGATGTAAAAAAAATAAGAAAACCGAAGCAAAGCGAGGGCGGTTACTCGTAGGTAATAAGGTAATAAACTGAAGCTCCAACTCCGTTACGTCAAAAGTACTCACGGTTACGAAACTACGACGCCGATCGGAAAAATCAATCTATTCCCTGATTTCCATATTAGTGCTACTTCCTCCTATATCGTGTTGACACACGTACAGCTATCTGGTTTCAGTTCACTTTGGGGAGATTTGATATGAGATTTCTAATACATTTGCATACAAACAGCATTTGATACAACATTTGATACTTATATATTATACCAATTATATATTACGTAATTTATTATTTATATTATTAACATTTATATTATTATATTATTTTTTTTACTTAAACCTATTTATATTGTATTCCTACATATTTCCTTGTACCTAAATTATATTGTAGATTTTATTTTATAATTATCTGCAAATGTAATGTTTATGCACTTGTTTTTAACATTAGCTGTGTTTGACTTTAAGTGGAATTATTTGTACCTAAACTAGTTTTATGCAAACCTACCTGTTCACATAATGTAATACTTATGCAATGTAATTTCGTTGCAAACCTAAATAAATAAATAGATAAACAACCTTTTTACATAGAAGCTTTTAGAAATAATATTTAATACTTTTACTATTTCGTCTGGGCCAGAAAATTTCCCAAAACTCCTCAACCTTTTCATTGGTATGTATCCTACTTCCTACTATCCTACTAATATTATAAATGCGAAAGTTTGGATGTTTGGATGTTTGGATGTTTGTGTTGCAATCACGCAAAAACGGCTGATCGGATATAGATGAAATTTGGCACACAGATAGTTTAATACCTAGAATAATATATAGAATACTTTTTATCTCGAGATATTGATCTATTCCCGAGGGAGAAGAAGTAAACTAAATGGTAATAGGAAAACAGTTTTGACGTTTGTCATCACAGTGACATTAGAAAACTCAAAACAGCTGATTGAGTGATTAAATTATAATTGGTTCATTGTTTTAATATGTTTATTTACAAACATATAAAAATTTGCGGTGAGGCACATTGTGATCATTTTTATCATGCAATGGAAGCTTTAGTAACCATCGATCTCGTGTAAAATCAAGTAAAACAAACACAGCATTTTTTACGCAAAATGAAGGCTGCTAACACATCAGCGTTTGTCGAGCGTTCCTAGCGCTAGACGCTTGATCGATGAATTAGAAAAAAAAAATTATTTTACGTTGAATAAGTATTCGTAGCTTATCAAGGTTTTTCCTAGCTCTAAATATAAATTGCAATTGAAATATTATATTATATCTTATCAGGTTTAATTAATAGCAAATATATCAAAATTGCTGTCTGTAAAGTCTGTATATGGACGGAGATTTAACGTGACAACGTCTGTTCGTGGTATAAGTTTTTGGAACATAAGTTCACTTATTAGTCTATTCAACTCCGACGCCAGAAACGCTCGCGTAGAAGAGAGACGCAAGGCGCGCGCCGGTCGAGTGAGTCTCTCTCTTTAATGCTGCGCGTGCATGGTAACGTTCCGGCAAATCTTACTTGGTCGTTACACAGTTTTCGTGAATGACACCTGAGTCAACCAATTTATAGACGTTGTCACGTCAAAAAATCATCAAATTTGGTTTGTAACATTCGTAAATATCTGCCTATAGTTTTTCCTTTACCATATAGAAATGAATATAGATTTTTTTAACTTATTTAGCAAATCATTAATCACGTGTGTCGGATGAACGCGTACGCTTATAAAATCCTAGTGTGGTGTCGGCCTTATGTCAATTCGGCCTTGTCAATATTTCTTTACTAGCTTCTACCCGCGACTTCGTCCGCGAGAATTTAGAATTAGATCCAGATCCTACTAAAATTTAGATGTTAGGTTTAGATGTTTGGATGTTTGTGAATTAAACTTACAGTATCCTGCTTTTCATCCCAAAGAATGATGTTGACAACATGCTTATTATTTCGCGTTCTAGCAAGTTGCTAAAGATTCGAAAAAATCATAGGGCATGTCGTGAGGAAGAAGTTCAGTGGTAGGCTACCTTAAGAGCTGCTTAAACAGGCACATCATCGACACCAGAAACATGCTCATTATTTGGCGTACCAGCGAGCTGCTTAGGGGTCATAAAAATCAAAGGAAACGTCGTGAAAAATAATTTCAGCAAGCTTGAAAGCTGCTACGCCGGAACAGGCAGGTAAACGACGTTAGCAACATGCTCATGAAACAGAATGACGGAGATGAGCTGTTGCTAGAGCATGATGAGAGTCACAACTCGCAAGTCTTAGTAGCCAGAAGCTTCTAAAAAGGGATAAAATTAACAAAGCGTGTAAATTTTGCGATGCGCAGAAAATAAAAGAACAACTATTATTCATGAGGAAAACTATAAAGTTATTCCGCAATGAGGATCCGTAACGTTTTTAGTTGAGAATGCAGATTTATAGAGCTAAGAAATCCTTAACATACAGTGTAAAAATTTTTGTTCTACGACAAAAATTGACGAAGTTATGACCAAATTACTTACAAAGTTCACTGCGTGGCTGTGACGTCACGATTCCCGTCGCCGCCAGTTAGCCGCTGGCAGCGATACGGCGCGCAATGTTTTGTTTGGATAATTGTGACTTTGAAACAAATGAAGTGTCCCATTTGTGCCTAATTCACCTTTTAACTATGTATCAGTATTGTATAGTGCTTAAACGTTCAAACACTTCTATGAAAACGCCAAAAAAAACTATTTTTTAACGTGCCGAAAAACTCAAAACTTCGTAGAAAATGCTATTCCGTTGTAAAAAGACAATATATGATTTATCTTCAATAGTAACTGAGCTGGGAACCATATCTTTAACTTATATAAATTTCGTAGTTGTATCTACCTATATAGCCAGTTGTGGTTGGGCTCCGTAACATTTTTTTTCAGTGGCAGATGGCTCCTCGCTGCATCTATGGAGCCACATCAAAAATGCTACGCTATGTTTGCAGCCTCCCTTTTGAGCAGCACAGTCATGGAAATCCACCTTCTCTACCGTTCAGCAGCAATACGCTTTACTTTTTAGGGTTCCGAAGTAAAATCGGAAGTATCGGAACCCTTGAAGTTTCTTCATGTCCGTCCGTCCGTCTGTAATTCTGCATGGATATACATATGTACACATTTATTAAAACTCGTGGAACCAGAATCGTGGAATAAAATACTGAAAAACTTTTGTTCAGGGTACCTCCCCTACAGGTGTGAGGATGAAATTTTTTATTCGTCGCGTACCCCGTAGTGTGGGATATCGTTGAAAAATGAAAGGGTCTTCGAAAAATATTATGGGTCTTCTAGGACCATGTTTGGATTTAGGGGTGCGTTTGCGAAATATTTGCCTTTATAGTGCTAATTTTGGTCGAGCCCCTACTACTACTCAAAGGATGATTTGTAACGATGAGTGAGAGGGAAATAAAAGCGGCCAAGTGCGAGTCGGACTCGCCCATGAAGGGTTCCGTAGCAGCAAGTAACATAATGAAAGGTAATTTGCGGTTTACGATTTATGACGTATTAAAAAAACTACTTACTAGATCTCGTTCAAACCAATTTTCGGTAGAAGTTTGCATGGTAATGTACATCATACATTTTTTTAAAGTTTAGAATTTACATCGGGGACACACATTTTACCACTTTGGAAGTGTCTCTCACGCAAACTATTCAGTTTAGAAAAAAATTATATTAGAAACCTCAATATCATTTTTGAAGACCTATCCATAGACCCCACACATATGGGTTTGATGAAACAAAAATTTTGAGTTTCAGTCCTAAGTAGGTATGGGGAACCCCAAAATTTATTGTTTTTTTTTTCTATTCTTGTATGAAAATTTTAATGCGGTTCAGAGAATACATCTACTTACCAAGTTTCAACAGTATAGTTCTTATATGCAGTTTCGGAAAAAAGTGGCTGTGACATACGGGCAGACAGACAGACAGACATGACGAATCCATAAGGGTTCTGTTTTTTGCCATTTGGCTACCGAACCCTAAAAAACAGCCATTGACAACCAATATTAAGGTTTCTGTCATAGATCATCAGCGTAGGGAACTATGCACTATAAAGCGCAAGTAGGTTAAAAAGCCATCCGCGAAATGATCTACATAATACCGAAAACAACATTCGTTTATCAATAAACTATAAACACTTCATTCATATGTTCTGAATATATCCCTGTACGTATACTTTACATTCATTCTTTCTTACCCCTACCTACTACTAACAGCTTAGAAGTTAGACCTAAAGATTCCTAATAAGTACTTACGTACCAACAGTCAGCCTCAGAAACAGCTTAACATTTCCCCATACCTACTTAGGACTGAAACTCAAAATTTTTATTTCATCAAACCCATATGTGTGGGGTCTATGGATAGGTCTTCAAAAATGATATTGAGGTTTCTAATATAATTTTTTTCTAAACTGAATAGTTTGCGTGAGAGACACTTCCAAAGTGGTAAAATGTGTGTCCCCGATGTAACTTCTAAACTTTAAAAAAATGTATGATGTACATTACCATGCAAACTTCTACCGAAAATTGGTTTGAACGAGATCTAGTAAGTAGTTTTTTTAATACGTCATAAATCGTAAACCGCAAATTACCTTTCATTATGTTACTTGCTGCTACGGAACCCTTCATGGGCGAGTCCGACTCGCACGTGGCCGCTTTTATTTCCCTCTCACTCATCGTTACAAATCATCCTTTGAGTAGTAGTAGGGGCTCGACCAAAATTAGCACTATAAAGGCAAATATTTCGCAAACGCACCCCTAAATCCAAACATGGTCCTAGAAGACCCATAATATTTTTCGAAGACCCTTTCATTTTTCAACGATATCCCACACTACGGGGTACGCGACGAATAAAAAATTTCATCCTCACACCTGTAGGGGAGGTACCCTGAACAAAAGTTTTTCAGTATTTTAATTCCACGATTCTGGTTCCACGAGTTTTAATAAATGTGTACATATGTATATCCATGCAGAGTTACAGACGGACGGACGGACATGAAGAAACTTCAAGGGTTCCGATACTTCCGATTTTACTTCGGAACCCTAAAAAGTAAAGCGTATTGCTGCTGAACGGTAGAGAAGGTGGATTTCCATGACTGTGCTGCTCAAAAGGGAGGCTGCAAACATAACGTAGCATTTTTGATGTGGCTCCATAGATGCAGCGAGGAGCCATCTGCCACTGAAAAAAAATGTTACGGAGCCCAACCACAGCTGGCTATATAGATACAACTACGAAATTTATATAAGTTAAAGATATGGTTCCCAGCTCAGTTACTATTGAAGATAAATCATATAATTATTGTCTTTTTACAACGGAATACCATTTTCTACGAAGTTTTGAGTTTTTCGGCACGTTAAAAAATAGTTTTTTTTGGCGTTTTCATAGAAGTGTTTGAACGTTTAAGCACTATACAATACTGATACATAGTTAAAAGGTGAATTAGGCACAAATGGGACACTTCATTTGTTTCAAAGTCACAATTATCCAAACAAAACATTGCGCGCCGTATCGCTGCCAGCGGCTAACTGGCGGCGACGGGAATCGTGACGTCACACGCGCCCGCGTAGTTTGAATTTTAGCGGCCGGAACGGCAATGTTTATTACTTAATATTTTCGTAAGTAATGCTCCGATTTGGATGATTCAAAAAGATATATCATTCATATGCCATAAAGAATCGCGTGGATACTAGTTCTATAGAATTTGCTATAACTTTACTGATCCTCATTAGAACAAACAGCAGAACCATTAAGAGAATTAGGTACGTTTACAAAAATGTAACACAAACGAACCATATCATTCTTTAAATAACACCGGTACATTTAATGGATGCTTCCATGTATGACATCTTTATTAAGGGCATTGAAACGAAACGAAACGAAGAGACTCAGTGTTTTATGTACTCCATAGAGTGGCAATAGCGAGGTTGCCCCATGCATATCTTTTAGTGGCTAAAAATTATATAGCGTCTTAGCCATATCGACTATATCGCTAAAAAATTACGCGATACCGTAGTCAAAAATATGATTAATTTGTCTGTGGACCTTATTTACGCAGATGAAGTTGCAGTTTGTTATATCGTTAAACTATGATTTAAAATTAAAAGTATACCAAATTAAGTATTTTCCTTGCAATCATCGCGGGTCATCGCGGAACATCATCATCATACTTAAAGTATGAAAGGTATAAAAATATGTATGTATGTTTATGTACTAAATAGATCCTATAATAAACCAAGACTACATCTCTACTTACCATCAGGTGGGATTGTATTCAAGCATTAACTTATAATAAAAAAAAAATATTTGTCTGTGCATCTGGTTTTACAGCGTTAATATTAATCATCATCCTGCCCGTTTCTCAATTTTATTTGGGGTTGGCGCAATATGTTTTCCTCTACCACACTTCCCTATCAGCCGTCATCTTTAGACTAACTCTCTTATCTTTCATATCATCTGTAACATAATCCATCCATATTTTCTTTGGTCGTCCTCGTCCCCTTCGTCTATCCATCACATTCATATCCATCACTCTTCTCGTTACATGCGTTTCCTCTCGCCTCATCACATGCCCATACCACGACATTCGGTACCCTTTTAACTTTTCTTACATTTTTTGCCACTTTCAAACTTCCTCTAATATACTCATTCCTTACTTTATCCATTCTCGTCACTCCACACATCCACCTCAACATTCTCATCTCTGTGACATGCAATCGTCTCTCATTAATCTTCTTTGTAGCCTAACATTCTGTCCATACATTACGACAGGTCTTATGACGGATTTGTAGATTTTACCCTTCAATTTACAAACAACAAATATTTTTAAAAATTGTTTAGTTATTTCAATTGTTCCGTTGAGGAGTTATAATTTTCGTCTCTAAGACACACCACCATACCATGCGATGTCAACGATAATAACAGCGAACATATTTAAACACAGTTCAGTTATTCCCTACGACTGAGAAGCTCATTCTTTACCTCCAAAATCCACAGTCTCACTATATTGAAGTAAGACTAACTTGAGTAAATTCCCAATACAATAAAAAAAATCATGAAAATCGCTTCTTAAACAACGAATCTATTCCTAACTAAAACCATTGTATACTAACGGTCTTGTTCATTAAAAACTTATTTAAGGTTTGTAGTGTTCGGTTAAAGCACTGGTTATATTATTATGCATGCACAGCAATAAAAAAATTAAGAAATATTGACATAAGGCCGAATTGACGTAAGGCCAACACCACACTAGGATTTTATAAACGTACGCGTTCATCCGACACACGTGAATAATGATTTGCTAAGTTAACAAGATCAATATTTATTTCTATAAGGTAAATAAAAAAATATAGGTAGATATTTACAAATGTTAAAAACCAAATTTGTTGATTTTTTTGCTATTAAGTAATTAAACCTGACACGATATAATATAATATTTCAATTGCACCTCATATTTAGAGCTAGGAAAAACCTTGATAAGCTACGAGTACTTATTCAACGTAAAATTATTATTTTTATAGTTCATCGATCAAGCGTTTGGCGCTAGGAACGCTCGACAAACGCTGATGTGTAAGCAGCCTTCATTTTGCGTAAAAAATGCTGTGTTTGTTTTACTTGATTTTATACGAGATCGATTGTTACTAAAGCTTCCATTGCATGATAAAAATGATCACAATGTGCCTCACCGCAAATTTTTATATGTTTGTAAATAAACATATTAAAAAAATGAACCAATTATTAAAATTTAATCACTCAATCAGCTGTTTTGAGTTTTCTAATGTCATTGTGAAGACAAACGTCAGAACTGTTTTCCTATTACCATTTAGTTTACTTCTTCTCCCTCGGGAACAGATCAATATCTCGGGATAAAAAGTATCCTTTATATTATTCTAGATATTAAACTATCTGTGTGCCAAATTTCATCTATATCCGATCAGCCGTTTTTGCGTGATTGCAACACAAACATCCAAACATCCAAACTTTCGCATTTATAATATTAGTAGGATTTTTTATTGCTGTGCATGCATATAACCAGTGCTTTAGCCGAACACTACAAACCTTAAATAAGTTTTTAATGAACAAGACCGTTAGTATACAATGGGTTTAGGTAGGAATAGATTCGTTGTTTAAGAAGCGATTTTAATGATTTTTTTATTGTACTGGGAATTTACTCAACTTGGTCAATATAGTGAGACTATGGATTCTGGATGTTAAGAGTGAGCTTCTCAGTCGTAGGGAATAACTGAATCGTGTTTAAATATGTTCGCTGTTGTTATCGTTGACATCGCAAGATGTGTGTCAGAGACGAAATATGGCTCCTCAACGGAACAATTCAAATAACTAAATAATTTTCAAACATATTTGTTGTTCGTAAATTTAAGGGTAAAATCTACAAATCCGTCATAAGACTTGTCGTAATGTATGGATCAGAATGTTGGGCTACAAAGAAGATGGATGAGAGACGATTGCATATCATAGAGATGAGAATGTTGAGGTGGATGTGTGGAGTGACGAGAATGGACAAAGTAAGGAATGAGTATATTAGAAGAAAGTTTGAAAGTGGCAAAAATTACAAAAAAGTTAAAAGGGAACCGAATATCACGGTATGGGCACGAGATGAGGCGAGAGGAAACGCATGTGACGAGAAAAGTGATGGATATGAATGTGATGAATAGATGAAGGGGACGAGGACGACCAAAGAAAAGATGGATGGATTGTGTTACAGATGATATGAAAGATAAGAGAGATATTGTAAAGATGACGGCTGATAGGGAAGTGTGGAAGAGGAAAACATATTGCGCCAACCCCAAATAAAATTGGGAAATGGGCAGGATGATGATGAATGTTAACACTGTAAAACCAGACGCATAGACAAATAGATTTTTTGAAGTGAAAACTTCTTTAGTACGGGGGTGATTTGAAATTCGATGAAACGAAACTGTTCAGTGGAGACTGGAGTTTAGTGGAGATGAGTTGAGTGGAGACTGGAGTTGAGTGGAGACTGGAGTTGAGTGGAGACTGGAGTTTAGTGGAGACTGGAGTTGATTGGAGACTGGAGTTGAGTGGAGACTAGAGTTGAGTGGAGACTGGAGTTGAAAGGAGACCGGAGTGAAGTGGAGACTGGAGTGGAGTGAAGACTGGAGTTGAGTGGAGACTGGAGTTGAGTGGAGACTGGAGTTGAGTGGAGACTGGAGTTGAGTGGAGACTGGAGTTGAGTGGAGACTGGAGTTGAGTGGAGACTGGAGTTGAGTGGAGACTGGAGTGGAGTGGAGACTGGAGTGGAGTGGAGAGTGGAGACTGGAGTGGAGTGGAGTAGTAAAACCTAAAATTATCATCTTCCCGAAATTTTATTCATCTCATTATCTTGAAAACAAAATTTTTGAAGGTTTCACTTCTATCACGTTATGTGTGAATAGCACACATATTATTTTTTTAAATTGTAAGTTAATGCTTGACTACCATTCCACCTGATGGTAAGTAGCGATTTAGTCTTGGTTTATTATAGGATCTATTTAGTACATAAATATACATATATATTTTTATACCATTCATACTTTAAGTATGATAATGATCATGTTTCGCGATGACCCGCGATGATTGCAAGGAAAATACTTAATTTGGCATACTTTTAATTTTAAATCATAGTTTAACGATATAACAAACTGCAACTTCATCTGCGTAAATAAGGTCCACAGACAAATAAATCTTATTTTTGACTACGGAATCGTGTAATTTTTTAGCGATGTAATCGATATGGCTAAGACGCTATATAATTTTTAGCTACTAAAAGATATGCATGGGGCAACCTCCCTCTTGCCACTCTATGGAGTACATAAAACACTGAGTCTCTTCGTTTCGTTTCGTTTCAATGCCCTTAATAAAGATGTCATATTATATGGAAGCATCCATTAAATATACCGATGTTATTTAAATAATGATATGGTTCGTTTGTGTTACGTTTGTGTAAACTTAATTCTGTTAATGGTTCTGCTGTTTATTCTAATTGCGGAATAACTTTATAGTTTTCCTCCAGTTTCCTCGCATCACAAAATTTACACGTTTTGTTAATTTTATCCCTTTTTATAAGCTTTGGCTACTGAGATTCGCGTGTTGTGACTCGCTTCATACTCTAGCAACAGCCCATCTCCGTCATTCTGTTTCATGAGCATGTTGCTAACGTCGTTTACCTGCCTGTTCCGGCGTAGCAGCTCTCAAGCTTGCTGAAATTATTCCTCACGACGTTTCCTTTGATTTTTATGACCCTTAAGCAGCTCGCTGGTACGCCAAATAATGAATATGGTGCTGGTGTCGATGATGTGCCTGTTTAAGCAGCTCTTAGGGTAGCCTGCCGCTGAACTTCTTCCTCACGACATGCCCTATGATTTTTTCGAATCTTTAGCAACTTGCTAGAACACGAAATAATAAGCATGTTGTCGACATCATTCTTTGGGATGAAAAGCAGGATACTGTAAGTTTAATTCACAAACATCCAAACATCTAAACCTAACATCTAAATTTTAGTAGGATCTGGATCTAATTCTAAATTCTCGCGGACGAAGTCGCGGGTAGAAGCTAGTAATATTATAAATGCGAAAGTTTGGATGTTTGGATGTTTGTGTTGCAATCACGCAAAAACGGCTGATCGGATATAGATGAAATTTGGCACACAGATAGTTTAATACCTAGAATAATATATAGGATACTTTTTATCCCGAGATATTGATCTATTCCCGAGGGAGAAGAAGTAAACTAAATGGTAATAGGAAAACAGTTTTGACGTTTGTCATCACAGTGACATTAGAAAACTCAAAACAGCTGATTGAGTGATTAAATTATAATTAGTTCATTGTTTTAATATATTTATTTACAAACATATAAAAATTTGCGGTGAGGCACATTGTGATCATTTTTATCATGCAATGGAAGCTTTAGTAACCATCGATCTCGTGTAAAATCAAGTAAAACAAACACAGCATTTTTTAGGCTGCTTACACATCAGCGTTTGTCGAGCGTTCCTAGCGCTAGACGCTTGATCGATTAATTATAAAAAAATAATAATTTTACGTTGAATAAGTATTCGTAGCTTATCAAGGTTTTTCCTAGCTCTAAATATAAATTGAAATTGAAATATTATATTATATCTTACATATATTAAAACTGTTAATTAACAGCAAAAATATCAAAATGGCTTTGTGTAAAGTCTGTATACTGACGGAGATTTAACGTGACAACGTCTGTTCGTAGTATAAGTTTTTGGAACATAAGTTCACTAATTAGTCTATTCAACTCCGACGCCAGAAACGCTCGCGTAGAAGAGAGACGCAAGGCGCGCGCCGGTCGAGCGAGCCTCTCTTTTTAATGCTGCGCGTGCATGGTAACGTTCCGGCAAATCTTACTTGGTCGTTACACAGTTTTCGTGAATGACACCCGAGTCAACCAATTTATAGACGTTGTCACGTCAAAAAATCATCAAATTTGGTTTTTAACATTCGTAAATATCTGCCTATATTTTTTCATTTACCTTATAGAAATAAATATAGATTTTTTTTTAACTTATTTAGCAAATCATTAATCACGTGTGTCGGATGAACGCGTACGCTTATAAAATCCTAGTGTGGTGTCGGCCTTATGTCAATTCGGCCTTGTCAATATTTCTTTATTTTTTTATTGCTGTGCATGCATATAACCAGTGTTTTAGCCGAACACTACAAACCTTAAATAAGTTTTTAATGAACAAGACCGTTAGTATACAATGGGTTTAGGTAGGAATAGATTCGTTGTTTAAGAAGCGATTTTCATGATTTTTTTATTGTACTGGGAATTTACTCAACTTGGTCAATATAGTGAGACTATGGATTCTGGATGTTAAGAGTGAGCTTCTCAGTCGTAGGGAATAACTGAATCATGTTTATATATGTTCGCTGTTGTTATCGTTGACATCGCAAGATGTGTGTCAGAGACGAAATATCCACCTCAACGGAACAATTCAAATAACTAAACAATTTTCTGTGGAGACTGGAGTTTAGTGGAGAAGAGTTGAGTGGAGACTGGAGTTGAGTGGAGACTGGAGTTGAGTGGAGACTGGAGTTGAGTGGAGACTGGAGTTGAGTGGAGACTGGAGTTTAGTGGCGACTGGAGTTGATTGGAGACTGGAGTTGAGTGGAGACTAGAGTTGAGTGGAGACTGGAGTTGAATGGAGACTGGAGTGAAGTGGAGACTGGAGTGGAGTGGAGACTGGAGTGGAATGGAGACTGGAGTAGAGTGGAGACTGGAGTGGAGTGGAGACTGGAGTTGAGTGGAGACTGGAGTTGAGTGGAGACTGGAGTTGAGTGGAGACTGGAGTTGAGTGGAGACTGGAGTTGAGTGGAGACTGGAGTGAAGTGGAGAGTGGAGACTGGAGTGGAGTGGAGTAGTAAAACCTACAATTATCATTTTCCGAAATTTTATTCGTCTCATTATCTTGAAAACAAAATTTTTGAAGGTTTCACTTCTACCACGTTATGTGTGAATAGCACACATTTTATTTTTTTAAATTGTAAGTTAATGCTTGACTACAATTCCACCTGATGGTAAGTAGCGATGTAGTCTTGGTTTATTATAGGATCTATTTAGTACATAAATATACATATATTTTTTTATACCATTCATACTTTAAGTATGATAATGATCATGTTTCGCGATGACTCGCGATGATTGCAAGGAAAATACTTTATTTGGCATACTTTTAATTTTAAATCATAGTTTAACGATATAACAAACTGCAACTTCATCTGCGTAAATAAGGTCCACAGACAAATAAATCTTATTTTTGACTACGGAATCGTGTAATTGTTTAGCGATATAATCGATATGGCTAAGACGCTATATAATTTTTAGCTACTAAAAGATATGCATGGGGCAACCTCCCTCTTGCCACTCTATGGAGTACATAAAACACTGAGTCTCTTCGTTTCGTTTCGTTTCGTTTCAATGCCCTTATTAAAGATGTCATATTATATGGAAGCATCCATTAAATATACCGATGTTATTTATATAATGATATGGTTCGTTTGTGTTACGTTTGTGTAAACGTAATTCTGTTAATGGTTCTGCTGTTTGTTCTAATTGCGGAATAACTTTATACTTTTCCTCCAGTTTCCTCGCATCACAAAATTTACACGCTTTGTTAATTTTATCCCTTTTTATAAGCTTTTGGCTACTGAGATTCGCATGTTGTGACTCGCTTCATAATCTAGCAACAGCCCATCTCCGTCATTCTGTTTCATGAGCATGTTGCTAACGTCGTTTACCTGCCTGTTCCAACGTAGCAGCTCTCAAGCTTGCTGAAATTATTCCTCACGACGTTTCCTTTGATTTTTATGACCCTTAAGCAGCTCGCTGGTACGCCAAATAATGAATATGGTGCTGGTGTCGATGATGTGCCTATTTAAGCACCTCTTAAGGTAGCCTGCCGCTGAACTTCTTCCTCACGACATGCCCTATGATTTTTTCGAATCTTTAGCAACTTGCTAGAACACGAAATAATAAGCATGTTGTCGACATCATTCTTTGGGATGAAAAGCAGGATACTGTAAGTTTAATTCACAAACATCCAAACATCTAAACCTAACATCTAAATTTTAGTAGGATCTGGATCTAATTCTAAATTCTCGCGGACGAAGTCGCGGGTAGAAGCTAGTTTAATAATAAAACAAAAACATTATTATGTATAAACAAAATAGGCAAACATTATTAAACTAAGTAAGTAATAATTAATATCAGTCATAGATATAACATTAACGATAATAAGTAGTGACTTAGACGAAATTATATTTAACTTGGCAGTTCTAGTTAAGTAAATGAAGCCGCAGCCAAAAGCAACCTGTTTAATAATATAGGTATTAAAGTATACCCTGGCTACATTCCAAGTGGCATACAAATATTATTTGTTAAAAGGCAGATGCCCGGTACCTGCACGAAATGATTAGCCTTGTGAAGTTACGCATACGTTAAAATATCATGTATGTATGTAATAAAGTGTAGACATTTTATTAATATCCCTAGGTAATACCCGCATTTCTCGGTACTAATTTATATTAAAATATTAACTGACATTAAAAAAAAACAGAAATTAGTTTTGACATTAAATTAATACAATTTTTTATTTCTAAATTATTCTCATGTTGTACCTGCCCTATTTTTTTATACCAAATTAAGACTAATAAGACTCAAAAGCGACCAACCGGATAGCAACGACATAAAGTCATAACGTGTCTGAAACAAACATCTCTCAACCTCCTCTCTTTACATACAATATCATTGCTCAACCTACTATTTTAGTGCAAATAAATAACTTGAACTTCTAGCAAAAGTAGCGCTAGATAAGAATACCTAAACGCGTGTTCACAAGCACAGAAACCATAAGAGTGATAGCATTTCTCAGTGTCCAGTCTGAGAGCTGTGAGTGTAACGTTTCAGCGGTAAGACGAGATTTATAACACTCGAGAAGTTTAAACTTCAGCGTCCTTACGGTTTCGTCGGCTTAAGTGTTTACCACGTCTAGTTTTGTTCATGAAACTGTGAAGTGTGAGTGAAAAGAGCAGAATATTATTTCAGTGTTGCATCTTAACGGACGCTTAACATTTTTAATGCAATGGGTAATCACGGCAATTTAACGGAATTAAAAAAAGACGAGGTTTTCAATTCGCTTGTATTTTTTTTTAATGTTATGTGCATGCAGGTTGGTCTCATTTATAAAATTTAGTTCATAGTTAAGTTGGTGTCAGAGAGAAAGTGAAGAAGAAAGAGAGAAGAAAGAGAAAGAAAGAACTGGTCTTAAGACCATTGCCGGAACACGACGAGTCAAGCAAGAAGGAGGTAGCTATCCAGGCGAACCCCATGGAGAAATAATAACAGTAACAGTGATGAACGATTAAAATCAATATTACAAATACAATCCCTCCGAGGGGCCCTACCACCAGCGGGCCGGATTTAGTTAGTTACGAAAGATACACGGCTGACTTCAATCCATTAATAGCCCACTACTTAGCACGGGTCTCTCCTATTGAGAAAGCCTAGAGCATACTCCACCACGCTGCTCCAGTGCGGATTGGTGGGGTTAGTGGCCAACCCGAGTGTCGGAAATTCTCATGCCACCCGAGGGCCAATACATGGCTTAACGACTGTTAATTTACGATAAGAGCTGGGACCGCTACCGACCGCACCTTTGTCAATCGCTTAGGACCGACGCAACCCGCCGAGCTATGAGCGCTTCAGCACGAGAGATACATGAGATATATGTAGAATGTACCTACCATTTTTTATTGCTAGAGTAATTATGTGATGAGGAAAATTAATACGTAATCACAAAAAAAGTATCACTGATATAACAATGCAAGTATTTTTCATGCTTTTAGAACCATTACAAAAACCTTTCACCCGCGTTTCTATTAGAAGAAAGCTTCGAGAAGAAAAAATTCTAAAACGGCTAATCTTAAAGTTGATTTAGGATAATTATAATTTTTGTTCGGATAATTTTAAGTCTGAGCAAAACTTAAGAACGCTTAATAAATGTCACACAAAGACCTATCACAGCGTATACCATTTTCGCTCTTTCAGATCTTTCAGTGCAGTCACATAAAAAAAATTCTGTTACAGGATTGGAAAAAGCGTCGAATAACCGAACGAACACAAATTAAACTCAAACATGTCGTTTGAACAATCCCCACAACTATCATAGTAACACAAAGTCTAGAACAATGTCTATTAACAATAGCTCTAGACAATTGTCACGTTGCGACTGATCTTTACTGTTTCGCTTTCAGAAAGTTTCACATGTCTCAGACGATTTAACGAGGGAACTTTGTGAATAATTCGACCTCACAATTCTAGCAGAAGGAAGTCTGCGCTGAGGAATTATAGGGTATCATTGTGTTGGCTAATGATTCTTGAGTTCTCGCTTTAAAAGTTGACTAACAGTAGACGTCACTTAACTTATTATGGTAATAATGGATCTCATCAAAAACATAAAAGTGTATTGAAAGCCAAGTTGTAAAAAAAAATGGAGATCTAAATGGGTGCCCAGTTCTGTGTAAAAAAATCCTAAAATTTTAGTCACAAGAAAACGTAATTCAAGCTATACATTTCACTTTTCTAGTTTTACACGTACAGTTATACATACGTTTATAATAGTTTTAAATTAAAGGTTACTAAGGTATATTAAGATTTATTAAGGGTTACTTTTCTCTCAGGTGGCTGTACAAGCTATATTTTATTTGTATAATCAACTTATCTTCATTAAATCATACGCAAGTTAGTGTACTTCGTGTTTGCCGGTTTTGTACTTATACTGTTAGAATGATAACTAGCCAACCTGACTAATGACAACTAGCCAAGTCAAACGTAAAGCTTTAATTACATGTTCTTGTGACTAAAATTTTACGATTTTATACACAGAACTTGGCATACCTACATTTACATTTCAATTCTTTTTTTTTGAACTTGGCTCTCATTTCAATTATTTATGTTTTTGATGAGATATCATTACTTTTAATCCAGAAATTATTAGTATTTATTGATAAATTAATATATCAATTTTTATTTGTAAAATTACTCTCTGTTCACCTACTTTATTTATTACGAGTAACCGCCCTCGCTTTGCTTCGGTTTTCTTATTTTTTTACCCGTTGGGTTACATTATTGGAGTTTTATTAAGGATCCCTAATTTTTTTGAAAATATAATATAGCCTATGTTAACCGGGGATAGTGTAGCTTCCCAACAGTGAAAGAATATTTCAAATCGGTTCAGTAGTTTCGGAGCCAATTCAATGCAAACAAAAAATCAAATCTTTCCTCTTTATATATTAGTATAGATTAATAATTTTCAGTTTTTATATTTTTTTCTTTGTATATGCCCAATCTAATAGGTCTTCTGGAAGTAGGTTAGGTTTTTGATCCTATGTCAGTGAGTCAGTCACCAAATTGCGGGTTTTTAGGGTTCCGTAGCCAAATGGCAAAAAACGGAACCCTTATAAATTCGTCATGTCTGTCTGTCTGTCTGTCCGTCCGTATGTCACAGCCACTTTTCTCCGAAACTATAAGAACTATACTGTTGAAACTTGGTAAGGAGATGTATTCTGTAAACCGCGTTAAGATTTTTACACAAAAATAGAAAAAAAATCAATAAATTTTGGGGTCCCCATACATAGAACTGAAACTCAAATTTTTTTTTTCATCAAACCCATACGTGTGGGGTATCTATGGATAGGTCTTCAAAAATGATATTGAGATTTCTAATATCATTTTTTTCTAAACTGAATAGTTTGCGCGAGGGACACTTCCAAAGTGGTAAAATATGTGTCCTCCCCCCTGTAACTTCTAAAATAAGAGAATGATAAAACTAAAAAAAATATATGATGTACATTACCATGCAAACTACCAACGAAAATTGATTTGAACGAGATCTAATAAGTAGTTTTTTTTTAATACGTCATAAATCGTAAACCGCAAAAAACATCGATCAAAGTTACAACGAACTACAAGAACTTTTATATTATGTTATTTGCTGCTACGGAACCCTTCATGGGCGAGTCCGACTCGCACTTGGCCGCTTTTATTAAACGTTAATATATCAATAACTGTTTGAGCTACATTTATGAAATATTGAATTCTACATAAGCAAAGGAGTATTAACAAATGTGCCAAATTTCATGTGTGTAGGTTAAATAGCTTTCGAGTTGTGAAAGGGGTCAAAAGTAGCTCGAATTGGTTCATGTAATAATTACACATGGAGCTGCGTTACCAGTTTTTAACTTTGGCTGGACACACTACCACGTATCTAAATAAGCCACGTATCTAGATAAGTTATGAGTACGATATCATTGTATTAGAATTGTGTGATTAGTTTTTCTTTGTCGTCATGATTTTTTTTTATTATAGAAGCAAATTTTTTGCATTAGCATTTTTTGAAAAAATCAACGTATTATTAACTTTATTTCTCCAAAATGTTGTTAATAATGAAGTCAAAATATCAAGGAATATTTTCTCCGGAATGTACTCGTAAATATTTGACCTTATAAAATAAGTTTTTAATTTCAGACTGAGCTAGTTGATCGAACACTATTAACTTTATTGTTGTTTTAGTATTATTTATGGTAAATTATGTTTTATTTTTATACTATATATTATTATAGCAAACGAGCTGACTATCCACCTGATGGTAAGCGCTATCGTCGCCCATGGACATCAGCAACACCAAAGGCATCACTGATGCGTTGCTGGCCAAGAAAAAGAAAAGAAAAAAAACAAAGAACTGGCTCTCAAGTCCCCAGCCGGAACACGACGAATCGTTTGGCGGCTGACTCATGCTCAAGGGTGATAGATATCCAGGCGAACCCCATCGAGAAATAATAATAGTAATGATGGTATTAATTAACAGCACATAATATATTAAAAATATTTTCAGCGTTTAAAATATATGCATAGTTATCTTTTGGGCTTGTCAAAAAATATTCTATAGACAAATCCAAGACTAGTGTTTTACCTAGCGTAGCAAGACATTTTATTGGGTGTATCCCAAACTTCGCTTGACATGACACTCAAAATCCAATTAGAGACGGTTCGGATATGATGGAATGAAAGAACTCCTTGAAACTTGTCACTCCCCGGCTTTTCAAAGGGCTCTTTCCCACTTCGGCATGACTTGTTCAGACCTGAGTAAGTTGTGTGTCGTGTGACGTCTGCATTAGAAGAACAATACGTTCGACTCTGTCAATAAATATAACAAAATTTGCCGCTATGTAGGAATACAGAAACGATGAGGAGGTAAATACTAAATGGCTGGCTTCAACCCATTAATGGCCCACTACTGGGCACGGGTCTCTCCTTTTGAGGAGGCCTAGAGCATACTCCATCACGCTGCTCCAGTGTGGATTGGTGGAGGGGTTAGTGGCCAACCCGAGTGTCGGAAGTTTTCAAACCGCCCGGGGGCCTCCGACATGGCTTAACGACTGTTATCCTATGATAACAACCGGGACCGACGGCTTTTACGTGCCCTCCGAAGCACGGAAACGCTCAAGTTGCCACTAGCGGTCACCCATCCAACTACCGACCGCGCCCGCTGTTGCTTAACTTTGTCGATCATATAGGATCTACCTAAGCCGCCGGGCTATGAGCGCTTCGAGTAAAAAAATACTAAATATTCAAAATTAATTTTAAACTAAACTGAGTTGCAGGTTGACTAAAATGCAACATGTAATAGTTAATTACGTTAAATAACAAATCAACATGGTTGATAACTTGAAGCAAGAATATCTAGCACATCACGAGATAATTTCCAATTAATGCTTTAATTACTTGGAACTTATTAAACACAACAGTGCAGTTGGCTCAGATGCAAGTTTGCTTTAGTAATTATCATTTTATCGAGAAACGGTGAGAAACTCGCTTTCAGATGCCGAGATGCCTTATTAAGCTGTACTGTTACTTATGAACAATTAAACTAACTAAGATCTTCAACTGTATCAGACTCAGACCAGCCTCAGAGAGCTTTAGTTTATAAATCCTTTTGTGACATTATATTACTATATATTGGAGTTCACTTTTAACAATATGTTTTTATTTAGAGCCCACACGGACCTAAAAAAAGACGGACGTAATTCCAACAACAAATTCAGTGAAGCACCCATAATAATATCAACTCTCTATTCGTACAAATACACACACCCGTACATTGACACTTCACTGCTTCAATCGCGAATCAAAAATTACGCACACGTGGTAAGCGGGCGGCCATTGCTATGCTTCACTCTCGATTAGACGAGCTTACGTCCGTCTTTTTTTCCAGGTCCGTGACAACATGCAGTAACTTCATTATTATTTTACACAATATAAAAGTGCATCGTCTACACCTTACTACCAGCTAACCTACAGGGTCGTCAAGAATACTTTAAAATCGGACAGTATCGATTCGCAATTTTTCCAGTTAACTTATTTAATTAAAATGTTTGTTTATTGCAGTCGAAGAATAATTTATCCATTATTTAATCAAGTTACACCGAACTCTATACGGGCCTGTATTAAAGCAGCTAATATTTTTAGCTTTTTATGTGCCAGACGTTTTTTTTTTCTAATTGCTCCCCTAACGCCAAACGAGTCTTGGTTATGAGTCTCTCTGCAGTTTATAGCAATCTTTTGCTTTTGAAAGAGAATATTTTGCAGAATGTTATATAACGCGGCGTTATATTATGGCATTACCATTTATAGCGAAACCGTCTGCTCAGCATAACTTGAACGGACAAAGCCTTTTGAGACAGCAAACCTAAGTAAAGTTTTAGTAGATATAAAAATATTATACTTACAAATACTACTACTGATAAGCTATCTGTTGTATGATAGAATATATCTAATGCAGCAGTAATTTTACTGCTCATTTTCTAATGTACCTACTCTTATGCCTAAAAAGATCCATCTGGAATATCTACATTCATCCATAGCACACTACACTTGTAACTTTTCAAATTCATAAGAAGAAGTCAGTCCCTAAAGTTTCTTCTCAAGAAATTCCTTCAAGAAAGTTTTATTGAGTAATTTTGACAAAACAAACACTTAACTTTGAACTCCAATTTTTCAAATTAAGTAATCCAAATTATTCTTTGGCTAACAACTATTCAAAAGCCAACTATAGGACTTGAATATACCTGCTGATGTCCAACAGTCCATGGGCGACGATAATCAATTGCCATCCGGTGGATCATTAGCTCGTTTATCGGCTATGTCCATAAAAAATAAGTGAAAAATACATTTCTACATGATTTGCACATTAATCAGCTTAATTATTAATAAAACTTACTAAGTCAGTGTTAAGTTTTCGTAATTCAAAGTTTTATTATCAAAGGACTGTAGACATAAAAAGTTTTTCAGTTAAATGTTGCTAATTTGATATAATCATTCACTATTTCGCGACTCAACTTTGTGAATATTACACCAACTCAAGGACGCTAAGGGAATTACAAAATAAATAGATATACTTTCAACGAGCATCTAAACTAGACTAAAACGAGAGAAAAACCAGAAGGTTCAATTATTGAGGATATTATTAAGGATTATTATTAAGGATATTATTAATATACAAAGACTTGAAATAAATAGAAGTTTGAAATAAAGGACGCTTTAATAATAACAAATATAACGTGCCCCCAAGTTAATTTATATATTATATAATCTCTAACAACAATTATTATCTTTGCTTTATGTGAGCAAAATTTTAAGTAGTGCATCAATGTAACATTCAAATTGAAGGGTCTATTCTGAGCGACAATGCATTTTAGTAGATTTTAAGCTATGTCTACACAAATACGTTTTCATGATTATCTTGGGTTTTCCTCAACCGCGTACCCGAACCATCCGGACATCTATAGCGCATGCATTGATCCATGTGCTAAATTGAGTTTAACAGTAGCACATACCAATAAGAATGACAGATGACTTATAAAACGTAAACGGTTGATTTAAGATGAAGAATAATTAAGTAAGTAAGTCTGATTTAAACTTAACCGGTTCTATTTTTTATCACATCAAAGAACTTCAGGTTGCAAAGGCAGTTAAACGCAACATAATTGAATATCACACAAAGCTGCCAGTCCAACTAGGTTTTTTCTACCCTAGTACGAGTACATTAACTCAACCCTTGACCTATTTCTTACGAACTATGAAAGCGTTGCACGTAAATAAACCAACAACTTTATATTGTCCCTCGACACCCGACCGACTTGAATATTCTCACGCGAATTTTACGATACGAACGCACGACGCGTTTTTATACCACAATGGTTGCGGTACCTACCAGCAATCTGTTAGGTATATAAAGAAAGAGCTGACCTATCATCTATACAAATAAATAAAAAGCGGCCAAGTGCGAGTCGGACTCGCCCATGAAGGGTTCCGTAGCAGCAAGTAACATAATATAAGTTCTTGTACTTCATTGTAACTTTGATCGATGTTTTTTGCGGTTTACGATTTATGACGTATTAAAAAAAAACTACTCACTAGATCTCGTTCAAATCAATTTTCGTTGGAAGTTTGCATGGTAATGTACATCATATATTTTTTTTAGATTTATCATTCTCTTATTTTAGAAGTTACAGGGGGGGGGACACACATTTTACCACTTTGGAAGTGTCTCTCGCGCGTACTATTCAGTTTAGAAAAAAATGATATTAGAAACCTCAATATCATTTTTGAAGACCTATCCATAGATACCCCACACGTATGGGTCTGATGAAAAAAATTTTTTTGAGTTTCAGTTCTATGTATGGGGAACCCCCAAAATTTATTGTTTTTTTTCAATTTTTGTGTGAAAATCTTAACGCGGTTTACGGTATACATCTACTGACCAAGTTTCAACAGTATAGTTCTTATAGTTTCGGAGAAAAGTGGCTGTGACATACGGACGGACAGACAGACAGACAGACAGACAGACATGACGAATTTATAAGGGTTCCGTTTTTTGCCATTTGGCTACGGAACCCTAAAAATTGGAGTGTCTGTTTGTAATATTAAAATAACCGCTTTTTACTAAGTGCATTTGGATGTATACACGATACATATACCAAAACAACATTTTTTACAATTTTTGTGTCTGTCTGTTTGTTCCGGCTAATCTCTGAAATGGCTGGACCGATTTTGATGGCACTTTCACTGGCTGATGCTGATGTAACAAGAAGTAATTTAGGCTACTTTTATTTTAGAAAAAAAATTGTTTGTTAGGCAATACGAAGTTCGCCGGATCAGCTAGTTTTACTATAAAACGGGTACTCGCGATATTTGTGGCGTATTTACGTGGCGCTGAGAAACTTTTGAATTTTGCCACCGCAGTTCAACCGTGACCACGATCCATGCAACTGGGTCTATATATCGGTGAACAAAATAAACATCGTGAGTAGGTACTCGTTTCGTAGCAAAATGTGTTCAGTCCACGATAAGTTAAGTTTAAAATCATGACCTGTCATTATTGTAACTATCTACTATTGTTTTAGCCGTATTGGGGCAGCTTAGAATACTAACCCCAATCCCACGCCGGATGGGTGTCGTAAAAGGCGACTAAATCCGGCCCACTGGTGGTAGGGCCCCTCGAGGGAATTTAATGGTAATATTGATTTTAGTTGTTAATCATTACCATTATTACTATTATTATCTCTTTCTTGGCCGGCAAGGCATCAGTGATGCCTTTGGTGTTGCTGATGTCCATGGGCGACGATAGCCACTTACCATCAGGTGGATCGTCAGCTCGTTTGCCGGCTATAACCATAAAAAAAACTACGTAACTACTAACGTCAAATGAAGCGCATTGTACAACAATGCTGAGCGTCAGAAGTGGAGAACATAAGGTTTATAATTAAAGATTTTTATTCTAACATATTTTAAGATCAATAATATTTTAAATGTTTTGATTAGATTAAGCTTCTTTAATTGCAGACATTGTTTTATTTCTTCCAACAGCCGTCAATATTAATCTATCCGGCATCTAAAACAGCACAGCGAATATGTAGCTTTATTCCTTTGACAAATTGTTTAAAACCGAGGCTGCTATGTAAAAACGTGACCAACGTTTACACTGGAGGCTGTTTACGTATGTAAATGATCGCAACTTCTGTAAAATATTCAAAAAGTTTAAAATTGTTCCATATAATTATGCTGTAAATATATAAAGGCCGCAATTAGTTTTAAACAGCATAAATTTTATAAGTTCAACTCGTTGCAAGGGTAAGTATGTAAATATCTATTCTTATCCGTTAAGGAGCGTTGATACTCCACTACAGTTCATTGCGAATAGAGACCTTCGTAGTATACTTATACTTCTTACCTAAAGTATCAAAAGTTCCTTTGCTGCCCGAAAGACTTCGACATTTTTATACCGTTATATTCCTTATAACCATAACAACATGAAGTGGCGGATTTAATGTGCCTTTTGAAGTACAGAAGCGTACTCAAAGTTGCTTCACTCGATCAATCACTTACGATCAAGCCTTCTGGATTTTATTAACCCTCGACGAAAAAAGAGGAGTGTTATAAGTTTGACGTATCTGTTTATCTGAGTGTCTGTGTATCTGTAGGTCTTTATGTCTGTCTGTGGCATCGTAGCTCCCACGGAACACAGACACAAGGTAGCTCCCAAACGGATAAACCGATTTTGATCTAGTTTGATTGTCTGAAAGGTGACTTAATCGAGAGTGTTCTTTAGTTGTTTAGTATAAATAAAACAGGGTTTTTTTTATTTTTATTTAATATTATTGCGTCTGCGTCAGTACGTTGACTTAACACAATAAAATTGCTTTAACGATTTTTCGCCTACCCCTTTAAAACACTACTGAGAACGCAAGCGAAAAACCGCAAGCAGGGGAATTGGTACAAAAATATACCTTATGCTTATATAGCTTCGCTTCAGATTTAAATGTCACATTCCAAGCTCCAGCGTCATGCAGGTGTACTTGGCTTTGGTCCAAGGAGATGAGTTATTTTCTGTAAAAAAAACACATTTTGGTCTCATTCCCCAATTCTTTTCCTGCTTTAAATTTCCTTTCGCTTTTCCTAGTATATGAAACTTCAACGTTTTTGTATCATATTTTCAGTTCTCCTTGATGATGAACAGCAGGATAATCTTAAGCTAATGTTTAATTTTTTACCGGTTGTAATTAATATTACAACGGGTATTTTTTTTTATTATGAATAATTTATAATTGTAAAATGCATTTCGGTCTACTAATATAAAATACCCTGCTGCATTTAACACATATCTCTGTAAACTATCGTTTCAATCTCGTTGAAACAAATGATACTATTTGAAAAGATATCAATGTTACTGTAAAATTATCAGCTCCCAGTGTTAATGACTGTGCTTCTTTTATATGCCGGCGTATTTCGGGACAATAAGTACATACGTCTTATTCCATATTATGGTCTATCTGTGTGCAAAATTTCATGAAAAGGCGTTCAACAGTTTTTGCGTGAAAGAGGAACAAACATGGGGCATAAAGATATGTACGTGCATGCCCCGTTCCCGTCCCGTGCGTGCCTCCATGGCGTATGCGCTATCGTGTACATTTTCTATGAAACGATGTTTCCAAAACTTCACGTCCCGTCCCGTCCCTGTCCCGTCCACGTTACGTATGCATCGACTTTAACGAACATCCATAAAAGCATTTACATTTATAATATTATTATTAAGATTTTTTCATATATTTAAATTACAATGTATAGAGTAAGTACAACACTTGTATTGTGTAACTAAGCGCAATTATTGCTAATATTAAAAACTATTCCACTGTGACACAGACGTTAAAAAATGCGAAGAAAAGATTTTTAAGAGAAAGCGTCAACCCAGATCTAAGTTCCATCCACATACAAAGAGACCCAGGTGTTTCTTTGCATTGTGTAATTACACTGACACTGACCTTAAAGCTCATTCACACGAGAACGATTCGTGTTTCATGCCGTATAGTAATTTTTCACGATTCGTATTTTTTTTAACGGTGACAATGGTTTTTTTAATTATGGCCGTGTTCACACGTATCACGAATCGTAAAAAATTATGGATACGTCTTAAATGATGTACCGCCTTTTAAAATCACGTTCGTCAAAAAATTAATCAAAAAGTCAAAAACGAATTGCGAAAAACTTCGTTTCGTTCGTTATATATTAGTTATAGCCCTATGCTTTTATGCTCACACATTCTTTTACCTCTGTTTACCCTTTAGGGGAATGAATTTAAAATAATCCTCAATAAGTTTTTATTCATTCAGTTAAGAAGACAAAATTCCAAGTATAGTAAATGGGACAAAATGTATTTCTATACTTAAAGCGTATGAATTTTTTAATTATTGGTCCCTCTGACCAGATGTACCTTTACTTAAAAAGTTTACATTGGATTTTTCCAAACTACCAGTACCTACAGCTATAAATTAAATCTGACTACTTATTACATTACTATGAAATTTATTTGAATTAATTGTTTAAATACATTTCATACCATAAATTATTTTTTGGGAATAATATTAAATACGTCAATTACTCAGTACAGGTCAGTAATAAACTGAAAATATCAGCAGTACAAAATGAAAATAATGGGCCAATTATTTAAATTATACTATACAGGGTCTCGAAGCAGTGATGCTTGATATTTACCCAAAGCTCCATTCGCTGATGTAAATATATCCAGCCATTAATATTTCTCGTTGAATGAAAATAATTTTTACGTTTTAAGTTTAAGTTTAACATTTTGATGGGTTTATTTTATTTAACTCCTTACAGAAGTATTTGTTTTTCCAATTAGCTTACAAACAAGCCAATGATAAGTGGCAACAATCGCCCATAGACAAGACATAGATTATCAATAACAAAGGCATCATCGGTTGTCGAGCGTTGCTGATCAAAAAAGAAGATAAAACAAGAATTAAGTAGGTATAACGCTCCAGGCTTAAATGCTCTTAAACGTTGATGAGCATGAACCACTTTAGAAAGCCATTTTAAAAATATCACGTGCTTTTTAATTATTATCTATACATATCTATATAATTAAATAAATAAAATTGGAGTGTCTGTTTGTAACATTAAAATAACCGCTTTATACTAAGTGCATTTGGATGTATACACGGTACATATACCAAAACAACATTTTTTACAATTTTTGTCTGTCTGTCTGTCTGTTTGTTCCGGCTAATCTCTGAAATAGCTGGACCGATTTTGACGGGACTTTCACTGGCAGATAGCTGATGTAACAAGGAGTAACTTAGGCTACTTTTATTTTAGAAAAAAAAATATTTCGTTAGGCGATACGAAGTTCGCCGGGTCAGCTAATTGTATAATAATATTTTTAAGTGGTTAGGTATAAACAGATTATGCCCGAATTATTTTATAAGATATCGAAAAATAACGTCAAGAGTGAACTGAGTAGCTGTAGGCCTCTGACAGTAATGTCATGGACCCCGCTTTAACAAACCCTTCACTAAAACCTAAAAGTATTCAATCTAAGCTCATAAAAATCACGTAAATATGAATTCTAATAATCTCGTTGTTGACCTGAGCTCCTTTTTATAAGCCCTTGAATATACTTAGGCTGTACCTTTTAAAAAGGTTTAAACTTAGGTCGTCCAACTTTTTATTAATGTACGTGCTTATCCAAAAGTATTAATAAAACGTTATGTTCTTTACTACAAGACAATACAGAGTTGTTTGTGTGTAGAAATAGGAAAATAGTATACCTGTAGCTCGAGCACGAATATTTGCGAGAAAGTATTCGTATGGTTAACGTAAGCAATTTGTATGGCATTTTTTCAAAAGCGCCCCTATCGTACGTAAATGGTACTAAAATGCCATACAAATTTGACAAATTGCTTACGTTAACCATACGAATACTTTCTCGCAAATATTCGTGCTCGAGCTACTGATATAGTGCGATTTTTTTCATCAAAATATTCTATAGACAAGACATCACATATAAATTTAACCTAACACGGATCGTGCGGTATACCTTGTCTTTTATGACAATAGACTTTGGGCTCAGCGACGTCGTTAAATCTCCGGTTTACACCGCGATAACGCAGCTACGAACCAAGCTAATGTCGTTTGTGATGGAAATGTGTTATTTATACGTATGGAATAGACCCTGTGTTAAGCCATAATATGTAACAAACTGACCCGGTAGGTTCTGCAACATATTTTATAATTTATACTGTAATAACGGGGTAGGTAATTCGTTTGGAAGTTAGGGTTACTGTTCGCTAAATAACAAAAATGTAATCATAACATTCAGTGGTCCAGGAGTCCAACTCTCATTTCGTAGACATATATGTCTAATAGACATATCTTCAAAAAAACATGGCGAATGTCTATCAAAACTTAATTTCCTTATTCTCGTGATGTCGTATATGAGATAATGTCTATGCCTAGCGTTCGACATGCAACGTTTGGTCTAGAGCGTTCGACATTGAAATGTCTATCAGAGATTTTGACAATTACAGCGTATGTGAGAATTACATTTACAAGTTTCTAACAAGTTTCAAATTTATTATAAAAAAAACAGCTGTCATGGCTGTCACGGCTGGCAGATGTGAAACATCGAAATGCGTCGCCACGATCACCAAGTCTAAAATCAGGTTTACCCCTTTTTTGATGTTTCACATCAAAAAAAGTCCCCGCCGCAATCTCGTTCCTGTTACGCAAATCTCGGAAACTACAGAACGGATTTTCATACAGTTTTCACCACAGATGGAGTGGTTTACGAGGAAGGTTTAGTGCAAATTCATTATGGTTTCGTTAAAATTGGCTGAAATATAACATTTAAGATGTCGGTCATGATTATGCTTTCATTGCGTGCGCTGCGTAAATAGTTCAAGTTATACAAAATTAATATATGGCTGAAATGTTCCTCAGATAAAGTACTAAAAAAAATCCGCAATTGCATAGCTACTAAGGATACCTCACAAAAACCATTTTTATCTTTTATTTTATTTTCATCTCAAATATTTGTTAAGCTTTATTAATGGATATTTTATTAATAAGTACATCCATAAATAAACATGTTTGTCATGTTAAGCATTTCATTTAGAACAAATTTATCTTTTACACTATATAAACTGAAATGCATGTCTTCGAAGTTATCGCAAAATTAAAATTTCACGGGACTGAATTATTAAGCGGTAGCCACGCCCTTTCAGTTCAGCAGGATAGCTGGGACATTCGTTATGAAAATAATAATATTATTACGGAAGTATTTCTCTAGCGATCATACATGCATGAAGGTTGGTTAAAAAGTACTCCAAGTAGAATGAAAATCAGTTACATTTTAATTTAAGCAATAGGCCACATTACAACAGGAACAAATGTAGAAATCTTAAATATTTAGCCCATGCCCGTTCAGCTAGTCAGAAATAAAACTAAAATAATTCAATGATTTCTAAATCAATACAAAGCAAATTTTCGTACCACATTTTTTTAATGGAAATAGCCGGCAAACGAGCTGACGATCCATCTGATGGTAAGTGGCTATCGTCGCCCATGGACATCAGCAACACCAAGCCATCACTGATGCGTTGCCGGCCAAGAAAGAGAGAAGACAAAGAAAGAAAGAACTAGCTCTCAAGCTCCCAGCCGGAACACGACGAGTCATTTGGCGGCTGACTCATGCTCAAGGCTACCCAGGCAAACCCCATGGAGAAATAATAATAGTAATAATGGTATTAATTAACAATTAAAATCAATATTACCAATATAATCCTTCGAGGGGCCCTACCACCAGCGTGCTGGATTTAGTCGCCTCTAACGACACCCATCCGGCGTGGGATTGGGGTTAGCATTCTAAGTCGCCCCAATACGGCTAGTACCACACACATATACCACATACATTATATATGTAAGTATTATTTAATATCAGCAACGTTTAATAAACATTTACGCTGAAACACAAGTAATCCTATATCCAGGCCTAGAAGTTTCTCGGTAAACATCATTTACGACACTCTGGTTTCTCAGTCTGGTATATTACTGGTGTACTAAGATACCCTATCAAAATAAGTAATCTGACTAAATTATCCCAAACGTAAGAGCTTGGATACTTCGCCAACTAGTCGTATTTCCCCAAGCCCGCTTATCTGAAGCCATCAGATGAAGACGAGGCAAAGTTAAATGAGGAAGAAAATCTATGGGTTGTTTGGTTGATTCCCGGGTCAAGAGCTAATTCACAAACTACTTAATCTCTACCAAGTTTAAACGGATTCAGATTAACATCGCTACCGATTCAATGTTGCTCCAGCAGTGATTCGGAATTGCAATCACTTATCAGATTGCTTTGAGATTTTGTATTGATTTAGCCGGATATACTTCAACTTTAATTGCTTCTTGACCGATTCTAGCAAGTTAATTTATAGGTATAGCATAATAATATTATGTATGCGGTTAATGTTTCTGTCTTACACTAATACACTAATGGTTATGAATTTACTTAAAGATGAAAGATGAAAATTTACTTAAAAACTATAGTATTGCAATATTGCCTACGTTCATACGCCCGTGGCATGGACAACACAAATAAGACAGGACAAATACCCACGACTTGACAGATAAATACTATCACAAACGTTTGCCCTGGCCGGGAATCGAACCCGGAAGCCGCTGATTCGCAGGCAGGTTCAATAACTAAGCTACGAGTTGCCTTAAAATTGAGACAATAACAAAACAATCCTGATTACAAATTTAATATCTACATGAACCACTTAAAATTATACGAATGAACAATGTTTACTCCTTATAATAATTACTTAAGTGTTCGCAGCGTTAAAATTTATCACCTCTTCTTGCAAACGTGCAACTAGCTACCATTGCAAGTGGAAAGGTATTCGCATAATATTTATCAAGAATACCGCAGTATTACGTCGCTAAGCCGTACATATTTCAAACGTTCGCCATGTCTCTGTATCCTGCTGAAAATCGTGCTGAAAAATTGTGAGGTTTAAAACGAATTTATACTTTTTTAGTTTTACTTATAACTGCCGACTCCTAGGGCAGAGCTCATTTATTGACGATTCGGTTTGACATTTAAGTTTCATTAAAATGGAAATATTAAATTATTAAAATTTATGTTCACATTTATATGTGAACATATGATTATGATTTGACTTAATGAGTCAAATCATAATTTAATATATCGTGAATACATCGACAGTTAAGATAGTTTATAATTACGCATCCTTATAATTACGATCGATCCAAGTGAGAATTAGGCGCGACAGTAGTTTAGCTTTTCACGTTTATAAGCTAAGCATTCTGAGTATCATGTGCCCTACCCTAAGGCTGTTTCATAATCATAATTATAGGTATTGATTGTCGACTGTCATTGCTTATACGTGTTTCTGTTTTCCATATCGTTACATCGATGTGTTATAGATTCACATCAAAGAAACGTTACTTAATAAAAACTTAATAAGTTACTTAATAAAACTTAATAAGAACCAGCTTTTTCACCAAAAATAATTCTGCATTTCAACAATAAAGATGGTGTTTCAAGTTTATCAAACTTAGAATCTATACAGAGCGTCTAAATTTAAAGTTTATAATCTCGTCTCCGTTCGCAATCCGTGTCGATAGCAAGTGGGAAGTTGAGCTGGACTCAATTTTCCACCAGAGAGCACAACTAACAGTAGGTATTGGCATCTTCCTCGTATATTAGACGTTATGCGGACGTGACTTGAACACTTTTTATACCGGATTTTGCTCCAGATTCCTTATAGGGGTTATACATAGTGTGTATGATAATGATATGTTTTTGTTAGTTGTCTTTACTGGGGTTATTTTATTTAACTGTGGTTAAAGTACAATAAACCACAATACCTCATCTTCCACCCCAACTCACTTACCTCACCCAGGGAAGGTATGAATTTGTTTTTTGTGAGATTGTAGAATTATTGCCGCTTTTTTGATAACGGTTGTATCGTTTAAAATAGTAGCAATAAAAAATATTTTTAAATTTTAATTAAATAATTATTTCTCAAGCATTCAAGAGCAAATTTCTTTCAGTTAAAAGAAACAGTAATAGTCGTAACGGATGATTACTGTTAAAATATAATCAAATTACTTTTAAAAATCTGAAAATAACTTTCTCATTGACTATGCTTTGACCAGCTTTTAAAATATCGCATCCCTTTGTTTATTTCAGTGCGCCAGCAGTGGACTAATTTGAATTCAGTTATTTGTTTTTGAAGTTACATTGAAACAATGGATTAACTGAGCAGCTTTATACTGCGAAAAGTATTTCAAGACATGGACAAAAGTAGTAGATTTGTCTTCAAATAAGAACGTACTAAAGCAATTAGGAAGCAGAGAGAAGTAAAAGAATTACTGCTTACCTTTGAGAAAACACACAATTACGGTATATGGAGACTACTTATTGAGTGAAGTAATTTAATTCCTCAGAGAATCCTCTTGTGTCTATAAATCTGCTAGCTACGGCAGACTTCTGTCTACGTGCTTGTAACTTTGTGTATCTTCTTTAATTTTATTACGCCTGTGTATTCCTTAATATCCTCTATAATGATTATCTTTTATGTAATACAGGGAACAAATAAGTTATTTTCGCACAAATCAAATAATGTAATAATAAAATTAAATTGTTCATATTTCTATATCGATAGTGTTTGATTTTGAGTCATACTTTTTAAGGTTTAGAATTTACGTCGCTTCTTACTTACTATACTTACATGGCCCAAAAAAACGAAAAATTGTTGCTTATTTCGACAAGAACATCACTTCATATGATAAAATAAAATTATTGTTAAAAAATGATAAAATTAAATTCAGGTGGTTTAATGATAAAGTTTGTAAATTAACCCTACATACAATATCCACCTATACTCGTATGATGGCACATTCAATTGCAGGTTACGAAGCATAGCTCGGCCACGTCAATTGCTTTCTGTAAAGTAGAAGCACCACTTTTACCCTATCGTCTCAAGATCAAATTCAAGTTTCAAATAGTTGTTTAACGTTCTTGGCATTTGAAATGCAAAGTCTAATAATAAAATTTACTATTATTATTTAAATGCTATTAATGTCGATTTATTTGAAAAAAACACATATTAATGTGAATGTAACATAAAATCCTATCCCTTTTATGTAGAGTATAATAATGTATAGAAAAACCGACTTTTGTCACGCTGAAATAGTATAAAAAGTAAGCAAGCAAGTTTATCAGTAATACATAAAGTATAACTTATGTTTAGCGTATAAGTACAGCAATTATGTAGGTATACAATATATAGGCTTAACTTCACAATCTTAATCTCTCTATGACGTTTTAAATATTCAAAGTAACTTTCGTGTCATTGAGAGTTTGTTCTACATGCAAGATTTAATTTTACTTATATTCGCGGAAAGTTTACGAAATATGACAAAACTGTCACACTCAAATTATTCATTAGGTAATTTCTTAATAAGTCTTCCAAGTTACGCAGTAACGTTACAATATGAGTCGGTTCTAGGGAGAGTTTACAGTTTTAACAAGTTTATTTGCCATCAACTTCTAAATCGACGAATCTCAAAAAATGTTTGTACGGGTGTCTTATAAAGACTCTTAAACTATCAAACCGATATGTCCCAAAGTTTTTTTTTTAAACTAGTGTCTCCGTCAATCATAGGCGTCACCGAAACTGCGAACGAAATTGTTATAAATTATTTGACGGGTGATTTTAAAAGAATGATGTAATACAGGCATATAATGTGGTAGTAAGATATTTTTTAACTGACTTCAAAAAAGGAGGAGGTATTCGATTCGACTGTATTTTTATGTTTTTTACCTCAGAACTATCGACTGGGTGAACCGATTTTCATGATTCTTTTTTAATCCAAAGCTGGTGCTTGTGGTTCATTTATTTTCACTTACAATTTGAGCAAGATCTGACGAATAGTTTTTGAGTTATCCGTAATTTGGAAGTCTGTTATTTTTTGTCAAGAATTATTTACGTTTGTTCACTTTAATGTGATATTGTCTTTTAGCCAACATTAAACTAGTGATTCTGGGCGAGTGACGAGTTCAACCCTTGGATGAGGTAGGTAATCATATAACGGTTGCTTGCGATGCGACAACGCAGTAATATTATTGCGACTGTGTAACACAAGATACTCTAATATTAACGAGAAAATTAACGAATTACCATTGATCGAATGTAGATAATTCGAATGTAGATGTAGATAATTTCAAGAGTAAATTATTATTTGAGATATAAAAATATCACAAAGCATGCGCAGCGTGTCCATGCATTAATGAAGTATAAAGTAAAATGGAAATAGGATGATTTTCACCAGTATATTGCTCAAAATTATAGTTCCTAAAGAATATCTCACTGCATAATAATATTTATTTGTACCTATGATGAATAGTACTATTCTTTGTCTTTAGTTTGAATAGGCATACGTCCATTCCGAGACGCGACGCGAGTGACATCTTCACTTGTGTATGTGAGTGTCAAAGTTAGTCGACTGATTTATGTACAGAGAAATAATCTAAATTTTACTAACAAAAAATAACCGACTTCAAAGTTACTCTAAAACTACTTGTCAGTTCTCGTTCAAATTTATGTGGGATTACGTGACAAACACCTGATTTCAATTAAAAAAATAATCCGTCTGCGGAAAAAACATCGAAAACATTTCATCGAATTACAATTCGCCGAACATAATACATCGAAAAAACATTGCGTCGAATAACAAAACGTAGAACAAGCAAGTCATCGATTGACATTTCTTCGAATAGCATTACGTAGAACAACCATTTAATCGCATGACAATTAACCGAATTACATTTCGTCGAATTTCATTTCATCGAATGTCATTTCATCGAATGTCATTTCATCGAATATCATTTCATCGAATGTCATTTCATCGAATGTCATTTCATTGAATGTCATTTCATCGAATGTCATTTCATCGAATGACAATTCCTCGAATTGCAATTTTTCTTGTTTAAAAGATTTAAAGATTTTATTATAAACAGAAACAATTTAATGCTTTTCATAACTTTTTTGTATTTCTTATTTTTTGACCAATAACAATTTAACATTTTTATGTACATAAAAATTTTAGTTTTACTTTCTTCCTTGAATCATTTTTTTTCAAAACGTTTACGTTAGCGACAGAAACGAATCGCTGCAAAACCGACTCCACGTCTCTCCAGTCTTGTTTGCCCTACCCCTAGAGTGTAATGTAAACCCGCGTAGGCGCGGAGGGGTGAGGCGGCCCGCGAGCTAAGGAGCAGGTGGTTGTAATGCTCGCCGCAGCAGCTGAGGCTGGCCGGCGCAGCCGGCCAGCAAGCCGAAGCTGCGGTGGTGAGCATTAAAAGCATCTGCGACGATAAGCTCGCGTGGGACCGCCGGAGCCCCGCCCCGCAGCGCCGGAGCCGTGACAGAGACTGTGCTTGTTGCATGTTGCATGCTGCTTATGTCTTAGTGCTGCCTTTCAAGGATGTGTGACGTTTGAAATAGTAAAAAAATATTTATTAATGATCATATGAAAATTATATCATTCGATTCGGCCAATTGTGATTCGATATATTGTGATTCGATATATTGTCATTCGATATATTGTCATTCGATATATTGTCATTCGATATATTGTAATTCGATATATTGTAGTTCGATATATTGTCATTCGATGAACTGTTATTCGATGAAATGACATTCGATTAATTGTTTTCGATGAAATGTTAATCCGATTAAATGTGTTTTCGATGAAATGATCATTCGATTAATTGTGATTTCGATGAAATGTCGATTCGATTAATTGTAATTCGATGAAATGTGTTCGATGAAATGTAATTCGATGAAATTTTTTCGATGATTTTTCCGCAAATCAAATAATCATTGAAATCGGTTGGCGTGATATTGAGTTATTCGTCCATTTGTCGCGCTTATTAATACAAATTTAAGATTTATATGGTTTTATCATGAATGCCATTGTCAGATCTCAATAACCAGCTTTCGATTTAAAAAAAATTATCAAAATCGGTTTGCCCAGTCCAAAGTTCTGAGGTAACAAACATAAAAAAATACAGTCGAATTGAGAACCTCCTCCTTTTTTTGAAGTCAGTTAAAAAAGGACAACTTAAGTAACAAAAAACGTCACTTACTCACGTGTAGGTCACACAATGGTATAATATATTTTTAATGATCTATCGTATCCGGAATTCTCCAAGAACACAAAAATTCTAGTTATTGGTCCGTTCTGTGTGAGTGCTCCACGCCGATACAAAGAACATCGCATTGTTGGTTACCGATGACCGCAGATAGAAAAATCAATTAAGCCGGACGGTTTTCGCTTTGATCACTCGTTAGAGTTCACAAAGCAATCCGAGAATCAATTCGTAGAAATCTTTTGTGTATCCTATTGCGTATTTTCTCTTAATCCTTAGAATATTTTCGCAGTAGCGAAAAGAAAACTGAGCTAAACTAATAGAGATGTATAAAACATTTCAAATGGTTGTAATATGGATATGTATAAAAAATATTTAAATAAATAAATAAACGCTTACACCCTCATACACCCACCCGCAGTAGGTTTTTACCTGTGTCCCGCGACACACAGACAGACACAGGCATGGGCGACACATATAACACATCCTAATAACACCCATGACCCGAGTACAAATATTTTTATTTGTCACATAAATATCTACCCCGGGCCGGGAATCGAACCCGGGACCCCTCGCTTCGCTGGCAGGGTCACTACCAACTAGGCTACAGGGTTGTCAATTTAAAATGATTATCATTGTCACTTAAAAAATATAATACGTAATACTTGTAGACAATAACTACCCCTTTTGCTTGAGTCAGCAGCTAAATTAATTGTCGTCTTCCAGCTGGGGGTCTGGTAACAAGTATTTTCTTTATTTCTCTTTCTTCCTTCTTGTTGCACAACGCATCAGCATTACCCTTCAATTTTAATCAAAATTCCTTAAATCTCTAGAGTAACTTCATGACGACCCTGTAGCCTAGTTGGTAGCGACCTTGCCTGCGAAGCGAAGGGTCACGAGTTTGATTCCCGGCTGTGGCAGATATTTATGTGACAGATAAATATTTGTACTCGGGTCCTGGGTGTTATTGTGATGTGTTATATGTGTCGTCCATGCCACCCGCGACACAGGTATAAGCCTACTGCGGGGGTATGAGAAGCGTTAATTAATTAATTTATTTAATATTATGTTACTCTAATAATCGCCATTTAAGTTACAGTGTAAAACCCATTACACATTAAAATCATTTTGTTCACTTATTATCCCAAGGAAGTTATATAACGTAGACCCCATGTTTTCCTGACCACTCGTAGTCATGGTCAAGAAACATAACACTTCTTGCGCCATGCGTCATCACTTCTAAAAAATAATTTTCGTTGTCCTTTAATAATAATAAAACCATATAAGTCTTAAATTTGTATTAAGTAAGCGCGACAAATGGATGAATAACTCAATATTACGCCAACCAATTTCGATGATTCTTTTTTTAATCAAAAGCAGGTGCTTGTCACGTAATCCCACATAAATTTGAACGAGATCTGACAAGTAGTTTTAGAGTAACTTTGAAGTCGGTTATTTTTTGTTAGTAAAATTTAGATTATTAATATTAAAATATTGTTTATTTATGTGGACCTAGAACAGTGTAAAGAAAATCCATAAACGTACTTGTATAATAACACACGCTATGATCCACCCAGACGGAACGAAACTTATAAACAATAAAAAGTTTTACAGATACACCCAGTTTCACTACATCCTGCTACGGAGATTTTCCGTCCATATTCTAGCTTTTCAACATTAACTTTAACGATAATAGTGGGGATTGGAACGACTATCACTGCCTCATTTATTCGGCTTCTACGTAGCCAATTTAGAACAATAATACTCAGCTCTGCAGTATAAAAACAGTTTTATTATAAATTTCATATGCAAAGCGATTTCAGAGCACGGGCATGCTTTATTTAGGACTGCACTACAATAACTATAATCAAGTTTATTGTTACTATTACTTCAATAGTTAACCAGAGAACAGAATTGTTAATGTTTGGTTTAAGTTTGCTTTCGGATCAGATTCAGAAAGCAGAAACTCCTTTAAAATAATTATTTTGAATGCCACTCATTTCAGAAAGTTCTTTAACTTCTTGTATCGATCTAAACTTAGGGTTCGCTAAACTAGACTTAATGGGGAATTTTATTATTTAACCCAGACGCGCACTAATGTTTTAGCTGTTGCGGAAAAATGTCGCAAGTCAGTAGTAAAACAATGCGTTTGTCCGCCGCGTACAATGCGTGCAAATTAAAACTATTTGTTACAAAACCTTTGTAGTGTTATCAGTTCTGAGCGTCTTACAAGTAAAGAACCCAAGTATGCACGAGTATCGACAGACGAGGGAACCCTAGCGCCATAATTTATAGTTCTGCAGGTCGTACTATGAGCATGCCCTTGATCATGGATAGTCCTTTTTATATCATTCAAAATTATTAGTAAGTATATCGCGCTTTTTGCCCTATTTAGGTATATGTATTTGTTAAAATTAACTTTACTAAAAATATTGGAACAAACTTTCACCATTAACTTGGGCTAATTAGGAAAAGCCATCACTTTCTGTTCATACAAACAGATACGCAAAAGTAGTCTTAAAAAAAGTATCAATGTTCTCAAAAATATTAATGTGAGTAATCAAATATTTTTTGCAGCTAACAGGCGAAATTTAATGAGCACTGCGCTACCGAAGTTCTGGAAAAGTAAAACAAAATAACGGTGCCGAGCGACGGCGGAGGAACATCCCCAGGCCGTAGTTATAAACTGAACCAAGACAAGGAACTGTTGGGGCGTAGTTCAAAGCGTGGTGTTTGGAAATACGCACTGAAAGGAAAAACAGTAAGGAAAATATATTACATAATAATAATAAGGAGGAAATAATACGGAGGGAAAGATATTACATACTAAGGAACATGTAATATCTATAAAAGCATAATATTAAAAACGTCACAAAAAACCTATCACTTTTTATAGTAACTTGTACCATTGACAGATTTTAAAAATAATTTAACAGACTGACGGCCGCATTCAGTCACTTACTTAAATCGCTCCTTAGTAGATAATCACAACACAAATTCTGTACTAAGGAGCGATTTAAGTAACCGTTAAATGTTTCATGAGTGAATATTCTTTATCTTCTCTATTTCTTGACCGACAACGCACCTGTATACGATACCTTTGGTGTCGATGATGTCATATAACATAGCTAAGAATACTCTCGATTAAGTCACCTTTTAAAAAAAAACTAGATCAAAATCGGTTCATCCGTTTGGAAGCTACGATTCCACAGACTGACATGCAGATCCACAGATACACAGATACGTCAAACTTATAACACCCCTCTTTTTTCGTCGGGGGCTAATAAAAGTACCTTAGTGAAATTACTTTCCGCTTGCGCTTGTGACTTATCCCAAAATTGCTAGTTCATGTTTCCAGTTCCAAACTTTACTTATTTTTTTCTTTTTATAAATTGAAGGACGACAAAAGTGTATACAATATTCTGTTGGAGGGATAGCAAGAAATGCACTACCACTGTTTTTGCAGTCACGGAACATAAAATACTCATGCACAAGCTCTTGCCAAGAAACGACATCTACTTTTTAATGTTTAATATTTTGTATAAGTTTCAGGAATCGAAAACTGTCACGCTACCAAAAATCGTACGGCAAAACCTAATTTGCACAGAAATCTGTTAGAATGTCATTGTTTACGGTTAAAACACACATATTTACATAAAAAAAACATTATTTAGTAATAGAGAATACCTGGAGCTATACATATAGTCGTAGCATAGCTCGTTAAATGGATTAATATGGCAAATCATTTAATTAATTGATCATTTATTTGATTAATGATTAATATGGAATATCATATGGTATTGCAGATTAATATGACAAATTAAAGCTTATTTATGGTAAAAGCTTATTTAATTATAGCTTATTTATGGTATCGACTCGCCAATAGATGTCAGGAAGAGTCTATTGTAGCAGTTTTTCATTGCCTGAAAACACGGATAAAACGACATTTTTTAAAAATTAATCCTAGCTAGGTCAATTTACCGTCCCCGAAACCCCCTGCATACTTAATTTCATGAAAATCGTTGTAGCCTTTTCCGAGACTCAGATTATATATATAAGAATCGCTCGTTTCAAGGTATTACATAGTATTAAATTTATACCGCAAACTCCTCTTTTACTTTTGATATAACGTGCGTATAGAATATTCAGTTCATTTAACGTGAAGGAATACAACCTGAAAAATTTAAATACCGTACCGGTGAATCTCCACACCGTATTATTATGAAGCCTGCAAACATACATACGTATAAAAACATGACGTTTTCAAGTCATTTTATACAGCTTCAATTTATTTACAAAGTTAAAGGGTAGATAAATACCATTAATATTGATGTGAAACATCTTTACGCGAGAGGTAAACCTGATTTTAGACTTGGCGATCGTGGCGACGCAATTCGATTTTTCACATCTGTCAGCCGTCCCATGACAGCTGTTCTTTTTTATAACAATACTTTTAAAAACAAGGTTTTAAAATTTTATGTTCATTCTGTTGGCACCTGAGGAGTTCCGTCGCATGGAGCCAACCTTGAGCGTCAGTTACCATTATTGTAAAAATGCTTTGTCATCGCAACTAAATCCAATTGTAAAATTTCACGTCATTAGGATGAGAGGAAGTAGTTCTAATTCAGCTTGCAAAAACCCATGCAAACTAACATGCTAACAAAGTAACGAACAAACCAGCTCTAATAAAAGCTTGTAATTATAAAATCAATACAGAAACTGAAGTATACACTTGAATATGTAAATCGTTTTATTTTTTATTGGTTTGAAAATGAATCGGTACATAAAAACCGGCCAAGAGCGAGTCTGACTCGGGTTTCGTAGAAACTTGTGGAACATTGCTAAATATAAACTGACTTGAATAACAAACTTAACTTTGCCTTTGGAAAACTGTCGTCCCATAGTTTTTTGTAATGTGACTACAAATTATCAGTTTTCGGATTTCTTTCTTAATTGTGCTATAAGACATTGCGTCTTGCCAAATTTCATGATTGTAGGTCAAAGGCAAGCACCCTATAGATCTTGATTCCTTTGTAGGTAAGTGCCAAAATAATTCAAGAAGTAATGGCATAAATAGCACTATCTTTTGAATGCGTTGACTGAGTACCTTAATTTAGCCTAAGAAAAATGGAGTTGACAGACAGACAGATAGACGGAAAACAAAGTTATCCTATAAGAGTTCCTTTTTTCCTTTAGAGACACGGAACGCTAAACATACGATACGGATTATTTTCTGGCATAATACAGTTTAATAAATTGATTTTAATTTAATAATTTAATAAAAATTATTTGCCTAATTATTTACCTTAATGACGTATTGCTTCAAATCAGAAGTTTTTTTTCTCTTTCTTGGCTGAGAACGCATCAGTGATGTCTTTGGTATCACTGATGTCCATGGGCGACAATTGCCACTTACCATCAGGTGGATCGTTAGCCGGCTATTTCCATAAAAAAACAATACTAAACTCCAATTTATTCGTAGAAATACAGTATTATCAAATAGTAGTTTACGTACCTCCATCGCACTACAACGCCGTCCCATAGCGACCCGACATCGCCTTAACAGCTATGAGTACCTGAAATAGTAAAAAACGTGTTCTATCGTCAATATCATAGCAAAGTTTTAGATTTTCTATGGCTCTTGCGAGCATATTATAAGCACGAGTACCGAAAAAATACGATCCATAAAAGGATATTGGTAGGATAAAAACTAAAACAGAAAACGACCGACGAAACCTTTTATCAAATTAATAGATATCTCTCGCAAGGCTAGGTGATCATACTTGGGGAACAGCAGTGCTACGCTTCTACCTTTTATGGACCTTTTTTCGTATTTATGTATGTATGTATGTATTGACTTTTGCTCTCTGACCGCAGTTTTGCCCGCTTTTTCCGGCATATCAAAGGTAACTTTTGAAATTTCTCATAATATAATCATTATCCTTGTCAATTTTTGTCCTTTTTATGCCTGCTATGCTTTTTACCTGAATTTAATACCTATTTTTCCTGTACTATTATTACCAATTATAAAAATAATTATTTCCTTGCAGACTGACTATTTTAGTCAGAAATCGAGAGACTTGAGATCTAATGAAAATTCGATTTTCGAAAATAAGACCAAAACAAACTCCTAGAATTTTAAAGTTACTTAAAATTTAATACTGCTAGTATTTTAATTTGAGGCAAGTGTGACCTCTACTTATACTCACGGAGTCCGTGACATACGTCAAAGATGAAAAATTCATAAGGGAATTAATTTCCGTCCTGGCCTCACTCATGTAGAAGCCTTAACTCATATCATAACGAAACCTCTTTCTTGAATAAGTAAATTCAAATTTCCATTTTCAAAATAAACTTAAGTTTGTTTTCAAATTTGAAACCAAATTATGTTATTACATTTGAATAAGAATATTTTATTACATACCGGTAGGTGTAAATAAAACATGAAGTTATTTTAATGTTCATTTTATGCAATGCGCACTTTCGTGAAAGTAATAAAAGTTGACATGATATTATAATACGTAGCATGAGACTTACTTATATTTATTTACAAAATCGTTCATCGTCATGATATAATATTGTCAAAATAAATACCTATCCATCCTTGTCGTATCCATCGACATCGGATCTAACTAAGTGACTAACGCCCCAACTCAGAGTCACTAACGGTTGCGTAAATTGCTCCTTAGCACAGAATTTGTATGGTGATTCTTTTACTATTGAACGATTTAAGTAACCGTTAGTGACTCTGAGTTGATGCTTTAGTATGAGTATTAGTATGTGAGCGAGAGTGACTATGTTACATGTATACGAAACATATTACTATTAATTATTGTATTCCAATTAACAGGAAATATAAAATTTTAATTGTTGTATTCTACTTTAAGATAACAATATATATAAATGGATATATAATCATAGCTAGATTAGGTACATGAAACTTTGTTTTATCTGTCTAAATAAATAGGTATTATTTAAGGTCATATAATAACGGCTCTCAAGTATTTCTATCTGACTTCAAATTAGTCAGTGTAGACTGAAGGTAATAAAGCTAAAATATAATGCACGTATTTCACCATATCCATGACTATTTATGTTGAAAGGGCGAATTGAAAGCACACGTAACCTATACAGATTGGAGACTATACGTATACTATGTTGTATCGTAAATTGTATTTTTATTGTGTAGTTGGAATACCAAAGCTAATAAAATTCTCAGACTAATATTCTTTTATTGAGGTCTTTGAACCTGCCATTTACCATATTTCAGTAAAATTAATCACGAGACTAAGTAAATAGTCTCGTGTGTCTCGAGTTTCGACGCAAAAGTATTTGCCTCGAATTTCAATAAGTACAGCTTTCAAAATTAGAAATATAACAAGTTATTAATTTAAAACTAGATATCAAAAAAAGGACTAGACTTCAAAAAAAGGAGGAGGTTCTCAATTAGACTGTATTTTGTTTTTTTTTTAGAGTTCCGTAGCCAAATGGCAAAAAACGGAACCCTTATAGATTCGTCATGTCTGTCTGTCTGTCTGTCCGTCCGTATGTCACAGCCACTTTTTTCCGAAACTATAAGGATTATACTGTTGAAACTTGGTAAGTAAGATGTATTATGTGAACCGCATTAAGATTTTTACACAAAAATAGAAAAAAAAACAATAAATTTTGGGGGTTCCCCATACTTAGAACTGAAACTCAAAAATTTTTTTTTCATCAAACCCATACGTGTGTATGAATAGGTCTTCAAAAATGATATTGAGGTTTCTAATATCATTTTTTTCTAAACTGAATATTTTGCGCGAGAGACACTTCCAAAGTGGTAAAATGGGTGTCCCCCCCCCCCCCGTAACTTCTAAAATAAGAGAATGATAAAAGTAAAAAAAATATATGATAAACATTACCATGCAAACTTCCAACGAAAATTGGTTTGAACAAGATCTAGTAAGTAGTTTTTTTTTAATACGTCATAAATCGTAAACCGCAATAAACATCGATCAAGGTTACAACGAACTACAAGAACTTTTATATTATGTTACTTGCTGCTACGGAACCCTTCATGGGCGAGTCCGACTAGCACTTGGCCGCTTTTTTTATGTTTGTTACCTCAGAACTTTCGACTGGGTGAACCGATTTTCATGATTGGTTTTTTAAACGAAAGCTGGTGCTTGTCATGTGGTCCCACTTAAATTTTATTGAGATCTGACAATGGCATCCATGAGAAAACCATATAAGTCTTAAATTTGCATTAAGTATGTGCGCGACAAATGGACGAATAACTCAATATCATGCCAACTGATTTTGATAATTCTTTTTTAATCGAAAGCAGGTGCTTGTCGTGTGGTCCCACATAAATTTGAACGAGATCTGACAAGTAGTTTTTGAGTAATTTTGAAGTCGGTTATTTTTTGTTAGTAAAATTTAAATTATATCTATACTGCTTAACACAAAATACTTGTTCAGATAACAATATTTTTTTAACATGAATCTATAACAGGCTATAATAGGTACATTTCCAAAAAGATAAAGAAAGAAACGTGTTAACAGCTCGCTTTTTAGCCGGATACAATTAAGTTAACATTCATAACGTTACCAGAGTATGTTAACGGCAATTATCACCTGACGACATAGCCCATCTAAGCATTTGCCTGCTATTAAAAATATTGCCAAAAGGCACTTTGAGAATATTGGAGAACTATAATATACTCCGAATAGTTGTAAAAGCCCATTAGTGAATGTTTTATCCATCTCAAAAAAAATATAACATTGCTTTCCTCGTACGAATATTTGTTACACACTAAAGTTATCATCAATTTACATAACAGAGAAAGTGGCGTTGTTGTTGTTTGATGCACTCTGCGAATTTTATTGCGTCGTCTAGACACAATGTACTCTGTCGTTATTCGTTGTGGAAATGGAACGACGTACTGTGATTACAATGTATGCACAATATGCACATAATGAACTTAGCAAATACTCGTAGTTTGAATAATACTGCCATTTTACTCATTATTGTTGAACTTCTTAGTTCCCAAAGTGGTCTAGCTGAACCCCCAGGGGTCCATGAGAGACTCGACGGGGGTCTACCTTGGCGTGATAAAACATCAATTAATTAACTATCAACCAATCAATTCTCACTTTTTTCGAAAACTATTAATCTCTATGTGATCTAAATTCAGCCGCAACGCAAATTTTCATAGTTAGATCTCATCTTCACATTTTTTGTTGAGTTTTGGAAATATGGTAAAAATGTAACTGCAGGGGGTCCACCGGAACCAGCTAAATTTTGCAAGTGGTCTATGAAAAAAAGGGTCTGGGAACCTCTGACTTTAACTGATACCACAGAAGAAATAATAGTGCTTATAAAGAACTTTTAGCGATTTTTTAATGTGAATAACTGACAACGAGTAAATGGTATATTCATCGTCGCCCTTTGAAATGCGTAATAAAATAGCCCTCACAGAGCCCAACTGTAAAGAGCCCAACTGTAAAGAGCCCAACCTTCAACAGAAAGAAATGACTCTTCAGCTATTTAGCAAGGCACCATACAGCAGAGGAGATTGGCTTGGCTTCAAGTATTGTTGGATTATGACAATGTATTAAATGGATTCAATGTTTTCTTGGCGTTAGTATGGTGAAGATTTTAAGAGTTATAGATGATGCGAAGGCACTATACCATTATTTTCGGCCTTATTTTCATATTAAAAATTCAAGAAAAAAATTAAAAAAAAATCAAATAACTAAGTCTTTAACTATGTAAACATACACCAATTTCAGCAACATGCTTGTGGGAACAAAGCTACTAATCGTCTTAACAAGCCAAAGCTAAACCGAAAAGCGTAACAATATCGTCACAAAATCAGCCAAAATTTAGCAGGTAGGTGGTAGTACTTAGTTTGATATTTCAATGGAAATAGGTAAGATATTTCGAATACAGGAAAATTCTATTTTTCTTTACGGATTTTCAATAAAAAGTGTGAAAAAGACGGTTTACTTTACGTAATTTGATGGGCTCGCCTTGATTGAAAAGCGTGTCGCGCTTACCTATATCGAACTGTATCTTCGAGCTATTTGTTCGTTGAATATTACACAAAGTCTATATTATTTAAATACACATTCTAATAATATAGTCATATAATTACATAATAGCGCTTATCTTCTAAATAACAATGATAGTTAAATGATTTTTGTAATCGATATTATTTATTATCACATTATAAAACAATAAATATATTATCACTTTGGCAGTTCGTTTTAGAGTAGGGGAGTGATATAGATTCCGTTCCCAAAATATCGCTAGCTCGATCCCAGTCACGCTGCTTGCTACATAGCATAATACATGTAATATTATTTATTCTCTTCCACCATAGTCATTACCCTTATTGAACTATTGTTTTGTTACACCATAAATCATATTTTTCTAACATATTCTTACTTCAATCCAGAATGACAGAGCTTTGCTCGGTATTTTTATTGGTAAATCGTGTTTTGTAAATCATTGGCTTAGTGTTGCTTTACAACGCCATGTACTGAAGTAGCTTTAGTATTTCTACTCGCCAATAGATGTCAGGAAGAGTCTATTGTAGTAGTTTTTCATTGCCTGAAAACACTTATAAAACGACATTTTCTAATAATGAATCCTAGCTAGACCGATTTATCATCCCAAAAACCTCCTGCATAACAAATTTCATGAAAATCGTAAGCGCTGTTTCCGATATTCAGAAAATATAATTATACATCATAATTATAAACAAGAATTACTCGTTTAAAGGTATTATTTTAGATCATTTTTCTAAGTGACAAGTAACAAAATATTGTCACTATAATAACATTAATTACAATCAAGCTTGGATCCTCGTTTTATAAACGCAAGATTCGCTTAAAGTAAACATTTATTAAATAAACGCCGTGAAATACTGGTATTTTAAACTCATAATAAAAAGTGAAATTTAATTACCGTAATACATAAATGTTATGTAATAAAAACAATTGTTATATATAAATATGTATAACACTTGTTAGCTTTCCTGTGTTCGTATTATTCCAATTAAGTAGATAATTTTCTCCGTGTTAAGCGTATAAAGAAAGACTACATTTTTGTGTAAACAAGACTTGGCAATAAATCAGCAAAGTGCACTCTCTCAACACAACAAAATAAAAGTAATCCTTTGTGAAACTTTACTTCTTCAGTTAAGTCAGGACATTTTACACCCAATAAACTTTTCCTTTCAGCAACAGGAAATAAAAAATATATTAAAGCAGTCACCACGAGAATACTGCAAAATAAATAAAAAACTAAGAATTAAATAAATCACATGACTCTTAATCGGTTTTAATCAATTTAAAAAGTTAAAGTCTTATGCCGTTACTTTAGACTTACTCGTAGGACTGAAGATTTTTGGAAATTAAATTCTAGACGGTATTGCAGTTGTAAAGACGAGATCTTGTAAAGGTTTTCAAGTTTGGGCTATAAAATTGTACTTAGGTTTTAAAAAGGCTTTTATGCTAAACAGGCAGTAACATGATTGAACAATGTCACAATTTTTACATGCTTTTTTACTTTCTTCCTTTTGGTTAAAGATAAAAAGTGTTGTTAATAATACGAATATATTTTAACATAATAATAGAAAATTCACAGTTACCCCCAAAACAAATATAAATAAACATTAAAAGCAGTCAATTTCACATAGTACAATTTAGCTGAAAACGACAGTCTTACGTCATTTGTCATAAATGGAAGAACCGCCTTTGTGAAGTAACAAAACCATACCCGGAATAGTAAAACAAAACACGTCGGGTGAATAGAACCACAGAATACATGGCAATTAGAAATGTTCTAATATTTTTGTATAGTAGTTGCCAATTATGTACATTATAGTATTAATATTAATTTGTTTTTCCGAAAAATAAAAAACAATTAATAGACCAAGAAGATTGCACTACTATCTATATAAATAAAAATGAATGTTGCTAAGCGCAAAACTCATGTACGGCTCGACCATAATTTTTTTTTGTGTTCTGTAAGGCACACGGAGTTTTAATAATAAAAAATAACAAAAAACTTTTGACAGAACGAAGTCTGTCCAGGCAGCTATAAGTTATAAATAATGACGATTTAACGTTAACTTTTACATTAAAAACCTTAAATACACTAAATATAGTACACCTACTGCACTAAAAACTTGTTTTGTGTTCCTTCCTGCTCTTTATGTATATTATGTTTTGGTTTACAAACAATAAAGTGTTAAATAAATAAATAAATAATTAAATAAGACTAACGTGACCAAGTAGGAATGATTTACTGAATTCGACAAAACCAAAAATAGTCGATTATGTAATAACGGTTGAAGAGCTTCACTCTCCGCATTTTTCCATCACTAAATATGCGGAGTATGACTAAATCATGGTATTATCAAGTTTGAACTACTATAATTTTGTATTGTTATGAAAGAGCAATGTACGTTCAAGCTTTGATAATAATCGGTTCAAAAATGTTGGAAAAGTTTTCACAAGATTTTAACTCAAACCAAATAAAAGCGTTCAAAAATTCTTCGCTTTTTACCTGTCGAAGCCATTTCTAATAGAAACTCTCTTCTAGAAAGGCATCCACGATGTCAAGGTGAAGTGCGCTTTTACCCATCAATATAAATGAATGTCACGTGATCGAACGAGACGGAAAATTCCGAAATTCACGTTGTATGAAACAAATTGCGTTTTGTAGGGAACCGTTGAATTCTTTGAATGTTAAAATAAATTTGCTGTCAATTCCAAAACCATTTTGCATTATTACCCAAATATCGTTTACAAATAAATAAAAATAAATGGTTACAATTTACCCTAGAATGAACAATGAACATACACATGTAAGAAACAAACACACCCGAAAACAAACAAGTTTTAGTCACAATTTCAGCTCCAATCGGGAGTCGAACCCGGCATCCGTACTCGTTAAGAAGGGTCATTAAAAATAATTAGTTATCAATATGAATAACATGACGACCCGTGTGGCGCAATGGTTATCATGCCGGATCGCCGCACCAAGGGTCCTGGGTTCGATTCCCAGCGAGGCGGAAATTAGAATAATGAGTTTGAATTGCTGTTCTTGGATTGGGTGTGAATGTCCTTGTCTTATGTGTTATCCATGGCACCTACGACACAGGGAATCCTAATGTGGGGCTATGACGTTATTATTATTATTATTTATTATTAATAATCTTGCATTCAACAAATATCCTTAAGGATTGTAGGAACGGTATTATAATGGAAAATATTTCTCAAACAAAAACCGCTTGCCTTTGAATGCCCTTCAAAGAGTTGGCTTATCATAATGAACTAATATACTAACGCCCCAACTCAGAGTCACTAACGGTTACTTTAATCGCTTCTTAATAAAGAATCACCATACAAATTCTTTACTAAGGAGCGATTTAAGTAACCATTAGTGAGTGGGTGAGTTGGGGCGTAACGTACATTCCTTCGCTGACTTATCACAATTTTGGTAAGATATCTAATTAGTTTCAGTTTCGACGTTCCTTGATCTAAGGTGATTGTCTCACCCTAAGCATCACTGATCACCAATTAATATTACACACCAATAATATACATAAGTATCTTCTTTTATGTGAAAAATTGAAATATTTTTACAATTTAATAGCTTCAAGTCATTAACGATCCACTACAGATTAAGCAAGGGTCTCTCCTCTGAAAGAGACCTAGAAGGTACTCCAAGTACTCCAACATGCTGCTTCAGTGCGAATTGGTGAAATTTTTTTAGTTTTTTCAATCACGGATAAAAATAAGACCTTGATTATTTATGTAACACCTTTGAAACGATGTCGAAGCAAGTTAGCATAAATAAATATTAAAAATGGACCTATTTATTAAGAACTAGCCGACCCGGCGAACTTTGTATCGCCTAACAAACTATTTTTTTCTAAAATAAAAGTAGCCTTAGTTATTCTTTGTTACATCAGCTATCTGCTAGTGAAAATCCCGTCAAAATCGCTCCAGCCATTTCAGAGATTAGCCGGAATAAACAGACAGACAGACAGACAGCCAGACAAATATTGTAAAAAATGTTGTTTTGCTATATGTACCGTGTATACATCCAAATGCATTTAGTAAGAAGCGGTTATTTTAACCCGCCACTGGTGACGTCAATTTGACTTGGTGACGCCGGTCTCACGCACCGGGATTTTCAACTTAATTTTTTTTCGAGAATTAACTATTAACTGACTTTTTAGATAGCTTAGTGTTAAAATTAGTTCCATTTATGTCAAAAAAACAAAGGTATCTCATAAATCACAGCTTGTTTACTAGGATTTATACATATATATGTATAAACTTATATTGTATAAACTTGTCAATAAAGCAATGTTCAGAGTATATACTCTGAACATTGCTTTATTGACAAGTTTGGTAATATAACTTTTTTTAAATTGAAAAATAATAACAATCATATAGTTTTATAACTAAATCAGCTTAAATCAGTCTTATGACAGTATAGACTGTAAAAAAATTAACCTTAGAACAAAAAAATAAAAAAAATCCGTACTATAATTTACATTACTTCTCTTTTGAGTTTTTTATTGGTTCTGGTGTGGTATTTTCTGGTACGCTATCATGCTCATCTGCTGACGATAGCGATTCGTCGTTGTCATGTGTTACTGTGTCATCTAAGAGTCTGGAGACTACTGTTCACGTTCAAAACTCATGCTGAAACAGAGTTTTTGAAAGGATAAACCAATTTATGCTTTAATATAATTATGATGTATAATATTTGTGACACTACCAATAAAGCCACGTAAAAACTTGCTGATTATATATTACCTACTGTAACAGTGCTAAATTTAATACACAATCGTGAAATGTACAGTAAAAGTAAATATAAAATGTGAATAATAACAAATCACTGATGTCCTTTTCACGTACATGTTCGGTGACGCCGGTCTCATACACCGGGTTAGCGCCAATACTCGGAAACCTATGCCCGGTTACCGTCGTGGGGTAGACTGGCGGTAGGGGATGTCCGATAAAGCAGCTACTCGAAAGCACGAGCCATATCGATGGAGGGTGTAAAAGTTATAATAGTTTTTTTGACCACCCGGTCTCACAGACATATGCGTTACCAGTGGCGGGTTAATATTACAATCAGACACTCCAGTTTTATTTATTTGTATAGACTAGTGGATACCCGGCGTTTTCCCCTATGCTATTTTCTGATCAGAATGACAGATCAGTGTTTTTGTGTTGACGTTGACGTTGATGCGGCATCTTTACTTAATATCTTCAAATTGTTGTATAGGAAAAGTAGAAAATCGACTTTATCAATGGACCGAATGTGCCAAATGCATTGTTTTAGTAGTCTCAAACCACTTTCGAATTGTTGCCTTTCAAATGAAACCATTTTGAGGCATATCGATTGGATGGTTACAGAGTCTATGAAACATTTTTTATGTTTTATGCACGGACCTGAAAAAAGACGGACATAACCTCGTCTAATCGAGAGTGAAGCATAGCAATGGCTCCCCGCTTACCATGTGTGCGTAATTTTTGATTCGCGATTGAAGCAGTGAATTGTCAATGTACTCACACATTGTGTGTACTTGTACGAATAGAGACTTGGTATTACTATGGGTGCTTCACTGAACTTGTTCTTGGGATTACGTCCGTCTTTTTTTAGGTCCGTGGTTTTATGTATATAGACTACCGCCATGCCCGCGGCTCTGTCCATGTTTTCCGGAATAAAAAGTAACCTATGTCTTATTGCAGATAATGGTCTACCTGTCCGCTAAATTTCGTGAAAATCCGTTTATCTACGTATAAAGTTTTTGAGTCTAAGTAACTGTAGTATTTAGAGGGTCAATAATACACACATTTTACTTTGTAATAGGTAAGGTATGTATACGCAAAGTATACGCAAACTGTACTCGGCTCGCAGGCTACAGTGCCTCCAACTTATCTGTGAATTGGAGGAGGGCGCTGTCGGACGCATTAGACCAATCATTGGACGCAATTCGAGACGTAGTAAATGTTAAATGAATGAGCACAAAGAACTTATGAATGGCGCGGCATTAGTTCCAATTTTTGCCATTTCACAGATAACTTGGTAGCACTGTAGCTGCTGACTGCGCGCTGTGCATAGACACTACAGTAGCAAACATATGTACACAAACTTTGACACTTATAATAATTATTATGTAGTAGAATACGATAATAGGATGATTGATGAAAGGACTTGTCGATATTACGACGCGAGCCTACAAGGTGCCCTTATCGATTTTAAGACAAGGAACATAGTGATATTCGCCCTTGCCAGCCACGTCCTCCTTGGAGCACTCGCAATTTATCAGAATCTCCTCTCAGAATAAAATCTTGGCTGAAGTTGAATGTTGCTCACTTTGCATCACTTTGACAAGAAATAATGGTTTTATGTAAATAAGTGCGATACGAATGATCGATCGCCCAACTCAGAATTCAAGGGAAGTTATACTAGGGCAACCTAGAAGTTTTTTGAGTTCCGTATATATCTAAAAATAAGGCCTTGTCGTTATGCATTAATGTGTACAAAGGGCATTCGATAAACATATGAAAGCGAGTAATGTTACTGAAAGTAAATTTTTACGACACATCAAAATTAACACGATAAAGTTATGAGCGTACCTATACATACATCGGGCTTGAAACTTATGAAAATAAAACCCTTCGCACGCTTCTAACCGAACATCGCAATGCAGGAAAACAAAAAAATTAAGAGAAAAATGCGATATCACGAAATACGAAAACCCAAGTTACTGTGAACGTAAGGTTAAGTATATAGAAGTAAAAAAATCTAAAACAGATAAAATATATTTTACGGCATGTAAATAATAAAACTCAGTTACGTACAATTAACTTAATGCTGCATAAACCAAATTAGCTTTACTATTAACATAGTGCTCGGTGACCCTGGTGTTAGAGAGGGTCAACGCTATTCACATTTCTTCAAGTGCGAAAAGGAGGGTGTTGTAGAGGCACACTAATTGGGTGCTGAGGTAAATATTTAAAAAGGTGAGCGGAAACGTGAGGTTTTAACTTTTCAATTACGTCAATTAAATGTGTCGAGTGCAGCTGTGGGATGGATTTGTTGGATACATCGTTTTTAAGCAAAAAGAAAAGTTAAAAGAAAACTAAATGGAAGCAGCACCCATTTAGTAAACCCATAGTGAACTATTGTTTGGTTAAAGCCATTCAGTATGCGGCAACATCTGAATCTGTACATTTTAACATGGTTTTGAGGGGAAGATTCAAAATTGGGCATGACAGATGGATAGACACTCAGACAAACAGATAGACAGCTATCTCAATGATCACATAAAGATCCCGTTTTTCTTGTAAAGGTTTCGATATATTGAACCCTAACAAAAAGGCAGGGCAAAGGTCGTTCACCGGATAAGATTTTAAGATGAGAACTTGATATAAAAGCAGTGTCAAAAAGAATGTATTTCGAATGTACAGTTTGTAATGTTACTTATCATCGTAACTAACGATCTATATTATATTTACTGTAGCTTATAGGTATAAACAGCAAATTGAATATTGATTTCAGAATAAATATTCATGACAGAATGAAAAATAATGACGTTCTTCACACTCAATTCTGCCTGGCTAACCGCGTCTATTGACCTATTTTATGATGTCTATATTTGTATATTTATTTAAAGGCCAAGCATAAGAATTTTCGGTGTATTTTCAAATATAACTTTATGATTCATATTTTTATTCAGGTCGTTAAAAACAATCGCAGTCTATGTTTTAATAAATTATACATCAACAAAAGAGTGAATAGGCTTTTGATGAGTTACGTGCTCACCATCTTAGACTGTATCTCCAGCCATCAGGTGAGATTATGGTCAAGTATTAACCAATTATATCAATTAAAAATTACGAACCTAATGCTCAACCCAACCTATGTGGAAAGTCAGCGGTTGCTATTCATTTTATAATAATTTACTACATGTGTTTACGCCAAATATACCAAATATAATAACTACTAATTATATTGTAAACATGTACTTCTGTTAATTCCTGCAAAAAACCTTCAATGTTTTTAAGTCATGCATGTTTTTGTAAACTAGTGCACATCATCATCCATCCATCCATCCGCCTTAGGAGGTCCACTGCTGGACATAGGCCTCCCCTAACTTGCGCCACTCTGACCGGTCCTGTGCCTTCTGAATCCAGCGGATGTCCGCTGTTTTCTTCAGGTCCTCAGTCCACCTGATCGGGGGGCGTCCTATGCTCCTTTTTCCGAGACGTGAGCGCCATTCGAGGAACTTTCTTCCCCAACTTGTGCACATCTTTCATGAATACAATAAAAATAAAATGAAATAATTACAAAGAAAATCACTTCTTGTTCTCGATATTTTAATCGACTTCGATAGATTAAAAATATGTATAATAAAAGCTAAGCTTAGATTAGATGGTTATCTTATTGCGAGTAAAATGAGTTTCTTTTTTCTATACCACTTAATTTTTCTCACTTATCTTAATAGGTAACCCTTGATGATAATCAAAAGCCCCTAGAAATATAAATCAACTAGCTGACCGGGGAAACGTTGTTCTGCCAAAAAATTTTTAGGGGTAGGGGGATGAAAAATAGATGTTGTCCGATTCTCCAATCTAGCGGATATGCACGCAGAGATTCACGAAAATCGATCGAGTCCTTTCGGAGGAGTTCAACTTCAAAAAAGCTAACACGAGAATTTTATATATTACACTATATTCACATTCGGATCAGAATTTACGTAAGCATTGTGTTGCCTAGCAACCACAAACAAACAGGTGCATGAAACTTTTTAAAGTGCGTTTGAACTAAATCTGAAGTTTGCCAGTCGTGTTCCGTTCCACTCTTTATAATTTAATTTCTTTTTAATCATAATATTTGTTTTGCAAAAGTTTAAAATAACACCGAATAGTTACGTATAAAATCGATATAGACTGTTTTAAAATACATAAACATGCATATAAAATGTTATTCGGCTTTGTTTAATGAAATTAAACTTATAAATAATTATATGCTCATGCATATTGAGTGGAATGAAATATCTGTTTAATCTGTACAGTGTCATCTGTGAAGAACTTATTTGTGACGTGGCGAAAATTGGAACTAACGCCATGCCATTCATAACTTACTAATAGCGCACTATGATTGGTCCAATGCGTACGACAGCGCCCTCCTTAAAGTCACAGATAAGTTGATTTCACTGTATTTCGAAATATAATACGACCAAGTTGCAAAGCATGTAAGCGCCATTATAGCTGTGAGGTTTTCGTAGTCATTTCTATTTATAGTCATAGGCAGGCAGACCTTAAAACAATAATTTTGTGCAAAGGTTTGAAGTCGCTTCACGAAATTAAGGATGTGCGAGCGTGCATATTCAATGATGAAAATTGTTTTAAGATGTTAGTTTTTACGTCGTTTTCTCTTAGTGTGTTGTTGTTATAGGTCAATAGTAAAATAATGAAGATATCACAAACGTTATAATGATTATTTAGTTTTTTAATAGTTATTTGGTTTGCGAAATACAAATCACTTTGTGAAAACCCTATAAAGGAATTTTAATGATTTGTTGACAAGAATTATGATACGAGTTTGACTCAAGTAGAGATTTCAGAATAAAATACGTATGTATCTATCATATAGTTTTTTTTTAATACAGCTACTACATAAATGTCTCTTATGGACAATAACGGATAAATAAATTATATAAATAGTTACGAACAAGTTTTTTACTATTTGCGCAATTAATACATGCAATAAAACACTGGTTCCTTCACATTAATCGATAAATCTTGTTACCTATAAAGTTAATTATCACATCGGAAAAGGCACATCCATTTAGAAAACGTAATACATTAAGCAAATATCCCGACAAATAATCGCTTTTCCAGCGATAACGATATTAACCACCATCTTTGCGCTGTTTTACCGAAGCGTGAATTGATTTCCATTTACATACATAACGTTTTACGACGATTAATGATCTCATCGCTTTTGTTACGTTTACAAAAACGTTATTATTTATTTTTAACTAGCTGTGCCCAAGACCTTTACCCGCGTAAATCCCGATTCAATAAGAATTCTGGGATAAAAAGTAACTCATATATTGCCCAATAACCTCCTCTATCTTCTAATGAAAGTCCCATTAAAATCGGTTCAGCCGTTGCAGAGCCCGGACATCAAGAAGACAGATAGACAGACATTTCTATTTAAATTATATGTTTTTAATTTAATTTTTATGTTTGGACTAGGAGCTTCTCTCGGTTCGCTTGGGAATTCTGTCTAGTGTTCGTTTAATTGAAGCCCATTTTTATATTGAAAATATAAAATTTCTTTATTCCTTATTTCGTGGGAATTTAAGGAAATCTGGTTTTAACCAATAACTTTAACTTTGACATTACCGAAATGTTTACAAAATTTGTGTTGATAATTTTACTCCGAGATTTGAATTTTTCTTTCAATATAAAGTATCGTCATAACTTGAAATAACAGTTTAATGAAAGATAGATCTGTTTCTTTAATAAAATGGATCTCAAGAATATAACGTTATTATTGGCCGGTTTTATTAACAGAACATAAAGTGAATAAAGGCAAACTTTTTTAATTAAGTGACCTACCTCTCTTGACCTCTGTAAAGACGACCCAACATCCAGTGACATAAGACAAGACAGAGGGTACTTACTCCCAATTAAATTGAAACGAACCCTCTATTGAATAATAAAATGTTACTTAAGTAAAATGGGAACGTTAATAAACTTACTGTTACTGTAATATGTCAGTGTGGGTTACTTTAAACTGGTATTTTCATTCAGCGAGTAAATACATGTAAAACTGAATTACTGTTTTCAAGTAAAAAAATGAGAGGTGTCAAGGGACACCCTGATGGAACGAAGTTCCTTGCAGTCAGTACTAGGATAGCAAAAACATGCAGCAAGTGTGCCAAAACAAATCTGAGGTATTAAATTTCTCATCGGCTTTGTTCACTTAGTAGCAATTAATTAAAGCGAGTAGGTACTAGGCGACCAGAAGTCTTCAATGTTGCGACATCAGTGACACCGTACATGCCACAGTATGTACTATCTTATTCACTCTTCGGTATTTAGCATAAGCACAACAGGGACGTCCATATCACGATCATGCACATTAAGCTATTATTGCCATTTCTCCCGTCATGCCAATCAATATACGGAAGAGCGACAGTGATAGAACAAATCCTTCACTGCCACTCTGACACCTTGTCAGAGCGCTGTGATAAATTTATTCTATCCCTGTCGCTCTTCCGCATATTAATTGGCATGATAAGAGAAATAGCAATAATAACTTAATGTGCATGATCGTAATATAGATATCCCTGTTGTGCATATGCTAAATACCGAAGAGTAAATAAGACAGCCACATACTATGGTTGTACAGAATCACTGATGTCGCAACATCGAAGATTTCTGGTCGCCTAGTACCTACTCGCTTTAATTAATTGCTACTAGGTGAACAAAGCCGATGAGAAATTTAATACCCCAGATTTGTTTTGGCACACTCGCTTGCATATTTTTGCTATCTTAGTACTTAATAAGTGTTATAACGACGGCAAAAAGTGTCGTTACAACTTTTCCTCTTAATTTTTTCCGTCTAGGCCCCTTTCGCAACGCGCGATGGAACTTCGTTCCAAAATTAATCGGAACATGACCCATCTTAGTATCTTACAACTGTATTAGGTATATAATATTACTCTACTTAACATAATCATTATAATATCAGACAAACATCACGCCTGCGTATGTCATCAATCGGGTATAATCAATTAGTTTTTATTCAATTACTCATATAGTATAATTATTTTGGAGTTGTCACAAAAAAAAATTAGTAGTGTTGTGATTTTGTGTGTTATTGGAGTCTAACCTTATTTATTGTTAAGAAATCGGAATACTTCGATTAAAAAAACTTCAAATAACAATAGATGCTATATGATTGGTGATAAAAGTTGCAATACTCATTTAGAGTCTTCAAACATTTTTGTTTTCAATACTATAATACAACAGTGCGGTTACAATCGATTTGTCAATGATTTAGAGGAACTCCCTTACATTTGTCATAACTAATGGTCAATAAGCTTTGAAGGTGAAAAGGAAGGCAATCAGTAAATCGCATCAAGTCCAAGCTCTAATGACGATGAATTGTTGCGTGCGTGTTGTCGTTATAACGCTATACGTGAAAATTCACTCACTTTTCCGCACCCATTTTCGTATAATAATGGGCTTCCGTACGTGTACGATTTTATATGGACGGTATGTCGATCGAAAGTCTTTCCCATTATTGAGGAGTACCAATATTTTGGCACCATCCCAGGACTATACCAAAGCAACACAAATTATCATATTTTTTCCGTTCTGATCATTTACTACAATCGATCCTTTAACACAATTGTACAAATTTCCTTTACTAAGTCCTTACATCGAACAGAATCGCAATTGAGTTTTTTCGTGAGCTTCCCATCAGCATGGATGGTCGGTTGATGATTCGGTGAAGCTTTTAGTAGCTAAGTTCGCCACGAGATGAAGTCATCATCATCTATTTATATACTCGTAGTCTATTAGTCTATCATCGCTCACGCTCACTCATAATAATCTCTACTAATAGTGGCTAAGCTGGATGTCTTATATGTGAACAAATCAAACGATCTCACTGAAAAATAAAAGAATTAATTAGTTACATTGATAATTTTATAAGCTTTGCCTCGCTAAAAATCCACATTATATAATGAACTTCTATGCCAAGAAAATCTCTAAAGAAGCTATTTGAATAAACGTAAAGATTTGATAAAACAGTTTTATAATAAGAATAAATTCTTGAACAAGGTGTGACAGTTGATTCGCTAAATTAGAACGTTCCCATTTAAAGCAAGCTCTTTCAAGATTTAGAACTAGTGACGAACGAGCAAATAAAAAGATTTGAAGTAAAACGTAATGAATGTCTTCTTTGAATAAATTCTACTTCAGAGATACTTAAAACCTACTCCCTCGCTCAATTTCGGGAAGACTATACTTAAGCTTTATTAGACGTTCGAATAAACCTAAAACGGAATTATTTAGTACAATAGTGAAAGCCTTATTGATTCACAAAAATATAATTATGTAAATTTTAGGAATAATTGAATCAAACGTTTGTGGTTTCTCCCACAAAATAATGTCAGTAATAAACCCGGGAATTCTCACTAAATAATAACAATTAATATTATTGGGCGGTTTAGAATATCCAAACCAATGCCAGCATACAAGGATCTCTTAAGAGGCGACAGAAGCCGGCCCACTTCATGGTAATTCTTCACATAAGGATTATATCAATATTTAATTAACTCAGTAATATTATTACCATTAATATTATGTCGAATCAATAATATTAATGTTATGTCGAAGCGCTCATAGCCCGGCGGATTGTGTCGATCCTAAGCGATCGATAAAGTTAAGTAACAGCGGGCGCGGTCGGTAGTTGGATGGGTGACCGCTAGTGGCAAAAAAATCTTGAGCGTTTCCGTGCTTCGGAGGGCATGTAAAGCCGTCGATCCCGGTTATTATCGTAAGATAACAGTCCTTAAGCCATCTCGGAGACCCTCGGGTGGCACAAAATCTTACTGACACTCGGGTTGCCCACTAACCCCTCCACCAATCCGCACTGGAGCAGCGTGGTGGAGTATGCTCAAGAGGAGAGACCCAATCTCAGTAGTAGTGGGCCATTAATGGGTTGAAGCCAATAATATCATTACTGGTGTGGTGTAACTTCCCGTGAAGCCCATCTGGCTAGCTAACATCCTCTATGGTTAAGTCAGCCACCAAGCGACTCGTCGTATACCGGCTGAGAACTTGAGAGCCAATTGTTTCTTTCTTCTTTCTTGGCCAAGAATACATCGATGTTACCTTGTGTGATGGGTGATAGTGACCACTTAGGAACTATCATTTATCATCCATCTTATCACCCATTGGAAAGGCTTAGCTTGAAACTATATTCATCGTAACCTTCAACAAATATAGTTAAAATATACTGTTGTACATCTGTTGCAAGTCATATTTATATTGTTTGTAGTTATGTGACCGCCTTCGTTGTTCTCCCACTACCCAAAGGTTGACTGGCAGAGAATGCTTTTAGCATTAAGTCCGCCTTTTCTTCATATATATTTGTATGGTTCAATAAAGACTAAATAAATAAATATATTCTACACTCAAATCTCTTTAGTTATATTATTCTGCAAATTTTACAGTTAATTAAAACCTATGTGGGTAGCTGCGCACATCAACAACATATATTATTCACCCATTTCTAGGGAAGTGAAGGCTGAATAGACAGAATTGCGTGAGGCAACCACTAAACGAGCTTATTCCTTGTACATGCCCTCTGATATTATCTCGTCCTTAATTACTACACGAAAATGTAATTAGAATAACGTAATTGCGTGTAATTAGAATAATTTTGAACATGCTTTAATATCGTCTGTTAAAACGCTCAATGATCATTTTGAATGAAAACTGAAAACAAATTGATGGATCTCAGTATTACTAATAGAAACCTTGCATCTTAATTTTTTTATATGAAAACATAACACGACAATTTATAGTTACAATATTTACAGATAAGTACAGTAGCAGCAGCAATACTTTACAGCAAACAATATGAATTCAAACAAGCTTACGCAGTGCTATAAATTATAAATTATAGACTGGTAAAACTGACGTATGTATTGTTTGCTTTTACTGTTATTATTATAATAATTACAAAGTAGACTAATACTAGCTTAATTATAATACAAGCTGGTATTATATTTCAAAATTATGTCGTCGCGATCTTTTAACGTCCAATATTTTCATTTTATACCGATGTTTAGAACGTTAAATGGATTGTGGTCACGGCAAATACATTTAAATATGTATTTTCTGGGCAGTTCAAAGCAGATGACGAGGAAAAGCTGACACCCTCTGGCTAACAAACTAATATAATACTAATATTACAAGCTAACTAGACCACTTTACAACTTAACTATAAGTCGTAGATAGACAGTACTATTATACTTTATGTCATTTATAGCCTAGCCTGTTTTCCTAATAAATAACTTGTTTTTTTATACTCTCAACCGTTTTTTTTGGTAAATACAATTCGTTCTAATAAAAGATTATATGGAAAAGATCACTATATAAACAACGATATTATTACTCAAAGTTTAATGACTAAATCAAAATTGTTACATATTGCTTTAAATATCAATAGATACATTCTATCAAATAATGATATTCATCTTTCTACATTCCCACTACACCAATCTTTTAAATTTAATAGAAATAGTTGTAGGAATGTAGGATATACGCAAACAAAAAGTACATAAAAAATTGATGTATTAGAAACTCGAATCACTAATTTAACGGATGTTAAATGTAACTCAGAATTGAATATAACCATTGCAATAAAGTTTATTGGAGGTCCTGAAATTTTATAGCCAAAAAAATCTTCCCAATTTGAAATAAACAAATTTTACTGCTGTTTTATGGGAGATTTTGCTGCGTTTAGTGATTTCAATTAGCATATAAAAAGACGGTCGGTGCCTGCGTGTAATAGATTATAGCCTTTCGCCCATAATCGAGGTGACTGTCGGACATTAAAGATTATAAAGGAGCAGAAAATAAATGACCTTTTCTTAACGTTACCAAAAAACAAATAGGGGTCAGGCCACTTGATGGCAAATGAACGTATCGACCTAGTTTGAAATACTAACACCCCAACACACAGCCCCTAACGGTTACTTTAATCGCTCCTTAGTAATGAATCACCATAAAAATTCTGAACTAAGGAGCGATTTAAGTAACCATTAGTGGCTATGAGTTAGGGCGTTGTCAAGGTTTTCATTATCATGTCATTCATCCTTGAGTTAAAGCTAACCTCCCCTGGTCGCGGTACACCCTGCTGAACGAAATTATTTTAAACAGTCTTTTCTAGTGCAGTCTCTGGGACCTGTACTCCTGTACCACCCAATTTAATCCCAATTTAGGATACTCATTCATGGTGGTAGTGTTTTTTACCTCCCATGCTACAATAATCCTCCTTATTTTTAACCAACTTCAAAAAAAAGGAGGAGATGCGCAATTCAGTTGCATTTTTTTAATTTTTCTTACTTTTTGTCGTATATCATCTAATTTCAAGAAGTATTTTATTTTTCGACCGTTTACTTACTTTCAGATTAGTCCTATACTTTTCAAACTTCAGTTCCGAAAATTCCTGTTTATCTTTATATACCTAATACACGCCGAGAAAAATTGTCACAGCTACCTAATTCACATTTCAATTCGTCACGGCATTGTAGGTTTCAATACTATATACAGCCATTTTTTAAAACAACATGAAATTTTTCTTACGTCATAAACTAAAACCTATTTAATACACAAAAAGAGCTGAAACTTTCTATGGACACTTTACTCACAGCTGACACATTGATAAGCATGTAACATTTTTGTTCGTCTCATAAATTTCAGGTAAAACAGTGTCTCGTTGAGATAACTTGCCTCACATAACAAGCTCCATAAATAAAGTTCATATACCATTTCTCATAGGTCCTAAATTCACGTCAACACCAAAATAAACGCTATTTTTAAAGAAAGAAGGTGTCAGTTTGAAGAATACCTATTGACTCTAGTTATTTCGGTCTCACTATACAGGGGTGTTCATTGATATGGAACAGTACCCTCCCAGACACAAACAGTCACATGTAGTCGTACATCATGTCTATATATTTGTATCCATATGAATATAACTTTAACATACTAGTTAAAAACGTTTTTACGATTATGTTTCAATAAATAAAGTTATGGTTCGTGCTATTACGAGTATACCTATGTGATCGTGCAACTTATGAACAACTTCACCGGAGTCATATTATTCAAAAGTTCATCATCTTTTATTTATTTGATTAATAAGTACGTACAGTATGTATTATAATCAGTGTGTCCAATAAAAATTTCTCAATTCCCCGCGTCAGTGTTGTCAATTCCCCAAAATTCAGCACTTCTTTTCTCGATATGATATTTTTGGAATAAATTTTGAGACGCGTACGGTATTTTATATATATTTACTATAGGTTCAGCGCTCGGACTAAAAAAAAGGTCATCGGGCGTCTATTTGTCTACAATAATTACACACAAGTCCACAAGTAGCGCGTTCTAGTTCTCGCGGATTTTTGTGATTCCCCGCGCTAACCATCAAATCCCCGCAAATTGGGGATTTACCCCGCAATTGGCAAGGCTGATTATAGTAAATGTCAAATGGTATAGAGCTTGTCTGTTTATTCATTGTATATTATTTTATTTATACTTACATCATATAATACCGCTCGTCGTGTTATTTAATAGCTGGTAGAAAATGCACCAGCATTATGCTCGCGATTTGTATCAATAAAGTTTAAATAAATATTCATATAATATAATTATTTACACGATGCTGATAATACCCATGCAAAACCATCGTAGAGCAGATATTATAACTAAATATTATATTCCACTACTCCACCAAAGATATCCATTTTGAAGATTGTGGTACCATTAAGACAACTTTACAAAGAAAGGCGAAGCAGCTTATAGTACAAAGACATCTCGCACTAAAGATTGTACTCACAATGGCTTTTGTGTCATGCTGTGATATTTCAATTCTGTACAAAATTGAGTATAATCCTGAAACGATGAGCACAGGTCAATACAAGTAGGGTTGTTAAATATCGGTAAATGAAAATGTAATAATCTATCAAATTCAGAAGAAAATACAAAGTTGTCAAAATGGTACACAGATTAGTAGGATCGCGGAATCAAAGTAAAACCATATAAGTACTATTATTTTTTCTGTGGTAAAACTAAGTAACGTTGAACTGATAAAACCTGGGTGCTATCAGGCAATAAACGCATAGCATCCTTGTGCCTGTCGAATTGTATGTTTTATATTTTAGTATCCTGGCAGTCCTGACGTAACCACGTTCACAGAGAGAGATCCATGAACATAGTACTTACATGGTTTATGGTCTAAACTTACGAATGCTTAGGTACATAGGTACTCCACAGCCCTGTACGATATAATTATATTTACTATGCTGTTTCAATATGAAGTAGTACGACTAACTCTGTGTCTCAGTCCAGTCTCAATCCATATTTTGGTCTTATTGTGGCGGCCTGAAATACTGACCCCAATGCATTGTATCTTAAAAGACAACCTTATTTATTCATTTATTTCTTACAACTTACTTTACAACGACTTAATTTCTGACAAACTAGCCTACAGTTTGTATCAATCGTAATAAGTAAGTACTTCAATTATTTTACTCAATCACTACGAAGTTACGAGTAGCTGTTGATATATTACACAATCACTTATTGAACGTTCATTGGCTACTCAATCAGATTCTATTTATTATCCTATAATATGCTGCGAGCTTGAGTCAAATGAACGCAATATAATAATAATTTAATATTTATTTCGGACAAAATCCATAAATTTATGGATTTTCTCCGAAATAATCTCAATTTTACTAACAAAAAATAACCGACTTCAAAGTCTCAAAAACTACTTTTCAGATCTCGTTAAAATTTATGTGGGACCACATGACAAGCACCTGCTTTCGATTAAAAAAAGATTCATCGAAATCGGTTGGCGTGATATTGAGTTATTCGTCAATTTGTCGCGCACATCTTAACACAAATTTACGACTTATGTGGTTTTCTCATGGATGCCATTGTCAGATCTCAATAAAATTTATGTGGGACTACATGACAGCCACCAGCTTTCGATTAAAAAAACAATTATCAAAATCGGTTCGCCCAGTCCAAAGTTCTGAGGTAACAAACATAAAAAAATAAAAAGTACAGTCGAATTGAGAACCTCCTCCTTTTTTTGAAGTCGGTTAATAAATATATGATGTAAGTAAATACAAAATTCTTAAAAACTATTGCTTGTAACATAAAATACACAGAACACAGAAACAGTTACAAAACATTCACAACATACACAAAATAATTCATACTAATTTCTTGTTACATATTTGTTAAGAGTTTGATAACCCTATGTATGTGAGAAAACAATAATTGTGCCATTCTTATTGCGGCGACGCTAACCATTCCACTATAACGCTATCACAAAATTGACACTATAATAATAATAATAATAAACGCTAACACACTCATACCCATACCTATGTTCCATACATAGTTTATACATCCATCAGCACATACAGTATCTAATCGACTGCTTTGAAAATGTTCGTAAAACTTTACTAGGAATAAGTGATATTGTTACAAAATGATGATATTGTTTCAAAGGACGCCCCTCGACCAGGTGGACTGACGTCCTAAAGACGACACCGGGTATCCGCTGTATTCAGAAATCTATGTCCAGCAGCGGACCTTCTAAGTCATTTAATTTTCTATTACAATATAGGAATTATAATGCGACAAGGAATATATTTGCCAATAGTCTTATGAACTAAATTTTCCGCTTACGAATGTGCAAGGAAGATGGAAATTCTGAAAGACTACAGGAGGATTAAGGTGACAATATACGAGTATGTAGACTAAGAAGAATAAACCAGAATTTGACGTCGCTAAAATAGTAATAATTTTACGCACACTGCGAAGTAATAAACGAGAATTAAGCTACCTACAACTTCAATTCTTCCAGTTCAATATTATTATATAGATTTGGATTGAAACATATTCTCTAGCATATTATTATAGTAAAATCTTGCAGTTATTTTTTTAATTATATTATTTATTGTTATTTTATTGCCAAACTGACAAACGGACCACCTGATGGTAAGTGGTCAAGTATGCAATAGGCAACACCAGAAGAGTGGCCAATGCTTCGCAGGCCATGAAGGAGAGGTTATATTATTATTATTTAATACATAGTAATTACACTATGGTTTATCCTCTTATGGATTTCATTTTAGTAAGGCAAGTAAAAAATCACAATTCACAAAAAATAACGATATTATTTATTTATCTCTTTATAAATGCTAAATAAAGAACTTGATAATAAAATTAATTAAACCTACATTTTGACCACTTTAACTATTAAGAAACTAACTGTGAAACCTCAAATAAAAACTGCTGACTTTCAAACAAAAAATAAACATTAGAATCTGTCCACCCGAACTGAACGAACTCGGTGGACATTCATAAAATATAAAAAAACATACGCGTTGAAAAGATAACCTCTTCGCTTTTGACGTCGGTTGGGACATAAAAAAACAGTGTACCAGCTATAGCAGCCACAGACGTATGAATAGAGCGAAACTGTAACTTAGGTAGATTTGAGTAGTACCTACTAAATATAAGTTCGCAAAAAGTAAAAAAGAAGATATAATTATGTACTTTACAAGAATCCGCGAGCATATGATACATGCGTATCACGTTTCTTTTTTGGGCAAAGAAAATATTAATTTATATCTACTTAGTAAAACTATACACATACCACCAATGTATAGTATATCACAATGTATACCACATTATGTATGTTGTATATTATGACGCCACATTTTGTGAATTTTAGATTTAATATCATTTTATGATTTAAGGACAAGAATTGAACCCCGGACCACCTAAAGTGCCCAGAAAAATTGAAGGAAACTATAGTAGAGTTATAAGAATGAATACATAATAATTATGTCCATACTTCTTAAAAAAGTCAACTACTTGATATGAACTTAAAAGTCTAACAAAACTTACTACCGCAGTTCAGTTTGTAAATTGGTGGAACATTTAGTGGCCAGCTCGAACTTTACAATTCTGGCACTGCCCGAAGGATTCAAACAAAGCTTAAATTTACTCTTACAACAAACAGCTTAACGTACCCTCCGAAGCACGGAAGCAATAATGAAATGGCACTAACGATCATCCATGCATTTCCGACAATTAATGTAGCCTTTGGCCTTTGCTTCGATCGATTAAAGCACAAGTCTTTTTTCATGACCTGTTGCTACTAAGTTTTGATCCTACATATAAAGCCGTTAGCAGGACCACAACTCTTTTGCTACGAGTTCCTTTCACGATCATTTTCAATCTAGTCACGTAAATTCATATGTTACGTAACGAGCCTAAAGATCTTAGTTGATGCTACCTCAAATCTAAACGTTCTATACAGAGTTCGTTAGCAAATCAGAGGCGTTGTTACGTCAGGTTGGCGACAATCCAAGCTCAGTGTAACTGCTGGTCTCTCGAGTTAATGGGGTCGGGAAGGTCAGATGGACGTCGGGTGAAGCGTAGGTAAATGGAGCTCCTAACTTAATAGTGACTAGAACAGCCGTAGATTTTAAGGGCCCATTAGTTATAAGTATTCGAGGCTTTTACGATCAATGTTCGTGCTATTGAAGGATGAATTTAGAGTCATAATGATGTTGTAATGTTTTGGGTAACCGGATTTTGTAGTGTCAGTTTTTGTCAAATGTCATCTTATCTTTGTGGCAAGGTATCTAACAGTAAATGATCATCATCGCCTATAGACATCAGAAACGTCAAGGCATTCCTGACGCGTTGCTGACTAAAACAGAAGTGGGAGACTGGAGAGTGAGAATCAATACTAACTCTCCGACACTGCGACCGAAACATGTAAAGTAACTTTTTAGTTTCTCTTAATTTGGGTTTATTATTGTACCTTGTTATATGATGTTGGCAAAGCTAACAATTTGTAAGCTTAGATAATATCCAGTGTCAAATCAAATTCCATCCATACTGGTGATTAGGGTCGATACACACCGTATCAAATATCGGTACAGAAGATTACATATTGGAGCGTTATGTGGCCTCTGTGGAGATAAAATTAATATACTTGTAGGCAGAACAAATTCTGTGCTTTACTTGCATGTCTATTTGATATCATACAAAATAAATAAATAAATAAATAAATAAATAAATAAATAAATAAATAAATAAATAAATAAATAAATAAATAAATAAATAAATAAATAATAAATAACGCTTCACACTCATAGCCCCACACTAGGACTCCCTGTGTCGTGGGTGCCATGGACAACACACTAGACATTTCCGCCATTTCCATTATTCAAATTTCTGCCTCGCTGGGAATCGAACGCAGGACCCTTGGTGCGATCAGACAATCAGACAACAATATACATTACTGAATACCACCAAATCTGTGACCTTTCACGGGCAAGCTACTCATAACCCAAGGGCGCATGTAGTATAAAACGTATGGAACTCAATGGAGTTAAAAAACATTAATTACTTCTAGATTATTTAATAACACTTTTAATTTTGTTTTAAATGTTGTCATAATATTTTAATTATTTTTTATTGTGTTTGATTTTATCTTGTAGTTATATCTTTGTTTTTAATATTTTCAGAATGTTTCATTAATTTTTTTTAGAATAAGTATGTAGATTGTTGTCTAGCTGTAAGATTTGTGCACGTCGAGGCGCCCTATAATTATGGATACACAAATTTAAGGCCTATTGGCTGTTGTATTTATAATTGTATACCAGTGTTTTCTGTGTTGGTTTATCTATATCATATACAATATACATAAAACACAAAAAATGTTTGTACGATTGTTCTTTAAAGACAGCGAAACCATCCATTAGATATGTCTCAAAATGGTTTCATTTGAAAGGCAATAATCCCAAGATGGTTTGACAGCACTAAATAATGCATTAGGCACATTCGGTCCATTGATATAAAGTCGATTTTCCACTTTTCCCCCACAAAAAAAAGATAATATGTGAATATGGATCTTGTCAGTCTGTATTATGAGACTGACAAGATATGTCATCGTCATCAAAAACATTTTTAGCGTAGCGAAACACGCTGTATATCGACTAGTAAATAAACAAAAATGAGAGTACCCTACAAACAATAATGAACTGCGACACTTTTTAACCATTAACGTAAAATTAACAAACAAACATGATAAACTCGACACATTTCATATTTCATGCGAACATTTATCGCCTGTCGATACATGTTTAATGAAACAAACACAATAAATTGAGTTCACTTGATGTGATTACTTCTGAATTAAATAATAACAAAGTTCGGATTATCCGGGAACATTTTCCAGGTGGCAGGAGATTCGATTTCATTATCAGTCCCTGTCAGTTTGATGATGAATAAAAGATACTATAGTTCGAAGGGCTGATAACCGTTGGAAAGAGAGGTCCTCGAATGGTGCCCACGTCTCGAAAAAAGAAACACAGGACGCCCTTTGACCAGGTGGACTGACGACCTGATAGAGACAGCGGGCATCTGCTGGATTCAGAAGGCTCAGGACCGGTCAGAGTGACGCAAGTTAGGGGAGGCCTATGTCCAGCAGTAAACCTCCAAAGGCTGATGGATGGATGGAAAATATACTATCAGAACATGAGGCCTACTATCAGATACACATGCTAGAAAATAGGATGCTTCTCCCATTTGTTTAGATGACTCTTATTTGGTGAATAGCGGCGCGTAATAAAATTACTCCATAAAAAGAGAGAAAGCATAAAAAAATAAAATTAAACGGAATCAATTAGTTTATAATTGACTTAAAATCATTCTTAAAATAAAATAAGTGCGTAATAAAATTGATTTGTGTAATGGAGACTTATTTTTGATGTAGTTAAAAAGCGTTGTATAGGTAGATATTAACCTTTTGTATATTTACCTCTTTTACTTAGTATTGTTAATGCCGTTAATGACCACCAATAAAACCATACAGTTAATGCTGTTCTGTTACTAAGTGAATCTTTAGAAAAAGGAAAATAACAAAAATATGAGCTAAGTTTTACAATATTATGCCACTAAAAATAACGTATAATTTTGCATAAAAAATAGAAATAACGCTTCTACAGTACTCTAAGCTACTCTTAGTCATCTAAAATAATTCATGAAACAATCCATAAAACAAGGTAGTTGTTGTGGTAGTACACACATTTTACCTCTGTATATCTCGCCACAGACAAAACACTACACTGAATGAATGTACTCATAACTCAACAACGCTAGAAGAGGATTCATAAAGTTACGAGTATCAGCACACGTGTAAAAAGTGGATAATAAGAAAATACAGCGAGCTCCTCTTCTCAATATTTCAGAGCGAACGCACCGCAAATTCACTGTTGACGAGAAAGCACGGGCTATACAATATTTTCTGAAAAATCCCACGCATTTTTGAGCTTAGCTCACGATCCGACACTACACTACACTGATTCGGCTTAAGCTTACGATGTACGACACTATATTTATTGCACTGTACATTGCGGATAAAAAATGTTCGGGTGTACTTGGAACAATTTACAACGCGACATGGTCGAAATTGGGAACAATAGTCGCGTATCGAACGTCAGGGCTGTCAATAAATCATACAATGTGTTTGACACTTCACTTATTTAACATTTTGATTGCTTGTATTAAGCTTACACGTAGGGTACGAAAATATGTTATTGGCTTGGTAACTATTTGAAAATGTTATCCCGATTTCAATCTATTACAGGTGGAGTTTCAGCAATAGAACGCTTTAATTCGGTGCTACTAACAATTGATTCACTCCATACCAATTCCCAGTATCGGATAACAGGAACTAAACCAAGCATAGAATTAATACAGTTACCAATTATGAAACTCCAGGTGTACGAGAATGTACATATATTATGAATATATGTTGGATGTACGTAAGATAGATAACTACTAGTACTACTACTACCCACTAATATTATAAATGTGAAAGTTTATGAGGATGGATGTATGTTTTTTTTTCACTCTTTTACGATAAACTATTAAAATTATTTTCATGATATTTAGCAAGCATTTAGCCCGTAATTTAAAATAACATATTGGGTATCTATTGTCCCTAAAAACGCAAATAAAGCCGCGCGCAGACAGCTGGTACAATGCGCGGTTAACGTGTATGATATATACTTAGCCACGCATGTTTTAAAGTATGTACCATCATACATGTTAACCGCGGATTGTTGCAAAGTAGACTAATACTAACTTAATTACATGTCATTATATCAAACAACAAAATAAACGTTGTAGGTAACTAAACTACCTTGCACTCAGTAATCATAGAACGATAAAAATATTGCCTGCGACAATATGTACGTGCTACTACTCATATTAATTCGTTACATGGCTTTTTTAATGCTTTATTTGTTTTGTTTTTCTTTTTTGAAAGATAATTAGTTAGAAAAAATTGTTAATTCCGTCAACAAAAGGAGTACCTAAATTAAGTAATATCGTTGGTTGTACAGCTTATCTATACTAATATATAAAGAGGAAAGATTTGATTTTTTGTTTGCATTGAATGCGCTCCAAAACTACTGAACCGATTTGAAAAATTCTTTCACTGTTAGGAAGCTACACTATCCCCGAGTAACATAGGCTATATTATATTTTCAAAAAAATTAGGGATCCTTAATAAAACTCCAATAATGTAACCCAAGGTAAAAAAAATAATAAGAAAACCGAAGCAAAGCGAGGGCGGTTACTCGTATAAATATAAATTAATAACTCATACTATAAATTTTCATTAATGGAGTGCTCGTAAAAGAAAAGTTCGTTAAAAAATTGTAGATTAATAATATTATTTAACTTAGTTCTAAAAAAATGAATGATGGTAAGTAAGGAAGAATTCAGGACGTCAATAAACCAAGGTGAACAGTTACAATCAGCAGGTATTATTGTTCGTTCGTTGCCTTATATAAAAAATAATTATGTTTCAAAACCCTCCGTTTTATTTGATAAACTCTTCGATATCAAATTCCTTCCACTTAGCGTAACAAGTTTTGTTCTTTGTGTTTGAAGTTTTCGTGCAAAAAAATGATTGTCTCACTAACAAGATCGCTTGAAGTTTTTATATGGAGACGCTGTTCTTTCGCCAATTTTGTAAAGAAGTTGACGTGTACTAATGGTTTTAGAAAAACGTTTTTTCACTTTACAACAACTTTTGTTACGACTAAAGTTTCGTTTAGTTTTAAAGTAATTTCCCCATTATATCTTCCTCGTATGATTAATGAGATAAATTTGAACATTTTAGTTAAAGTAGAAAAAATAAAACAAATTTAAAAAGACATGTAAATCATACTTCATTTTGATAGAGGAAAAATCGAATTATGTTAGTAAATATAAAAATTATATTTACGGGGAACAAAAATACATCATGTTGATTCGAAACTTCGATGTTTCCCTAATTATTTCTGTATTTATTACCTGTTCAAACACAAACATAATAATATTCATAAATTAAGAGCATTATTTAATCACCGAATCTCCACGATTAATATCGTTTTGAATTCTATAAGTTCTTAAAACGCTCACATTCCATCGCCAATTCGCTTTCGCAAATTTTACCACAAACAATTCCTTTTAAATTTTTCTTCTAAGATTACCGACTATTTCATCGTGCACAAACCTGTCTGTATTTTGCATCTTCTTCAAAGCTATTTGCAGAAATACGCGTATTTAATCAGCGTTAAGCGACAACGCCTTATTACCCTATCTCCGAAATCACTGACCCCGAAAACTAGGATTTCAGTAACTACGCGCTTGAGATGCTGTTTAGATTTAATGAAAATTCAAATTCGAACGCCAAGAGCGGAACGCAAAGAATTTATCGACAAATAAAAGTCGTTATATTTACGCTATCATTAATTACACATCATAAAATACACAAGCTTTAATTTTTCAAAATCTTGATTGATTAAACTTAAAGATAATATTATTATGCAGCACGAATTTTATGCAGATTTTATCTATAGACAGAAGAATTATCAGAAGACTTTCTGAAGTTTTAATAAGAAATACATATCGACGCTAGAAAGCAAAGACGTAGTAACCCGCAAATATCAAATTGTTCTTCAGAGCCGAAAATGTTTTTGGTTTCCCGAAGAAAATCATAACTTCTCTACTAAGCAGAGAAAAATTCATAACTTCTCGACTAAATAGAGAAGTTATGAGTTTTTTCGAGAGATCAAAAAGTTTTTCGGCTATGATGAACGATTTGATATTTGCAGGATACTACGTGTTTGCTTTCTACCGTCGATATATACATTTTGAAGTGTTTTTAACAGTGATTAGTCTTTTACCACAGAAGAAATAATAGTACTTATAATAAGCTTTTCTAAGTTAATCCGCTCCTCCATCCATTACTTCATTGCCGCTTACCATCAAGTAGGTTTGTAGTCATGCATTAATTTATTTTGTACAATATATAAAACATCAGTATCTGTCTTTCTCATTGAATTATTATTACTAGCATATAGAACTGACGCCGCGAACACAATGTACGTCCCAATGAATTGGCGCCGATCGGCTTCAATTTTCAATGGATTCTTTCGATTTTGAAAGGAGAACGGGGGCTCAATTTTGAAAATAGAACCTCCCGGCGGGACACACATTTTGTTCGAGATGTCTGTTCTATGACATTATACTTCAATGGTCTTTCTCTTTCCTTTCTGGGTCAGCAACGCATGGGTGATGTCTTTGTTGTTGCTGACGTTCATAGGCGACGAAGCTATAATACTTACCATCACTATCATCAGCGCATTTTTAGCAACATAAAAATAACAATAGAAGTACGAAAGACGTACATTATAAACATTCATGTTACAATTTTATTATACCCCAGTCATAACATACAAAATTGCAGCTCTACAGAGAAAATTCTCTTTGGTACATTTATTCTTATTCAAATTTGAAGAATTTTAGCCCTTTCATGGGCAAAGCATGTTAGTGAAAGGAGAGGCAGATGCAAATATTTCAATGAGTTTATTTGTGTAGATGTATTCGAATTTAATAATTGAATAACAGAGCAACGAGCATAATTCGCACGCTACTGTCAAAATTGTCCTTGTTATAGAGGACAAAAGAGCTTGAAATATAAAACTAAAACTACAAATTATGTACCTACTATTATTTTTTCTGTGCTAAAACTTAAACTTTAAGAACTAACGTTCTTCGACTTATTTCATTCTAGATACTTATAATTATTTATTATTATTATATAACGAGTAACCGCCCTCGCTTTGCTTCGGTTTTCTTATTTTTTTACACCTTGGGTAACATTATTGGAGTTTTATTAAGGATCCCTAATTTTTTTAAATATAATATAGCTTATGTTACTCGGGAATAGTGTAGCTTTCCAACAGTGAAATAATTTTTCAAATCGGTTCAGTAGTTTCGGAGCCTATTCAATGCAAACAAAAAATCAAATCTTTTCTCTTTATATATTAGTATACATTATTTATCACAATAATTGTAATAAAAATATGACAATACCTAATAATTATTGTTATAATTATGGTTAATTTACACAATTATAAATAATTCAAACACAGCTATTTTAACTATTATATCAAGTCAAACCATATTAATCAGTAAAATTTACCTCAGTAATGCAAACATTACCTTCACTTCACAATATTATATAAGCGCAGATTCAACAGTGCTTTTAATTTATGTAATTCAGCAATTTCATATGGGCTAATAAGCGAATAGATTTTTTTGTCAAATGATGAGAGGCGAGACGTTCGTGACACGACATGGCGTCATGTCACGACACATCATTGAAAAGCCTAGCCGCACTAAGGGCTTGTTTCACCATCTTCAAGTAGAGTCCTGAATAAGCTATTCGCCGGTTAAAGTGACGTTAAAGTGTCATTTTACATACACGAAATGTCAACTTAACCAACGAATAGCTTACTTCGGACTTACTTGAAGATTGTGAAACAAGCCCTTAATGTATAAAACTAATACTGACACAACATGCCCCGCCACATCTAAAATGTTTCTAGAAAGTGAAATTGTATTTTAAATGAAAATAGCGCACGTGTTTCTGTTTGCGACTGTACGTCACTACGTTTAGCTCAACAATAGCTCATTTACCTACACATTATCATTCGCACCCGCTTACTATAATTGTGTCGGTGAATTTTCGAGCGCAAACAAGTAGTAACAATTTAAGCGCATTGCAGCTCGTATATTTAATGGATTTACAGCATGCAACCATTACTGTATTACATCGTAAGTTTTATTTTTAATTACTGTGAGTAATTAATATTCTTTGCATAGACGTGTCTGTATCTTCGCTTGGCGTGGCTTTTAATTGTATGCAACATTTTTTATCCCCTACTCAGCGTAATTCAAATGGATTAAATCTAGTAGATTGACCACTTACTCAATTTATAGAGATATACTTAATTTACAAAGAAGAAGATAGATGAAATTAATTTAATGACTGAAGAAAAAACTTTACGTATTCGGCATTTCTAAGAGCGTCGACAAACATTATCCCTCCATAATCAGAGACTTTAATGAGTCAAAGTAAAGTTCTTAAATCGTTCAAAGGAAGTCTTACAAATAAGTGCAGAAAAATTCGCAAATGTCACAAAAAATTAAAGCGCTCTTTTCGCGAAATGCGCAGTCGAACGCTCTCGTTTTAAATGCATCAAAGGGTTAACGCGAGTACTGCTCCGCATTCACCATTCACTTGTCTATGTGCATGCAAAGTGCTTTTGTGAGACATTGGTGACTTATGTTTGATGTAGTTTATTTACTTACAAGCCTTTGTACGTGCGGTTCAGGGATATTTCCTAACTAAGGAGGTCTAAACTGTCGCATTACTGATGGCGTCATTCATATCACCTGCAATTTACTGAACCCTAGTGCGAGTTGGGTTTATTTTATTTATTACCTGTGCTCTGCCCGCGGCTTTACCCACATTTTCCGGGATAATAAGTATGTTATTCCAGGTCATGGTGTACCTGTGTGCTAAATTTCATAAAAATCCGTTCAGTATTTTTTGCGTGAAAGAGGAACAAGCATCCATCCGTCTATCCTTCCATCCATCCATCCATCCATCCATGCTCACAAACTTTCGCATTTATAATATTAGTAGGATTAAGTAGGATTGTAAATATCTAACGCCCCAACTCAGAGTCATTAACGGTTACTTAAATCGCTCCTCCTCTCCATACAATTCTTTACTAAGGAGCGATTTAAGTAACCGTTAGTGACTCTGAGTTGTTACATAAGACAGCAACATAAAAACCGCACAAAAATGCAAAAACAGATCTAAACAAACCGAAGCTGTGATTATAGACAACAAAACAAACATTGGACGGTACATTAAAAAGCGTCATCCTGCTGACAATGCGCTCCGGCAGGTTTAAAGAGCGAGCGCCGGAACAATTTAAAGCGGTTTCAACGGATTTAAGGAATGAGAATAAATTTAAACGTAACGCTCCATTTTTAAACACTGTTTTAAAAATTCTCGCTCAAAGCCCGTGCTTTTCTAATCCCTTATTATTTAATGATCTTTTGAAATAGTCTTATTTATCACATACAAAAAATTTGAATTGTATTCATAAATTTCACAGATACTGTATAAATAATCGGCCTTTTACATTTGTTATTTAAATAATACTTATTGTATTTTTGTATCTGTTATGATTATCCATTATATTATGATATTAAAGAAAAACTGATCAATCAACGCACAGCCGACACTGCTGGATCTAGAAGTATGAAATAGAAGATACAAGTTTGTATGAAACTCCTTAATAAGATAATTTGTACCTTTGGAGGTACAAATATTAACAGTTTTTGGGAACAGCTGACAAAAAAAAACAAAAACTTTTTATTAACGTAGAGATGCGTGTACCGTATTTTTTAAGTTATTAAAAAAATATTGGCTTTTTATTATACTCACTGTATACAAATTGTTATATTTATTTCTTTTGATGTCACACATTAGTCCACGATTCAACTTCTTATAGTAAGTATAAAACCATAGATGTAGTACCTATAGATTCTACCACGGCGCGGCGTGGCCGCACATGAGACAATGAATTTACGTTTTTTTGAGGTTTTTTTTTTTGAGAGTTTTAAAAGAAATGTAATAAATTTAACGAGCAGCCCAGAATACTGCTACCTACCATCGTACTTAAACTTACTACCATTTTCTGTTTAAAAACTAAACTGAAACTTTAAATCTCCAAATAGCCAACTCACTCTTTATTGTTTGTCACAACTCACACGTTGTTTCACTTGTGACAAACAATAATTTTATATGCATAATATTATAATCGGCCACGGTGACGGGGACAAAAAAATAATATTTTTGTCTCTGTCTTTCACGTAGATTCTGTAACTGTCGATCTCGCTCTGTCAAATGTATGGGATAATCTACTGATTCTAAATCTATAATATAAACATGTAAGTATAAACCATACTTTATTTTCAGTCTACTTCTTTCACAGAGAATGATTAAAATGAACAAAGACATGATGTCTGTGATAGGTACACATGCTAGTTTGTAGCACACGAGCATAAACAATGCAATTTTTATACCAGTACCTGAGGGGTTGACAGTGTTGCCAACATGTGTAGGAGCCGTAAAATATTTTGCTTAAACTGTTTTCTCTAAGCTTACCTTGGTATTATATCATGTATACAAATTGTTTTTCGATCCAAGTCTATATATTTGAGCCCATTGACGCAAAACGTCAAAGCGAAACACATCCACTATTTTCGTCATTATGGATGCATGCTTTTCAATTCAAAGCTCAGCTCCAGATTGAAAGTCTTCCTCCTCAGGGAGTTAATCTTTTTTACGAATCCACACCATCTTTTTCTTGCCTATTTTATGTAGGTAGATAGTAACCTACATTCAAAATGATTTCATGAAAGATATTTTAAGGCCTATGAATGACGTTTGTGTGTGTTTGTGAGTGTGTGTGTGTGTGTGTGTGTGTGTGTGTGTGTGTGTGTGTGTTTGTGAGTGTGTGTGTGTGTGTGTATATGTGTGCTTTTGAGAAATCGTGTTTCCTAAAACAAAGTGCAGGTTACTGGAACTTCTAACGTCTACATGCAATTTTGACAAGTTTTTCCTGGAATAAGAACCTATTATGCAAGTTAAAAAAGTTAGTTACAGAGAAGTTATGTTTAATGCTGTTAGTACATGAAATGTCCACAGTGGTTGACTTCATTATTTTCACTTTTGCCATAAATAAAATAATGATATAAACACGGACGTAAAAAAAGACGGACGTAATCCTAAGAACAAATTCAGTGAAGCACCCATAGTAATACTAACTCTGTATTCGTACAAGTACACACACCCACACATTGACACCATCCTGATATGACATTGACACCATCGCGAATCAAAAATTACAAAATTACACACACATGGTAAGCGAGCTGTCAGCTGTTAGCTTCACTCTTGATTAGACAAGGTTACGTCCGTTCTTTTTTTACATCCATGGATATAAATAAAATAAAATAAAATAAAATAAAATAAAATAATGAATTGAAACATTTGGTTTCAACTTTCAAACAATAAAATCTTGTATTATAAAATGTTAAACATGGTCAAAAATGAAATCCAAATTGTTTTGGATGCAAGTATTTTTTGTTTTCTTGCATAATACGAAACCGAGTCAAAAGTCTATCACTGGGTTAAATTAAATTACATCTTAACTTCAAATTCATTATGCAAAACACTAGCTCAGTGGATTTATCGTTAAGCAAAGTTTCTGTCCGATCCCATGCATCTACCAAGAAGTTTAAAATAACGAGGAACTTGTAGAACAGTATTGAAACTGTGGTTCAGATAGGTAGCCTTGCCGTCAGCAAAATTTAATACCGCTGGGTGTGCTACAAATGTTGTTTATCAGGCACCACCAATTTTAGTCAGTAGATGTAGGTAGTAGGTGGAGGTAGTAGGTTTAGAGAGCTTATGTCTAGCACTGGACTTGTAAAGGCTGATGGATGGGTGGAATGGTGTAGATAAATACAGCGAGTCCGGAGAAATTGCTAATTGAAAATACCCCGAATGCAAGATTGAATACGCATGATGACAGTAAGTAAAAATCACTAAAATTATGTATTTATTCAATAAAACCCTATTAATAGATTACAAAACACGCATTTGTCGTATTATTATGAACAATATTTTTGATAAAATAAAACTACAAAATACCGCAAGCCGCTATGATATCTTGAACGTCAGTCAGTCTCAATCAGCGCGAATTACGTCACGCTTCTTTAAACAAACGAATATGACCATAATGAAATCTTGCCTGTTATTTTCCTGAGGCGTGACGTCACTAGCGACGCCATGACACTTTGAAGTGTTTTGGTGCGAATTTTAAATTCAGAAACTGAAGTTTATCTATTTCATACTAGGTTTAGTATAATATATTTAAATATTTTTTTACGGAAATATGATATACGTTGTAATTATAATATATTCCCCAACAATATAGAACAGTATTTCAAAATCTGTCATCATGCCCATTACTAAGTAATGAACTAACATTTATTTATTTCAAGTAACAAGCACACATAAACACAGAAAATTTAAATGGCAGTAACTGGAAGGCGCAAGGGAGCAGGGTTCTTTGGAAAGTCGTTTTATAGTGGAGGTGAGGTGTAGAATCCATCCCCAAAATATCCCTAACTCGATCTTAGATACGCATAATTGATATCGGTTCGAATCGTGATACCTTGTGTGTGGTAACGCTTAGTGCTTACCACGAAAAAAAATTTATTAAAAGTGTCTACAGACTAACTATTCAGAATTCCGAAATTTTATGATAGAAGTAAATTTTATATTTTAGAAATGACCTTATTCCAGAAAAGAAAATAACTACCAACTGGCTATGAAATTTATTCTCAAGGCATTATGTTTCTGCAAAATTATGAACACTCACTGCTCATGATGTTGAATAAAAAGATAAAAACGTCCTTGAGAAAAAAGAAAAATGGCACCCAATTATGATTATAAATGCCTACAATTAACATTTAAAAAGATAAATGTAAATACCAAGTAAGGTACACGATTCGGTAAATGATGTGGTTACAATTTGATAGAAATTAATATAAATTAGTTCAGCAAGGCCTGGAGTAAACTCAAGTTTGCCTAAAGGATTAATGATTTCCTGGAGTGTAGGGACCTACTACTTAAATACCTATATACCTAAACTTCTTCATAAGAATACACGGAAACTAAGGAACCTATTTTTCAATCATATAAAACATACATGTACGTAGATGTACTATTCTTCATTTTTTTGCTAATAATATTAAATAATATTAAAGTATGACCTGCGTCATGTTTTCGTCATGGATCGTCGTATATCGATATATTCTGTAACAGTCTTTTTACGAGCAAACCGAAAACTTAGAACAGAAAATATGCAACAACAATTTAATGCCGTCGTAGAAGCGTTCAATTAAGAAAGAAGCTGTCAACCCAACCGGTTGCTAACTAACAAGATGCCAGCAAATAATGGAAGCAATATAGTAGCAGAATAGTTACTATGTAATATGCGCGTGAAGATAGTAATAACGATATTCACAAGACTTGACTTCACATCCAAAGTTATAAACGCTCAAGGAGTTCTGAACAACAAGCGATTCTTCCTCTCACAGATACTGCAACAGGGAAACCTACGTCACTAACAGTTTACATGCATGAAAATAAACTGTATAGGTAAACATGAGATAAAACAAGTTATTTATTTTGAAAGGAACGTACTTGACTTATAAATTGCAAAGTTGTTTTTATATCCAGGTAAATATAAATGTTTTTTTATTGGAACGGTTCCCTTCGTCTGTTTAATTTACCTAGTTTCCTACTTAGAACTTTTAAAACATCTCCTAAATTCAGAATTTGAATTAAATGCAGTACACAAATTAATTGAGATGTCGGAAATAGGCTACCCTACGCTCAGGTTTCCTCTCGTAATGTAGGACCCCACAGGGCGTAGTCCACTACGTTGGCCAATTGCGTATTGGTAAATTCACATACATTTAAGAGTCACTATGCTTTACCGTGTTGGGTTCCAATTTCATCCAAGCTCAGGTAAAATAGTCGAAAAATAAATATAAAATATTGGTATTTAAAGGTATGTCAAAATGTCAGGCTACTCATTGAAGCTTGCCTTATCTCTGATTCTGGCACGCTTGAAGTAATAATAGATTCCCAAATTATTCAACCTTGCTGGAGTTATAAATTAAATATTTATTAATATTATTCTCATAATAACGCCTCGATATAAACTCAATCCTCATTTCTCCAGGCCCCATTTAGGAAAATTTCATTCGCTAAATTCACACCGTTTATTTCCAAGGCAGGATTAAGTTTAAGACGATTGTTGTTTTTTCTTTACTTTAGAAAAACCAATATATTAATTTGATGATAACATTACACAATCCATTCATTATTAATGTCATCAGACTAATCCAGACCCTGTATCCAAGTTGGAAGAGACTCTCTGTGCAAAGCAAGAGGTGCCGGGTTCATAATATTGAGTTGGGGCACATTCATTTTTAAAATAGATGACCTCTTCTTTAGTATCAAATGTACCTACCTAAGTATGTAAGGATGTACAGGACATGTAAGAATGTACGGAACATGTATTCTGATGTATATGTGTACAAAGCGTTGGGAGAAAAAACAGATCTTCCACTTCTAAAACTGAATCAAATTCTTTAACATTTTTTCGAGCTTTAATACAATGACTACAATATGCATAAAAATCTGCAGAACTATAAACTAATGGTTTCACATGAGGGTGCCGTGTTGTTGAATTATTTTTTTGTTATCCTTAATGAATATTTATTACCTCTTTTGTAGTACAACATATACGATTCAGGATCTTAAATAAAACAATTAATCTCATAGGCACACTTTAAGTATTTGTGACTAAGCTGTTTGCTGTTTGCTTAATTGGTAGATGTATATAAAGGATCCGAGATTGTAATAACCCCACCAAAGTTTTTAAATAATTTCATTACTATCGTGTTACTAATCAAAATACTGCTGGTAGAAGTCTCATCTCCCACCGTATTTCATTTTGATTCTGACTTCACTTTACCTTTGCGACTTTTCTCAACGTAAACTTTAATGTGTCGAGTATCACAATACTTTGAGCATCTTTCTCAAAAAAAGCGGCCAAGTGCGAGTCGGACTCGCCCATGAGGGGTTCCGTAGCAGCAAGTAACATAATATAAAAGTTCTTGTAGTTCGTTGTAACTTTGATCAATGTTTTTTGCGGTTTACGATTTATGACGTATTAAAAAAAACTACTTACTAGATCTCATTCAAACCAATTTTCGTTGGAAGTTTGCTTGGTAATGTACATCATATAATTTTTTTAGTTTTATCATTCCCTTATTTTAGAAGTTACAGGGGGGGGGACACACATTTTACCACTTTGGAAGTGTCTTTCGCGCAAACTATTCAGTTTAGAAAAAAATGATATTAGAAACCTCAATATCATTTTTGAAGACCTATCCACAGATACCCCACACGTATGGGTTTGATGAAAAAAACATTTTTGAGTTTCAGTTCTAAGTATGGGGAACCCCCAAAGTTTATTGCTTTTTTTCTATTTTTGTGTGAAAATCTTAATGCGGTTCACAGAATACATCTACTTACCAAGTTTCAATGGTATAGCTCTTATAGTTTCAGAAAAAAGTGGCTGTGACATACGGACGGACAGACAGACAGACAGACAGACAGACAGACAGACAGACAGACATGACGAATCCATAAGGGTTCCGTTTTTTGCCATTCGGCTACGGAACCCTAAAAAGGGGTACAAAGATTCTTTAATACATATATTTTTAGTCTCTTGTAACTTGCACCGCTATATCCAAGGGATGCCATCGAGTGGTAAGTTTCGCAGTTCGCGTGAGCCAAACTTTTACCCTGGTTTCTTTAACACTTCTGTATCTATTTACATTTTATTGCGCCCGCCTGCCGGAGTTAGTGAATAGCTTTATTTGCCTCACAAGGACGCCCTCTCGCAAATGACTGTAGCTACGATAGAGTGTCAATCCGCATGCGACCTAATTCGGAAAGATTTGGGAACGCGAAATGATTAAAACAAAGGGCTTGACTTTATTTATTGTAGCCGAAAAACGAGCTGACGGTCGACTTGATGGTAAGTGGCTATCGTCGCCTAAGTACAAAAAAAAACTGTAACACCACGAATTTGGCGGCTAACTCAAACATGAATGTGGTAGCTATCCAGGCGGCCCCACGAAGAGATAGTAATAGTTATCTATACTAATCTATAAAGAGGAAAGATTTGATTGTTTGTTTGCATTGAATAGGCTCCAAAACTACTGAACCGATTTCAAAAATTCTTTCACTTTTGGGAAGCTACACTATCCCCGAGTAACATAGGCTTATTATACTTTAAAAAAATTAGGAATCCTTAATAAAACTCCAATAATGTAACCCAAGGAGTAAAAAAATAAGAAAACCGAAGCAAAGCGAGGGCGATTACTCGTAATTTATAATGGTATTAAGAAGCTTTTAAAATCAATACCTATGTTATCAATATAATTCCTCCAAGCGGCCCTTTGACTAGCGTGCCGGATTTAGTCGCCTCTTACGACACTTATCTAGTGTAGGATTGTGGTTATTATTCTAAGCCGAACATTGTTACATTCATGATCCTTGTATCGATCTTTCCCATTTAGACTTGATCTAGACCAGCTGATCTTTCGCATAGAGTAAGTGTGGTGAATTTATTATAGTTACATGATAGGAAACAATGTAAAAATATAATATTTTTGTGGAACATTATGCTGAAATCACTTTTGAGCGTTTTATACTATAACAGTTAAAACAATTTCAATAAAATTACTCAGATTAATTTTCAATATCAATTATGGAAATTATATAAAATAATTACGTTCGCACATTTCGATTAAACATTAAGCTACCAAAACTGTTAGTTATTACAATATCGGGATTAACGTGCATCAAAGCATAATGTTATGTATTTGCAAACAATATGAGATATGATAGTTTGCGGTAGATCCTTTGTGGCCTTTTAATGGATACAGAAAATGTTTTGAATTATGATTAGAGATGACATATTATTTTATGTTATTACGATAGAAAACATTGTTTTAATTGCAAGTAGCTGATATTGAGTATAAGTATTTACGACTAGTAAATTCGTTAAACCTTTCGGTAAGCCCACGCTCGAATAAATGTATAGACGGTATTCTTTAAATTTTAAACATACAATATGTATGAGGAGATCTAGCAGATGGCGCTGTATTAGAGTTATTAACAAATTCTATATTTAAAAACCTCGTGTTTCAGTTTACTTTTCTTTTATATTCCGCTATTTTCAAGTGTTGGGCTCAGCCCAATGAAACGACGATATCCAACAGCTATTTTATTATGCTTCTCCACAAGATAATTTTAACACTAAAATTAGGTTCTAATATTACTAACTTCCAGAGAGACATGACTTTTGCAACCGACCGTTCAGGCCAAATGTCGAAAGACGAATGAATCGCGTTCAGTGCTCTTTGCTATAATGTAATCAATACTGACTGACGTTGAATCAATACATCAATACGCCTGACAGAGACTGATGACAGTAGGCTGCATAAGTCAATTACCATACTGATATTCACGATAGTTATACAAAGAGAATGCATTACACAATAATTATATAATAGCACGCTAACACAAGGTAACGTTTAACTAAAAAGCCAGTATTTGAAGTATCTATCACTTTTATAAATAACGCATTAACAATCAAATAAAAGCACTCGATATGTGCTGAGACGGTATAAAAGTTAAAACCAGTGCTAGCGAGTAATAAATTGTGTGTATTTTGACAAAATCTAATATCTTTCGCGTAATGTAGGATTTATGTACCGAAAGTGCTTGTCACGCTCGCAATCACCGCATGTCAATTCTAATGGTTTTTACGATAAAATATGGAAGTGGGGAAAGTATCGTCATAAAGGGATACCTAGGTTATCAGACTTTCAATCCATTTAGTTCATGGCCATCTATTAATCGCCTGCTACAAGGCACATATCTCCTAATAATTGAAAATAAGTGTAAAGCATAAAATATGCCGCTTTAGTGGGAATTACTGGAGGAGTTAGCAGCCAACTAAAGTGTTGGTTGCTCCCTATGACTTCTATCTATTGATAACAACCACATCTTACAGCTTAACGTGCCCTACGAAGCACAAGACACCTATTAGGTCGTGCCAGTTAGTTAACTCTATCGATTACTCAGAATCGATACAAGCCATCGGACGATCGGGCTATCAACACTTCTTGTAACCATAGAGACATAATATTACTAAAATAATATACACAAAGTAAACAATAATACCTGGATTTTTCACTTTTTAGCTAGGATTCATTGACTTTTTTATAATCCTAATGGATTATAAGACTAGATGGATATAAGATAGATAATGTTGTAACTTCATTAAAGGAGTTAATAAATTAGCTAGAATGGTTGTTTAAACAAATTTTAATCGTTATATATCCTAAACTGTATTTTAAAATGAAAAATGATGAAACGAACCTAAACATCATTTTTGAATACCTATTGAACGATACCCGACTTGGCGTAGTTCGTCAATATTTTTTTTTCATTTAGACAACATGGCATCTGGTTGTCCCTGTGGTGAATTTTAATTATTTTCATGTCTTTAGTGACATTTGCAAGGTTAAGACGAATCGGTTGACGTAAGAATCATCAAAATCGGTCAACTCGTTTGATCTCTACAACTCCACATAGGAACACACACACATACATACATCGACTGATAAACACATTACCCTCCTTTGCGTCGCGCAGTCGGGTAAAAAGCGGCCAAGTGCGAGTCGGACTCGCTCATGAAGGGTTCCGTAGCAGCAAGTAACATAATATAAAAGTTCTTGTAGTTCGTTGTAACTTTGATCAATGTTTTTTGCGGTTTACAGACAGACAGACAGACAGACAGACAGACAGACAGACAGACAGACAGACAGACAGACAGACAGACAGACAGACAGACAGACAGACAGACAGACAGACAGACAGACAGACAGACAGACAGACAGACAGACAGACAGACAGACAGACAGACAGACAGACAGACAGACAGACAGACAGACAGACAGACAGACAGACAGACAGACAGACAGACAGACAGACAGACAGACAGACAGACAGACAGACAGACAGACAGACAGACAGACAGACAGACAGACAGACAGACAGACAGACAGACAGACAGACAGACAGACAGACAGACAGACAGACAGACAGACAGACAGACAGACAGACAGACAGACAGACAGACAGACAGACAGACAGACAGACAGACAGACAGACAGACAGACAGACAGACAGACAGACAGACAGACAGACAGACAGACAGACAGACAGACAGACAGACAGACAGACAGACAGACAGACAGACAGACAGACAGACAGACAGACAGACAGACAGACAGACAGACAGACAGACAGACAGACAGACAGACAGACAGACAGACAGACAGACAGACAGACAGACAGACAGACAGACAGACAGACAGACAGACAGACAGACAGACAGACAGACAGACAGACAGACAGACAGACAGACAGACAGACAGACAGACAGACAGACAGACAGACAGACAGACAGACAGACAGACAGACAGACAGACAGACAGACAGACAGACAGACAGACAGACAGACAGACAGACAGACAGACAGACAGACAGACAGACAGACAGACAGACAGACAGACAGACAGACAGACAGACAGACAGACAGACAGACAGACAGACAGACAGACAGACAGACAGACAGACAGACAGACAGACAGACAGACAGACAGACAGACAGACAGACAGACAGACAGACAGACAGACAGACAGACAGACAGACAGACAGACAGACAGACAGACAGACAGACAGACAGACAGACAGACAGACAGACAGACAGACAGACAGACAGACAGACAGACAGACAGACAGACAGACAGACAGACAGACAGACAGACAGACAGACAGACAGACAGACAGACAGACAGACAGACAGACAGACAGACAGACAGACAGACAGACAGACAGACAGACAGACAGACAGACAGACAGACAGACAGACAGACAGACAGACAGACAGACAGACAGACAGACAGACAGACAGACAGACAGACAGACAGACAGACAGACAGACAGACAGACAGACAGACAGACAGACAGACAGACAGACAGACAGACAGACAGACAGACAGACAGACAGACAGACAGACAGACAGACAGACAGACAGACAGACAGACAGACAGACAGACAGACAGACAGACAGACAGACAGACAGACAGACAGACAGACAGACAGACAGACAGACAGACAGACAGACAGACAGACAGACAGACAGACAGACAGACAGACAGACAGACAGACAGACAGACAGACAGACAGACAGACAGACAGACAGACAGACAGACAGACAGACAGACAGACAGACAGACAGACAGACAGACAGACAGACAGACAGACAGACAGACAGACAGACAGACAGACAGACAGACAGACAGACAGACAGACAGACAGACAGACAGACAGACAGACAGACAGACAGACAGACAGACAGACAGACAGACAGACAGACAGACAGACAGACAGACAGACAGACAGACAGACAGACAGACAGACAGACAGACAGACAGACAGACAGACAGACAGACAGACAGACAGACAGACAGACAGACAGACAGACAGACAGACAGACAGACAGACAGACAGACAGACAGACAGACAGACAGACAGACAGACAGACAGACAGACAGACAGACAGACAGACAGACAGACAGACAGACAGACAGACAGACAGACAGACAGACAGACAGACAGACAGACAGACAGACAGACAGACAGACAGACAGACAGACAGACAGACAGACAGACAGACAGACAGACAGACAGACAGACAGACAGACAGACAGACAGACAGACAGACAGACAGACAGACAGACAGACAGACAGACAGACAGACAGACAGACAGACAGACAGACAGACAGACAGACAGACAGACAGACAGACAGACAGACAGACAGACAGACAGACAGACAGACAGACAGACAGACAGACAGACAGACAGACAGACAGACAGACAGACAGACAGACAGACAGACAGACAGACAGACAGACAGACAGACAGACAGACAGACAGACAGACAGACAGACAGACAGACAGACAGACAGACAGACAGACAGACAGACAGACAGACAGACAGACAGACAGACAGACAGACAGACAGACAGACAGACAGACAGACAGACAGACAGACAGACAGACAGACAGACAGACAGACAGACAGACAGACAGACAGACAGACAGACAGACAGACAGACAGACAGACAGACAGACAGACAGACAGACAGACAGACAGACAGACAGACAGACAGACAGACAGACAGACAGACAGACAGACAGACAGACAGACAGACAGACAGACAGACAGACAGACAGACAGACAGACAGACAGACAGACAGACAGACAGACAGACAGACAGACAGACAGACAGACAGACAGACAGACAGACAGACAGACAGACAGACAGACAGACAGACAGACAGACAGACAGACAGACAGACAGACAGACAGACAGACAGACAGACAGACAGACAGACAGACAGACAGACAGACAGACAGACAGACAGACAGACAGACAGACAGACAGACAGACAGACAGACAGACAGACAGACAGACAGACAGACAGACAGACAGACAGACAGACAGACAGACAGACAGACAGACAGACAGACAGACAGACAGACAGACAGACAGACAGACAGACAGACAGACAGACAGACAGACAGACAGACAGACAGACAGACAGACAGACAGACAGACAGACAGACAGACAGACAGACAGACAGACAGACAGACAGACAGACAGACAGACAGACAGACAGACAGACAGACAGACAGACAGACAGACAGACAGACAGACAGACAGACAGACAGACAGACAGACAGACAGACAGACAGACAGACAGACAGACAGACAGACAGACAGACAGACAGACAGACAGACAGACAGACAGACAGACAGACAGACAGACAGACAGACAGACAGACAGACAGACAGACAGACAGACAGACAGACAGACAGACAGACAGACAGACAGACAGACAGACAGACAGACAGACAGACAGACAGACAGACAGACAGACAGACAGACAGACAGACAGACAGACAGACAGACAGACAGACAGACAGACAGACAGACAGACAGACAGACAGACAGACAGACAGACAGACAGACAGACAGACAGACAGACAGACAGACAGACAGACAGACAGACAGACAGACAGACAGACAGACAGACAGACAGACAGACAGACAGACAGACAGACAGACAGACAGACAGACAGACAGACAGACAGACAGACAGACAGACAGACAGACAGACAGACAGACAGACAGACAGACAGACAGACAGACAGACAGACAGACAGACAGACAGACAGACAGACAGACAGACAGACAGACAGACAGACAGACAGACAGACAGACAGACAGACAGACAGACAGACAGACAGACAGACAGACAGACAGACAGACAGACAGACAGACAGACAGACAGACAGACAGACAGACAGACAGACAGACAGACAGACAGACAGACAGACAGACAGACAGACAGACAGACAGACAGACAGACAGACAGACAGACAGACAGACAGACAGACAGACAGACAGACAGACAGACAGACAGACAGACAGACAGACAGACAGACAGACAGACAGACAGACAGACAGACAGACAGACAGACAGACAGACAGACAGACAGACAGACAGACAGACAGACAGACAGACAGACAGACAGACAGACAGACAGACAGACAGACAGACAGACAGACAGACAGACAGACAGACAGACAGACAGACAGACAGACAGACAGACAGACAGACAGACAGACAGACAGACAGACAGACAGACAGACAGACAGACAGACAGACAGACAGACAGACAGACAGACAGACAGACAGACAGACAGACAGACAGACAGACAGACAGACAGACAGACAGACAGACAGACAGACAGACAGACAGACAGACAGACAGACAGACAGACAGACAGACAGACAGACAGACAGACAGACAGACAGACAGACAGACAGACAGACAGACAGACAGACAGACAGACAGACAGACAGACAGACAGACAGACAGACAGACAGACAGACAGACAGACAGACAGACAGACAGACAGACAGACAGACAGACAGACAGACAGACAGACAGACAGACAGACAGACAGACAGACAGACAGACAGACAGACAGACAGACAGACAGACAGACAGACAGACAGACAGACAGACAGACAGACAGACAGACAGACAGACAGACAGACAGACAGACAGACAGACAGACAGACAGACAGACAGACAGACAGACAGACAGACAGACAGACAGACAGACAGACAGACAGACAGACAGACAGACAGACAGACAGACAGACAGACAGACAGACAGACAGACAGACAGACAGACAGACAGACAGACAGACAGACAGACAGACAGACAGACAGACAGACAGACAGACAGACAGACAGACAGACAGACAGACAGACAGACAGACAGACAGACAGACAGACAGACAGACAGACAGACAGACAGACAGACAGACAGACAGACAGACAGACAGACAGACAGACAGACAGACAGACAGACAGACAGACAGACAGACAGACAGACAGACAGACAGACAGACAGACAGACAGACAGACAGACAGACAGACAGACAGACAGACAGACAGACAGACAGACAGACAGACAGACAGACAGACAGACAGACAGACAGACAGACAGACAGACAGACAGACAGACAGACAGACAGACAGACAGACAGACAGACAGACAGACAGACAGACAGACAGACAGACAGACAGACAGACAGACAGACAGACAGACAGACAGACAGACAGACAGACAGACAGACAGACAGACAGACAGACAGACAGACAGACAGACAGACAGACAGACAGACAGACAGACAGACAGACAGACAGACAGACAGACAGACAGACAGACAGACAGACAGACAGACAGACAGACAGACAGACAGACAGACAGACAGACAGACAGACAGACAGACAGACAGACAGACAGACAGACAGACAGACAGACAGACAGACAGACAGACAGACAGACAGACAGACAGACAGACAGACAGACAGACAGACATGACGAATCTATAAGGGTTCCGTTTTTTGCCATTCGGCTACGGAACCCTAAAAAGGAATAATCGTAAAGACGTAACTGGAACATTTCAGCGCATGGTTAAAGTTTAAAAGCTTAAGATTTATACCTAGTACTCGTAAGTACAGTGGAAATAGTTTAAAGTTGGTAGAAGTTTCCGAGACGGCGAGTTGCCTTGTAGTGGAACCTGCAATGCAATGTTTACGTGTTTCATACTCAACTTTATGTTACAACTTTATGTTTACTTCAAAGTAACAACGCTCTTTCTTAAAGAAAGTGATTGAGATATTTTATGTATACCTATTTAAGGTTATGAAACGAAATTCTTAAGATATTAAAAAGATGAAAGCTACAAATTTTATTTTCTTGTTATTGACAATTTGAAGGAATTATTGGTACTGAAATATGGTAACACACGAACAACTTTTATTACGTTATCGTATTGTAGAGACGCTTATATTTTTTTAGATATGCGAAATTTAAACGGTAAAAATAAGAGTTTAAGGTCAGTGTTGGAAAAAATTTTTGGAATAACAAAATGAGCTAATTTTATAACACGCGTAATTTTATACACTACCGTTTTGCGTATGTACAAGAAAATTGTTTCGTGGGATCATAAACCGCAGACCATACTGACTACACGAACCATAAAGGCAGATCATCATTTATACTGGCGAGTGCCTGAATAATTTACTAGGCTAAGAAAAGGCTCAACAATCGATAATGTGGACGTCGTAAGTAGTACAACCCGGTTTAACGTGAAGTTCCTAAGTAATGCATTAATAGGTATTCTAAATGCCAAAGTTTGTGAAGATATTTGGATGTTTGGGATAACATCAGCCATTTCACTGGTTAAGATGAAACTTGTCACACAGACAGGCATGTCCAGATTTAAAAAGTGTAGATATTATCAATCCGGTTATCGTTCCAATGGGATAATTAGGACATTTCTTAGTTTGTGACAATACACTGCGTGCAAAGCCGTGGGTGGAAGTCTAGTATTAAAAATAATCTCATGAAATCAATACAGGTCAATTATGGTCTTGCCTGGGAATAGACGTGCATTGAGGTGTTAACAAAGTTCAGGAAAGGTGTTCAAGGAATTCAGGGTCATCGCATTTTTAAATTATACACATGACTTACTACCAATATTTATTTTGTTATAATGTTGTATACCCGAAATGACGTAGATCATAGACCATTCACCCTTTTTCCTTAATTAATACAAGGTAATTATTTATTATTTTACATTACAAACAAGTCAGCAATATTACTTGAATGATAGAAGATTTGATTGATCGATGTCTGTTTAGTTTTAAACGTAGTCTATTCATGAAATGCCTGTATTATTATTATATATTCTTACTACAACTAATACATTATTACTGATATCAATTAGCCTTGAGATAGATACTAAAACACACGGTCCATATTTGCTAACGGAATATGGAATAAGACGTAGGTTCAGGGATAATATTCTGTCAGTTAGGATATCAATTTGTATCCACATCATATAGACGTATGGATGAATTTGTAATGTATTCTTATCGATATAAACATATTAATCAAATCAAATCAAATCAAATGTTTTTATTCAAAATTGGTTTGGTTTACAAACACTTTTTGAAAGTCATGCAAGTTATGCCAATGCTTCAGACAAAGCCCTACTGTGAGAGGGCCCGGGAGAAGAAGCAGCAAGAAACTTCCGGGTTTGTTTTTTTCCTGCTCACAGTTACAGATAGCACTTATCATCTACTAAAATCTATATCCATAAAACTCATGTCCAAGCAGTCTTGTCTTTAAAATAATCATCTAATTTGTAATATCCTTTCGTCATAAGAATGCTTTTAATATGAGTTTTAAATTTAAGGTAAGGCATTTCTGTAAGTTTCGATGGAATTTTATTATAAATCTTTACACATGTACCCATGAACGAGCCACTAGTTTTACATAGTCTAAAATTTGGTACAATCAGTTTAGCCTTGTTCCTCGTATTAATATTGTGGATGTCACTCTTCTTAAGAAAACTATCGTAATATTTCTTAACATACAAGACATTATCCAATATATATTGTGACACCACAGTTAAAATATTAATTTCCTTAAAGAGATCCTTAAGCGAGTCCCTAGGCCTGAGGTTGTAAATGGCACGGACTGCTCTTTTCTGTAAAATAAATATAGACTCAATATCTGCAGCTGAGCCCCACAACAACAGACCATAGGACATAACACTATGAAAGTAGCTAAAATAAACTAACCGTGCTGTTTCTACGTCAGTTAAGAGCCTTACTTTCTTAACCGCGTAAGCAGCTGAACTCAGTCTCCCAGACAAGGCTTCAATATGAGGACTCCATTGTAATCGTGAATCTATGGTAAGGCCAAGGAATTTTGTTGAATTTACAAGGTCAAGTACTTCCTTATTTATAACTATTTGAGTGGGTACCTGTTTTACATTTGGTAAAGTGAATTTCATACATTTCGTTTTACTAGCATTTAACATTAGGTTGTTACATGTAAACCATTGCAATACTTGGGAAACAGTATTATTTACATCGTCAAAACATTTTTTTTTTCTATCAACTTTAAAAAGTAATGAGGTATCATCTGCAAACAATACAGTTTCACACAAGTCCCTTGTGAAATAAGGAAGATCATTGATGTATATTAAAAATAACAGGGGTCCTAATATTGATCCTTGGGGCACTCCCATAGTAATGTGTGCTCCTGGGGACTCCTTGCCATTAATAACTACTTTTTGGATACGGTCGGATAGGTAAGATTTTATAAGGCCAACTGATTGTGTTGAGACACCATAATGCCTAAGTTTATTTATCAGTATATTGTGATCAACGCAATCGAACGCCTTCGAGAGATCACAAAAAATACCAATGGCATCCTGCTTACACTCCCACGCATCAAAAATTTGCTTAAGGAGTGCTATACCTGCATCAGTGGTATTTTTTCCTCTCGAAAAACCGAACTGATTAACATGAAACAACTTGTTTAAGTAGAAATGAGACAGCAGCTGGTTATAAATAACTTTTTCAAAGATTTTACTAAGGACTGGTAACATTGAGATGGGTCTGAAATTAGTGGGGTCGCTTTTATCTCCAGATTTAAATAGAGGGATTAATTTACTATGTTTCATTAGATTGGGGAAGCTACCTTCGTCAATACATTTATTGAAAATGTGACTTAGATGTGGCGCTATGGAATTAATTATTGGTTTTATTATCATAGTAGAGAGACCCCAGAGATCACCTGACTTCTTGATCTTTATAGACTTAAAAGTCTTTATAATTGTATTGGAATTAATGTATTTGAAGCTAAATGAAGTCAGGCATTTTTCAACACATGATTCCATTAAAGTCATAGCAAGCTGAGGGCTCGCATTTAAGTTTTTTGTTATTTCATGCGGTATTTTCGAGAAGAAATCCTCAAATGCGCAAGCAACTGCGCTATCGGTAGTAACATTTTTATCATTGACCTTTAAAGTATACTCATGATTCTTAAATTTTTCTTTACCTGTTTCTTTATTAATAATGTTCCAGGTAGTTTTGATTTTGTTATTAGAATTTTTAATCTTATTAGCAATATAAATAGATTTAGCTTTCGCACAGACTTGTTTAAAAGTTTTTGAATAAATTTTAACACGATTTAGAAAATTTATTATTATTGATTATTTAAATCTATCTGTCTATCTCTCTATCTAACAGCCTTTTAAAGTCCACTACTAGACATAGGCCACCCCTAGTTGGCTCCACTCCAACCGATCCTAGGCCCTCTGAATCCAGCGGCTTCCCGCTGTCTTCTTTAGGTTATCAGTCCAGCTGGTCAGGGGGCGATCAGTGCTCCTTTTACCGAGACGTAAAATATATTTAAAACTATAATAATGAAACGCTATAAAGATACCAGTTAACGTCAAAGTAATATTTAGTTATTATTATTATGAAATATCTTCGATATCTTACATGTCATAAAATGATGCTTTCTTACTGTTTAAACATTATTATAAACCATGGTATTCCATATATTTTCCAGTATATTTTCCAATATATTCATCTGATAATTCGACCATTTTAATAAAAGTTATGTCATATTATTTCTTAAAAGTAACAGATAATGTAAACTAAACAAAGTGTAAAAGTATAAAGTGTACTCTAAAACATAGGAAATTAGCTCGGCTCGGTGGAAGCGTTCATAGAGCTTCGGATAATTAAAACCATTTGGCATTGCCTTGTGCACGGCAAATAGGTAATTTGTACATTAAACAATGGACTAGAAAAGGTTCATTGAGAAGAAAACTTTTTGCTTTAAGAAGCACATTAAGTACTTAGTTTTATTGCTATTTATAGTAACTTAAAGTACGCAAATTCACAAAATTTTTTCTAAGTCGTTTGACGAAATCGAATATAGTAAATTACCTCATAATTTTCAGTATAGCTACTAGTTTAAAGATACACAATAATTGTACTTCGATATCTTAAATTGCTTATAACATAAAACAAAATTGCTTTGAATAGCATTCGAACTGCGAAACTCTTTTCCATAACCCTAAAGGTTACATCACAGAGTCAATACAAAAACGCAATGAAATACAAATAAACAGGTGTGGCGGACCTTCGATACACGTAGATCACAATAAAAAGGCAATGCCATTCTGACATTGGCAAATATCAAGTCGTTTCAGAATACGTAAACATCGACAGAAATTCGGAGAAGAAATGCCGAAAAGAGTTTCGGAATGAAATTACTTCGGGATAAATTGCTCGAAATTCTCAAGGACTGGGTATACTTTATATAATGTGCATTCCCGACTCCTTGTTCTAATCGAAGTTTGTAATAAACTCTTGTTCCGATCCGGTATCCTATGAAGCGTCGTAAGTTATAAGGTTAGGGTATCTTTTATATAAAAAAACCGTATGAGATTCCTGTATTAGGATCTAAATCTCCAATTACTGAATTAAGCTGAATTAAGTGTAGTCCTTTTTTAATGATGTTAATTGGATTGCTACTGCTGAGAAATCGTGGAATAAAGTATTTCAAACTGAAACACAAGTAGCTTGGAGGAACATTTTTCCAGGCTCAGGAGATGTGGAAATAAAATCTTAAGCAAAACATGGGTTAAGTTTTTATGTAAATAGTCAACAAACGGCCAAGATAGATAAGCCATGTGATGGTAAGAAACTAACACATGTAACACCCTAGGCGATGTTGCTTGCACTAGATTGTATTAAAACTGAAATATAATTTTGACGATGGTAGAAACTGCGGCACTTTTATACACTGTGCCGAATGTAATTATAAATTTCAGTTTTAATGCAGTCAGTGTTGCCAACCCTAATCTAGATTAAAACTGTAGAACTGTTTCCAAAAAGCTATAGAAAACTGCAAAATCCTACTTAAAACACTGTTAATCTACAGTTTTTCTTATTTTGTGTTATTTAATTTTTGTAATCAATATAACAACATAATATTGTAAGAAAATTATACTTGTATTCTTAAATCAACTTTAAATCTTTACACAATTTCTACTAAAATGATTCGTTTTCAATCTGCACATCCTCTTGAATTTTAGTTTCATCTTTATTTTTATAATCGTACATATTTTTATGAAATCTATTAAAATAGTCATCGGAAGCATTGAACTCATAACAATTTTTAATTTCTGACTAAAGTGCCTTTTATGGTGGTGGTAGACCGTTTATTTCTAAGTTTGGGTTACGCAGCGAATAAAATAGATGACCTTAGTATTATAAAGAAAAAACTGTAGATTTGGAGGTCTAACCTAAAAACTGTTAACATACCGAAAAAACTATAAATCTTTAGTTAAAACTGTAGTGTTGGCAACTCTGAATGCGGTTCCCTGTTATTGGGTCAGAATATGTATTAAACAAATGAAATGTCAATTGACATCTACTCGTGCCGTATATTAAATTTCCCTGACTTTTACTTTACAGTTATGTTGTGCAAAGTATTTATGCAGTTCCTGTCGAAGTGCTGGAACTGCAATTGTTAAAAAATAAAATCATCTCTCTGTTTCAATCTAAAAGTAAATCGCAGCATATAAAATTTTCGTAAACGCCTTCCCCTTCCCCTTCCCCTTTTTTATATTTTTTCTTTTATATTCTACCCAAAAATTGCCTGAAAGAGATTCCTACCTCAGGATTATGTATGGTAAATTATATGTATTGTATCTTGTCGTAAAAATAAAAAGAAATATTTGGTATATAACTGAAACTCACAAAAATTGTTACTTGCTTACAGTGGGTTCGATTAAATTTACTGTATTAAAAATAGTTCTTTACATCTGACTTGGATGCACTTATCCTCGTGTCCAAGCAATTTATAAAAATGTCACTAACTTACTTTTACACTTGTTTTACAATTTACATTTAAGTACTTTCAAATTATATTTACCACCTAAGTTACGACTTATCATAAAACAATCTTGACAGATCACAATTTGATGTAACCAAACACATATGTACAAGCAATTTGGAGAATCAAATTATGTTTCATCAAAGTAAAATTAAATTAAATTGGTCACGTCATCAGTCGCACGATTTACTGAAATTGACATTTGATATCAATTTCAAATCGCAAATAGATACTCGTTCTAGTTGTTCAATGAAGCTTTAACTAACGAGTTAAGCCTACGTTGACAAAACGTAGTTTGCTAATAGGTTTTTCATGTAAAGCGTTTTCCAATGATATTATAATAACATACGCTTTTATAAGTTCTAAAACAAGCGTAATAGGGGAATGTACCTACTTATTATTTTATCGTATTATCACATACGATGCAATGTACGTTACATACTGGACTTATATTTTTTATTTAGCGATTTTTATATTTTTTATCTAAGTCAGCGGTGTTGAGACCGGTAACAGACGTAACATAAATAACGTTTATGTATACCCTTTTGCCATCACGGCTATATGAGTGTACCACAACAAAGTAAAGGCTTTCTTTCTTAATTTTTCTCTCTTTCTTGGCCGCTAACTCATCAATGGTGCTTTTGGTATCACTGATGCCCATGGGCAACGACAGCAACTTACCATCAGGTGGATTATCAACCCGTTTGTCGACTATTTTCATATAAAGTTATATCAGGAAGAATAAAACGCCAAAAATTAATAACTTCGGAAGTTAGGCACATTGTTCGCGTTCCTTTTTACGACTTCAAAAGGAGGAGGTTCTCAATTCGACTGTATTTTTTATTTTTGTTACCTCATAACTTTTTATTCAGTGCACCGATTTTCATAATTCAAAAGCTGGTGTTTGTCAAGTGGTCCCATTTATATTTGAGCGAGATCTGACGAGTAGTTTTTGAGTTGTCCCTAATTTTGAAGTTGGTTATTTTTTAGAAGAATTATTACTCTAACACAATTCATTAAGTAGATAAACTACAACCAACAGAGCCAGATCACGTGTTAGTGTCACGTGCTGTATATATACATTCTGATATTGGATTATTCAGGAGCCATAATTAAGTCATAATAACTGTGTTAACATGTCATAGTGATACATTTGTGTCTTTCACTATGAATTGTGTTCAATATGAGATTTTAAATTGTTCTGCTACCAATGACATACAATGTAGTAAGACAATGGATGGTATAGTTATTATTATATTAGGATAAAAATGGCAATAGTCCCAAGAGAATGGGACTAGGTGGGGCTGAAATAAGACTGTGAGCTAGTTTCATCACTTTCTGTAAAAACAGAGCTAACTGCCATACGAATACTTTTGAGGATTTCAGTATCGAGCGCTAAAAGGTCTTATTACAAGAGTAAACTAATAAAGAGTTTGCTATGAGATTTTTAAGACCTTAAAAATCTTACATAAGTCAACTTTGAACCAAGTAAGCGGAGTGTCTTTTAAATAAATTCGTCGTCTTTTAATTACAAGGGACGGAACTAAGTACTACTGTTTCTGCTATATTTGTCGTGAATTTACTTCGTGTGATTTTTTCCTTAAGGTCAAATTGGGCTGTGATACGATCATTGGGTTTTGATCAATTAGAGGTTATACTTAGATAATATAATTTTAATGGTGTAAATATTTATACCTATAGCTCCTGAGCCTACAGCAATAGAACTAAATAAATAATAAAAAAATAAACCAATGTCTTCTTATCAATAACGAGTAACCGCCCTCGCTTTGCTTCGGTGTTCTTATTTTTTTTTTATACCTTGGGTTACATTATTGGAGTTTTATTAAGGATCCCTAATTTTTTTGAAAATATAATATAGCCTATGTTACTCGGGCATAGTTTAGCTTCCTAACAGTGAAAGAATTTTTCAAATCGGTTCAGTAGTTTCGGAGCCTATTCAATGCAAACAAAAAATCAAATCTTTCCTCTTTATATATTAGTATAGATAATATAATACCTGATAAGTATCTAAAAAATTTAGCTACGATTTTTATCATTTCATTAGAATCATAAACAAAAATGTATCTAGTTATATGTATTTGATACTAAGAACACAATCGTAAAGTATCTAGATATCTACTCATACTTACCAGAAGAGCTGTAGTTTACTTCGCCTTTATTATCTAGATCACCGACCCAAAAACAAGAATAGAATCCGTGTTTCTATATATAGTCACAAGTACTAAGTAAAATTGAATGCGACCAACGCAACAATAATTCTTAATGTAAAATGAAGATTTGATGGTCTTACGTCGCATAAAAAACGTAAGGAAAATATACGCCGATACGCATTTGGTGATAAATCCATTACATACTGGATAAAATATTGATATTGAGATATAATGTCAAACTATATAGAAAACCTACCTTACATAGCGATTTACGGCGTTCGAAAAACTTAGACAGAAAAATAGAATACGGCGTTCGCCCGATCGGAAGTCATAAAAAATATTTGGCTCCCAACGTTTATCTTCGTTCTTTCTTTCTATTTAATAAATTTATTCCAATGCCTCCCCTATAACTTCTAGAATCATGCATCATTACTGCGATCCCTGAGGCATTTCCACATAAAATGCGGTCAACTCAGAATGTAAATTCTCCAAACTTTCCTTACAAAAGAGCAATCAGGTTTACAAATAGTTTACGGGATCGTGATTCTTAAAATAAATTACTTGGTCGAAAAGTCAGGCACGAGCCGATGTTATATTTGTCGCTAAATTGTTCTTATCATTTCCTTATCAAGATGTCGTACTTCTAATGACCAAAACATAACTTTTAATGACTAAAACATGCTTACTTCATGACATATAGCTTACAGTTTTTAGACAGCTTCTAAAGAATTCATTTTAATATAAATTAAAATCTTTACATTTAGTCTTAAAATTATAAATTATACTTATATCACAGAAGAAATAATAGTACTTATAATCTTATATTCAAAATAAACATTTTCTTTAAGCGTTATATTTGACACCTTACTTTTTAAATTACTTCTGTAGCTTTCGTTTGAACTGAAAGCTGCATAAGAGGAAAGTAACAGGCACAGCAGCGTGAGTGTTTTAAATTATTTTATGAGCAAAGTGTACAAGGAAAGTGGCAATGAAACACTCTTTCGTGTAGCAATTTTGTTGGATATAGGGGTAGATAGCAAACAAACCTCACCTCGATATGTATCTACAGATTTCCTTCTAGAAATAAACGTACGTAACGTGTTTTTGTTGCGGTGTTGAAGACGCAATAATTCGCTTGCAATTAAGCCACAATTACTTGGTTATGCCTTTGGTGTTTTTATATATAACTAGCTGCCCGGACAGACTTCATTCTGTCAAAAGTTTATTAATTTTTTTTATTATTAAAACCTTCCATATGCCTTATGGAACATACAAAAAAATTAGCCGAATTGGTCGAGCCATTCTCGAGTTTTGCGCTTAGCAACATTCATTTTTATTTATATAGAGTATAGACTATGTAGTAAATTACATAGTTTTTCTGCAATTGATCTGTCATTTAATACAATAAAACGATAATGCTACAACGCCATCCAGCTAAACATGCCGTAAAAAATAACCTAAAGAATATTTATCACCGGCGTCTTACTTTCCAGTGAGGTAATTGAATCACTAAGAATCGCAATTACATTTGTTCCTCCATCCTCGCACTAGTATTAGATGTCTTCACAAAGAGTCCTCTACAGGAATTTAGATGACAACCGTTTTAGGATAAGCTCCGCAAAATCACATTCCTACAAGATCGAATTAAGTAAAGTATGTCTGTATTGCTAAAGAGTAGTTCGGATATTGAAAATGTTTCATGCATTTAGAATTTTTCATTTCAAATTATTATTTTTATACTATTTCAGTAGAATAAATTGTCTCCAAAAATTTAAGTTTACAATGCATCGTCTGAACAAAGTAGCAAATTTTATTTTACTATTGGTTGTATCATAATGTATAGAGAGAAACAGAAATATTGTCGAGTGATATTAAATAAAAAAATTAAATTGTACTTAAATATAAATAAATACTAGCTGCCCGGACAGACTTCATTCTGTTCAAAGTAAAATAATATTGCGACTATAAATTGAGATGTAAGCTATCCTATCTTTCAAGTTGGATCAAAGTGCACACGGTGTGCAAATTTGATTAAAATCAGTTAAGTAGTTTAGAAGTCCATCGCGGACAAACAACGTGACACGTAATTTATATATATTAAGACTAGCTGCCCAGACAGACTTCATTCTGTCAATTTTTTTTTTATTAAAACCTTCCGTGTGCCTTAAGGGAGATGTAAGCTATCCTGTCTTTCAAGTTGGATCAAACTGCGCACGGTGTGCAAAGATTAAAATCGTTTGAATAGTTTAGGAGCCGCGGACAAACAACGTGACGCGTAATTTCTATATATTAAGAAGATATTATGATGATTCAAGTGCAAATGTATATTCTCTGGCTACTGGAACACCTTCGAGATGGCCTGCAAAATCTACAAAATTTTTGTTCTACAAACGTAAATATATTAAAAATCAATAATTATTTATTTACCATAATTTCAACCCACTTAAAAAAATTCACACTAAAATATCATATATTATCTTTTAAAAAATTCAAAAACAAATGACTGATACACTTATACACATTTTTTTAGATATTTACTTATTATTTCAATAAAAAAAAACGACTAAAACATTGCAATAAACAAAATACGCATTTCATAATTTATTCATTGAATTGTTCACCAGCCAACGACACGCGAAGCGCTCGATGCATTTGGCAAATGTAGGCTGTTATTATTGCACATTTTTCATATCGTGCCACGGTACACGCTACTGCGCCCCATCTGTCATGATCATGCTACGGCAAACTGAATTTCTTTCGCTGACAAATGGAGTTTTCACCTGGTATATTCGATACGAAAGTGTATTTTGTAGAAACTCGACCCACCTTGTTTGCATAGCAGTGAGTTATAAATGTAACTTAAGATAATAATTGAAACGATCGGTTTACGATTGGAAATCGCTGACAAATGGAGTTTTCACCTGGTATATTCGATATGAAAGTGTATTTTGTAGAAACTCGACCCACCTTGTTTGCAAAGCAGTGAGTTATACATGTAACTTAAGATAATAATTGAAACGATCGGTTTACGATTGGAAATCGCTGACAAATGGAGTTTTCACCTGGTATATTCGATATGAAAGTGTATTTTGTAGAAACTCGACCCACCTTGTTTGCAAAGCAGTGAGTTATACATGTAACTTAAGATAATAATTGAAACGATCGGTTTACGATTGGAAATCGCTGACAAATGGAGTTTTCACCTGGTATATTCGATATGAAAGTGTATTTTCTAGAAACTCGACCCACCTTGTTTGCATAGCAGTGAGTTATAAATGTAACTTAAGATAATAATTGAAACGATCGGTTTACGATTGGAAATCGCTGACAAATGGAGTTTTCACCTGGTATATTCGATATGAAAGTGTATTTTCTAGAAACTCGACCCACCTTGTTTGCATAGCAGTGAGTTATAAATGTAACTAAAGATAATGATTGAAACGATCGATTTACGATTGGAAAGAATTTTTTTTGGTAAAAATGTCGAGTGTATGCAAATGATATTTGTGCGCAATGGTTGTACTTGAAACTGAAACTGTTTGCCAGTTCTCTTTGTACCAAAACAAGTTGATTAAAAAATTCCTCCTCTGTTCAATAATGGGCAAATTCATACCATACTGGATCATTCCAGTTATTCGTGTTAAATAAGTTTAAAACTGTTGCTGCTTAAATCAAACTGTAAAGGTTGACTTTCGAGCAAATATTATATTATATTTAAATAACGTAGCTAATGAGAAATTCCTTCAATATTTAATTCTTGTAAAGAATTTGAATATTGCAGACTGATACGGTCTACATGCTTGTATTTATGTTAAGCTTGCTAAAAGTTTATAATCTGTTGTTGATAATATAAAAAGTTAAGCATCTTTACATTTAAAATACTTAACTTTTTTGCTTCTCGGTACATCTAATATTTTGTAATAAATACCGTATAAAAAATAACCCTTTACGAAGTTTTACTAACTTTGAGGGAAGTTTTTGTTCAGTTTTCGACAAAAGCTGTGATGGATAGATAGAATTTCCGTTAGCTTTAAGTCCGGTCGATAAAAGGATACTTTTTAACTGCGTATATTTCAAGAACATACCTAAATAATTTTGTAAGTTTAAATTAATTTTGTCGGATAAATAAAACAATGTGGTAACTGAAGTTTGATCATTATTACATCCTCCTTGATCTAAATACAAAGTAGACGATGAAACAGAATGTCAATAGTGCCTACATACTGCAAATAGTACCCTGCCGTTACCACGTTAAAATGTATGTTTTAGTTAATACTAGCTGACCCGGCGAACTTCGTATCGCCTAAGAATGTAAAATCGGTACAGCCGTTCTTAGCCGTTACAGTTTCTGTGTGCTCCTCCCTCTCCCTCTCCCTCTCACGCTCCCGCTCCCGTTCCCGCTAATAGCTATCTATCAACTACACATAACAAAATTTTACCTTATCCCACAGGAACAGGTCTATTTTCCGGGATAAAAAGTATCCTATGTTCGTCTCCTGATTCTAAGCTAACTCCCCACCAATTTTCAGCCAAATCGGTTCAGCCGTTCTTGAGTTATAAATAGTGTAACAAACACGACTTTCTTTTATATATATAGACTAGCTTTTGCCCGCGGCTTCGCACGCGGAAATTATGCTTATCATATTTGTACCCGTTACAGAAAAAAATTTAAAAACAGGTTCATTTTAAATATTAAAGTACTTATATTTAGGAATTTACATACTGAAACCTACGATGCAGTCACAGATCATTCCTCTGGGAGTGGGTTTCGAATAATAAACAACATTAACATTAATTTCTATTTTTTTTCTTATTCATGAAAAATTTTGAAAAACACGTAATCATGTATTTCATCAATTAGAGGAACGTTTGTTGCAAATTTAAAACGTCATATTTAATCGTTGATATTTTAAAAAATATTCCATACAAAGTTTCATGTTGCTTCCGGGGAAAACTTTTAATTTTTTCGTGACGAAAAGTTTTCTAAAATATGACCCAAAGTATAAGGAACAACTTAACAAATTTCCGTCGAATCAGTTCAAGGGTTTTCATGTGATGCCCGGACAGACATACATATGGATAAACACATGGAAAAACAGACGGGCAGACAATAATTTTATTTTAAACAGTAAAAAATATCTTTAAAACGGTTCTGTTGTTTCCATCCGTTGAAGAGTTACATATACTCTCTCTCCCTCCCCTCTCCCTCTCCCTCGCCCTCTCTCGCTCTCGCTTTCGCTTTCGCTCTCGCTCTCGCTCTCGCTTTCGCTCTCACTCTCACTCTCCCTCTCGCTCTCGATCTCCCTCTCCCTCTCCCTCGCACTCTCCCCTCCCCCTCTTCCTTTGCCTCTCTTCCTTTCCCTCTCCCTTCTCCCTCTCCCTCTTCCTCTCCCGCTCCTTGTCCCTCTCCTTCCTCTTCCTGTCCCACTCTCCCCTTTTCCCGCTCCCTTTCCCTCTCGAGGTCCTTCTCCCGTTTCATGTCCCTCTCCTTCTACCACTCCCAGTCCCTCTCCCGCCCTCATCCGGTCCCTCTCCTGCTTACTCTCCCGATCCCAGTCTCTCTCTCGATTCCTATCCCTCTCCCCTCCCGCTTCTGTAAAGTTCTCTACACAATTTTTTTGTTTCTCACTTTAATTAATAGTATCTGGCGTTACTTTGCAGAAATCCATTGTTATTAAGTTTCAAGTTCCATGCTCTAAATTAACCCTCTAAGGGATGTTAAATTTACTATTTTATTTATTTAGTTAAAAAACATGTTAAATTTAACTTTTGTTCACAACTATAAACTTACATAAAAATTTTCATAAAACTGACGAAGTTGATTTTGTATGTTAATGACTTCCAACCCCTATTTTTAGGCGATGAATTTCAAGAAAATTGTGATATATTTATTTTTTGTGTCTAACTATAAGCTTATATACAAATTTTCACCCTTCTTACTTCAAAACTGACGAAGTTCCTATACTAACTTCCACAATCTTATACAACCCTTTAGGGGTTGATTTTCCCAAAAAACACATAACCTTTAAATTTTGTTTCTAATCTTGAACTAATACATACATTTTCATGTTTTTAGCTTCAAAAATGACGAAGTTGCGTACTAAGTTCCATGCAAGAAATTAACCCTTTAAGGGATGATTTTCCAAAAAAATGTGTTGAAGTTAACTTTTGTTTACTACTATAAACATATATAAAAAAAAATTATATTTATAACTCTAAAATTGACGAAGCTGATTTATATGTAAAAGACTTCCAACCCCTATTTTTAGGGGATGAATTTCGAGAAAACAGTAATACAGTTATTTTTTGTGTCTAACTATAAGCTTATATACAAATTTTCACCCTTCTTACTTCAAAACTGACGAAGTTTCCATACTAACTTGTACAACCTTATTCAACCCTTTAGGGGTTGATTTTCCAAAAAATACATACCTTTTAAATTTTGTTTCTATTCTTGAACCAATATATAAATTTTCATGTTTTTAACTTCAAAAATGACGAAGTTGCGTACTAACTTAAATTGAAGAAATTAACCCTTTAAGGGATGATTTTCCAAAAAAATGTGTTAAAGTTAACTTTTGTTCATTACTATAAACCTACATAAAAAATTTCAAATTTATAAATCTAAAACTAACAAAGTTGGTTTGTATGAAAGTTACTTCTAACCCTTATTTGTACCCCTTAGGGGATTAATTTCCAAAAATCCGTTCTTAGTGGACGTCTCCTTAGCATAAACTATCTTCCTGCCAAATTTCATCTTAATCGGTTCGGCAGTTTCTGAGATTTCTTGTTTAATCAGCGGTGTGTCGCTTTTCAATTTTATATATATAGATTATTCAGAGCGTCATACTGCCCAAAACTACATCGTCACTTACCATCAGGTGGCATTGTAGTCAAGCATTAACTTATCTAATATATAAAATCTCGTGTCACGTTATTTGCTGTCATACTCCTCTGAAACGGCTCGACCGATTTTTATGAATTTTTTTGTGTATATTTGGTAGATATGAAAATAGGACGTAAAGTATATTTTATACCGCTAGGTGATTAGGATGCCCCTATATCTAGATTTATATGTCAAAACAAAGTTTACCGGTCAGCTACTAATTTATAAAAAAAATTCGAACGGCACTGCAACGAACAAGAACCATAATTTGTTGAGACTTAAAACTGATGGATTTTCAAATAATTCACTGTAATTAGTTATTCATATCTTAGTAACACCTATTAATGTATCAAATTCGTTACTGCTAACTGGCTCTTTTATTATTTTATTTTATTTATTTATTATTTATATTTATTATTATTTTATAGCTAGATGTTCTTATCAAGAACCTACCCTTCGTAACAGGCGTTGAAGAGACCTGTGCTCTCAAGTACACAATTAAGGAAGTGTAAATACTAATAATTTCTTTTCTGTCATCGCTATTAAGTATATAATGCTAGTTATAGTTGCTACTGTAAATTCTGACAGAATTAGAGATGAGCGATAGTTTTAAAAATCTATCGAACTGTCGATAGTTCCAGCTATTGTAATATATTAATAGGCGATGGTCGATAGTTCAATAGGTCGATAGTTATTCAATTTAAAGAAAGATAAAAGATACACATAAAAATGTAACCTCAATACTTACCCACCATGTGATAATATTGGTAATACATTCCAGAAATTGATTCTTTACAGCGGTATAACATTTTACCTTGTCGTTACGAAGGTTATAGTGAAAGTAATGAGTGCGGAAGGAAGTGACGCGATCGAATAGAATACATATACCGTTACATACAATTGGGAAACATTTGATATGTTTTATTGTATTATTATAGTACGTTATTCATATTTATAGACTATAATATTGTTTTATGAGTATTATGGTTTTATTTCGTCTATCTGAATGAACTCTGATGAACTCATAAATAATGCGAGTTCGAATAGGAAACGAGCTCTGATTAACGAATTATGATTATGGGGTCTATGGGAATCTAATCTATGGGAAAATTAAAAACACTTTGTATAGTCCGTACTATCACCTATACAGGACTATACAAGGACTTATTTTAAAAAATTATAAACTAAAAAGAAAGAAAATAAAATAAGCGATATAATTAAAAAAGTTAAGTATTTATGTAACAGGAAAGAGACGAGTGATCATGTATAGGTACGTATACCCTAAATATATTATATGTACATACAAGTTTAAGATCCAACTCTACTACTATGCCTTTTTATTGCCATACCCGTTTTTGTTGCGGAAAAAACTGCGTTTCATTCCAGTGTGTATACCTGCTATCATTAACAAATGGAGATTTCTAACGGACTAAGCCAATCTTCAATACATTACGAACGGTGACTACTATACTTTTACTGTATATCGTATATTACGTATACTTTTACTTTATAAATACTAAATATATTTATTTTACTTGTATGTGTGATGTATAAAGTTCGTTTGTGCGGATAACTGTTATAGAAATCACCAGAAAAACATTCGATATCTTATTGTCAATTATGTCCATAGTTTAAAAAATTGTAACAAACATAAAAAAAAATACAGTCGAATTGAGATCCTCCTCCTTTTTTTGAAGTCGGTTAAAAATTTGGAGTTGAAGGGTACGAGGACTTAGGTACCAGAAGAGAAGCTAGAACGGGTTACTAGTAATAAATTTGCATACGATAAAACTACTATTGTAATAATAAAACTATTGATTTAGTACCATCACTTCTTCTGATTCAATGATTAACTTTGTTACTTTATATTCTACTTCACTAAATTAATTTAACAATAACAAAATGAGAACGCACCTCATTGTTATGCTAACAAACAAACCACTGCGGTTTCTTTGGACTCAGAATTTAATGTACTATTTTGCCTCATAAAAGTGAGAATAGAATATTGTACCTACTAATTATTTTGACAAAAGATTTTATGTTGAGATATTAATTAAACAATCTATTGTATCGCGCTGTAGTCATAATTGCGTCTGCAAATATCAAAGATTGGATTTATAATGGATTGCTCGCTATGTTTAATTAGAATAAATTAAGCAAATGAAGTCTGTCAGCGATGTTCCCCACTGTTTACTCGGTACGATGTACAGTTTATTTATAAATATTGTGGAATCATTTTAAAACGATTTGTGTTGATGTATCGGTTTGAGAACGCAAAATGAACACGGCTGGTGGTTGAACGATCGGGATATGTTATTTCGTAACATTGATAAACGAAGAGTTTTATAAATGACGAGTAAACCGTCCTCGCTTTGCTTCGGTTTTCTTATTTTTTTTACGCAATGGGTTACATTATTGGAGATTTATTAAGGATCCCTAATTTTTTGAAAATATAATATAGCCTATGTTACTCGGGGATAGTGTAGGTTCCCAACAGTGAAAGAATTTTTGAAATCGGTTCAGTAGTTTCGGAGCCTATTCAATGCAAACAAAAAATCAAATCTTTCCTCTTTATACATATATTAGTATAGACAATACCAATAATTTAATTAATTTGAAAAAATACAACGATATTTAATTTATATGATCTAATTGGTGATAACCATTCATCTTTTGATAATAAAAGGAAACTGCAATAGTAATGGAATATGAATACATTGAATGCCAAAATCTTACACTTATCACATAATTGATACATCTGAAGGACAAGGTTACACGGATTACTATTCATCAATTACTATTTTTCTTCTATTCAAATATTGTAATAATTATTGTACTTCGTCTGTATTTTTTTTCTCTATATAAATATTAGCCAGGAAACGATTGTCTTTACTCCAAGGAGATTGTTGAAAGAAGTAATAACCGTGCCGGCATCGCCCAGCACAAGAAGGCAAGCTTTTCGCGTTCCGGTTTCTGACAGCTCACGATATTGTTTTTTTTTCCAACAGGTTGAGTCGGCAGTAAATAGTCGACCGAGTAAGAAACTAAGAGTGCGATCAGCAGTAACGACACGATTAGCCTTCCGAATTTCATCAGGTAGCAGTCGTAAAGACATGTCCGACAACTAGATATGTTAGAAATCCCGATAGTTGTCAGAACTTTAGTGGGTTGACCATAAATCTGTAAGTATTACATAAAGTGGAGTATAATTTTTTAATAATTGTGATTGAATGTACAGAGAAGTGTCTTTCGCCGTTTCTTTTCTGTATTATCACGCAAATTTTCAGAACAGTAATAAATTAATTGGTAAATATTCGTGTGAAACAGTAATAATTAGCTTGAAAAATAATATCGAAATATTTAAAAATAGAAGTAAACTTATAAAGTCCGTTAAAATTAACAACATTAAATTAGTCAAAACATGAAAGGTGTTCTAATAGAATCTCCATGTAGCCTCGCGTCGCGGCGTCGCGTCGCCTTCTAGAAACAATGAAACAGCTATTCTCCGAACAGTAGCATTAAAATTGTAAGCACTTCGTCTCCAGCTCTATTTAATTTTGTCGTTCGTGACATTATTTATAATGAGCTGAACTGTAAATATAATAGACATTATTATTCATTCAACGAGAGCAAACTGATCAGTAAAAATGCAATTTCGGGTGACAGTAGTTCGATAGCAATTTATCGTGACCTAATGGTTATTAAGCCTTAAAAAACGTTTTATTGAAGTGAAAACTTCTTTAGCCGCGTGGGGTAATTTTTGGTAGGGAAAAATCTTATGGGTAGGGTTCGAACGATACTTTCGATACTGAGTAGGTATCGATTCTTTTGTTCGCGATACTCGATACTGAGTACTCGATACTCTTACCTAGTACTTACTCGCAAGTACTCATATGAAACGTCGGTATCGAGTACTTTTATATTACTGAGTAGGTACTTTTTAGTGTCAAGTTTTTTAGACGGTCGTGTACATTACTGTGGGCCGTGTCCAGTGCTGCCCAATATATTGAGTATTGGTTCAGTGCTCGGACTAAAAAAAGTCATTGGCTCAACAGAGTGATATGAAACTCGCTGCTGATGACCTTTTTTTTAACTCCTAATGTGATGCTTGCGAGCATACTCGATACTGAGTAGTATCGATACTTCTGGGCCGATACTCTTTGGGTATCGATACCATACCCATCGATACCGCACAAGTACTCGGTATCGATACCAGAGGCCGATATTTCGAACCCTACTTATGGGTTCGCGTCACCAACATGCTCGTGACGTATTGCGCTTGCAGCAGACTAGGGACGCGCAGTATAGACTGTATCATATTTATGCGTGTTTGACTGTTTGGGTGGGTAAGTATAGTAAGTGAAGTTATGTTGACTACTTGATAATTGTATCTTGTGTATATCGATACCATACCCATCGATACCGCACAAGTACTCGGTATCGATACCAGAGGCCGATATTTCGAACCCTACTTATGGGTTCGCGTCACCAACATGCTCGTGACGTATTGCGCTTGCAGCAGACTAGGGTCGCGCAGTATAGACTGTATCATATTTATGCGTGTTTGACTGTTTGGGTGGGTAAGTATAGTAAGTGAAGTTATGTTGACTACTTGATAATTGTATCTTGTGTAGACTATTATTGTGTGTGTGTGATGTCATTGTGTGTGTTTTCGATAATCATTATTTAAATTTACAAATAATGAAATTTAAAGAATTCAGAATCCGAACAAAAACAGTTTCACTGTAAAAAAACAGGACAAGTACACTTCAAAAGATAGTTACAAAAATGATAATTAAGTTTTTACAAAAAGTTATGAAATCAAAAAACCCAAGTACATAACCGTTTTAGATAAGAAAAAAAAATTTGCTGCTAAAAGTAAAAAAAAATGGTGTACTTGGTGTGCATAATTATGATTTTCGATCTGACTTGACATTGGAAGCCTAGACCGTCAGAACAAGGCAAGCCCAGCTGTGTCGTACAACCCAGGATCTCGGGATCTTTGACCCGACATCACAGAGCACTCCATTCCTTAATATTTAACAGCTGCATAGCGATTATAGTAAAGCAATGATAGTAAGCTGGGCTTTTCGGCTTGTATGGCTGTACCACACGCCACTGAATTTGGAAGATATTTTTTAAAACTTTTTAACCTCCGACGAAAAAAGAGGGATGTTACAAGTTTCACGTGTCTGTGTTTCGGTGTATCTGTGTGTCTGTGTATCTGTATGTTCCAAACGGATGAACCGATTTTGATCTCGTCTTTTTTGTCTGAAAGGTGACTTAATCGAGTGTTCTTATCTATGTTTGGTGTAAATAAAACTGACGGGATTTTTTAAATTTTAATTTAAGATTATTTTGAAATAAGCGCGCACTATAAAGTATTATGCACACCAAGTACACCATTTTTTTTTACTTTTAGCAGCAAATTTTTTTTTCTTATCTAAAACGGTTATGTACTTGGGTTTTTTGATTTCATAACTTTTTGTAAAAACTTAATTATCATTTTTGTAACTATCTTTTGAAGTGTACTTGTCCTGTTTTTTTACAGTGAAACTGTTTTTGTTCGGATTTCATGTCTTTTTGTAAAGTAAACTTTTTTTTAAAAATATTGCACGCCTTATGCCGCGAAGCGGTTGAAGTTGTGCTTTACTCTCGATAGGTACGTCAATATCAAGAAATTTTTTGCTCTAACTCTAACACAGCCAATATGCAGCAATATGTCTAAGAGCTACTGAACCATCTGACTAATCCGTTTCCCACAGAGCTCGAATTTTTTTTTACGATGTTTTATTATCAGTCAAATAAGAAAGTACCATTCTGGCAGGCATCTCGCGGTTGCGTCATCCCTTAATTTTTTGAAAATGCAAAAAATATTCTTTTTTAACCTTCTCCCACAAGGCTATAATTTTAATAGGTTGTAATTTAGATATGCTTAAGTGTAAAAAAAATTGCCAACCCATTTTGAGGGTTGCAAGTATGTGCCAGAACAAAGTAAAGTTGTCATCGGGTGTGCAATTCATAACCTGCTCCCACATGGCTCAAATTTTCAGGGAACATTCTTTCAGTTGTTAAAAAGTATATGTAAACAGCTGGAAGATTCTAGCGGTTGCAAGTATCTGCCAGAAGAGTATACAAGGTGAATTTTTCAAGTGGGCGTGGATGGATAAATTCAAAACTATGAGGAATAGCGAAAAGTGGTCAAAGGAGTCTCGGAGCCGATTTTCACGAAAACCAAAACTGCATAATTAGATTTTTGAAAAATCAATAGCCAGGAAGCCGTTGATTTTGCCTCATGAAAATAATTATTGTTTGTAGGGTAACACTGTTTTTTTTCATCAATGTGTACGATCTGAGATCCTACAATCGCCCCATACAATATAGTGACATCAAATAGAGAAAAGAGCCTGAAATTATACATACAAGGATATAACTGTATGAAAATTATTTTTTGTATGGCAATACTGACATTTATTTCCGCCAAAGTGAATCTATAAGATCCAACTCATCCAACAATAATTCCACAGTATAATGAGATATCCAGTAACGTAACTCGGCCCTATTCTCGAAAAACTTGCCTACGGCCGCGCGGAAGTAGCTGCGCGATAGGGCTGTCCGCCGACATCGACAGTATTTTAATTTTATCAAACGACTTGAGTTTCTTTGTAGTTTTGTATTTATATTGTATTTGAGTAATACCTACAATATGGAAGTACAGTAAAGTACCATGACGGAGGTTGCCCATCCAATCCATTCAATGTCCAACTTCTGCAAACGTTGCTTAATATTTTTTTTTATGGAATTAGGCGGCAAACGAGCTGACGATCCACCTGGTGGTAAGTGGATATCGTCGCCCATGGACACCAGCAACACCAAAGGCATCACTGATATGTTGCCGGCCAAGAAAGAGAGAAGAAAAAGAAAGAAAGAACTGGCTCTCAAGCCCCCAGCCGGAACACGAGTCGTTTGGCGGCTGACTCATCATGCTCAAGGGTGGTAGCTATCCAGGCGAACCCCATGGAGAAATAATAATAGTAATAATGGTATTAATTAACAATTAAAATCAATATTACCAATATAATCCCTCGAGGGGCCCTACCACCAGCGGGCCGGATTTAGTCGCCTTTTACGACACCCATCTGGCGTGAGATTGGGGTTGGTATTCTAAGCCGCCCCAATACGGCAAAAGTAATAATAATCAACCATTTGATTTTTTTTAGCCCCTTATTTATCAATCTAGGCATTTTACTCGGTGGACTTATGAAAAATAAACAATTGGCTATTTGACAGTTGTCACGGTAAAATATGAAATGTGATAAATACGGTTGCATAGTGGTTAACAATAATTATACAATACGTTTTTTGCATGAAAACAAATTGTAAATATTTTTATTTTTGAAAAATAGATTTGAGTTTTTTTACCTGTGGATACGAGAACCGAAACGTGGGCGGCCATGATTGAACATTGTATGACGTCACATTTCAATAAATAAAGCGTCGTTACTTTATCGTGTGCAATTTATTGAGAAAATTATTAAGATATATTTTGATTTGTGCTTTTGAGAGGTTTTGTAAAATGGAGTCAGGCCATACAAAAGCTGACAGTGCGAATTTGCCTAAAGTTGATTCATTTAATTGCAAATTTCTTTGCGTGTATCTCTGACTTTTGCTCTGCCGAGTTTCGGAATGGAAAAACCTTCATGTAAGTACTGAAATGAATAAGCAAAATTGGTCAGAGTCTTGCTAAGGGGTCACAGGAGGACTTTTTCTAAGTTTTTCCTCAGCGCCCCTGTTACCGACGGATAAACGGTCCTCCGGTTGAATACCTGAAACTAAAAAAAAAATAACATAAAACATATTTAAAAATGTACCTATTATAACTATGTGTCACTAAAATAATAATAAATTGTACTTACCTGTTTAGAACCTGTAAAAATATAAAGAGTTAACTAAGTTCGTTAATAATATTAAGTAAATTAAATAATTACTTACGTTAATATTACAATGTAACCTTTGTCTGAATTTTCAATAAAGAAAGTACTAGCCGAAAATTACTGAGAAAAAAGATGACATACCAGTCGACAAATGACAAGCCATATATCCGCGAACAAAATTTTTCCCAATATTTTTCGGTTCGGCTTATTCAACTAATATCTCGCCTTTTCTTATTTCGCACCACACTTGACCAGCACCATCACCAACATAGTGGTCCATCGAGCCGGAGCAAGTTAAAAATCGCGAAACAAACATGTCGTTGTTTCAAACCCCGCCGCGAGTGAAAACCCGTGCACAAACGAAACTTGATACAATGACGAAAACGACGGAAGGCGATAAAATCGAATGCAAATCGAACAAAACGGGATTATCGGAGACGGAACACAAATCGGACATCGGGCCACCACGTACTGTGAAAAAAGATGGCGGCCCCGTCCCAAGCACTCGCGAATCTTGCGCGTCGTCGTGTTCATCTGCCGCACGTCGACTACAAATTGAATACATCGCGGCACAAAAAAGTGCAGAACTAGAAATTAAAGAAGCTGAGATAGCACTGGCGGCAAGTAAGGCTCGCATCGAGAAAGATTTAATTAAGAAGAAATTGGCGGCTGACTTGGCCGTGATAGAAAAGTGCTCACAAAAGTCAGAAAGTTCATTCAACAGTAAGATTGAAGAATGGTTAGAAAAGTCGGTAGCCGCCCCCGGGTCCTCATTGGAACAACCGACCGATCAGCATCCTTCACACCCAGGGGCAGGCTTGGATACCGCCATCACCGCACTTACAGCAGCACTACGAGATGCCATGGGCACCGGAAACTCAAGAGGCAACCAGGAACTACTGACACGACTGGCCACATCAAAAGATCTGCCACTTTACTTTGGAGATCCCATGGAGTGGCTACAGTTCAAAGAAGCCTTCGAGTCCTCATCGCGCTTGTGTGGCTACACCGACACGGAAAACATATGGAGGCTAAGAAAATGCCTCCGAGGAGAAGCCAAGGAGGCTACAGCTGCACTGCTGATGAGCGCCCCGGCACCTCAGGAGATAATGGACACCCTGGAATTAAAATTTGGACGCCCTGAAGTCATAATGAATAAAATCACTACGCAGTTGAAGAAACTACAACCGTTATCTAGTACATATCATCACGACCTGGTCAATTTTTCTATAAAACTGAAAAACTGTGTTACGGCCACTCGGATGATTCATCAATTGGATTATTTACGAAGCCCAGAACTAGTTACAATTGTTACTTCGAAGCTGCCCCCTATACTAATCGCTAAGTGGGTAGAATACCTATACAAAAGCAAGCAGGACACACCAAAATTGGAGTTACTTAGTACATTCATACACGAGGAAGCCAAAATGGTAGCAGCAGCAGGTGTGAGTAATATTCATTACTACAGTAATAATAAGAAGAGTGATGGAATGCACAGATTTCATAAACACCAAGATGGTAGGGAGCCAGTATTGATGTGCACGGAGGTCAAGGCCAACACTGTCTCAAGAAAATGTAATTTTTGCAAACGTGACAGTATCCACAGTTTAGCGGACTGTAACAAATTTAAAAGAGCCCTTCGCAAAGATAGATGGCGATATGTAAAATTTAATAAACTGTGTTATAAATGTCTCGGACCTCGTCACGAACCGCAATCACCATGCACAGCTGAAAATTGTGACATCGATGCCTGTGAGAAGCCACATCACCGTCTGCTGCACTGGGTACCGCCGCAGCAAGAACGCCAGCCAGCGACTGACAACAGCTGCTCGCTTCCCAACCACGACGATAAACTAATTGCCAACGTGACAGAACAGCAACGCCCCACGCCTGGAACCCCGCGCGCACCAATGATACTTTTGAAAATAGTGCCGGTTACCATCCACGGCCCCCGAGGTGACGTAGAAACGCACGCCTTGCTTGATGATGGGGCTACTGTGAGCCTCATAGCGGCGGACGTGGCCGATAAGGCCGGCCTGCATGGTGAGTGATTTACCATGCGAGCGACTAGCGCATGGGACTCTGAGCTGGTATGTAAGACTGAAATAATAAATGTTAATATTAGTAATAATAAAGGTGATAAGTTTAATTTAAACGTTAGAAAATTAAAAGAATTAAATTTACCTGTACAATATTTCTCTAAGGTAGATTGTACGCATTATAATCATTTGTGTAGTGTTAATTATGACCCCAGTAAATCTGTAATTAAACCGAAATTGTTAATAGGTCAAGATAACTATGATTTAATTGCGCCAATTATTTGTAAAAGGGAGATGCCGGGCGGACCGTTTATCACGAAGACATTACTAGGCTGGTGTATGCACGGAGCCTTACGCTTCGGTGAATCTCGAGGTAAACAACCCCGCAGGCCGCAGCACAGCGGCGCGCGCGTCAGCAACGCGTCGGCGTCGCACGAGCATGCAGGTACGTTACACGAACATACACACTGCATCTCTCACTCAGACAGCGTACACACAAGCGCGCACATAAACACTACCTATTTTGATGAACATAACGACTCATTGCATCACTCAGTCCCTAACACGTTATCAACTACAGATGAAGATTTACATGAATTAATAAAACATTCTTTTTCATTGGATTCGATTGGGTTATGTAACAAACCTCGTCCAAATATTGATGAGCTGAAAGCCATTAATATACTTGACGAGTCGGCCGAATTGGACAACGGTCAGTGGTCAGTCTGTCTTCCTTGGAAGTCCGAAAAGTCCTCTATGCCAGACTCATATCATTTAGCATTAAATAGATTTAAGTCAATTGAAAGAAAAATGTTATTAAATTCGGAATATGAATCACGTTATCGAGAACGTATCGATCATTTATTCAACAACGACTACGCAAGAAAACTCAGCGACTCTGAGTGTAGCAACGCGTCGGCTACTCGCATATGGTATTTGCCTCATTTCGGGGTCGACAACCCGAATAAGAAAAAATTACGATTAGTTTTTGACGCCGCAGCTAAATGTAACCAATTATCACTTAATGACCTTTTGCTTCAGGGACCCGATTTATTAAAGTCATTGTATGGTATAATGTTTAGGTTTCGTGAAAATCCTATTGCAGTAATTGGAGATATAAAAGATATGTTTTTGCGAATAAAGATTAAAAGTAACGATCAAAATGCATTGAGATTTTTATGGAGGGAAAAGGATAGCAATAAAATAATAATATGTGCTATGACGTCACTGATTTTTGGCGCGAATTGTTCCCCGCTTGTAGCGCAGTACATTAACCAGACCAAGAACGCTTCTCGATTTCAGTCCCAAATGCCCGAGGCTGTTCATGCCATACAAAACAATCAGTATATGGATGATTACATTGACAGTTTCACTAATCACGATGTAGCTACAAAAATTGTAAACGAAGTTACCTATATTCATAAGCAGGGTGGATTCGAGATGCGTAACTGGTTGAGTAATGTACCTACTGTATTGTGTGACCTACCGAAAGAGAACCTTAACGACAAGGCTGTAAGGTTGGATAACGATAGTCAACCGGAACGCGCATTAGGGCTTTTATGGTTTCCGCGTACCGATATGCTAGCATTTGACTTGTCGTTCAAGCGTATCCCGGAGGATATTTTACTTTTAAAAAGAATACCAACAAAACGTGAAATGTTACGTATTGTCATGTCCATTTTTGATATTCACGGTTATTTAGGACCATTTACGATTAAAGAGAAAATATTAATGCGTGAGACTTGGAGAAGTAATATTTTGTGGGACGATGTACTCAATGACGAGTTATACGAGTTATTTCAGGGTGGTATTTTCGTGATAATAATAATATAATAAATAATAGCGACAACGCGGAGTTATTGGAACTTCATATTTTTTGCGATGCATCGCCGAGCGCGTACGCAGCTGTCGCGTATTGGCGTAGGGAAAGTAGCGATGGTCACGCGTCTATTTCTTTTATTGCTAGCAAATGCAAAGTAAGTCCTATCAAACCGGTCTCTGTGCCACGGCTCGAACTGCAGGGCGCCGTGTTAGCGTGTAAATTAGGAGATAGCATTAAAAGAGAACATCGTTTACAAGCGAATTCGGTGTACTACTGGACCGATTCGACTACGGTTTTAATAAAACCGTTTTATATTGGATAACCAATCAGTGTCGAACATATAAGATTTTTATAGCTAATAGGCTCGGTGAAATTGACGAGTACAGCAAGGTTAGCGAGTGGAATTATGTACCCAGTGGTTCGAATGTCGCCGATTTAGGAACAAAAACTAACGATCACGTATTGAGCAATGACTCGGAATGGTTCACCGGCCCGTCTTTCTTGCACCAGCCGCGATCTCAATGGCCTACGCGTCCTGGAATAAAAACAATTAGTGACGACGTATTAGAGAAAGTAAACACGGTGTGCGAAAAAGATAACACGTCAGACTTACCAGTTCCGGACCCGAGTCGTTTTTCGAGTTGGTTGCGACTGTTACGTACTACTGCTACAGTTCTTTTGTTCATTGAAAAAAATTAAAAGAAAAGTTGTTAACGGGATAGATGATCAATTAATGCGTAAAGCGGAATTACTCTTGCTCCGTCACTCGCAGTTACAATCGTTTCGACATGAAATAAATTTATTAAAATTAAATAATGAGATTCCGCGCGATAGTCGTTTGCGTTCACTTACCCCAATTCTGGATGAGAACACCTTACTACGCGTTGGTAGCCGCATTGGTATCACGAAGGACGTAGCCGAGTTAACCAAGTTTCCTGTCATTTTAGATGGTAAAGATCATATCGCGCGACTTATCGTGATGCATTATCATGTAAACGCAGCTCACTCATCTAACGAAATGGTTGTAAATGAGTTACGACAAAAATATTGGTTACTCAAACTAAGACCAACAGTTCGTTCTGTTGCTAAAAATTGTTTAGTATGTCGCTTTAATAAAGTTTTACCTAAACCCCCGCGACTAGGTGACTTACCTGAATGTAGACTAACTCATCATCAGAGGCCCTTCACTATGTGTGGCGTAGACCTGTTTGGACCGATGGAGGTGGCTGTAGGTAGGCAGAGATCTCGTAGGTATGGCGTATTATTCACGTGTCTCACAGTGCGTGCCGTACACATTGAGATGGTGCCATCTCTAACAACTGATTCCATGATAATGGCACTGCGGCGTATGGCCGCTCGACGAGGGTGGCCACACACATTGTTCTCTGATAATGGGACTAATTTACGGGGCGCCGATACGGAATTAAAAAGCGCATACCAGGAATTATTATTAAGTAAGCAGCATATAGTGTCTGAAGCACTAAACAAAGGAGTCCGGTGGCAATTTTTACCTCCCATTAGCCCACATATGGCTGGAGCGTGGGAACGTCTGATTCGTTGTGTTAAGACCGCCCTTAGGGTTGTATTAAGGGAGCGGGCTCCGAGGGAAGAAACTTTAACTACTTTCCTATGTGAGGTAGAAAATATGATAAACGGACGTCCATTGACACATGTTTCAGTCGATCCACATGACCCAGAATCCTTGACACCTAATCATTTCTTACTCGGTTCATCTTCCAACTTACCTATAGCAGGCATTTTCGACGATGGCGACCTTTACCTCAAGAAGCAGTGGCGTATAGCGCAGCGTCTTGCGGATCTTTTTTGGTCTAGGTGGATGAAGGAAGTTTTACCATCGTTGGCCCCTCGAAAAAAGTGGGACCGCGAGGGCACGCAGCTGAAAGTCGGCGACCTTGTTGTTGTTGTGGATCCAGCTTCGCCGCGCAATGTTTGGCCGAGAGGAGTCGTTCAGAAGGTGTATCCTGGACCAGATGGACGGGTAAGAATTGTTGATATTAAAACAAACAATGGTGTTAGGAAACGTCCTGCGTCGCGTTTAGCATTGCTTCTTCGTGATGAGTGTCGCCATCACGACACTGAGGGGCAGGATGTTACCGACGGATAAACGGTCCTCCGGTTGAATACCTGAAACTAAAAAAAAAATAACATAAAACATATTTAAAAATGTACCTATTATAACTATGTGTCACTAAAATAATAATAAATTGTACTTACCTGTTTAGAACCTGTAAAAATATAAAGAGTTAACTAAGTTCGTTAATAATATTAAGTAAATTAAATAATTACTTACGTTAATATTACAATGTAACCTTTGTCTGAATTTTCAATAAAGAAAGTACTAGCCGAAAATTACTGAGAAAAAAGATGACATACCAGTCGACAAATGACAAGCCATATATCCGCGAACAAAATTTTTCCCAATATTTTTCGGTTCGGCTTATTCAACTAATATCTCGCCTTTTCTTATTTCGCACCACACTTGACCAGCACCATCACCAACAGCCCCCATAACGACACCCTAACTAATGATTTTTAAATGTTTATGATTTCAGATCTTCTCGAGTCGTATGGTGTTCCAGACACAGTTGCTATTAAAAGGGGTCAAAAATTAGAAGACCTTGTAAAACAAAAATTAAAAAATCTACTTGGAGAAATTTCTCAGTGCGGCTTGTTCATGTGTCAAGAATATCCTATGATACCAGCATCACCGGATGGAATTTTAAATGGTGACACAGTAATAGAAATAAAATGTCCAATGAATGAGTCCAATGAACTTCAAAAAAATATGTTTCGATGAATCAAGTTACTGCTAAGTACTTCGCACAAGTGCAACTGCAAATGCACTTAACTAAACTGAAAAAGTATTTGTTTTGTTTGGCATCATGGGACTTTGAAGACACTCAGAAAGTCAATATTGTGCCTGTAGAATATGATTATGTACCTATATGTAAAAGATTTACTCTTAGAATCATATTGGAAGAAAAATATCCATTAATTTATAATAGTACCAAATAAAACAATTTATATTAACAAATCATGTATTTTTAATTAAACTATCCTGTAGGTTAATCAGTGCACATGCAACAATAACACATTTATCTAAATATTTTAACAATTTCATATTCACTACAGAATGAGGTTTTAACATAGAGAATTCTCGATACAATAGATATTATGACACATATGTCTAAACGCCATAGGTAGGTTCCGATTTACCAATTGTTTATTTGATTTAATTATAAATGGATTTAACACACTTGCAATTAGAATTACAGATTTCATAAATACTTTACTAGCGACAGTGACATTCAGAATTGGTCTCCAAGCTCAGAAAATGGTGTATTTAGTCTTATTTTTTTAAACATAACAATAATATGTTCTTCAGGAAGGTTAATGTGCTTTTTCAAAATTTCAATCAAAAAATAACAATCCTTCGAAAAACCTAATTAATATCTTAGATTTTTCTTGATCAGTCGTACAGTATTTTCAATTGACATTCAACATAGTTTCTCTGCTTCAACTTTCCTCTTTAATTCTAATAATTCAGATTGAGTTTCTTGATCGCTGCTTGTCTTTGTTAATAAGGATTGAACAGATGGTGAACTGTCAATATTAAGTTGCAATTTTGATGGTGATGAACTGTTTGAAGACAACGCTTCTAGCTTTTCAGTAAAGAGTAAATTTCTCCTGATTTTGGAATGCCCTGCTGATTCTATCCTATACTTTATTTTAAAATGTGATGTTGCAGTGGTTATTACATGAGTCTTTAAAGAAGTATTTTTATCCTTACTTTGAGTAATAGTTTGTACATATCTGCTTCTATTCTTTGCAGACATACACACTCGAACTAATTTATTACTCATTTCAGGGCATACTTGTATCGCCTGATCTGAGTTTGAACAGTCATCTTTCTCAGTAGCAGACAAAAAATCTGGAAAAATCAAAACATATTATTTATTACATACTTACCTATATGGTAATGGTACATGGCAAAGGTACTACTTATGAACTTTTCAACATATTGTTGTGTACTCAGATTAAAAAATAAAAGGGTTGTGTATTATTAAATTGTTTTTTTACTCACCGTTATTGCTTGTCATGGCTAATGTTGTTGGCATTTGAGTTTCCTCTGAAAATATTCCTTGTATTATGTTCATACGTTGTCTTTTGCTTGCAGCTGATCGAGGCTGTGGCGGTGCGGTGCGATTTATTCTGTCTGGTTGACATTGAAATTTTGATGGTAAACAGTCTAGCTTCAGTCTTATTATGCCAACAGACCCCATCACACTGTATTGGATGTAATTTCCCATATCATTAGGCAGCTGTAAAGTAACACAAATATATTAATTACTTACTTTTATTTTGATCATGTTGAACAACATTAGGTTAGGTTTAATTTGTTTTTTTTTTTTGTAAATCAGAGGCTAAGTTGATTACTTCTAAATACTTACATCAGTGATCTTCACAAAAGAATATTGCAGATTTATCAGATGTTAACTCTGGGTCTCGACGACCTCGACGTGCTAATTGTAAAATGTAACCACTGCTTTCGACGTTGAGACTTGATGGAATTTTAGGAACGTGTTTAAACAATTTGTTAGGAAATTTAATTGTAGTACTTCTACACATAAGCACTGCACATGGCTTGTAGCTTGTCATTTTCACAATTCCAGTGAAAAAGGTGTAAGTTTTTCAGTTAAAATATCTTCAGAGTTAGAGCGTCCTAAATAATAATAAACTCACAGAATAAACTTTTGTTTATTGAAATAAGACGTCACAGCCAGTAAGTGACAGATGGCCGACTATTTCGCGCGAATTTCAAATTAATGGACTAAAAGTTATTTTTATTCCTACTAAATATCACTTTTTTGAAAAAATAAATATTGTAAGAGGTATAAAATAAACCTACGAAAATTTTAAAATATATTTCCAAAACTTGTATAATAGCCAATTCAAATAATCAATGCTACCAACACAGAGTGACAGAGTACTACACCACAGAGTACTTAATTTACAATTTACAGCCATGGATATATTACTCTAACTGGATACATAACTTCGTAGTGGTACCTGACGATCGAAGACGTCATATTAAGAAGGACCATTTTTGTATTGTTTCCATGTTATCTATAGTCCCAGGATATATTATATTATTATACCATTAGAATGCGATTTTTTATAATGGTTTAATAACATCTAAGATGAAATTAAAATATAGATGTACCGTAATGGTGTACCTTAATTTTCAATTTACTTTTAATGCAATAATATAAAGTCGGTAATTTTAAAGAAATTTTATTAAAATATATTATTTCAATATTATCATGATTACTACCAGAAAAATTACATATAGAAAACATTTTGAAGAACCATATCAAAATAGGATATAATTTTTCTAAGTGTGGACACCCTACAATTTAAGAAGGACAACCTCAATCCGGCCTGGGATTGGTCGAATGGTCCTTCCGATATGACATCATCGATCGTCAGATACCTGTACATAGTCTCTGATCCAGATAGAGTAACATATCTATGGTTGAAACGCACTTCCCTGAAGTTACACAAATATTTCAAGATCAAAATTTGCCAAATCGGTCCAGCCAATCTCAAGTTTAAGTGACACAAACAAAAAGCAATTTATTTTTATATGTATATACTAGCTGCCCGGGCAGACTTCATTCTTTAAGTTTTTTTTTTTGAGATGTTATCTATTCTATCTTTCAAGTTAGATCAAACTGAACACGGTGTGCAAATTTGATTAAAATTGGTTAATTAGTTTAGGAGTCCATCGCGGACAAACAACGTGACACGTAGTTTATATATATTAAGATTAAGATAAATGCATATGTCACAGTATTAGTTACAAACTCCTTCGAAAGGGCTTGACCGATTGTTAAGAAATTTTGTGTATATAATCAGTAGGTCTGAGAATAAGACGCAAACTATTTTTCATACCCCTAAGTATGGTACACGCCAATTTTTTTTATTTTTTGGACAAAAAATTTTATTTGAATTTTCTTAGGATTTGGCATAAAAAATACACACAATTTTAATTTTTAACCCTTCTACCACCAACCCCTATTTTTTAATATCGACTCTCGGCGATAATTAAATTAATAATTTACCATACCTATAAAAACAAAAGTACTGTGACAAGTTTATTTGGACAATCACCCCTTGAGGGTGAAAATAAGGGATGTAATTTAAAGTTATAAATGTGAAAAATTTCATAATTTTAACCCAAGGGTTGTGTCCCTATATCAAGATATAATTTAAGAGGCAGTTCAACGTTTGCCCGGTCAGCTAGTATTTTTAATAATTTCTTCAAAATTATCTTTGTCATGAAAACTGATGTTTTTATATTATTATGATTATTTTTGTGTAAGGTAATAATAAAATGAAACAATATTATTTATTAAGGTACCTACATCTATTTTTTTAAGTGCACTGCAATTATAAAAATATTTGAACACCATCGAATAATATATCCTGGGACTATAGATAACATGAACACAATAGAAAAATGGTCAATTGTGTCATCTTCAGGTATCTTCGAAGATTGTGATCCAGTTAGACTATTATATCCTTGAAGCAAGCACTCAATGTATAGTCTGTATACGCTATCTACTTACTAAGCATGTGTCTGTGGTCACAGCCATTAATATCGAAATATATAATACGCCAATGCCATGTACGAAGAAAAAAAAAAGAAAATTCAATACCAACCTTCTAGTAAAAATTCATCCGAAATTGCCGATTTAGGCTGCTCAGATTCCAAAAAGGGACCGGGCCAAATTTTTTATTGTTGTAAAGTATTAAATAATTGAAAGATCGAAATAATTTTTAGTGTTTTATGCACACAATTATTAATCATTTTCATGTGTGAAAGTACAAAGCGTTGACGTTTCGCTAATAATGAAAAATATGGAGTTAAAAATTTCGTGACGGCTTGTTTGGTGACGTCACACTAGGTTTCGAGAAAAGAGACTATAGCGTCAAGTGACATTTTTGAGAGTGTGTACTTGTCCTAGACACTACTGTGTCTCCTGATTGATTTAAAAATTTAAAAAAGAACACAGTTTTTCCATTGTTTTGAGTTTTCACTTCTGTCGGCAGTCTTTCGTTTTTCGTTATAAGTTTGTTTTTCGTTATCTCCACATCATGTTAAATCATTATAAATAAGGTTAAATTCGATTTATACTTGCTGGAAACAAGCCTATTTTAGAATGTGTCGGAATTAATGGTTGCAGTAAAACTAGTAATGAAGAGAGTCGTTTCTTTTTTGGCTTGTGTTTTCTCATCAGGTGATTACTTACCACCGGGTGGTTTATGCTCGTCAATTTAGAACAATATTCGAAAATTCAAGGTCTTGGCCTCTAATTTGATCCAAAGTATTGTAGGACTATGTAGATAAATTCATCGATGGAGGTACATAGATAAATTCATTGTTATAAAACGGAGGAGCAGTTCCTTGTAGTCAACTGTAGAGACCCATTGATTTCTGAATGAAGACTATCTGCTAGCCACGCTCACTAAAATGGACTACAAATATTGCTTACCGTTATGGAAGTGCCTTCAGTTTCCTTCTAAAAACAAGCCAGATATTATTTTTTAGATATCATAATTATCTGGGTAACACCCCTGCGCCTTCCTTGTCACTTCAATTGATCGGATCCGACATTATATATAATACCTACAAAGATATTTTGCTCCAACTTTATTGGATTGGCCTTTATATTTCGGACATGATACTCACTTCAGCAATCATTACCAAGCACCATTACGTAGCAAGGCTATTAGCAGTACTGTTCAATAACTAAACAAAGACATTCAATAACGAATAGCTTGAACCCGCCTCACTTCTAAGAGTGACGCACCCTCAATTGACTCATTCATCTGCCACGAACAAGAGTTTATTTATCAAGGCTTTATTATGATTATCATTATTGTTACATAACAAAGAAAATGATGTCTCAATTAATATAACGACGCAACATACGTTTGGTTAAAAAATGTACGATTGTTATTTACTTCCTAAGTAAAATTGTGTAATGTAACATGGGTTTGATTTCATTTTTATTTTCTATTCGCCTTTTAATATAAGCCTGTGTTTTAATCCTATTTTTGATATTAGGTAATTTATTTATTTTAGACAGGCACACAGGCTCAGACTAATTGACTAATACTGCAATTTTTCCATTTAATTTTTTTTTTAACATTCAATTCCAAAAAAGAAGAATCTCTAACGCATGGTTAGTCGACCTTTTAAAATAAAATCGGAATAAATAAATTTGAAACGTATCTTCCCGTCTAATATGGTAATTACAGAAGCAATACCCTGGATTGGGTTAGAATAGGTAAGCGTTTTGTATAAATTGTGTTCAGTCGGCGAATTCATTTGATTAATGAGATTTTGCCCGTAAATAAATCGTACTCAGGAACCCTCACATTATTCAATAAGCAGTTTATGTAATAATTAGTAAGAGAATGTAACTTAATTAATTTCATTGTCAGCCTCTTTAAGAAGCTTAAAATAGATAAGCATACTATGCTTATGGTTCAAAGCTTTTAGATTTAAAATGATTAGAATAATTTGATGATTAAAACGTATGCGTGTAACGAAATTTCACGCTAGTGGGAAACCTAGTAAAAATATTGAACTTCAGTAGCGCGTCTGACTGATATGCATTTTTTTATTATTGGAACGAAGTTCCTTATCGCGCGTTGCGAAAGGGGGCTAGACGGAAAAAAGTGTCGTTACAACTCGTGCGGCGTCGTTACAAGTCGTGCGGCGTGCGCATGTTTCTCTGTCTGTCTCTCTCTCTCTCTTATAGAAAGCAAAGCCAACTAAAATTGAGCCTACTGATTAAGTTTATATTACATTTGTTAATAATAAAAAAATATTATTATAACTTGAAAAAAAATAAAAAAAAATTACAATTCCTTCACTAATTAATCGAAAGGAACTTCGTTCCATCCGGGTGTCCCTTGACACCTCTCATTTTTTTTAATCTATATCGCTGCTCTAAATATCAAGGGTCTATAAAATTGGTGATTAGTATTGATTCATCAGAACACAGGTTTAAATTCAGAGTTGAGGTAATTACTCGTCAGCTGATCCAAACTTTACCGTTTCGATTCCCAGTAGAGACAAACATTATTAAGGTACCTAATTGTTTGTACCGAGTTCATGAGTTCCATGTCGTCAGCTTCAGCGTACATGGAGGGCATGTGAAACATATAATATACAACTAAGCAATAACAAATACCCATAACTCGGTACAAACAATTAGGTACCTTAATAATGTTTGTCTCTACTGGGAATCGAAACGGTAAAGTTTGGATCAGCTGACGAGTGACGACTGAAGCTAAACTAAACTGTACAGATTCAAATACGAATGAAAAATATTACGGTTTATACATCCTGTTGATAGCAAGTTCAGGAAGCTCAAAGTTTTTTTTAATATCAGTCTATTATTATTCATTTGATTTGTCTATCCAGTCGCCGACACCCTACAGGTTCGTTATATCGTGATCTAAATTCCATCTTCTCTGAATTTAGAAGAAAGCCACGCTAGAAGCTTATTATCTTCCGGTAGAAAATATTGTCATGGAATGGAACATGACGACGAATGAATGATGTCCTGTGTGTTACAATGGTTACAATACTGGACAGCTATTAAAAGGGTCCTGGATTCTATTCCCAGCGAGGCTGAAATTTGAATGAAGAGTTTAAATTTCTGTTCTCGGTCTAGATGCGTATGTTCTTGCTCTAGTGTGTTGTGTTGTTTGAGTTAATATCCAAAATTTCACATATAAAGTAATTTACTCAAACCTTATTTGCGCTACATCTCATCCATTAGACGATTGACGTGCCTTTTTAGCGTAACCTTGAATTGAGTTTTATATGTTGAGACGCAAGACCCAAAGAAAAGTTTGTACATATAAAATATACGTTAAAAAAAACAGACATAAAACAAAATCACACGAAAACAATTAACTGTAACCCAAATTAATATTGTAAAAATATTTTTAAAAACAAGCTGTTAAATTTTGTGTTTGTAACGGTGGCCTTTGAGGTGTTCCTGCTCCTAGAGCCAACCCTGAGCGTATCAGGTCACCATTATCATAAAAATGTATTGTCATCAGAACCAAATCAACATTTGAAATTTCAACTCCGTAGGATGAGAACACGGACCTAAAAAAAAGACGGACGTAATCCCAATAACAAATTCAGTAAAGCACCCATAGTAATACCAACTCCCTATTCGTACAAGTACACACACCCACACATTGACACCATACTGCTTCAATCGCAAATCAAAAATTACGCACAGGTGGTAAGCGGGCGGCCATTGCTATGATTCACTCTCGATTAGACGAGGTTACGTCCGTCTTTTTTTCAGGTGTGTGGATGAGAATAAGAAGTTCTAATTCAGCTTGCAAAATTTGACCCTAATATACATAAATACAATGCTAGTTACATAAAAAATTATAAAGGTAATACGCACGTTGCTTATAGTGAGTTTATGTCTGTGGTTCGGTTCAAAGAACTTATAAATGAGAGTATAAGAGTAACAGAGGGATAGAGATCTGCAATGAAACTGGTATTATGTTTGAGTTAGTTGTTGTTTGTTGTTCTATTTGATTCTGTTTGAGTATGTCCATAATTGTATCGTTCAACGAATAAATAATAAAAAATAATGAGGTGTACTAATCTAAAAATAAAATCCCACAGAGAACCACAAATAAATTAGAATCAGTATCAAAAATGTAAATTACCCTACCACAAAAAAAAATTCATAGAGTCGTAAAACTAATTGCTGATAAGTTAGCTAAGAGCTTCTCACTAACGGTTACTTAAATCGCTCCTTAGTACAGATTTTGTATGGGGTTCTTTACTAATGTGGGATCAAAGTAACCGTTAGTGACTCTGAATTGGTACGTTAGACTATTGGAAAGTAACCAGCAATTGTAAAGCTAATCATTGCTTAGATAAATTTTATCGAGGTGTAATTCGTAGAAGCCTAACTACGAGTATATTGCCTTAATTATTTCACCTATGTACGTATATCAATCATATTTCTGTGTTACATAAAAAGTAATATCGCTGTAATGTTATGCTAGGTAAATTTTTCTATTATTTGCTTCAATCTATTTTGAACCAACTTCAAAAGCAAGAAATTCTCAATTCGACTGTATTTTTTTATGTGTTACCTCATTACTTTTACTGCGTTTACCGATTTTAATGATTCTTTTTTATATTCGAAAGCTGGTGCTTGTCATGTGGTCTTATCTTACGAGTAGTTTTTGAGTTATCCCTAATTTTAAATTCGAGGGATTATATTGGTAATTATTACTATTTTTATTTCTCCATACGGTTCACCTTGATAGCTAGATTGCCAAACGACTCGGCGTGTTCCGGCTGGGGGCTTGAGAGCCAGTTCTTTCTTTCTTTTTCTTCTCTCTTTCTTGGCTGGCAACGCATCAGTGATGCCTTTGGTGTTTCTGGTGTCCATGGGCGACGATAACCACTTACCATGAGGTTGAACGTCAGCTCGTTCGCCGGCTATTTTAATAACAAAATACATTTATGCACACTTTTGCTGCAAAACCGCCTTTTTTTTAAATCTTCAGTATTTTTTATAACCTGACCTCAAATGTACAGAAGTTTTTAACGACATATTCACGTTGAAATTACCTTGCTGCTGGCAGTTCCGACGGCGCAAAGAAATAAGATAGGAGTAGATAAAATGTTCAAAAATACATGTTCTTAGTACTTTTTTCACTCCTTAGTTCACGAGGGCGTAGAAAAGCGATACCGAGTTAAAGTGCACGCTAAAAGCAAAAAGCAACTTGCAGCGATACGGGAGAACCTTTAAGATGTTTATAACGTCATATATTTTTAAAATGTTAGTATCGTTTATAAAGATATTATATTACTAGCCGAAGCGGAAAAGTCTCTAAGAAGTCTCTAAGAGGTAGTGTAACAGAAAAAGATAAAATGCATATGATACCGTTGAGTCTATTTCATAAAGCTTTCATATTTGCGTCATCTTTTTATCGCAATTAAAATACCTATTTATTACATTGACAATAATATTTTGCATAAAACATTATTGATTCACGACTCCTCAACAAATAGTTCAACTAGTGACTTAAAGATTCTGAGGAATTCAGCATACTTGAGAATTCGAGTGATCACTTTTCAAATTTTAGACGCTCAGACGGCTAAGTTATGTGCATTAGAAATCACTTTTCGCTTCGTACATCAGATACAAACACCAAGAACTTTGGGTACCAAACAGAAGGATCTGTATTATTCTCAAAGTCATATAAAGTTTATCATCTCACATGATTTTAGTATCTGAAAATCTGTAGGCATGGAAGAGCCGGTTTTGAAAAATAAGAAAACAAATGGATATTAACATTTTATATCATAAATTGTGTTTGTTTATGTGCATCGTGCTTAGGGAAACAAAGCATCATACTTTTTTCCAACAGATACAATAGACTTCTAACTCCTAAGGTACTGAAAGACACAAGTTTTGAAAGAGTCATATTTTATGATTAAACTAACTTACCTGTAAGTGAAGTTCTATCATAATTTTATTATGTGAGGTGTTTCGTTCGAAGAGACTAGATAATACACTTGTAGTCTCACACACAATGTCGCCAATATGCACTAAGTTGAAAGTCGTAACTCTATTTCATTACTGCAGTTCAATTGTTTTATAAATCAACAATCAACGTAGAAATCAAATTGAAAATTTACCATGTTATTTAAACGGTTGATACTAAACAAAATAATAAACTCGTAAAATAAATAAAAACTTATGTTAACAAATCAACGTAAAATAAGTACCGTGACTTGATTTCCAACTTTTGTCCTCTAAAATTACGAGTACCTTCACGTGAATGTATTAAAAATTACATTTCCATCGATTACCTAGCAACATTGACATATAAGGCGTGCCGGAAGTGTGCTTAAAGGGCAATTTAAAGTCCATTAATAATGTGCCGTGGCAGCTGAGATCGATGTTGCTATTGAGACCAAAATCGCTCGTTAATACCAGCCTCGAACCTTCCAGTAACTCAACTCAGGTCAAACGCAAGCCATGTAAGCGATCGGGATATCGTGTAACTGAACTTTGAATTTCTGTAATCCAGATATAATACTTTATTTATAAGAAACTACTTTAAAACATTTTAGATGAAGTAGTTTTAAAAGCATTTTGCAAATTTATTCCTATGTAATAACCATTTTCATGTTTATCTATATTTTACATGGTTAATAATATTCACTCCTCCCTGTGGAGGTCTCTTTAGTGTCGTACTTTTTTATCTGCAACGAACATTCTCAGTCTAAAGCCGCTATTCATTTCCGTCTGTCTATCGCGTGCATAAGAAAATATTTGAATACATACCTAAGCTAAAGTTGCATGTGGACGACATAAGATACTACATTTTCATGGTCGTATCGTGTCGTCTAATTGAATTTTATTGACATAAAATTAACTGTAATATAGATATTACAACTGAGAAAGGATAACTAACAAGTTTCCTCTTGCCTTTTTAGGGTTCCGTAGCCGAATGGCAAAAAACGGAACCCTTATGGATTCGTCATGTCTGTCTGTCTGTCTTTCTGTCTGTCCGTCCGTATGTCACAGCCACTTTTTTCCGAAACTATAAGAGTTATACCATTGAAACTTGGTAAGTAGATGTATTCTGTGAACCGCATTAAGATTTTCACACAAAAATAGAAAAAAAGCAATAATTTTTGGGGGTTCCCCATACTTAGAACTGAAACTCAAAAATGTTTTTTTCATCAAACCCAAACGTGTGGGGTATCTATGGATAGGTCTTCAAAAATAATATTGAGGTTATTAATATCATTTTTTTCTAAACTGAATAGTTTGCGCGAGAGACACTTCCAAAGTGGTAAAATGTGTGTCCCCCCACCTGTAACTTCTAAAATAAGGGAATGATAAAACTAAAAAAAATATATGATGTACATTACCAAGCAAACTTCCAACGAAAATTGGTTTGAATGAGATCTAGTAATTAGTTTTTTTTAATACGTCATAAATAGTAAACCGCAAAAAACATTGATCAAAGTTACAACGAACTACAAGGACTTTTATAATATTATGTTACTTGCTGCTACGGAACCCTTCATGGGCGAGTCCGACTCGCACTTAGCCGCTTTTTACTTGAAGCAAAAACGGAATGAAAGTGCACACATTGCACGTCACCGATATGTGTGTTAAGTATGTGTCAAGACGCGAAATGCTTTCCGCGTTCCAGAGCTAAAATCATCAATACAAAAGACACAGGTCATTAGGCCGGATCTTCACTGAACTAGTAACGCTTCACTCGCTGGAGTAAAGCGAACGGTAAAATCGGGTGATTTGCTTTCATAACCATTGAGCACCTATAGAGGCAGAACACTATGTGTTAAAACATCCGCACGTTTCTGTGCAAAAATCTTTGAAAATACGGCTTTTGCGTTCATGTCAGCTTCTGGGATAGATAAAAAATAATATTAAGTGTTTATGGATATTTATGGTGCTAGGTTAATGAGTTGTTATTTTAAAGGCTTATTCTGGATCTAGCCTTAGCTCTGATGGCTCTTAGACATTACTTGTTTTATGTATGTTTACTTTGTATCATTTACGTAATTCTGACTACTCATAAGATGATTATTATTATGTAATCTAGCTGACGAGCTACTACTTTTTAACCGACTTCAAAAAGGAGAAGGTATTCAATTTTGTTACCTCTGAATTTTTGACTAGGTGAACCGATTTAGATGATTCTTCTTTTAATCCAAAGCTGGTGCTTGTCATGTGGTCCCATTTAAATTTGAATGAGATCTGATGAGTTATTTTTAAGTTATCCCTAGTTTGATGTCGTTTATTTTTTGTCAAGAAATATTATATTCAACCGTAGCCTTTAAAGTTTTCAGTAGTAATCTACATATTTCTACAACCAAATCAATAAAATTACTTAATCTATTTGAAAAAGTTATAAATTAGGTTTTTATCTCAATAGCCGACAAACAACGTTATGTTTAGAGATCAAATTAAAATAATTATCTTCTTTAGTAAGTAGGGCTGGCCAATTATATTATATAGTAGGTAATAGGATGCCTCCAACTCAATACTCCGTGGCACTGATGTTCACCATACTTTAAGTACGAATTAGTGGAATGATTAGAGGTGGAAGTCGGAAATTTTGTCTCTTGAAGACGTCCGTTATAGTATAGTAAAGGACTAGCCTTTTCAATCAATGTAATATACAGGGTGAAAATTGTATCAAAATAAACTTGACTGTAGAAATAAAAAATAAAAAAAAATCACATCATCATCAGCCACGGCGCATTCAAAGTTTCTTTCTTCATCCAACTAACTTTTAACAGACGCAGCCTTATTAGTCCTATTACCATATTATAATTGTATTTCACACAAAACTATGCCATATAATTAGTGACTTTAAAAATGAACTTGAGTTCACGTTAACTTATTGCTGTAAGTAACGTCTAAACGGCAATGTTAACATTTTATATTACATAAATATAAATAAAAATCTCAACTTTAATCTTGTATGAAACAACAATATTTAGCAGGAGCACGTATATTTTTAAAGTAGACGAAGAGTATGAGATCGCTATCTTATATATCTATTGTATGTCATTTTACATTTTGCAAGTTGGTGTTAAATAAGAGAGTTGTTCGATTCCAATCTGAAAGCTTGAATAGAATCTTCTGTTTGTCATTCTCGTCACAGTTTACAGTACCGCAGAAGATGTAATAGTACATACATAAAATAAACAAATGAACACCGATTGCGTTCAAAGCACACTCGTAGATATTATATATTTACATGAAACAAATTCTATGTATAAAAAATTACTAAACATTTATTTATGTGTACACTGCATTGAAATAAAATTATATATCTAGTATAAATAAAAAGAAACATAGGTAAGTATCAGTGAAATGAAATTGATCATGTAACAAAATGTAACACTAAAACCTATATAAATAAATTATGAATAAAAAAAATCATGTAACACTGTGCCTGATTTGCAAAAAATCTCTTACCATTTTTTACAAGTCTAATAGAAATCCTGTAGAAATATCCTATGGCTATACAGGAAACTGAAATTATTCCTGCATACATTTACAGTACAGAATCCAGATTCACTCGATTCTTATACAGACTTGACCGGTTTTCGACCTTTCGTTTATTTAATGACGTACATGACAAAGCTTTTAAGTTATCTTCTGAATGAATGTCCTACTGATATTATAAATGTGAAAGTTTTTGAGCATGTATTGATGTTTCTTACTCTTTTACGCAAAATGTTTTTATAAAATTTTGTATACAAGTATATCATGATCTAGAATAAGATATAGGATACTTATTATCGCGGAAAACGCAGGCAAAGCTCGGGTAAAATGCTCGTATTAAAATATAACAAGTATTAGGGACAGTAGTGTGGCTCGTCTATTAGCTTGTCTACTATGCACAGAGTAAAGCAAAACAAAATGTAAACTCGCAAGGGAAAAGAAGTTTTACTCCGTAAATAAATAGCATGTTCCACTGAATTTTCAGGATATAAACACAGTTTTTGCTTATCTTTAGACACATTGCGCCTCAGTTGCAATAGACGTCCGACACATCGAGTTGGGAACTGTCGGTGTTCTGAATACACAACTCCGAGACTGCCACAAGTTTTCTTGCGCACGATAAGAAAGTTGCTAACTTTTGTAGCGATTGTTAAATGGAAAAAAAAGCAAGAAAATGTTTTCCAAAATCCTAAAGCGCTTTAATTGTTTTAGAGAAGTACTTATACGCAAAATGTGTTATACGTATAATGTAACAGTTACTCCTCACAATGGTATAAAATACCATCATCACCACCAGGACTCGACACTAACCCAGCTGCTAACAACTTCTCAAAGTTTTTCTGCCTTTCGAAAGACATTGACCATAATGATTTTTTTATAACGTCAACAACTCAGCTGTTATCGTTAACGTAACAAAAACAGCAGTGCTCTGAAGTTTTTGTCACCCATCTTACTCTCGAGCAAAGTATATAATTGTACTAGCTGTTGCCCGCAGCTTCGCATGCGGAATTTATGCTTATCATATTTGTACCCCTTGCAGATGAAAATTTAAAAACAGGTTAATTTATATTGAATTACTTATATTTTTGGAATTTATATACTGAAACCTACGATACAATCACAAATCATTCCTCCGGGTACGGATTTTGAAAAATAAACAACATTAACATTAATTTGTTTTTCTTTTCCATGAAAAATTTTGAAAAACTCGAAGACAATATTATTCCATCAATTAAATGAAGAACGTTTGTTTCAAATTTAAAGCAAGACGTTGGTATTTTAAAAATATTCCATACTAAGTTTCATCTTGTTTCCCGGGAAAACTTTTAATTTCATCGCGATGAAAAGTTTTTTAAAACGTGATCCAAAGTATAAGGAATAACTTAACTAATTTCCGTCGAAATCAGTTCAAGGGTTTTCATGTGATGCCCGGACAGACAAACAGACAATAATACCCCTGTCCTTTTCTCTCCCTCTCGCGCTCCCTGTCCCTCTCCCTCTCCCTATCCCGCTCCCGGGCCCTATCCCGCTTCCCGTCCCTCTCCCTCTCCCGCCCCCTGTCCCTCTCTCTCTCCCGCTCTCGGGCCATCTCCCGCTTTCTGTCCCTCTCCCTCTCTCTCTCCCGCTCTCTGTCCCTCTCCCTCTCCCATTCTCCGTCCCTCTCTCGCTTCCTTTCACCTCCCGCTCCCGTCCGTAAAGTCCTCTACACAATTTTTTTGTTTCTCACTATAAGCTTACATATTAATTTTCATATTTCTGAGTTTGAAATTGAAAAAGTTCTGGAAAAACTTGCAACCTCTTTATTTACCTCTTAGGGGATGAATTTCGAGATAACAGTGGTACAGTTATTTTTTGTGTCTAACTATAAGCTTATATACAAATTTTCACCCTTCTTACTTCAAAACTGACGAAGTTGCCATACCAACTTGCATAAGCTTATTCAACCCTTTGGGGGTTGATTTTCCAAAAAAAAACATAATTTTTAAATTTTCTTTCCAATCTTGAACTAATATATAAATATTCAAGTTTTTTACTTCAAAACTGACGAAGTTGCCATACTAACTTGCACTTCCTAATTAATTAACCCTTCAGGGGAGGATTTTCCAAAAAAAAAAAACACATTACTGCTTCTTTCTAATCTTGAGCTAATACATATTTTTTTATGTTTTTAACTTCAAAAATGACGAAGTTGCGTAGTAAGTTCCATCCCCTAAATTAGCCCTTTAAGGGATGATTTTCAGCTAAATTTTAAAGTTAATAACAATAAACTTACATAAAAATTTCATATTTATAACTCTAAAACTGAGGAATTTGATTTGTATGTAAATGACTTCCAACCCCTATTTTTAGGGGATGAATTTCGAGAAAACAGTGGTACAGTTATTTTTTGTGTCTAATTATAAGCTTATATACAAATTTTCACCCTTCTTACTTCAAAAGTGACGAAGTTACCATACTAAATTGCGCCGTCTTAATTAACCCTTTACGGGATGATTTTCCAAAACACATAATACTTACAAACTTTGTTTCTAAACTGGAGCTAATATGTAAATTTTCATGTTTTTAACTTCAAAAATGACGAAGTTGCCTACTAAGTACCATCCATTAAATTAACTCTTTAAGGGATGATTTTCCAAAAAAATGTGTTAAACTTAATTTCTGTTTATTACTATAAACTTACATAAAAAAATTCATATTTACAACTCAAAAACTAACGAAGTTGGTTTGTATGAAAATGACCTCCAACCCCTATTTGTAGGGGATGAATTTCGATAAAACAGTGATACAGATATTTTTTGTGTCTAACTATAAGCTTTTATACTAAATTTCACCCTTCTTATTTCAAAACTGACGAAGTTGCCATACTAATTTGCGCCGTCTTAATTAACCCTTTAGGGGATGATTTTCCAAATAAACATAATACATACTTACAAATTTTGTTTCTAGTCTGGAGCTAATATGTAAATTTTCATGTTTATAACTTGAAAAATGACGAAGTTGCCTACTAAGTACCATCCATTAAATTAACCCTTTAAGGGATGATTTTCAAAAAAACTTGTTGTAGTTAACTTTTGTTTATTACTATAAACCTACATAAAAAATTCGTATTTATAACTCTAAAACTGACGAAGTTGATTTGTATGTACCTTAAATTGAATTTCAACCCCTATTTTTAGGGGATGAATTTCGAGAAAGCCGTGATACAGTTATTTTTTGTGTCCAACTATAAACTTATATACAAATTTTCACCCTTCTTACTTTAAAACTGACGAAGTTGCCATATTACTTGCACAACCTTATTCAACCCTTTAGGGGTTGATTTTCCAAAAAAACACATAACTCTTAAATTTTGTTTCTAATTTTGAACTAATATATAAATTTTCATGTTTTTAACTTCAAAAATGACAAAGTTGCGTACTATGTTAAATTGAAGAAATTAACCCTCTAAGGGATGATTTTCCAAAAAAATGTGTTGAAGTTAACTTTTGTTTATTACTATAAACATACATAAAAAAATTCATACTTATAACTCTAAAACTGACGAAGCTGATTTATATGTAAAAGACTTCCAACCCCTATTTTTAGGGGATGAATTTCGAGAAAACAGTGATACAGTTATTTTTTGTGTCTAACTATAAGCTTATATATAAATTTTCACCCTTCTAACTTCAAAACTGACGAAGTTCCCATACAATCTTGAACAACCTTATTCGACCCTTTAGGGGTTGATTTTCCAAAAAAATACATAACCCTTAAATTTTGTTTCTAATTTTGAACTAATATATAAATTTTCATGTTTTTAACTTCAAAAATGACGAAGTTGCGTACTAAGTTAAATTGAAGAAATTAACCCTTTAAGGGATGATTTTCCAAAAAAATGTGTTAAAGTTAACTTTTGTTTATTACTATAAACTAACATAAAAAATTTCATATTTATAACTCTAAAACTGACGAAGTTGGTTTGTATGAAAATGACTTCTAACCCTTATTTGTACCCCTTAGGGGATGAATTTCCAAAAATCCGTTCTTAGTGGACGTCTCCTTAGCAGGAACTATCTACCTACCAAATTTCATCTTAATCGGTTCGGCAGTTTCTGAGATTTTTTGTTTAATCAGCGGTGTGTCGCTTTTCAATTTTATATATATAGATAATTTGATCCATCAAAATTGACAACTGTCAGATTATGAGAGCTTTAAGACTATTTCCATCCATCTATAAGCCCATGGTGGAAATAGAACTCACCTAACTTGCACAACTCCCGGTCCTGAGACTTCTAAATACAGCGGATGCCCGCTTTTTCAGGTCATCACTCCATCTGGGAAGCGTCCTATACAAGAAGTATAGGACGCCTCCTCGATTCCGAGACGCGAGCGCCATTCAAGGGCCTTTCTTTCCCAACAGTTATCGATTATTTATCAGATCAAAATAAAAAACTATAACTATTTATATAAAGCCCTCACATTAAAATTCAATTTCAATTACGTTGTCAATACTGCTGCTGTTATAAATGGCAGCCGTCGACAGCGTTTGCTAACTCCACCGACAACTTAATAAGCGCAATATAAGTTTTTTAGGGAAGTATATTCTCTATACACGTAACTGTGAAACTTGAAGAGGCGTTAACACGTAGTGAGAACTACGTTAGTTAGTATTATCACAAAAGTAGTTTAAGTTGAAACTTTGCAACTTGGGTTTATTTAATTTAGATGCGGGAAAATTAAATTTCCTCGGCGGAATTTATTGCGATGACTTCTCAAGTTGAGCGGGCTTTGAGGCAGTGAACCAGATATGGTAACCCATATGTTTACTTTAGTGAAGATAAATACGTACACTTAATGCTACTTCTAAAGATTGAAGATTATCATTTCAACTCAGTACAATAAGAGTACATCAACATACGCTAAGTAAGTCTACGTTGCTGCAGCACATTTAAGCTTGGATTAATATAAGAAAACGGTGAGGCAGTTATAAGGCATGGCGATATTATAGCTGAAGTAAAAATTGTTTTAAAAATTTGACCAAAACATTCTCTCCATCTCTATTCACTCAAATATCATATTTTTAACGGATCTGATGAATTTTAATGGAAGATGGTGTCAGATTTAATATCTTGCACGTACATAAATATTGAATAATTCGTCCAAATTGCTAAACCATAATACTTCTTATGATAAACACTAATACCTCAATACACAACCAAACTATCCATCCATAGATCACCACTGTAACCAAGTGGGAACTGAATAAACCAAACTATCCATCCGTAGATCACCACTGTAACCAAGTGGAGACTGAATAAACCAAACTATCCATCCATAGATCACCACTGTAACCAAGTGGGAACTGAATAAACCAAACCATCCATCCATTGATCACCATTGTATCCAAGTGAGAACTGAATAAACCAAACTACCCATCCATAGATCACAATTGTAACCAAGTGGGAACTGAATAAACCAAACTATCCATCCATAGATGGACTGAATAAACTCTCCGTCTTTACAGTGACACACTTGCAACACATCGTATGCAACAATGCAAGCGCGTCATGAGTCGTAACGGGGCCAGACGAACAAAGGACGCACCTGGTTAAATGAGCTCGTTGTAAGTCAGCTGTGGCTATTACTGGTGCTGATAGAACCAGCAGGGTATAATTATACGTGTCGTGATACGAGATGTTGGGAAACTGTACCATTGTGTGTAAGTATTAAACCGTATTGGAGTCGAATATACAAGGATCTACAATTCTATAGGAACGATAGAACTTCTTATCTTTGTAAACATATTGTTATAGATACTGTTATTAAACAGTATAGAGGGAAAAGGGAAATAAATGTGATCTAAGACAATGCTCAGATACAGATACTAAACATTAACTCATTTTGTTCTGATTTGTGTAATTTTTATTAGAGGTAATTTTTTTTCTATTTCTATTTAAAAAATGCCTGATTTTACTTTTCATCCCTCAATACTATTTTTATATTTTTGTTTGTATGACTATTCGTTTATGACACCTTTGTAACCTTGTCATGTCACCCTGTCTGTTCGGTCGCGCAAGTTGCGGAAGTGTGACAAGGTTTACATTGAAAACTAATTATTCATGATTCTTTACTGTTCCATGACACAAGCCCAGTTTAAATTTTTTTTGTAATAATTATCATCTTGATGTTAGCAGCAAAACCTAGTTGAGGAAATAAAATATTTCCTTAGATGTAAAAATAATGTTATAAGGGGATGAAACAAGATACGTTTATTCATCTTTCTTGCATTCAATAATAACTATTTTGTAATTAGCAAACACTGTGATTCCTGTCTCCCTTGTCAAATGTCTTAACTACTTAGGTATGTTCTGTAATTAAGGGGACAAGAGTAAGATTTTATGTACATAATTGAATAGAAAAAGTACTTTGATTAAATAAAGTATCGCACAATATAGACCGCCAACAGTAAACGCCTAAATTTCGGTCAGAGAATCATTAAATAATTCAGCCGAGCGCTAAGAAAGGATTTTGTGCAATTTAATTGAAGCGCTTGAATTGAGGTGAAAACTTTTGTATAATAATAATAGCATCTTTGTGTGCACCTGCATAAAGAGAAAACTAACTGATTTATGTATAAAATTATATAAATATCTCCATTTTTTTTTATTTATGTTGAATGTTCAAATAAATTTTTAAAATCATAAATGTTAACGTAACGAAATATAGATAATGAAAAATTTGAATTTGGAAATTGGGGCAGTCCTTGTGAAATCTATACTAGGTAATAATAAGGCTGAAACACATCAAATATTTTTTTTATGTTAATATTGCCAGGCTTAATCATTATAACTTTAACTTAATCATAGATATCCAAAAATTTTTTGTTTTTCAATCTATCTATCGCCTGGTCTTAATATCACACAGAAATCACTGAACGGACTTACATAATACTAGTCATTCACTTTATATCCCGGGAAATGGACGCTTTCCTGCGAGATCAGACTTAGAAGTTTGCACAGAAATTTCGTTCACTGCTTTTATGCTGCGATTTCTATAAATGTATTGTTCTAGAAATGTATAAATAACAGTTATTTATTATTACTATAAGTTTATCATCCATCCATCCATCCATCAGCCCTTAGAGGTCCACTGCTGGACATAGGCCTCCCCTAACTTGCGCCACTCTGACCGGTCCTGAGCCTTCTGAATCCAGCGGATGCCCTCTGTCTTCTTCAAGTCGTCAGTCCACCTGGTTATAAGTTTATAGTTACCATAAATTCATTAAAAAAACTAGAACAATCCCCGGACCAATAAATTAAGTCAGAGGCAACGTCTTTGCTATGAACCTATTAAGTATGTATTTTAAAATGTCTATTCAAGGGGTTAAGTTACAAGACATTATGAACTTTGTCGAACATCGGCCACCGATTATTAAGTACCTGAAGAACCCAAGGATTCTGCCAGAAAAAGAATAAATCTTTCCTTTAAATCCTTTGAATGATTTTACACTTCCAAAGTGTCCGTATAAACTCCAGCTGAACTGAAACAGAATAATCAACTTATCAGTGAATAAAAAGACCCGTGTGTCATAGATCGGTTATGGCCTGTATCTTAAAAAGCAATGCCTCTCTTTTAATGTTCGTTTACATCGTCAATTCGGTGGAATTTTATTTTTCCGGAAACACACAAAACAAACAAATGCGACCGCTTACAGCACAAAGGAATAATTTCTGCAAACTTCATAGCTCCAGGTAATAAATTTTGTGTATAAGAGAAATGGAAAATTATTTATTGTGGTCACAAATCTTCGGACAGAGGAATAGCTCACAGAAGTCACTGATGAAAACGATGATCAATTCTGGAGTTATTGGACAGTAAAGTACACTCGCTTCTACTTGAACTGAGGTTGACAGTATGACATACTTCATGTCATTTTCTATTTATTATTCAAGGGCTTACGTCCTGTAATTTGTGCGAAATTTCGCTTCATGTAATAACTAAGCTACATGAAATTATCTAATTTGCCTGCCAGCCTCTTGATCATTCAAATAAAGACAGAATAATCCTATTTCCAGACGAAATAAGCTTAAATGGGTATTGAAGCCCATTAATGTAATTATTATAAGTTAGTTTATATTAAAATCAATGTGGCATGATAAAATATTCCAATGTACGCCACATATATTAGTAGGTTAGTCCTATAAAATGTATTAAGGATAACATTAAAAAATATGAAACGTGTGTTCAACAAAACAAAATACATATTTTTTCCTAATACACAAAATAAATATCCAACGAAATAGAAAGATTCCTGATGAATGAATTCAGCTGTACTCAAACATAACAAAATATATTGTATTTTAATTTATAAAAAATATTTACTCCCTCGAAATTATTTCTCGATGGCTTGTATCAATCCCAATATTTACTGTACGGGTCGTGTCGTTGTCAGAAACCTAAGCAGTTGATATAATGCGTGTTTATTTTCTATAATGTACGAGTAATTTAGAGATGATACATTTCGCATCTTAGGGAAGACAATGTGTCGGAATTTCGTATCCATCTCAATCTGAACAGAGAGTTCTAAGAGTAACTTACATCGTCATCATTACGAAGAATAGTTTAGAAGGGATCTAGAGTAGACGAGAAAAGTGATCCGTGAAAGTTTTAGTAGGAAATTGCATTTTTTCTTATACCACTCCTAAAGATATTTGGACCCTTATGAAAGACCATAATGCTAAAATTCCTTTAAAGTTTCCGTGCATCTTTGTGACCCATAACATACAGACCTTTAATAGTATCAGGCGTTACTTTGCGGGAATCTATTGTTATTAAGCTAGTATTAGCCTACTTTGCAACAATCCGCGGGTAACATGTATGATGGCATATACTTACCACGCATGTCTTAAAGTATATGCCATCATACATGTTACCCGCGGATTGTTGCAAAGTAGACTAATACTAGCTTAATACAGACCTTTTGTTTTTACAATAACGACTCAGAAATGAATAAAATACTTTTAATATCCTATCTATTTATTACTTAACTATTATTCAGAACACAAGTACATAGTAATATCTTCTGTAGTACCTATGTTTCACTTATGGCTTCGAGCCAAAAAGCAGTTATAACTTAGTCAATCTGCCACCACTTAAATGTAGGCGGCACCTACTTCTACGCAATTCAGTAACCACATCTACGACAATTTAGTATTAGACTTCTAACTATAAGTAACCTTAAATACAGTTTTATTACTTTTAACTTACATATCTGCTCATTAAGTACACAGTTGCGCATACATATAATAAAGATGTCTCTTTTTAATTTGTCAAATTTTTCTTTGTCATCTTAGCAAAGATTATCCGGAAGAAAGCGATTTTTGTTTAGCGATAACATAAATTGACGATGAAAACGGCGTACTTGGCTTCAATCAATTAATGGCCTACTACTGAGCACGGGTCTCTCCTCTTGAGGAGGCCTAGAGTATACCCCACGCTGTTCCAGTGCGAATTGGTGTAAAAACCTTTAAAAAATACATAAATATTTGTAACCGATGTAAAGAACTTTCCTATATGAAAACCAGAAGACATTAATCAAATTGAAGCAGTTTTAAAACTTTAACATTTACAAAACAATGTTAACAAAACGGCCTATTGGCATCCGTACGAAGTTTCTATAATTAAGCCGATGTAGGCAATACAACGGATTTACGACTAAAAGCATTAACAGAAGTTTGCAAACTGAGTTACTAAAACAAACACTGAACTTACAAAACAAAAGTTCATCTGGGATCGTTTATCCAATCGCTGCTGGTTTCAGTCCAAAAATATTTACGTCTGTTTTTGTATCCTTGTTGTTCATTCGTACAGTCGGCCTCAAAAGTAGTTTAACATTTTAGTACCTTGTCACATTACATTTCTTGAATTTGTCATAGATGTTGTTAGGAAACCGTCGAAACAGTTACTATTACAAAGTACTATAATGTTAAGCTACTTCTGAGGCCGACTTTACCAGTAATAGGTAAATAAATAATAATAACGCTTCACACTCATAGCCCCACACTAGGATTCCCAGTGTCGTGGGAGCCCTGGACAACATACATAGAGAAGAACACAGACATCCAGACAAGGAACCGAAATTCAAATTCATCTTTCAAATTTCATATTTCGCTGGGAATCGAACCCAGGACCTTTGTTACGGCGATCCGGCATAGTAACACGCGACGCGAAGCCACACGCGTCGTCAAGTGAATTTGAAGGCACATGTGTACTAAGAATCCTTCTATTAATAGGTTGAATATACACGAATGAAACATCATAAACAAGACTCGATAACAAATATTTATCTGTCATAAAATGTTTGTCCCGCTCGAGATATACATCGTTCATCTGACGGGGTTTCAGCTTTTTCAGAATCTTGTTAAATGCCTGTGTTGTCTTCGGAATATTTTTCTATCTTACTATATTCGATTACCTTGGATTGCTATCGAACTGACATCTCTATAATTATGACCTTATAATTATTATATTCTCTTGAATTTTTTGAAGGCATATTTACTTACATGGGTGCCAGTATTAATCATTTATTAATCTAATTCTACGATGAATATTACTTTTTAATGTATATAAATAGTTACTATTTTTATAAGAGATGGGATTCAATCGTGCTTGCACAGCTCACCAGCTGTCACGTTGCTGCTTATAGCAGTTGTAGCCCCATCTATGACCCTAGATCACTTACCTAATAAAATTATTCAATAACTAAACTTCGTCGTTTCGACTAGGCTGTTGAAACAGGAATTTTAGAAAGTATTATTGAATTCAAATATATCTTTTTGAAGTGATACTTCTATCTTTGGAAAAAATATGAGAGTAAAATATTTACGATGCGCGCGCACACCGACAGCCAAAAAGCGACATGATGAAATTAGCTCATAATTGATTCCTTTTACAAACATAAAGTTTAGGCATACGGGATGAAATCTTTAGCTATTGTTTATTTTTATATATATGTATATTTAATCATACACCCCGTGTGGTGTCCGGGTTCACTTTGTAGAATAGCACCACTCCCGTTCTTCCTGGGATGTCGTAAAAGGCGACTAATAGGACAAATTCAGGAAGATGGGCAGCAGCATCTTCCTGTGTGTGACGAATATCAGTCAGGTCACCTGCGGTCACCAACACGCACTAGCCAAGCGTGGTGACTATCGGCTAAAACCCCCGCATGTTTGTCACAAATGAGCCTCGGCCCCCAGTCCCCGGCAGCCCCGCTATTCCTAGTTACGGTAGCGGCTATGGTAACGGCGGGGCAGGGGGTGCTAAGAATCGCCGGCAGAGATCGCGCTACCAATCCAAACGACGACTTCTGCACCTGGCAACATACAACACCAGGACACTGAGGACAGACGACAAGGTAAAAGAGCTGGAAGAAGAGATAGACAAGTTAAACTGGAGTATTGTGGGTTTATCTGAAGTCCGAAGACAGGGGGAGGACACGATAATACTCAAATCCGGAAACTTGTTCTATCACCGGGAGGGCGAACACCTGTCCCAAGGTGGTGTCGGGTTTCTCGTTCACAAGTCCCTCGTCAACAACATTGTGCAAGTCGGGAGCGTGTCGGCCAGGGTAGCGTACCTTACACTCAGAATATCCAAACGGTATTCGTTGAAGGTTGTACAGGTATATGCGCCGACTTCGACACATCCCGACGACGAGGTTGAGGTTATGTATGAGGACATAAGTAGAGCCATACATACCTCTAAAGCTCATTTCAATGTTGTGATGGGGGACTTCAACGCGAAGCTGGGCACGCAAAGTGGCGCCGAGAGGAAAGTGGGTCCCTACGGAATTGGACGACGGAACCACCGAGGACACTTGCTGGCCAACTTTTTGGAGAAGGAAGATCTCTTTATGATGAACTCCTTCTTCAGAAAGAAGCCACAACGCAAGTGGACTTGGATAAGTCCTGATGGTTCCACGAAAAGCGAGATAGACTTCATTCTGGCAGACAAACGGCACATATTTAATGATGTCTCTGTGATCAGCAGGTTCAAAACCGGAAGCGATCACCGTCTTGTGAGAGGCACATTAAATACCGACCTGAAGCTGGAACGGTCACGCCTGATGAAGTCTACGCTTCGCCCAACATCCGTCCAAATCCAGGGATCCGAGAACTTTCAACTTGAGCTGCAAAACCGTTTTGCGTGCCTAGAATCGTGCACGTCCGTGGACGAGTTTAACACCAGGATGGTAACAACTGTCCACGAGGTAGGGTCGAAGTACTTCAAGACCCACCCTAGTGGTAGATCTCAGGTTCTCTCAGAACAAACTCTCGGTCTTATGAGGGATCGACGAGAACTATGTGTGCAGTCTCCAACCTCTATGAGTGAGTACCGACGGCTCAATGAGCAGATCTCCAAGTGCAGGCGACGCGATTTGCGAAAACACAACGCAAATCGTGTAAAAAACACAATTGAGCGAAACCAGGGCTCCAAAGTGTTCGCCGGGGATCTGTCCATTGGGCAAAGTCAGCTTACGAGGTTGAAGACCGAGTCCGGCACCATGGTTTCGTCGAAACCGGAAGTTCTGAGAGAGACTGAGAGATACTACGGACGGTTGTATGCCTCCTCTCAAGCTCCACCTCCTAGCGAGGAGAGCGATAAGAGAGCTAAACTGACCCGACACTACACAGAGGATATCCCGGACGTCAGCCTGTATGAGATTAGAGAGGCTCTCAAACAGCTTAAAAACAACAAGGCACCGGGAGATGACGGAATCACAACCGAGCTTCTAAGAGCTGGAGGGAAACCCCTTCTAGTGGCGCTCCAAAAACTGTTCGATTCCGTCATTAACACTGGAACTACCCCGGAAGCGTGGGGCAGAAGTGTGGTGACGCTGTTCTTCAAGAAGGGCGATAAAGCCCTTTTGAAGAACTACAGGCCCATTGCACTTCTGAGCCACGTTTATAAGCTGTTTTCGAGGGTGCTCACAAATCGCATTGCACGCAGGCTTGACGACTTCCAGCCTCCCGAACAAGCAGGATTCCGAAAAGGCTACAGCACCATAGACCATATACACACACTGCGGCGGATTATACAAAAGACCGAGGAGTATAATCTGCCGTTGTGTGTTGCCTATGTGGACTATGAGAAAGCCTTTGATTCTATCGAGACCTGGGCGGTACTAAATTCTCTCCAGCGGTGCCGGATCGACTACCGGTATATCGAGGTGTTGAAGTGTTTGTACTCATCTGCCACCATGTCCGTCAGAGTACACGACACAGCAACGAACCCCATCCAACTGCAGAGAGGTGTCAGGCAAGGGGATGTCATATCCCCAAAACTGTTCACCGCTGCGTTGGAAGATGTGTTCAAGCTGATGGAGTGGAAACGACGTGGCATTAACATCAATGGCGAATACATCACACACTTGCGATATGCCGATGATATAGTCATCCTGGCGGGTTCCCTGGAAGAACTTGGTACAATGCTCGGGGACTTGAACAGCGCCTCACAACGGGTGGGTCTTAAGATGAACATGGACAAGACGAAAATCATGTCGAATGTCCATGTCACACCCGTACCGGTTGTTGTTGACGGCGCTGCTCTTGAAGTTGTAGACGAATACAATTACCTGGGACAAGTGATCCAGATGGGTAAGTCCAACTTCGAGAAAGAAGTCACTCGTAGAATCCAACTCGGATGGGCTGCGTTCGGGAAACTGCGTCATATCTTGTCGTCCAAAACACTTCCTCAGTGCCTGAAGTCGAAGGTGTTCGAGCAGTGTGTGTTGCCAGTGATGACATACGGATCCGAGACGTGGTGCTTTACTATTGGCCTGATCCACAAGCTCAGAGTTGCGCAGCGGGCTATGGAGAGGGCTATGCTCGGTATTTCTCTACGTGATCGCATCAGAAATGAGGAGATCCGTAGACGAACAAGGGTAACCGACATAGCTCAAAGAATTAGCCGGCTGAAGTGGCAATGGGCTGGCCACATAGTGCGAAGGACCGATAACCGTTGGGGAAGAAAGGTCCTCGAATGGCGCCCACGTCTCGGAAAAAGGAGCATAGGACGCCCCCCGACCAGGTGGACTGACGATCTGAAGAAGACAGCGGGCATCCGCTGGATTCAGAAGGCTCAGGACCGGTCAGAGTGGCGCAAGTTAGGGGAGGCCTATGTCCAGCAGTGGACCTCTAAGGGCTGATGGATGGATGGATATTTAATCATAATCTATTAATGCTATATTTTTTTTTTAATTTTAATAATAATTTAATTAAAAAAAATGATTAACGTAATAGCCATCAGAAATAGAATACTATGCGGAACACTTAGTTAAGATTCGTGAACTAATCCCACAGGATAAACAGATAGCAGCTATCTTGGGACCAACCCAGTTCCTACCCGAACCAAATCGTGAGTACTCATAAACTTAACATCTTAAGCTTATTGCCGTTAGATTGAATCTCCTTGCACAGTGGGAACGTTCAGCCTCATTTTCTCGTTACTTAAAACCCTAGTTAATATTATCTGCACTGCAACCGTTGAATTTTTTTTAAATTCTCAAATATTTAAAAAAAGAAACTGACTACCATTCATAGAAAAAGTAGTTTCAATCAGGTGGTTTTGTGGTCAAGCACTAATTATTCTGTGCACAAGCTCTAATTACATATGTCATAATCACCATAACTATGGATGCTTGTAACTTATAATATTTGTGGAGTCCTTTCAATCCCTCATAAATCCCACAATTAGAACTGAATTTTGATAAATATGGGACATATTAGATTATAAGTGACGGTGTAAGAAATATGTATAATATAGGTAAGAAGTATAACAGATTTAAGATCCTCCTCCTTTTTTGAAGATAATTATTAAATGTATTGGACGTTGGCACTCATACAAACAAAATACGGAAAATTTTCATGCATTGTAATAAACTGAATCATTTCATTGATGGATGTTTTAATGTGTTTCGGACTAAGCGTGTTCTGAATTATGTGAAGTTCAATTCAGTCAATAATATTTCTGCGTAAAGCCTCATTCATGCCTAACATGAAAATTTAATACTTAGATATATAAAAATCTCGTGTCACGGTATTTGTGGTCGCACTCCTCCGAAACGGCTCGACCGGTTTGTATTATCTGCACTGTATATTTGGTATATTTATACCGTTACGTGATTAGGGTGACCCTATCCAGAAATGGTAGAAAAACGTTTGCCGAGTCAGCTAGTAAGACAATAATAAATAATTAGTATTATAGCGGTGGTATCTTTATATACATGATATTATACCCGCAACTTCTCTTAAGTTAAGTTTGTTAATGTTTAAGCCATCAAAAACAAAACTTGTAAAAAAGAACCAAGTCTCGCAACTCAGTTCTTCTACCGTAAAAAGTTGTGAGATCCATGTAATACCAAGTCGGTTAATTTATTCAGTTCCTACTTAAGGGTGCTTCTGTCTTAAGTTATTACGTAATTAGCTAACCTAACAAGTAACAACATCTTATAGTGACCATATTATCAATATTAAAAATCTTTTATGTTTTAAATAAATAGATTTGACTCAGACCATCTCCTTGTGTTCTAGACAATATGTATGAATTAATTCTTGACAAAAATAACAGACTTCAAAGTAAGAGATAACTCATAAACTACTAGTCATATCTCGCTAAAATTTAAGTGGGACTAAATGACAAGCACCAGCTTTCGATTAAAAAAAGAATCATCAAAATCGGTTCACCCATTCAATAGTTCTAAGTTAACAAGCATAAAACAAATCGAATGGAATACCTCCTCCTTTTTTGAAGTCGGTTAAAAATTCACACCAATCGATCTTTTGTACGTCCTACTTCATGCCTACTATTTAGTATAAATGTGAACATTTTTGAGGATGTATGGATGTTTATTACTTTTTCACGCAAAAATTACTAAATGGATTTTGATGAAATTTAACAAATAGGTAGACCATTATATAGGGTATAGGTAGGACAGAACGTAACATAATTTTGTTTAAAAGATGCATAAGGGTATATTTACGTACTATTATGATAGGATAGACGAAAGTTTTTAATTAAAAAAACTTTTGACAGAACGAAGTCTATCCGGGCAGCTAGTAATAAGATATCTTGCGAAGTCAAGTAGTTTCTGCTAATAATAGAACTAAGCTATGTAAATAATTAAAATAAATGTAATTAATCTTATTATTTGAATATTTCATCTATCTCATAGTGTATCTAAAATAGTGTCACGTAAAAGCACAAAACACATTGAGATAGATTGGAACTTGCCATATTTAAAACTTATAATATACCTAATATGGGTCAATATCTAAGAAAATTTTATTTTTATCCCGGTAAGTAAATCCGTCCCCAAGTGATGATAAGATAAATCTTAGTATAAAAAGGTATGTACAAGGATGACAAAATAACATTTTTGGATTTTTCCCGCAGTGTAAAGTAATAAAGAATATTATATTAAAAACTATAGAACACCAAAAATTCCCAACGATAAATGTTTGGTGACTGAATTTGAAACCTAATAAAATGAGGGACTCAAGACTTCTTTAAGTATTGTGCACGATTCTTTACTTTCAGATTTGTCTATTTATGCTTACAAAAATTTTGTCACCAAAAAACCTTAAAATTTAACTGTAACTCTATTCTAGTCATTACTTACCTCCGGTTTATAACGAAGCATGTAAGTAGGTTACCGTATACACTATTCAGCCACTGCTTTCTAAAGTCACTATATACTATTTTTATTTAGTACACTTAAAGTATACATTTTGTAACCAATTACAAAACACTACACAATTAACAATTAAGTTTTAAAGTTCTAACGTTTACGCGCGTAGCGTCCGCGTAGAGGGTCTACGAGCTTCACGTAGGCGACTGCTTCGCCGTAGCGTCCGCGTAGCACTGAATGGCAGTGAACGTAGTTTGTTCTTATTAGTAGGCCTTTTTACCACTTAAGACATTATCTTTGAACCACGTAATGAAGGTCGCGTTACTTGCGGGGTACTTTGTACCTACAGTCTACACCCAACCCAACAAGCAGCTTTATACGGTTTTGTACGAGCAAATTAAACTTTGTTTACATTTCTCCGTCTCGTACATAGAATTAACTGGTTGGATATTGCACGGGAAGTTTGCTCAGTTTGCTGACAATATCAACTCAAAATAAACGTTTGCAATATTGCACACTGCTCTCGTGGTGATACATCGTGACTATTGAATGTTAGGTTTAGAGCATTTGATCGTTATATTAAATCGTTAGTTTAGTTAAAATATTCTTATACTATCTTGAGACTTTGGAGAAATATTAGAACCTTACTCAAAGAATCATAAATACATAGAAACATTCACAGACACAACATACATACGTATATGTGAGCTATACGAATTCCATAGAAAATAATAATAAGATCATATACATTACATAATTCGCTAATAAAAACATTTGATGATATACACTTACACTAATGATTTTTCATTGCCTCATAAAATTATAACTTTAAAACTCATATACAAGATAATTTTTTTTAAAGTTGATGATATCTAAGGACTGATTTCACTGATAATACTAAAAAAAATATTACTGTGACAATTATGATGGCACAGATTTTTATGTGTCGATGGATAAAGTACTTTTATTTTAATGTTCAATAATAATACGAGTACATGTCATGATCTTTTTTACTTGCGCCTAAAAGTAAAATTTTGAAAATCACAATCAAGAAAAAATTACGTCCATTTTTAGGGTTCCGAAGTAAACTCGGAACTCTTATAGTTTCGTCATATCCGTCCGTCTATCCGTCTCTCCGTTCGCCTGTTATTGCTGAAAGCTGTAATTTGGCATGGATATACATATTTATTAAAACTCCAGTATCGTAAAATATTGAATTTTTTTAAGGGTACCTCCCCTACAGGTAACGCGAGGATGATTTTTTATTCGTCGCGTACTCTATAGTGTGGGGTATTGTTGAAAAGGTCTTCCAAACATATTATGGGTCTTTCTAAGATCATTTTTGGAATTAGGGGTCGATTTGTGAAATTAATTAATTTTAAAGCAAATTTTTGTTAGAGTCAAGTGTCCCTGCTGGCTAAACGGTTGGAGTTGGACGAGTAAAATTAAATCTTATGAATTTATGTTTCTTTCTCTTTTTACTGTCCCTTCTTCGTTTCATCGACTTTCAAATGACAACGGTGCTAAAGAAGTTTTCACTTCAAAAATTCTCAAAAATAAGTTATACGATGAATTTACGAGGAAAACTATCACGGCTATGTTAGCATAAGTAGGTAAAGAGTAATAGTCGATAAACTTACTACTTCGAAGCCCTATATTGCGTGTGGCCTGACACGCACTTGCTCGGTTTTTAGGGTTCCGTAGCCAAATGGCAAAAAACGGAACCCTTATAGATTCGTCATGTCTGTCTGTCTGTCTGTCTGTCTGTCTGTCTGTCTGTCTGTCTGTCTGTCTGTCTGTCTGTCTGTCTGTCTGTCTGTCTGTCCGTCCGTATGTCACAGCCACTTTTTTCCGAAACTATAAGAGCTATACTGTTGAAACTTGGTAAGTAGATGTATTCTGTGAACCGCATTAAGATTTTCACACAAAAATAGAAAGAAAACAATAAATTTTGAGGGTTCCCCATACTTAGAACTGAAACTCAAAAATGTTTTTTTCATCAAACCCATACGTGTGGGGTATCTATGGATAGGTCTTCAAAAATGATATTAAGGTTTCTAATATCATTTTTTCCTACACTGAATAGTTTGCGCGAGAGACACTTCCAAAGTGGTAAAATGTGTGTCCCCCCCCCCCCTGTAACTTCTAAAATAAGAGAATGATAAAACTAAAAAAAATATATGATGTACATTACCATGCAAACTTCCAACGAAAATTGGTTTGAACGAGATCTAGTAAGTAGTTTTTTTTTAATACGTCATAAATCGTAAACCACAAAAAACGTTGATCAAAGTTACAACGAACTAAAAGAACTTTTATATTATGTTATTTGCTGCTACGGAACCCTTCATGGGCGAGTCCGACTCGCACTTGGCCGCTTTTTAATTCATAAATTTTATGATTTCATTGTGTTTTATAAGTGTCTTATAAACTATTAGGTATCTTAAAACTTTTGGGATAGTTAATAGTATCAGGCGTTACTTTGCATAAATCCATTGTTATTAAGCTAGTATTAGTCTACTTTGCAACAATCCGCGGGTAACATGTATGATGGCACGCATGTCTTAAAGTATATGCCATCATACCTGTTACCCGCGGATTGTTGCAAAGTAGACTAATACTAGCTTAAAACTTTTGGGGTTAATGAAAGTGCTACCAAAACACTGATCAATGAACCAAAACTTAATCTTTATTACCCGACTTCAAAAAAGGAGGAGTTCTCAATTCCACTGTATTTTTTATGTCTTAGGCACCTCCTTACTTTTTACTGAGTGTAACGATTTTGATGATTCTTTTTATATTCGAAAGCTGGTGATTGCCATGTGGTCAAATTTTAAAATAGCGAGATCTGATGAGTAGCTTTTGAGTTATCCCTAATTTTGAAGTCGGTTATTTTTTTTTAAGAATTATCAGCTCATTATTGACCGATTTGGCTGCAAAATTTTATTAAAATCCATTAGCTGCTCGCTCGTAAGTACCTTACAACGTTTTATTATTTAGATAGAATCGAACGTCGCGTGACCGGTTCAGCCATTCCACGGACTTTTGACTTTGTGTACTACTTTTTGTAATTATATAGGCTCCGTATTAATTCTTCATTCATATTTTACTTTAAAATGGTTTTTAGGTAGTACCGTAACTTAGTAGAACTGGTTGAACCCAAACAGCTTAATGCAAGGTAATATTAAAACAGATGTTTTGCTTAATTTTACTCGTAACTATAACAGTGCCGTAGAGAACCTAAATAAATGTTACAGGGTCAAGAGTTTAAGTAGGTTGTTTTTAAAATTAACATGATGAACGAAATTTATTTATAGGAATGTGGCGATATAGCGTCATAGAGTGAGATTTCTTTTTTTCGAAATTTTCTTTATTTGTCGCCATAATATAGGAGTTTTGAAAACTAATGGAAAACAACAGCTGTTCAGAGAGCCTTCCTGTTCTAAAAAATATTATAATCTATACAAATAAATAAAATTGGAGTGTCTATTTTTAATATTAAAATAACATTTTTTACAATATTTGTCTGTCTGTCTGTCTGTCTGTTTGTTCCAGCTAATCTCTGAAATGGCTGGACCGATTTTGACGAGACTTTCACTGGCAGATAGCTGATGTAACAAGGAGTAACTTAGGCTACTTTTAGTTTAGAAAAAAATTGTTTGTTAGGCAATACGAAGTTCGCCGTGTCAGCTAGTAAATAATAATAGTAACGCTTCACACTCATAGCCCCACACTAGGTTTCCCTGTGTCGTGGTTGCCTTGGATAACACACAAAGACAACAGACACACGCCCAGACCAAGAACAGAAATTTAAACTCATCATTCAAACCGCCTCCGCCTCGCTGAGAATCGAACCCAGGACCCTTGGCTCGGCGATCCGGCATGGTAATCTTTTCTCCACACGGGTCATAAGATTCAGAATATTAGCATGTATTTAAATAATCGTCCACATAATAAAAACCACATAAAAACCCTGGCCATTACACGCGTAACATCAAAGTGAAAGAAAGTCAGATAAATATGAATTCAGTCCCGTTTTGTAATTTACGTCCAATGGCACTGAAACCTGATGACAAAATCGTTTTTCTATTACATACACGAAGTACAATAACAATTTTCATTTTCATACGTCTGCTGTCACGCACACTCGCTCTAATTAATATTACTAGAGGCCTGTGCTTCAGTCGAAATTCAACCGTAATTCAATGTGTCAAGGAGTGACTTCTCATTGTCATTTTTTACTGTTCTATTTTATTTCATAAATGTAATTTTAACACATATTATTCACAAAGTTTAGCTTTCTGCACTTTTTCTCCATATAAACTTTAATTATACCAAAAATAAGACTTCTACGTGCCTCCATTATTCTTAAAAAGGAGTACAAAGGATTTCCCTTCACGTATTAATATATATATCGGGACAGGACTGGGTTGGAGTGTATGCTTTCGTATGTTCAAATCATCTCTGTAAACCACGTATCAAAGAGCACTTCAGTACTATGAACACAGATCTCTCGTTGTGGGCGTAGTTACATGTCAGGACTCTCAGGATACTAAATAAAACACACAATTCGACAGGCACAAGGATAACATTCGTTTATTGCCTAATAACACCCGGGTTTATTATTTCAACGTTATTTAGTTATTGGTTTCGCGATCCTACCAATCTGTCTACCGTAATGACAGTCCTTCTCTTTTCTTAATTTCATAGATTATACGAACTTATTTGAGACTGCGCCGACATATATTTATACTAGCTGACCGGGCGAACTTCGTGTCGCCTAACAAACTATTTTTTTTTCTAAAATAAAAGTAGCCTAAGTTACTCCTTGTTACATCAGCTATCTGTCAGTGAAAGTCCCGTCAAAATCGGTCCAACCATTTCAGAGATTAGCCGGAACAAACAGACAGACAAAAATTGTAAAAAATGTTGTTTTGGTATATGTACCTTGTATACATCCAAATGCACTTAGTAAAAAGCGGTTATTTTAATATTACAAACAGGCACTCCAATTTTATTTATTTGTATAGATGTATAGATTACCGCGAGCGCACTCGTTGAAATATAGCAGCTAGTATGGGATATAAAAATTCAATGTTTATCACTGCTTCTAATCTTTGTACGTATGGTACAATTTCGATATCAGTAAGGCTATTCTGTTTTGTAACTCGGCAACGGAATCCGCGATGAGTGTCAAACTTCAAACGACTAAAGATAGGATTTTGACACTCATCGCGGATTCCGCTGTCGAGTTACAAAACAGAATAGCCTTGCAGCTCTAACACATCATACACTCCTGTAAGTGAGAAGTCTGGAAGTTCTAGAATTCACTTCAAGTTCTCTAAGGCCCTGTTAAAATGTCAATTGATATTTTATATGATTGACTAGCTGACCCGGCGAACTTCGTATCGCCTAACAAACTAATGTTTTTTTTTCTTAAATAAAAGTAGCCTAAGTTACTCCTTGTTACATCAGCTATCTGCCAGTGAAAGTCCCGTCAAAATAAGTCCAGCCATTTCAGAGATTAGCCGGAACAAACAGACCGACAGACAGACAGACAAAAATTGTAAAAAATGTTGTTTTGGTATATGTACCGTGTATGTTATATATGCGGTTAATAAAGTAAATTATATACATACAAATACCTACATCAAATATACACATAAATACATACATACATTTACAAAATATATCTACATAAATATAAACTTTAATGATGTCTAAGATGATATAACTGCTAAAATAATTAAAAGCACAAAAATCTTTATAAATTTATTTAATTTAAGATGACCATTTTATACTAATTATTTTTGGCCTAGCATTAGTATTGTTGGTCTAGCTGCTAAACTTGAAAACACAATGGCATCGTGTGAGCAAGTTTAATATGCAAGCGCGCAAATTGCACGCAAGTCCATTTGCAATACAATGACATTCACGGAATACATTATGCAACTTGCGAAATTACCTTACTTTGTATACCACGCGTATACTTTGTACTTATACGTAGGTATATGTTATATGTTAGTAATGAGATTATGTTATGTAAACCGTAAATGCGGTTAGAAAGTTAAGCTCTGGCTGATATTGTAGCCATCTTCAATTATAATTCCAATAATAATTACAGGAAAATAATTATTACTTACTTGTTGGAAAACATCTTAAGAGAACCTGCGCTGAGAATAGTGTACTGAAAGGTAAATGAAGTCTACCAACTTTCAGCCAGTGCGGTCGACTATTATCTCAACTCATTCAGACAAGGTCTGTGCGATGGCTGACCGAAGCCGAATACCGAAACTAGTTTGTATTTTGTCGAATAGAAGTTAGCGAGTAATGAACTCATGAGTAAGGAACTATTATTTCCCATCGTAATTATTATGATGAGAAACTATTAATAATACCAGTTCTTGAAATGACAATTTAATATTGGCCGTATTTAAGAGCTACAGTAATCAATTACCCTAAACAAATCACCAATGCAGTGCTGTAGAATAAAATTAATATAAGTATGTACAATAAAATTTCTTTGCTTTCAATAAAAGGTAAATCACTCATCTGTTGTTTATTTAATTATGATTTTAATGAAACAACGAAGTTATATCAGCAAGTTGTTAAAAGTGTTTATTACAAAATTATTGTTATTAGTTTTTAATACGTATGCAATTAAAAGAAGAAAATAGTAACTTGAAATGTACCAATAATTATCTATCTGAATTTAGATGGAAATAACATATCCACCACATCAAAAAACATAATGTTTGAGTTTAATAGTAATTGGCACCACAGCAAACAACGAACCTTAATAGTTATTATTAATATAAAGGAAATTCGTGTAATCATAACAAAATACACTTGTTTTCATACTGCTTGGGATATAATTACGAGCGCGCGTACCGCCCACCAGTAATGATGCTTTGAATTCATATAACAGAGCTTAATTTCGATGTGCATCTACAGAACGAAACACTAAATGGAATTAAGAAAACATTTTAGCCATAGAATCGTGTTCCATAGTAATTTTGTAACCACTTCTCAAATCTTTATTATTAACCATTTTAAAGCATTTGAAGATACGATTATTCATTTTAAATGTAGAAGAATGAACGGACCAATGAATGTCTAGTTTTTCATACCACAACTAAAATATTCAGGTCGTTTAATCCCCTATCTAGGATAAAAATCTTCCCAACGCGAATAGTTAGGTACTTCGCGTGAACATTATGAGAACTTTGTACCAGCTTTTCCGCAATATAATGCAAATTATACAGGCAATTTTTGTACTGTAAAGTGAATTGATTACAATAATAATGCACCCGTGTGACTCAGGATATAAACCCTTTATTGTTGCTGGGTTTAATGGGTTTGCACCACGCAAAACTTCACCGCATCTGAATCGGAATTGTACTATTATTAATGTACCGGAAAATTATCATTTCCTGGTGTATTTTTATTACAAAATAAAAAAGTACACTTAATATTTAATTAGCTTAGTTTTCGCACAGAGCACAAGATAAGGATGTAGATATACGTACATATACATGTGTATAACCAGAAGACACAATAGTACGTTTATACGTATTATTTAATTATTTAATTAACACCCTAATAGCAGGGGAAGTTGACATGATATATATACATATTTTTTTTTTTTTGTTGACTTGATATATATTTTTTTACTTTGACTTGCGAGTCAGAAATGCCTGTTCACTTTATATATCATTCTACTAAAAAGTCCCTATTGTAGGAGACTGTCAGGTTGTTTTTCCATTATAAAGATTACTGTCTTTTTAAGTTCTACAAGCAAGACCATTTTGGCACAACCAAACTACCAAGAACAAATCCGAGAATTTAATATTTCTTTGCCACATAAATTATGAATGTCCACCTTGGCCAGAAATAAAACTTGAGTCACAGTGCTTCAGTGAAAGAAAATATCGTTAAAATACTTGTACACCTGAAAATATTTCTTAGCGCTTTAAAAAAGGTTTGTAAAAAAAGCTTTACGTGATCAACGATAAGACTTTGTGAGACGAAATTTAACACCAAACACGGACGTAAAAAAAAGACGGACGTAATCCCAAGAACAAATTCAGTGAAGCACCCATAGTAATACCAACTCTGTATTCGTACAAGTACACACACCCACAGATTGACACCATACTGCTGACATTGACACCATCGCGAATCAAAAATTACAAAATTACGCACACATGGTAAGCGAGCTGTCATTGCTATGCTTCACTCTTGATTAGACAAGGTTACGTCCGTTCTTTTTTTACGTCCGTGACATCAAAGGATACGATAATTATGAATTGATAACCATCAGATAATGATACATTGCTGGTTGATTCTAGGAAGTGGGCAAGAAAATTCTTCCGGGCATGTAAAAATTTTACCACCATGCCCACGGCCTCATCGTTCAGAATTAATCATGAGCAGAGAGGGTTAAATTGTAGTAAGTAGAAGATGTACCATTGTATCCCAAATAATAATATCAAGATAACCGTAATATAATGCTGTCCTGCATTTTGCTTACACATAAGGGCAAAAGGCCAAAATGTCAAAATTGTTATAAAATTTATGGAGCTTAACATCCTTCAACTTCTGAACGATTTCACTACAAACTTCGTAAATTCAATTATCCAAGCATAGCATAGTATTAGAAGCTATTGGTGGAACAACCCGTATTTCAGAACAATACTTTACTGACTGAAGTATGCTAGTTACGTAAGTTATTGCTCAATGCGTTCCCTTGCCAAGTTGTTTGTTCCTCAAGTGAAGTTCACGACTTATAATTTGAGTGACACCATGCGTTCAGAGTACTGTTTGTGAGTGAAGTGCCCGTACGGGGATGTACAAACGATTAAACTGTGTTAACTACGAGCAGTTTACAAACTGATTTATAGTTGGAATGGCTTCTTGTTCATTTCCTCAAAGCAAGTAGCGCACAAACGTGTGCATAGTACACTAGTGTCGCGTTTTGTAGCTACATTTGTTACTCTATCAATAACTTAGTGCGCCTGCAATTTGTTTTACGTGGAACGTGGAAAATTGACCTCAGTTATTATTTTAAAGCGCTTATAATTTTGTTTCTATAATTGTTATATGACGTAATTTTCAGTCATAGTTCTATTTTAGTATTAGTGATTGTCATTTACCGGAGCTCGGAATACTCGGGATCGAATATTAATGGTTTTGAACCGTCGTGTCGTGATGAATCAAATCGAATGTGGACTGTATTTGAAAGATGATAGGTATCTTTCTGGGCAATACATAACAGTCAATAAATATACGCACCAAAAAGGGAGTCTACCAACCTTGTTCCGTCGCGTGGCGTCGGTCGATACCTAGGCGCCGAGATGATTCTGTTTTCCTGCGTTGCACCTGTTTGACAAGACTTCAACTTTAGGTAGTAACCCGTATATGTATTTACATCTTTGCGGCCGAATTACCGAAAAGACGACGAAAATAACGGATAGCAGTGATGCACCAAACCGAACTGCAGTCTGTCGCGAACCGTACCGAGAATCGAACTGCGGTCGGGCAGCGCTTGCGCACGACGAATGAAAAAAAGAAGGGTAGAACCCAAATCGATGCATAACAAAATATCAGTTGCGAATATATTGATTGCTAGAATGAAAATAAACTACGAAGATATTACCGAACTTTTTACAAGATCTCATGAATAAGTGGTGGTGTACACACATGGTGTACACACTACTCAGGTAGGGTGTGGCAAAAAAATAGAGATACAATGTAAGATTCTCTGTACTGCAAAGAAATAATCAGTGCAGATGTACATATTCCATATTCATAAAAGGATTTCATTGACCGCTTCAACAAACAAACACACTTACACATAAACACTCACACACATAAGTGTGCTCTATTGTGTATCTAAGGTTGTGTGAAGCCAGGCAATACATGATAGTCATCATGATGCCTTTTGTGATGACAGATGAGCCAAGCTTAGTTAGGGGCCATCCATAAATTACGTCACACTAATTTCATGACTTTTTGGCCCCTCCCTCCTCCTTGTCACAGCTGGTCACATTTGGGAAGGAGACCTCCCCCCTAGTGAGACGTCACATATTATGAAATTTTACACCTAGAAATTATTAAATTAAAACAGCAGTTCCGAAATAACTTTTGTTTCCATTAATTGTTTTTTTAATATTATATAACGAGTACATACCAATTATTCAATTTTGACATATGACGTCACGAAATTTGGACCCCCTCCCATCCCTTGTCACACAATGTCACACTACATCGACCCCCCCTCCCTAACGTTTGACGTAATTTATGGATGGCCTCTTATGGGAGAGTCATGGTGTTATAAAAGAGCTTTCCATTACTGAGTTACATTGTATCATTAAGTAGAAAAACCGCAAAGAATCATACTTTACAAAACCATAAAAGTACCTACTTCATAATGAAGTAAATTTTATTAAAATAAATATTAAAACGAGTAAAAAGTATACTTTATTAACCAGTTGGCATTGACCCTGTAACGGAGCTGTTCCATTTCTGGACGAGGCAGATAGTAGGTACATTCAATCTATACTTACAACTATATTCAGCTTAAAGTTTATGTAGACGTGGAAACCTACGTTAGAACTTAACACAAAGGAGCACTGGCCGAGATTTGGCGAGATTCTTGTTAGCATATTAGACGCCTCTTTGAGTATTCATGTATTCACGCCGTATCCTTCCTTAATAACACTTAAAACTCCACAAAGGTTGACGAGTATTTGTTGATAATAACACAAAAATCGGTATTAAGCAACATTTGCCTATACTGTGCTTCGGAGGGCACGTAAATTCGTCGGCATTTCACCCATAAGTGACGGATGCAGACTTAGATATTAAAACGCGTTAAACCTTTTCAATCATGACTTGTTATACTTATTACAAAATCATTCTCATTTCAATGTAAAAATATTTTTTCTGTAAATTCAGAACAATGCGTTCAGAAAGTCATTTTATGTCGTGTTAATGTGCGTGGGAATTACGTTTGCGAAAGTGTCGTTAGTAGCGAAGTGGGTTCCCGTGTCGACTACAACTTGCGATGGGGATATAAATTATCACGCGTGCTGCTAAGGACTTGTAATTAGTTATGTGTCTAGTATGCCTGCAATGTCTGTTGTGAAATTATGTTTATTTTTTACTGAAGACACCTGCTTGATTGTTAATTAAAAAAACTTCTCAAAATTGATTCTAAGCAGCGTTGGACAGAAAAGTAAAGAAGCCTATATAGATTATAGACTAACTAGCAAAACAATAACGACGTTTGTCTTTGCCACGTCAGTTATTCGGGAAGTAGTTACGGGAGGTAAATCTGGACTCAAATTAGATGGATGCCTTTATACTATGAACAATATGAGGTACCCAATGCATATTACGATAGAACAGACATCTCGAACAAAATGTGTCCCGCCGGGAGGTTCTATTTTCAAAACTGAGCCCCCGTTCTCCTTTCAAAATCGAACGAATCCATTGAAAATTGAAGCCGATCGGCGCCAATTCATTGGGAAATAGTACATTGTGTTCGCGGTGTCGATTCTATATGCTAGTAATAATACTTCAATGGGCTAGATAGCATTCGTTAAATCATGTCGGCATTCGAATTTCTTGTACGTGGGTAATCGACCCACACCAATCTACATTTATCATTATTATTATAGCGTCCGTGCCTTCTCAATTACGAAGACTACCGTGCCGTGTTATTAATGAGTTAAAGACAATTATATTTGTAACGTTAAGTTTCACAGATCATAAAACTTGCTGCTGCATTTCGAAACGCAATTTTGCAGCTTATTAATTTCAGGAAGAACAAACCTAAGAACTAAAACGGAATCGCTGATGTTCCTCCGTGGAGTTGCGATGCGATAGCGAAATGCAAATTCGAATTTATGTTGAGTTAACGAATTACAAATACGGGGAATAGTTAAATAGTATGCTTTAAAATATCCTGCTGTTACTAATGACTTGATGACAATTTCAAATTGTAAAAATAATTACCTATACATTCGAATTATCTATGTACAATCTATACAAATAAATAAAATTGGAGTGCCTGTTTGTAATATTAAAATAAACGCTTATTACTAAGTGCATTTGGATGTATAGAAGGTAGGTACATATACCAAAACCACATTTTTTACAATTTTTGTCTGTCTGTCTGTCTGTTTGTTCCAGCTAATATCTGTAACCGGCTGGACGGATTTTCACGGGACTTTCACTGTCAGATAGCTGATGTAACAAGGAGTAACTTAGGCTACTTTTATTTTAGAAAAAAAAAGTTTGTTAGGCGATACGAAGTTCGCCGGGTCAGCTAGTATAAAAATAAGAATTATATACATAGGTTGATCATCATCGCCATCATCATCATCATCACAACCCAAAACTGTCCCACCGCATTGGAGGAACGTGGTGGAGTATGCTCTAGGCCTCCTCAAAAGGAGAGACTCGTGCTCAGAAGTGAACCATTAATGGGTTGAAGCCATACATTACCCCCCGTTGAAGCCAATGCAAAACCTGCAAAAGACTAAAATATATTATTTTTAATCAAAAAAAAAATTCATATTAAATATTGATGGAAATCTGTTAAAGCTTTTGCTAAAATTAAACACATGTGAAACAATTTTACCACACAATCATTACTGCAATAGCTAATGACTCCAAAAACCTTTACGTAAAGACCTTTGAATGTCTGAAGAGAATTACGCGAAAGATAAAAACCGTATTTTAAATCGCTAAACTTAAACAACACCTGATTTAAGATAAATTAAAAGAAAGTATTTACTTGTGTTGCTCAGTATACAGTGCAATTACATTCCCAAAGCAAGCTTGACCGTTTGTTAAGTCCGTTAAATTATACTTATCAGATGCAACGCGTAAAATATAGCTTTGTTTTTATTCCGCGATTCATACATTGACCGTTTGTATTTGAATCGTGATTCTTTTGTTTACAATCTCAATACGCACACTATCTTTGCAATAATTTTATTCCATGAAAACACTGACAACTTCAAATCACCTCCACTGTTTTTATCAATGATATTTTCAATACGGATACGGCTTGCTCAACAGTTAAAACCTAATATTTTGTACTCTCTTCAGTCCCTTTTCGTCTATCTCCGATCTCGCACTTCGCCTTGCCTCAACTTCCCTCACCTCGCTTCATCTCGTCTCACAGCAACCCACCTCAGACCATGAAATAATATAGGTAATTGGACACCTACAATGAATATGAAAACATTGGTGATAGAAAATTATGATACTTTGTCATTAGTTGCCTTACCACAACGGTACAACCAACGCTTGAAGAGAAAACATAGATAAGTCAGTTATTTTTAAACACATGGAACAAATAATAAGATTCAAACCATTGTAATACTTAATAACGACCTCACTTCACTCAGAATATTTAATTTTTCCGCATACTTTAAATCAGCATTCGTATTCATACGTTAGCTTTAACTTCCCGAGTTGATCAGAAGCTGAACACTTTGAAATGCATAAGAACGTGTCTGAAATCGCATTAGAATTGAATTTAAACTTCAGTGGATAGAACAAAGAGCGAATAGAAGTCATACCATACATCACTTCACAGTAGATTTTGCACCTGTCTGCTTGGATGAGCACTGTGAATACAAAAGCGTCGGGCGCTGCGATTGGTAACAGATTATATTCAGGTTAATATACCTAATAATCTATCGTATCATATCTCATTGGCGAAAGGAACTATACATTACAAATACTCTTTGTAGATACACCAAATACAATGATGGACTTCGTAATATTTTGACTTTTTAAAACAAAGGGATATAAATTGTCGCTATACCTACGCCATAATTTTTTTCTCATATCTCTCATTCAGGACAGCTTTAATGTGTTATTTCACTAAATTTTATGCTCTTTCTAGTAAATAGCCGACAAAGGAACATATGAACCACATTATAGTGGTCATCGTTGCCCATGGCCATCAATAACAGCTTACACATCACCAATGGTCAAGAAAAAAAAATGAGTAAAAGTGGTTAAAATTGTCACTTATTTTTAATTTCTGCTACTACAGCTTCGTACTAATAATATGAATATTATTTGGTTTGTATAATATTTCCTGTTAAATTTAAAGTCCATGTGTCATCCACGATAGTCGTATTATAGCATAATTACTCGCAGGCGGTTTTTAGAGCATTACTCTTATATTGTTTAAAAGTCCAGCTAGCATTCCCAGGCCGTTTTCAGGTCACTTCCCCTAAAATAATTGCACGAATAATCTGAATATGGTTCAGCTTAGAATGTACTCGAAGTCTCGTGCCAAATTAATTTTATTAAAATTACGAGATAACTTTTTAATTATCTCTTAATAATGACTCTGTATTATAATTATATAAGCCGCTTCTATAAAGAAATGAGAAGAAACGAAGGGGTAAGAAACTCCCAAGGAAGATTTGGAGTTATGGTTACATAAGCTGTTAGTTACTGCAAGTAAGGACGTAAGGCATTCTGTCCACGTAAACACAGATATAAACGCTATCGTCAATTGCTGCTTGCTTCATCTTCATTATTCATCAAGCAAAATAATTAACTTGTAATACGAAGTAGATAAATCAACGTACGGAACCCCTTTCCAAGCGAGTTTAACTCGCATTTGTCAAGTTTATTTGTCTTCACGCGACTTTAGCTCATGCTTGATTTTGATGCAACTTTTCCGATATATAGTAAAGCCCTGGTATAAACCCTTAAACGGCATCGACTAAACCCGATGTTAATTAATCAACCGACAAATAACTCTATGCTGAATTACTGGTTAATCCTTGACCCTTGCAAATATCAGTGATAGAATGCTGAAAGTTCTAGAATGAAAATGAAACAAACATGTAAGGGACTTCCAGTACAGAAATCACTACAAGGGTTAACGTTTTATCGCGCCGCCGCATGTTTGTATAGCTCTACGGTTGAGGCACATCACTTGTATACTCGCATCGTATACAATAGTATACATACAGTACTGCAAACATTACGTATGCCAGGTTTTGGCTTAAACTCTCGCCGTGCGCAAGACTTAATGCTGTGCCTTAAGTAGGTATGCTTTACACTTCATCTCTCATTATATTTAACTTCGCTTTCTAAATATTCTCATTATATTTGTCATTACAAGTAGAAAACACTGATATAAATTCTCTTCATACATAATGAGGCTGAAAAGGCTGTTCGCGCGAACCGAGTCGCGCGGGCTATCACTGCGACTGCCCGGGCGCGGGCAGCCATCGTCACTCCACCTACGGCGGCCACCGAGGCAGCACACCAACCGCGCCTATACGATTGTACTCGCGCTCTGAATCTAGTAAATTCTTCTTATATCTACAGTCCGCTAGTATCATTTAAGTCCTAGACCACCTTAGGGCACTAACATTTTTGGTCCTTCGTCCGTCAATTAAAAAGTGAAGCAGTAGCCAGAAAAGAAGAATAAATTTTATCGTTTTTTCGACGAGTATAACGGATCGGCGTTATTGGACTTCGTGCACGTTGCCGCGTCATCTGCGCTGCGAGGTTGAAGTCGTCTACACATCGTGGGAAGCGAGAAGAATTGGTTAAGGCGTCGTGAGTCGTTCCAATTAATTTCCCTCTTATTTTCTCCAAAATTTTTCAAATCTATGCCAATTTGGTACTCCAATTTTTTTTGCCTTTTTTTCGCCAATATTTAATCAAGTGCTATAAACATTTCCTCATAGTCTTGCATATCTATTATACCTGCTATTAGCATCCTTTGTTCACTAATTACTTGCTTTGTGCGCTGCATTGTTATCTCGCACCTGGCGCGCGCGCCGGCCGGACCGGTTTGACCGACGTGGCGTAGTAAAGGTCATTGCTCGAGCGGTGCATTCTTTCATTGCAATTAGCAAAACATCTGTTATTTTTTCATTCATAATAAACTTTTTTCTCTTTCACGCATTCATTCAAGCTAATATTTAAGAATGGCTGAACAGAAACTCATTAAGAAACGCTCTTCATTGAAATCAAAGATGACTATATTCACAAACTATCTTTCCATACTTGATAGCTGCGCTTCCTTATCCAATTTACAACGCTTGGATTTGGAGGGACGTTTTAATAAATTTGATGCCCTATACGCTGAATTCGATGAATTACAGACGGAGATTGAGATGTCATCAGAAAATCCAGACGAAGCGTATGCAGAGCGAGCTCAGTTCGAGGAGCAGTACTATGCTCAGGCAGCCTTGGCGCGCAGCCTGCTTGCCGACAACCAGCCTCGAGACGATCCGGGTTCGATCCAGGGCTCGGCATCAGGTGGGACAAACAGAAATAATTTTGTACGATTACCTAAGATTGATTTACCCCATTTTGATGGTAGCTATCAGTATTGGCTTGAGTTTAGAGATACTTTCATTTCATTAATTCATAAAAACGATTGTATCGATCCCATAAATAAATTTCACTACCTTCGTGCGTCTTTGAAAGGTAGTGCGGCAATTGTTATTAAAAATATCAATTTTAGTAGTGAAAATTATCAAATCGCGTGGGATTTATTGTGCGAGCGATACAATAATAACCGCATACTCGTTCATAACCATGTACAGGCGTTGTTTAGCGTAGAACCGGTTCTTAAAGAATCAAGCAGATGTTTGCGTAATTTAATAGACGTAACAAATAAAAACATTAGAGCGTTAACTACATTAAATCAACCGACAAAGTATTGGGATACACTAATTATTTATATGATGTCTACCAAACTAGATATAACTACTAGTCGTCATTGGCAAGAATATCGCAATACTTTGACAGATGAGCCTTCTTTAAATCAATTTTCAACATTTATTACAAATAGAATTGAACTTCTAGAATCATTAGAAAATCATAATCATCAAATTCATAATCACAATCACAATCATAAATCTAATAAAGCCGAATTAGGCAGGCCTAAAAGTTTTCTAATCGAATCAAGCTCTTCGTGCCCTTTGTGTTTTAAAAAGCATTTCCTATATACATGTGAAACATTTAGAAAGCTATCCATTGAGGATCGTGTTGAAAAAGCCAAAAGCTTAAAGGTTTGCTTGAATTGCTTGCGTCCAGGTCATTTTCATCAAAAATGTAAATTGTCCCATTGCAAATATTGTAAATATAAGCACAACACGCTTTTGCATTTAGAATCGAATCAAGTCAACCCCATTTCAAACTCCATCATCACCCCATCTTCATCTTCATCTTCATCTCATGATAATGTCGTTTTATCATCCAATGCTGTGCAGCCTACTGTGTGTTCCGTCTTACTTTCCACAGCTCTGGTGCAAGTCGTGGACAACAAGGGTAACAAGACCGCGGCCAGGGTCTTACTGGATAACGGAAGTACAGCCAATTTTATTACTGCCAGCTTATGCAACTCGCTAGGGTTGTCTAAAGGGGAGGCGAGCTCTACGGTGACAGGTATCAATAATCAGACCTCTTATAGTGCACAGTCTTGTAATCTCACAATTGAGTCTTTTTGCCGTGACTATAGAGTTAATATAGATTGTCTAGTTTTACCTGAAATAACCAAGCTTTTGCCATCGCGTTTAATAAATAAGAATAGTATTCCTATTCCTAAGGGTTTACAACTTGCTGACCCGTCTTATAACATTCCGTCAGCTATTGACATTTTGATAGGGGCAGACTTATTCTGGTCCCTCTTAGAAAATAATGTCATCGACTTAGGTAAAAATCAACCAAAATTATGCGAAACCAAATTAGGGTGGATTGTGTCAGGCAATATTGGGCATAATTCATTTCTATCTTTTTCACACAATTGTAATTTTACACAAGGTTCCACCAATTCTGATCTTACGAGGTTTTGGGAATTAGACACCATTTCGCCTTCACATTCTCTTTCACCGGAAGAGAAAGCGTGTGAAGACAGTTTTTATACCAATACTGTCCGTCAGGATGATGGTCGTTTCGTGGTCACAATGCCTTTTAAACATGATCCCAGCCTTCTAGGGGATTCGTTCGAAATGGCTAAGCGACGCTTTTTCTCGTTAGAACGACGTCTAAAACGCAATCCTGAATTAAATGACGGTTACGTAGCCTTTATGCGTGAGTACGAACAGCTAGGACACATGACAGAGGACACTACATCTGATGTTTTGGAGAACACTCAAATTAATCATTTTTTATGCCAACACTGTGTCCTACGTACTTCTAGTACAAGCACGAAGCTACGTACAGTATTCGACGCGTCCGCGACCACTACCTCGGGTGTATCTCTTAATGACCTTCAAATGGTAGGCCCTGTAGTGCAAGATGATCTTCTGTCTATATTAATACGTTTTAGGCAACATAAAATAGTAGTCACAGCAGACATCGAAAAAATGTATAGGTCTATAAATCTTAACCCTAATCAACAATCGTTACAGCGCATTTTTTTTCGTACGGATCCGAAGCAACAGCTTAAAACTTACACTTTGCGAACGCTTACCTACGGCACTGCGTCAGCTCCATACTTAGCCACTAAGTGTTTAGTAAGTTTAGGGTCTAGTACATCTAATCAAGAAGTCAAGCGCTGCATCGAACATGATTTCTATGTCGACGATTTTTTAAGTGGTTCGTCTACGATTGCGAATACCTTAGATATCTGTCGTGAAGTAAAGTCTATTTTATCATCAGCTCAATTTAATTTACGAAAATGGCGGTCGAATTCGTCTCAAATTGTGTCAGAATTAGATAAATCTTCAAGCAGCGTCAGTCAAAATCTAGATCTAAATAATGATGGCGACAATAGTTCATGTAAAACTCTAGGTTTGTACTGGTTTTCAGATTCAGATACTTTATCATTTTCTATTAACATCGATCAAACACGTAAAATTACTAAAAGGTACATTTTATCCGTAATTAGCAAAATTTTCGATCCGTTAGGCCTCCTAGGCCCTTGCGTTGTCGAAGCAAAGTGTATACTACAAAGAGTTTGGATTGAAAAATATGATTATGACACGGAAGTTTCACAATCTATTCAAAATGCTTGGTATTCCTTTGCAAATAAACTTCCATTTTTAAATAGCCTTAAAATACCTCGCTGGGTTCTGTGTGATAATTCATCATCATATGAAATCCATGTATTCACTGACGCGTGCGATAAGGCCTACGGAGCATGCCTTTACATTCGGTCACTAAATCATTCTAATAGTACACACATTCAATTAGTTGCATCTAAAAGTCGTGTAGCGCCTATTAAACCTACAACCATTCCGCGTCTAGAGCTTTGCGGTGCTTTGTTAGGTTCAAGATTGTGCACTAAAGTTTTAGAATCATTAACATTAAATATTTCAAAATGCTACTTTTGGTGTGATTCTACCATTGTGTTGGGTTGGTTGTCTTCACCTTCCAATCAACTCAAACCATTTGTACGCAACCGTGTCAATGAGATACAAGAGAGTACCATTGGTCACACGTGGAGCTACGTCCCTTCTAAAGACAACCCGGCAGATCTCGTTTCCCGGGGGCTCAATGGTGATCAAATCAGTGGTTCTAATTTGTGGTGGCATGGCCCCAAATTTCTTTCATTGGATATTAGTCAATGGCCCAAAATGCCCACTAACTTCGAGAAACGTGACCTACCAGAAACGACGGCTGATTATTGTTCTAATTTATGTAATCAATCAAACGTAATCTGCAATCAATCAAACGCAATATATAATAAATGTAATAATAAAATGTCAATAATACAAAATCTAATTAACAAATATTCAAACTATAACTATTTACAAAGAGTGATCGCCTATGTACAAAGATTCGTTCATAATTGTTCAATTAAAAATAAAAATAAACAATCAAATAAATTTTCTGGTCCATTATCTGTACAAGAACTAAATAATTCATCTATTCTTATTTTACAGCACTCTCAAATCCAAATGTTTCCCGAGGAGTTTGCTCTTCTATCAGCCGGTAAACCCTTACCTCGGAAAAACAGGTTAATTTCATTATCCCCATTTTTAGACGAAAATAAAATCATTCGTGTGGGCGGCAGGCTTGATAATTCCCCTTACGATTACGACACAAAGCATCCTATATTATTATGTAATAAACATGTCTTAACAAAACGTATATTCGAAACGCAACACATTAAATTATTACACGCGGGTCCTCAACTACTTTTGGCAAATATTAGGCAAAATTATTGGCCTCTTAAAGGTAAAAGTATTGCTAAATCTACTGTCAATAAATGTCTTAAATGTTACAGGTTTCGAGCTAAAAACATTCAACCTATAATGGGTCAATTACCGTGTAACAGAACAAATTTAGAATATCCATTTTTTCATTGTAGTGTTGACTACGCCGGGCCAATACTGATCGCGGACCGGAAGGGTCGTGGCTGTAAGCTCTTAAAATCGTACATAAGTATTTTTGTTTGTCAAGCCATTAAAGCCGTTCACATCGAGCTCGTATCGGACTTAACTACAGAAGCCTACTTGGCCGCTCTTAACCGTTTCATAGCGCGTCGCGGTAAACCTCGTAGCATAACATCCGATAACGGGACTAACTTTGTAGGAGCGTCTAATGAGATCTATCGTTTCTTACAGGAATCCAATATTGCATCTGATGTAGCTCAGGAGGGCATTGAATTTTGTTTCGTTCCTGCCTATTCACCGCACTTTAACGGTATCGCTGAGGCTGCCGTTAAATCAACTAAGTACCATCTAAAAAGGTTACTCCAATTAACTCATTTTACGTTCGAGGAAATGTGTACGTGCTTGACTCAAATAGAGGCTATTCTAAATTCTCGTCCTCTAACCCCACTTTCCTCTGATCCGTTAGATTTTACAGCCCTTACTCCTTCCCACTTTTTAATTGGTCGATCACTGACGTCTATACCACATCCACCCGTCGCTGATGTCGAAATTAGCCGCCTACAACGATACCAGCGAATAGAGAGTATAAAACAGCATTTTTGGAAACGTTTTAACGCCGAATATGTCTCTCTACTCCAGCAGAAGACGAAGTGGACGTCGACTTCGAGCGACTTGGCCTTGGGATCGCTCGTACTGGTCAAGGACAAGGCGCTCCCACCGCTGTTGTGGTGCTTGGGACGCGTCGTCGCGGTCCACCCCGGTAGCGACGGCATCACTCGTGTCGTCGACGTGAAGACGAAGCGAGGCACCATCCGACGGGGCTTCAATAACGTCTGCCCTCTACCAGCGTGTTGAAGACTACGTGCTTCAAGGGCGGGAGTATGTTCGCGCGAACCGAGTCGCGCGGGCTATCACTGCGACTGCCCGGGCGCGGGCAGCCATCGTCACTCCACCTACGGCGGCCACCGAGGCAGCACACCAACCGCGCCTATACGATTGTACTCGCGCTCTGAATCTAGTAAATTCTTCTTATATCTACAGTCCGCTAGTATCATTTAAGTCCTAGACCACCTTAGGGCACTAACAAAGGCACAAGGAAGGCTCTAAAGCATTTTATTTATTTACCTAAGCCATCCGTATTACCAGTTAGTATTCATGAGCACATACAATTTGATCTAACTCATTAAAATAAAAGGTAACTTGAATAGTTTATAGGCAAGTTCCATCGTTCATTTTCCTTCTCTCTCTCTGCCCGAAAGGCCTGAATTACAAAGGTCAGTGATATCGGTACATATTTGGGTGACCTCCAACACAAGTGCTACCGAGCAGCGATAAGTGTACGCTTGTTTGACGCCGTGCCACATGTTTGCAAAGCTACCATCACTTGTTTGCATTGTACATACTGTAAACATGATACGATGTTATTTAGGGAGATTTCGCACGAGTTGCGCTGCGATACATTACTCATGATCTTTACAACGTCTGATTAACGAATATGTACATAGTTTGCTTATTTTAATTAACTGTTCTATACGTATTTAAATAGTAATAATAAATAGTAGTATCTGAATATGACTCGCATATTAATAGGTACATATAATGACATTACATACATACAGGACTCAAACACAATATGTTACCCTCGGTCTCTTAAGTGCGGTTTACACGTGTTAAGTAGATAACTAAATTTTAACAAAATTTGAAGTAAATTAATACGTGTAAATAGAAAATTTAGTAACTTTTTAGTTAAAATTTTGTTATCTACTTAACTACTTAATACGTGTAAACCGAACATTACACACACTTCATAATTAAGTATAACTATTTAATTTTTAATTCTTACACATGATATGCCTATCACTACATCATACACTAGTTTATCCTAGACCTCCATAGATCACTACCGTCTCAGGGATTAGTATGTATGATAAAAGGGACTAACATTTCATATCAGTAAGGCTATTCTGTTTTGTAACTCGACAGCGGAATCTGCGATGTGTGTCAAACTTCAAACGACTAAAGGTAGGATTTTGACACTCATCGCGGATTCCGCTGTCGAGACAAAACAGAATAGCCTTGCTGCAATCGATATAAAGTTAAGGTACAGTTGTCAACAAAATTTATTAACAACGTTTGTGTCCGAAACTGATTATGTGGTACCTGTAATCAGTATGAAGCAATTTTTTTTACTTTTCTAGGAAGCTACTATACCTATTCGTTCCAACTACTTCGCTACAAAATCAACTATATTCGCTACAAAATCAGACATGAAATATAGTTTATTTTAAAGCGTGCTTCAGTTGCAGTCGGAGAGCTAACTAAAAAGGTATGCGAGACCATCCAGTCGACTTCAGCTTACTGATATGTTAGGACAGCGTTATACGAGTACATTAACCTTCACGTGGCTTGCCATCTCATTTGTCTTTAGAATTTGGAGATAGTCTTATAATGAGTGTTAGTGAGTACAGTAATACAACCAACAAACCCTTTAATATCGGCCAACGACGACTTCATTTTAAAAGATATGCCGATGAGTTTCATTCGCTGTTTTTTTCCTCCTTAGGGCAAGACAAGAAAAATTTTACCTTCAAAATTGTGATCATAATTGAGAAAAACATTACAGATCTATATGTACATCTAATCTATTACTAATTACGTAATGAATTTGAGACAGAGTTTGAGTTTCATAGTAAACATAATAATATCATCGTGTATAACATTTATTTATCCATCTGATAATCGTCTTTACTACTACTATATAACTCCGATAACCTTAAATTTGAGTTTCACAGTAAACATAATAATTATCATCGTGTATAACATTTATTTATCCATCTAATAATCGTCTTTACTACCACTATATAACTCCGATAACCTTACTATAGCTATAACTAATAGTTTATTTCTCTATCAATCCCACAGTATACATCGAGAACTAATAAAGGGAGCATGGTCGCAAAGAACATGTTCGATCGCAAGTGTAAAATTGCCGAAACATGTTCGGGGTGTATCAGGCTTGTTATGCCCAGTTCCGTTGGCACAATAACCGGGGATTATAGCGCCAGCTGTTCGCGTCTATTGCACTGGACCGCTGCCACAGAAAATGTTCACGTTGTCCTGTCGAATACCCGGTGAAGTGTCGACGGAACGCTTATTGCGTCGGATTGAAGCAAATACATAATAATTGTAAATATGTAAAGTCGCCGTGCTCTTCGCGATGATTGACTAGGATCACTGATTCGTGTCATAATAAAATACGCAAGCAATTATAAAAAAGCGGCCAAGTGCGAGTCGGACTCGCCCATGAAGGGTTTCGTAGCAGCAAGTAACATAATATAAAAGTTCTTGTAGTTCGTTGTAACTTTGATCAATGTTTTTTGCGGTTTACGATTTATGACGTATTAAAAAAAACTACTTACTAGATCTCATTCAAACCAATTTTCGTTGGAAGTTTGCTTGGTAATGTACATCATAAATTTTTTTTAGTTTTATCATTCCCTTATTTTAGAAGTTACAGGGAGGGGGACACACATTTTACCACTTTGGAAGTGTCTCTCGCGCAAACTATTCAGTTTAGAAAAAAATTATATTAGAAACCTCAATATCATTTTTGAAGACCTATCCATAGATACCCCACACGTATGGGTTTGATGAAAAAAATATTTTTGAGTTTCAGTTCTAAGTATGGGAAACCCCCAAAATTTATTGTTTTTTTTTCTATTTTTGTGTGAAAATCTTAATGCGGTTCACAGAATACATCTACTTACCAAGTTTCAATGGTATAGATCTTATAGTTTCGGAAAAAAGCGGCCAAGTGCGAGTCGGACTCGCCCATGAAGGGTTCCGTAGCAGCAAGTAACATAATATAAAAGTTCTTGTAGTTCGTTGTAACTTTGATCAATGTTTTTTGCGGTTTACGATTTATGACGTATTAAAAAAAATATTCTTACTAGATCTCATTCAAACCAATTTTCGTTGGAAGTTTGCTTGATAATGTACATCATATATTTTTTTTAGTTTTATCATTCCCTTATTTTAGAAGTTACAGGGGGGGGACACACATTTTACCACTTTGGAAGTGTCTCTCGCGCAAACTATTCAGTTTAGAAAAAAATGATATAAGAAACCTCAATATCATTTTTTAGGACCTATCCATAGATACCCCACACGTATGGGTTTGATGAAAAAAAACATTTTTGAGTTTCAGTTCTAAGTATGGGGAGCCCCCAAAATTTATTGTTTTTTTTTCTATTTTTGTGTGAAAATCTTAATGCGGTTCGCAGAATATATTTATTTACCAAGTTTCAATGGTATAGCTCTTATAGTTTCGGAAAAAAGTGGCTGTGACATACGGACGGACAGACAGACAGACAGACAGACAGACAGACAGACATGACGAATTCATAAGGGTTCCGTTTTTTGCCATTCGGCTACGGAACCCTAAAAAGTGGCTGTGACATACGGACGGACAGACAGACAGACAGACAGACAGACAGACATGACGAATCCATAAGGGTTCCGTTTTTTGCCATTCGGCTACGGAACCCTAAAAAGGCGCTAAATAAATTTTATAGAGTACGTCACAATCGATAAATTATTATTATTGATTAAAATGCATTTTTATTGACGATTTTAATTACTAATATCCTTGAAAAACTGAACATCAGTGACAATAATAGATTTTTTTTATCTAAATAAACTTAATTGAACACGCATAATATTGATAAATAGATACGAAAATCGTAAACAGCTTTGCATAAACATCACATAACTTTAGATACAGAGAGCCGAACCCAATCGTTTAATATCATCTTCATTTTGATGGTAACCTTTTACCTGTAAAAAAAAAACATTGCTTACTTGTAATTTCAAAGAAACCCTTCAACTCGTAAGGATAAGTCAACATCTTTGAATATGTATAATGTTATTTCGTTACATAATATATTTGACTTTATTAAATTTTAATATTAATGTTACTGTCAATGTTTCGATATATGTAAGATTTACAAGTAGGTATAATTTTGTTGATAATAACCAAATAACCCATTAATTGTGCATATCCAAAATTATTACGTAGCTCATAATTAAATACGATACGTTGGTTAGGTTAGATTACATTTCCGTATGAAAATAATGACTTCATGCGAAATATCCTAAATTCGGATAATATTAACAAATCTATTAAGCAAAACTAACGCGTAAAATAATATAATAAATACGATAGGTTATATTGACAGGATAAAATTATAACACATACATAGTAACATAACTCGTAGACGTAATCTATAAACATTTCAAACAATACACATGAATACAAATTGAGTTGATCAATGAAGTGTGAAATAAAATGTCATTTTATAACTATCCCTATCTAACAGCAGTAGACTAAGGATTTTCACCTAAAGTATTTTGTATTGGTACTATGTCTTCTGTGGTACTGGTACCCCTGAGTTCACAAAGTTAAACAAAGCGCTACTCTTCGACGTATAAAGCCACATCAGTGCAGTCGAGAAGAACGAGCCGTAGAAACAGATGTAGCAGAACATCAAACAAGGTGTAAAGCATTGGATCGAGTTACCTACGAGTGATCTCGACTACTTGTCAATACTTTCCACGCCACGTAAGAGAAAAAAATGAGAATTATTTCGGTTTAAATTACAGCAAGAGTAGCATCTTGGGATTAGTTTGTCGCGCACATACTGTGCCGAAAGGTGTTGAGAAAGTGTACTAAATACCTAGCAACGTTAACGAACTTGTATAGGTAGAAACAGCTGATCTTTAACCAGCTGGTAACCCATAATAAGAGCAAATATTATATAGCATTCAGTTATCAAATGTAAAAAAATGGTTGTCTGTAAAGTCGGTTTACGGACGGTAGTTTAACGTGACAACGTCATGACAAAGCTCCGCTCCGCTCCGCCCCGCTCCACTCAACTACGATCGCCTACGGCTCGCCTACGGCATCGGCTACGATACGCCGATCGTAGATGATCGTGCCTCTCTCTCGCTTTTCCCGCTCTCTCGCTCGCGGATCGCTACATTTTTTCGTGCATGTGCCCGGCGTTCATCGTTTTAATAGACGTTATCACGTCAAAAAAAAAGAAAACACAATGGACTTGGATGGAAAGAGAAAATAAAGCTATTCTAAATGCCAAGATTCATTTGAAGATTCAACTGATTTTCGTTGGGTATGAGCTGGATTTAATCTAGAAATGTGTGTGTTTGTGGTCTACTATTTGTGTGTCCATGCCAATCGCAAATCATAAAATCGAATGCAGTAGTGTGTGTGAAAGTATTATATAAGTTTGAAAATTCATTATTTATCATCAACTTGAAGAGAAAATTCATACTGATTCAATAAATCGAATTGACTTAAATGTTAGTCCTTCTTTGCTCAATGTAATTTTATGCAGCGTCGTCGCTCCTAATTTTGCACTTGGGATTTTGAATTACGGTTCAAGTCCGTAAATTTAATTTTTTTCAAATTTTCAGCGTTTTTGTAGGTGCTATAGCTTAAGACAAAGATTTCTTATTTCAATATTTTCTAACGTTTTAAAGTTGTAAATTTGACTGAATTCAACTTCTTTTAGGGACGAATGGCTTAACGCGTTATGCCAATATGTAGTTTCTTACTGTTTCTTCTCCCATGACCACTCACGATTTGATTAAGCAAAAGCGTAATTTGTATTTCAAAGAGTGTTTGTATAAACCTGTTTGAAAAAAGGAAATACGTATATTTTTTTATTCTAATTCTTGAATTATTAATTTCGAGTTAGTTATGTTCAGGTAATTTCTATAGATATCAAGCAGATTGTTATTATTCGTCGAATTATGAATTATTATGAAACTGAGATACTTATCCTAATTAAACCTATACGTTTAATTATTTTAAATAAGTACAGTACTACAGTGATGTCAAATAAATTGCCTAACAGTCTTTTGAGTAGACACAATATAACAACTATTAAACAATATTTTACTAGAGTAAACTTACAGATGTAACGAGCCATATAACTTCTAATCTTGTATTTGTTCTTAAAACCAATCTCATCACTTCTTTTTTTTCCGTGGTTTTTTTAATCCAGGACTGAAAAAAGAATCACCTATTAGTGTAGAAATTAGTGTTAAAGATAGGTAGATTACAAAGGTTTGCAATACATCTTGTATAAAATGCAAGCAGATTTTGTTATCGATATTTGTATATCTCTCCGTAAGTTTAAGCATTTCGCGCAAACCACTGAATATTTGATGACGATACTTGGCGAGTTTGTAGCTATTATTACGGGTCTATCCTCAGAATCCTTATTATCGCAAACAACTTTATTCCCGCGGGATAACAAATAAAAGTCAGAACCTCCATAGTTCCAAAAGATCTCCTCCAAAAGTTAGCAATTAATGTTTTGACAGTATGTGTACGATATAAACTATTGTGTTCAAATATATTTGTTATATAATAACAACAATTTTCCCCAAAATCGGTAAAATGAGGAATATATGAAGTATGTAATAATGTCTAAAATAAACAAATAGCAATATTTCGGATGCAGTCAAGTTCATAGGCAGAGGGTTACCTAAGTCCTAAGCAAATCAGGTTACTACATACATAGTTAGAAGACTTAGAAAATAAAACTTACATGATTCCTTTATATGCTTCCTCAACTGTCTTCACTTTAATGTCAGGTAGTTCAGGGTAGTCGTAGAAGCAGGGTAGGCTGGTATCGTACTCTAACTGATATATGTGTTCACAAATGAAGCTTTTGAAATCCTCTGGAACGGGAAAGGCTGTAGCAATTTCTGTAAAAAAAGATTTTTCAAAAGTTCATCTACTGCTTTACATTTTTGTGAATATGTGTATCTAAATCCTTTAAAATGTTATAGTTAATTCCGCTCATTATACAACTTTTTCCCTAATGGTTAGTCAGGGAGAGACCACGAGAACATTTTGTATCACATTTTGTACCCTAATATTTATTTTGTAGGCAAGAAAGTTCATATGAATAAATTAGTAAATCTCTGTAAAAAGTTCCCGCAGACTCTATCTGGATAACCATTTCAAACACAAACATATTTATGTAATTCACGCCCCAACTCAGAGTCACTAACGGTTACTTAAATCGCTCCTTAGTAAAGAATCACCATACAAATTCCGTACTAAGGAGCGATTTACGTAGCCGTTAGTGACTCTGAGTTGGGGCGTCAATCAACTTCAATTTTCATTAGTTACCTACGTCGTAAAATATGCTGTTATGTGAAAAATTATTTACATTTAACGAATGGAAATTTAATGCAGTGTGCATTAAAATCACACGCGAAAATGAGCAGGTATACAACACAATCTGCATAGATACGAATAGTATCATAAACTTGAACAAATTCAATATTGAAACAGAACTGCTCAATAATTTTGAATTTCAGATATCTGGATCACTTTCCGCCGCACAGCCTACGTACGATTTCAGGAAACCGAATTTCCGCCAACAGATTGCATTTTGCTCTCCAGCGAGTCATGCATATAAATAACTAGAAATAGGTAACTACTATAATACATTATACTTAGTTAATATAATTAAAAGTTTTTTAAGCAGCCAACACAGTTTGATAAAACGGAACGAAGAAAAATAACCCTTTTTAACTGACTTCAAAAAAGGGAGGAGGTATTCAATTCGACTGTAGTTTTTTATGTTTGACGTGATAACGTCTTATAAATCAATGAACACGGGCTGCATGCATGAAAAAGTGTCCCGTTCCGCGAGCGAGAGAGCGGCAAAAGCGAGAGAGAGAGGCACGATCGGCTACGATCGGCGTATCGTAGCCCATGTCGTAGGCGAGCCGTAGGCGAGCCGTAGGCGATCGTACTTGAGCGGAGCGGAGCGGGGCGGAGCTTTGTCATGACGTTGTCACGTTAAACTACCGTCCGTAAACCGACTTTACAGACAACCATTTTTACCTCAGAACTTTCGAGTGGGTGAACTGATTTTGATGATTCTTTTTTTATTCGAAAGCTGGTGCTTGTCATGTAGTTGTCATGTAGTATTTAAATTTGAGCTAAATCTGACGAGTAATTTTTGAGTTATTTTGAACTCTGTTATTTTTTCTTGGTAAAATTCAGATTATTAATTAAAGTGTATTACATGCTTTATCTACATAAAAGATACAAAGAAAGTTCTTCTGTAATTTTTTCTGAGAATAAGGTGACGTCCCTGTTTTGTAAGTACTTAACTGGTAACGCGTAGGTAACCAGTTTGGTATTACGGACGTCCAGAAACAACTGAATAGGTAGCCCGAACGCTCTTTTATCGACTATTTACATTAAAACTTTCTCTATAAGTCTTTAAACGGAAGTCAAGTCTCTTCAGAGTCTTCAGAATATAAAGGAAATAAGGATCAAGTAATTTTGCTTGAAATTTTAAACGTAAGCATTGTAACTAAATATAAAATAATGTATTATTTTCCAGTCGTAATATACAAAATTCGTCATATAAATTAAAACTTCAAAAACTACATTGACTTCCACGAAAAGTATTCGCATTTTTTATGTAAACAAAAACTCTTTAAAGACAGAAGGACTAAAAAATGTACCTACCACGTTTTATGTTACGTGAATATACGTACCGCCTTACTCGCATTTGTTTGATTCTCACGGCAAGTTTCTCATCAAAAGCCTTCCACGCCTAGAACTCAACTCAACTGATGCTCTTATAAGTCATTTTTATAAGTTGTATGAAAAATCATGCAATTTCCTAAATACTGACCTTTTTCATACGCCATCTTCGCCACTTCTACAGCGATGCTCAAAGATACACTCTTTACTTGGGACAAAGGCGGGTAAATGCGTCCGATTGACAAATCCTCTTCACTCACAAAGTTTGCCAACGTCTGGAAGAATCAACTTTTTCAATAATGGTTCGCTTCATGTGTTCTTACACTTACACTTATAACACTTAAGTTATCCTGAAAGTTTTCTCCTTTATCTGACGTTACAATTTCACTCGGGGTAAATCTGCCTAGTGAAAATAATTCGATTTTACTTTTTAGATTCCAAGAGTGATTTTTTTGCTAGTTTATACATCTTAAACAGTAGTTGGAAATCTACTTAAGTTATCTATCAGCTCTCTAAAGTCCACTGCTGGACATAGACCTCCCCTGATTGGCACTACTCCAACTCGCCTTGGGCCCTTTGATTTCAGCGTAAAGATGGTTAAAAGTTACTGACTTAAAGGTTACTAAATCTTCATTGAATGAGATGGCATAGCCCAAAAGGGATCAACTAGACATTCAACCTTGTAAACTTTAGGACCAGTCAACATAAATTGATTAGCTTTTTTCTCAGCAATGCTTTGGTATCGGCTCTGGACTCCATGTGCATAACCCAAGTTCTTACAAGGACATAGCCCTAATAGTTTGTAGAATATAAAAGAAACTTTTATCCGTGATGTCAAACTTTTTTCACGGTCCACATGACTGTAGTTCCGTAACATTATAAGACGTTATGAGCGAGTGAACATGCTATTCTATTGTGCCTTGAAGAAAAGAAAGAAATAATGTATTGTAAAGATACTGGACACAAACGGCCAACTTAACACACTTTTAGAAAATATTACGCAAAACTCTAACTGACGCAGATTTCCTTCATTAGGAAAGTCTGAAGGAGTAAAATCCACAGCTAATCGAAATCCTAAGTTTGTCATTAGTACCTAAATATTAATGTTACTTAATCATTATTTTACCACTTGGTAATTTCTACAGAATACTAAAATTACCCTCGCAGCAGTCAGAAACATGGACTCTGGTATACGATGCGCGCGGATAGCAATAACTCCGAGAGCGATACCGGGAAATATGTAAGAGTTATTTCCTTGCCCCGTCCGATACTCCTTGCCTCCATACTGCACCGGGGGAAATGGGGATCCCGACGCGTATACACATTTTCCCTAAAAAGACAAATTTTATAATGCCCACGGCCCACATTTATACAATTTTAATACATTAGATATTGCTGATATGTTTGTATTATAATTATTATTATGTTTTAGAAAAACGTACTCCGGGTTAAATAGTAAAAGAAAATTTAATGCATCTCGTAAGTACTTATCACCCGTCAGAGGTGTAAGAAACGTGAAAAATTTCACAATTTATTGAACTTAAAAATAGAATAGACTACCTATATAGACAACTCAATAAAAAACAAAACTTGAATGTGCTTGAACTTCAATTTAATCTCCTTCTTCAAAAAATACTATAGTAAAAAATTTTAATCCACAAGCAAAATCCCTGAACGGCTTTTACTGAAGAAAAATGAAAGAATAAAACTCTCACTTAAGACGATTAAGTGTTCTCATACTATGATTGAAGATAATGTAATTAATTTATTTTTATTGTGAAGTTGAAAAGTTTTAACTTCACAATTTTTATTTCAAAACCTGGCATGCAACAAACCATTTTTCAAAAGTATAATAAAATTATAATAATAGTGGCTATCTTCTTTCTTTCATCCCACCTTGATAATTATTTTTTTCTTGGCTCAAAAATTATAAATATACTTATATACTTCAGCCACTATTTGTTATTTTTAGAAATAATTAAATGCATTTATTACATAAGTAAAACTTTTGTTTATTTGTGACCGACTAAATTTCTTTTAAAAAGTTATACATACATATATTAACACACGCAGTAACAATAACTATACGTTCTTAAAGAAAACAAAAAAAATATGTCTTGTATTGTTATAATTAAATATTATTTCCAAACTTACCTCGGTATTATCGTATGCAGCTTGAGCCGTACACTCCGCCTTGCTGGTTGGGTTCGAAAGAGCAAAAATCACCGGTCTCTCAGTGTTTTTCGCCATTATTTTAAGTATGTTAGCTGTGAAGGCTCCTCCAACTGTAGAACAACCTGTAAACATCCTCGATTGTTGCATCTTCTAATCATTAACCCTCATCGTCATAGACATGGAGGCCATACACGATCAAGTGTACTTGATCAGGTCTGCAGTTTGACTTGACGCGCCATCCAGTGTGCGTGAGATAGATATATGGCCAGATAGTTATACCGTGGCCATAAACGATCAAGTATACTGGATGCCGCTTCAAGTCCGTTTGACGCTTGATCAAGTACACTTGATCGTGTATGACCTTCAGAGTATCTGACCATCCTTGTCCATAAACGCTCAATAAAAATGAGTACACACACACCATTCTCACTCTCGTGCTAGAATTCCCTAGTTATGCTCACTCAATATTATGCGACTACCCTGTTTCCCTATTATTCTATAGTGGACTTGACCATAACACTACATTGAGTCTAAAAAGATATCCAAAAAGGCCATATATTCTCACCAATTAATATAGTAGGCTTTATTTTAGCAACGCACTCCTCAAAATTCTTCTGAGGCTCAACGTCTTTGCCGAAGTTCTTCGCGTGAGCTGGAACTCCGCCTTCTCGCTTCGTAGTCAACAGCCCGTCGACATCAAACATGTAGATGAGTTTCTGAGCATCCTTCTCCTTCATACCCTCTTCGACCATTGCTGCTACTGTCAGATTTGCTATTCCGTTAGCAGCCTACAAAATGGCATTTTTTTTAATTGGCACAAAACTTGTCGTTTGAATTTGAAGTCATATAACTATTCCTTATAATCTTTGTATGAATACAGAAGAAATAATAGTACTTATCATGAGTTTTGAAGACATGAACGGGTTGATAAAGTTAGAGAAAATAGAAGTGTAAAGGACACTAAGTTTTTGGTAACTTTCTATTGGCTTCAACCCATTAATGGCCCACTACTGGGCACGGGTCTCTCCTCGTGAGGAGGCCTAGAGCATACTCCACCACGCTGCTCCAGTGCGGATTGGTGGAGGGATTAGTGGCCAACCCAAGTGTCGGAAGTTTTCATGCCGCCCGAGGGCCTCCGATATGGCTTAACGACTGTTATCTTACGATAACAACCGAGACCGACGACTTTACGTGCCCTCCAAAGTACGGAAGCGCTCAAGAATTTTTTGCCACTAGCGGTCACCCATCCAACTACCGACCGCGCCCGCTGTTGCTTAACTTTGTCGACCGTTTAGAATCGACGCAAACCGCCGGGCTATGAGCGCTTCAACTTTCTATTAAAATTGTTTAATGTTATGTAAATAAATTCTGTTCAATTATTACTTTTTGAAACAAATTCTAGATAATGATTAAAGTTATAAAACCAATCATATCATTTGAAGCAAAAATAAAGATTATACACATAATTAAATAAAGATTATACACATAATAACTCAATAAAAATTAAATACTTGAATGTAAGAACATTGGTTTAGCCGCAAAATTCATTTCCACTAAGTAGGTACGTATTATTTAAAACTTGATTAGAATCTTAACAATGATCTAAACGGAAAGAAACGCAAAAACCACAGAGGATGATCGTCTAAAATTAATATTTTACAAAACTTAAGACCACTCGAAAATAATAGATAATCTTAGAGCGCGAGAAAGACCCTCTTAATGTAATGCAGAGAGGGCGATTTTAATGATGTCTCGAATGGTTCGCCAATTAATCTTATCTCGAAGTGGTTTCGTTGAAAATAAAGTACCTACGTAAATTATATCGATGTAAAAATACACCGTATTTTTATCTTGCTTGAAACTAGCATCGAAACGTTTAGTTTAAATCTTGCTTTAAATTCGATGACTTCTGATAAATAAATTAGTAATATTTATTCGACACTTTGATATCAAAATGATCTGAACTGTACGACTTTGACTACCTTGTAGCCTAGTTGCTAGCGATCCTGCCTGCGAAGCGAAGGATCCCGCTCCTGGATTCGATTCCCGGCCGGGGCCGATATTTATGTGACAGATAAATATTTTTACCTACTCTGATCATAGGTGTTACTGTGATGTGTTACTCGTATTGGGTCGTCCATGGCACCCGCGACACAGATATAAATGTACTGCGGGGTATGAGTGTGTAAGCGTATAATTATTAATTTATTTAAACTTTTATGAGAAATAAGAGCTTCGTTATAAAATTCTCATTAAGACAATTGATAATGATTTATTTTCAATTCACGTTTAATACTCTTGTTTGGTATAAACTCAAACCATATTCAATTACGAGGTAGGTACTTCACAATAACTGTTATTTCACGAACCAAATAAACAGCTGATTTTGCGGTGAGATAATTATAATTGTGAGTATTATGGTTACTGTTACTGTTTATTGGGATACAATTTTTCCATAATATCCATTGATTTAATAACATTGATACGAGAATGTTAGAAAATAATTGGAGCGGAATCAGGTATGAGTTTAACGTAAGTCTTTATTTTGCTCACTACCAATTGTGAGAGCAAAATTAACGAGTTATTATTATATAATACAGCATAACCATGCTGCAGTAGGATGCGAACAAGTTAAAGACAGAAGGAAGCTCTTATTCAAACACAATAAAATCTAACCTCATCTAATCGAATCCAACGCAGTCTAACCTAATTTAACCTAAAAATACAATGAATTTAATTTAAACTTACAGAACCAGCTCCAAGAAACATATAAATGTTTTCACTTAGCTTCTTCTTGGTGATTCTGGTTGCAGCCATCAGTCCAGCTACGGCCACGCTTGCTGTGCCTTGGATGTCATCATTGAATGTGCAGTACATATCTCGGTACTTATCAAGAAGGCGAGTTGCATTGACTAGAGCGAAATCTTCAAACTGAAACGTATTGATTGAAATCCATGTACCTACATACAGTTTTTTTTGTTTTTGGTATTTATTGGTACCCACTACATACCAGTTACAATAATAAACTATTATTCACACATTCATAATGAATCGCTGATATCAACTTAAACTAAAGGTTGGCTGATAGAGAATGCCTTTAGCATTTATTCCTACTTTTGAACATCCGCATTTAAAGAATGTGGTATTGTTTAAGATATAATAAAGTTTAAATAAACAAATCTGTTAATTTCAGTAAATTAATTTGAGTTTCTCTTGTTGTTGGCAACAAAATTGAAAATAATCTGTTTTGTATTGCTTTATTTTAATTTTTTTTACTGTTCGATTTTGTTATATTGATAATCGACACAGGACATGGATGTTACAGTTTCTTTATCATCATAAGTAACCGTGCAAATCTCATAACTAATATTGGGTTACAAAAATGCCATCAAATTGTAGCTCTTCATGAGGTGTGAGGTAGAACGCTTAGTAATCAAGGTTTCAGCATTTCAGAATTTCTCTCCACAATGCGAACCTATTTGAATCTACTACGTCTATTGAGAGAGTTGAAACGCCTTAAACGAGTATTCGTCACGCCTCCTCCTGTTACTAAACAAAGTACCTATGCTTAAACATTACTGTACATAATCTTCCCGAAAGATAAATTAAATAAACTTTTCGGGGATTTCCTAATTGGGGCTGTTCGAAACTGAGCACACAATTTAACTTTATAATCAACTACATCCTACAATTTGTTTACCGAGCTATACATAGTAATAACTTATATCGCAATTTACGCTACCTTAATTTTTATTGCAGTGTAAGTAAACAATAACTTGTATATTAAAAACAATTTGGAAACAATGAATGCAAACTTAGAAAATGAAACGTATATTATGTGGAGTAACGTATAAAATACTTCATCCCGGGAAATGGATATGTTCCCTCGGGATTATAGGAATAATTTGGTATAAGTAGTAGTTTAGTTAAGTGTAGGTATACTTATTAGTAATTTTGATTATTTTTTGTGTTTTCATCTATTTACTAGCATTGTGGATTTTATCTAATTTTTTACTGATCATATATGTATTTTTAACATTAATTACCTACTTTTACCTCGCGGTCACATTACACCCTCAGTGAAAAATTTAAGGGAAAAAATTTATTCTGAAAATAAAATGTTACAACTGTCATCATAATTAGCGATTGTTTGAATAAAGGCATGGTAGCGACGTCTGACATCACAATAGTTCGGCAAAATTGCACATCAAAAGTAGTACAAAAAAATTCAATCAGGCATCGTCAACTGTTTGAGCACATCATTGTTCTAATTTGAAGTAAATATTAAAACCGTCATCAGTTATGATTCACGATACAAGTTAGAGTTAACTTTGTGAGCAACATATAAAACTATACTTGGCTACAGGCCGAATACACTTGACTTGCTTAAATACAGATATTTTTCTATTCACTTCCGTGCCAGATATATGATTGGGACATGAGTACTTGGCTAGCATTTCTTTTTAAAAATTCAATGGAGCACATCCTAGGTCAGTCGTTGCAAAGTGGGCGATAACGCTCTATTGTGGGCACTAAAAACCTTAAGGGAAATCTTATAGGTTTTATTTATAATCTCTATAATTATTAAACTAATTAATTTTATTCATCAAATTGCCGGACTGCTAGACACTGTTTAAAAATATTGAAGAATCACGAACGTTTAAGAATTTTGTCAACATTATTTTATTTAAAAAAATTATACTTAGGTTATAATAAATAGTTATACTGATAGTTATAAGACACAACTTCCTGAGCTATTATATCTAAATTTTGATAAAAACAAGTCATACCTACAAGTCCCACAACACTACTAAGTAATAAACTTCATCGCAATGTTAACACAACGCTTTGAAATTGAATAAAGTCCAGTTGAGCTGCAATTAACAGAGAACGCAAAGCAACGTAAGTATGTACCCCGAGGTATAATCTGCACTGTTAAGAAGGTTATAACGTATAAAAGGAATAATAAAATAATAAAATAAATCATCGGGTTATATTATTGTACAGCAAAAGTAAAATAAACTATTCAGTCTTCATTGTGTTTGTTAAACCTACATTTTTAGATGACCCTGTAGCCTAGTTGATAGTGACCCTGCCTGCGAAGCGAGGGGTCTCGGGTTCGATTCCCGGCATATATTTATGTGACAGATAAATATTTGTACTCGGATCGTGGGTGTTATTGTGATGTAAAAAAACCTACTGCGTGGGTAGGAGTATGTGTAAGCGTTTATTTATTTATTTATTTATTTTTATAGATGTATTGTGGTTGCAACCAATTTGCGAGATGATCTTGCACACCAAGTGTTCCATAGAATTAATGTAATACTGCGTAGTATTACATTAATTTGCATTAAAGAGTGGTTCAAAAGTCTGTGCTTCATATTCATAATTATTCAAACAAGTATTTAGTAGGTAAAAATAACCTAAAGCCTACATTATCTTTTAATAAAAGTTACCACGCTAACGCAGCTATTACCTCCGGTCATTTAATTACCTGCAGTAGAGTATTCGGGCCGAATCTTTGGACGCAGCCTTGCATAAATTCATCAACTAAGTCGTCGTACTCCTGACCCCGAACTCGCTTTTGCCGTAAACCTATGTATAATGGGTCTTCTAGAAGATCCTGCGAATAGAATTTCATAATTAAATTAATACTATTGAAATTTAGAATGCTCATATTTTTTTTATTCTACCGCCATTTCGGAAAGCTGTTTTATCATGAAGGAGAATAAATGGCGATACCAACATTTTATGAAAAATAAGGAGAAAAACAATTAAAATAGTGTATAATATGCTATATGCTCGGATTCTCTTTAATCCAGGTTTTTCTCAAATAGGTGGTCATATTTTATACGACATCTAATGGTGTCCATTTTCATAATAATACCCTACTACAATGTTCCATTGCGGATTGGCGAGAGAATAGTTGCCAACCCACGCAGTGCTGCTTTTAGCACTACCAGCGCCCTGGGCGATATTTCTACGGTGCCCCCTATCTGCCATTGAAACTCATACGAAAATAATAAATATTATGTTAATCCATGCCAAGTTACAGCTTTCCAGCACCAAGGGGCTATGCTGTGGACGAACGAACGGACGGACGGTCAGACATGACAAAACTATAAGGGTTTCATTACGACTACCCTACGGCGCCCCTTCAAATCTGGCGCCAGCACTGAACCCACGTGTCGGAAGTTACACCTCCATAGGCTTAGCGAAGGCAATCTAATGACAAGTGACGAGACCAACGTATAACATTTTTATGAACAATAGCTACCTGATTATCAGTTCCAAAGTCCAAGGTGATAGGCAGACACTGGTGCGGCTTGATCCCAGCTAATGCGGTATACAGAGCGAGTTTACCAACTGGTATACCCATCCCGTACGCTCCTAAATCCCCTAATCCCAAGATTCTTTCACCATCCGTAAAAACTATTGCCCTTACATCGTGTTCCGGCCTAGAATATATAAGTTATTTTGAAATATTTCTTTTTGAAATGAAATTTTTATGTAGATATAAACAAAAACATGTTTTGTATCATTTTATCATTATACTGGTTGCATGATAACAAAACAACTACAAAGGCTAAGCGGAAGTAGAATTCAGTTGTGTTTGGTTGAGCTGAGTTGTAAATGTTGTAATTGAAGTTGAAGTTAGGCTAAAAGATATTATAAAATAAAACAACATTTATCCGAAAAACAAATATATTTTGTTGTCAATAAATTATTCATAACAAATCATTTTTCATATCACTAGGTACGTGAAATACATAGTCAAGTAAAGACATAGATATATTTTCCTATAATAAAATTATAGTCCATCGCGTATGTGAGTGACGTAATTCACTGCATTGGATCACTTTAACGAGCGAGACTATAAATTATTTCACTTAAATTACTCCAATTTTTACATTCGATTAATTTGTTTTTTTTTTAAATATCCGACAAGTAAGAGGCTATTGTCGCCTATGGACATCAGCAACATCAAAGTCATAACTGATGAGTGGCCAGCCAAGAATAATTTTTGACAAAAAATAACCGACTTCAAAATTAGGGATAACTCAAAAACTAATTGTCAGATCTCGCTCAAATTTAAGAAGGACCACATGACAAGCACCAGCTTTTTAATAAAAAAAGAATCATCAAAATCAGTTCACCCAGTGGAAAGTTTTGAGCTAACAAACATAAAAAAAATATAGTCGAATTGAGAACCCATCATTTTTTGAAATCGGTTAAAAAGAGAAGAAAATTGACAATTAATTCTGAGAACGATACTACCAATTAGTAATTACTAACTAATAATTTAATATGCCCTTACAAGTACCTAATTACTAATTAGTAGGCATTATTCGATTTATGTGCTATCACTAGTAAACCGCTCTCGCTTCGCTTCGGGTACTTAAGTCTTCATACTCGTAGCTATGCAGCAACTCCTTAGGAATTATAATAGCTTTTCTCATGAATGTGGCTATCGTGTTTACATTAAACACTATCCAAGTTGAATGAATTAGGTTATGACACACTGCCTTTTATGTCACTTTCTATGTAAGAAAACGAACTCCATGTCGAGTTAATGTACCAAATTCCGCTTCAAACAGCGTATCGCTTATCATTTTCTCAGCAAACAGTCATTGATCTGGGGCTAATCGGGCTAACTTTATAGTCCATGCTTTAGAAAGTATATAACCTCGTATTCATAATTAAATGGAGTAAAATAATGTTTTTGGAGAGGTAACTCTACGGATTTTTCAAAAGTAGTGCTTTGAGAACGTTTAAGTTTTTTGCTTAACAGCTACATGCTCGATTACTGGCGAAGAAACTGGGAGGAGAGGTGGTTTTGGTTTAGATGAAGGAAATTCTGTGAGCAACTGCAACAAAATTGAAACCAAGTTATTTTTATGGAAGGTAGCTTTGTGATACCTAAAATAGCCTGGTGAGCACACGAAAAAATTATTACACAAATATTTACTTGTTCAGATTTTCTCCCGATTAAATATTTTAATAATCGGCACACTGGAATTCCTTGTGACGTGGGTGCCTAAGATAACACACAAAAACAAGAACAAACACCAAGAACACACATCATTCGAATTCCAGCCCTGCTGAGAATTGAACCCTTTGAATTGTGGTCCGGCACCATTGCGCCACATGAGTCGTCTAATCGTCTTCTGTTTATTTATGTAGCAACAACAATAACACCCAAAAAATAGAATAAAAGTTAATCACCTCATATTTTCAATGTCACCAGTATCAGTATCAATCTCCATATTTTGTTCTTTTATAAAAAGGAGTTCACTATAATACCATAAACTCGATGCAGCAACGTAATTTGATTCATCGAGTTGTTTGCGATGTAATTTCTGGCATTCTTTATTGAAATTAGTCCTCAATATAATGATATTCTTTTTAAGTTTTTCCTCATCAAAATCAGGTTTATACTTCTTCCATACGTGCTTGACGTCTCTTTGTTCTGTTGGTGTAATCTTTCGATTTCACCTTCCATAAAATGGGGGAGTCACAATACAATTGTATCAACATTAAGACAAATTCATTTTCCGCTGTATCTTCATTGGGATTATTAATATTACGAGAATGTGAGTGCGGTACGTCCAGCGTGACTTTAGACTGCGGGGCGAATGAACACGCGATTGTCAATTTCACGGCAAAACGATCAATGTCCTCATCGCGTTGGTAACTGGCAATACGATTTATCAAAACAGAGATTTTATCTTACATAGGATTATCATTTCAATTACCACAAAATAAGGTATATTATACAATGGTTTTACTATGATTAATAGGTAATATTGAGTCGGCCACATCAATACTGACAATGACAAATGACCCGGAAAGTACTCCAAAATAGATTCAGATTAACTTGCACTTGTTATTTGTTTGTATGTTGGTCACTTAAATAGGCATTATGAGATCTAGGACTTGAAGATCTTCATGCCTTGAAGTCCATCAATCCATAGTTGGCAACACGGAGGATTTCACCGACAAAAGTTACCAGATCAAAATCAAAGTTATCTAATGAAGAGCTTCTTACTCTACAACTTACCTTACCTATACTCTATAAGCTTCAACTCTACAAACCTTTCAACTTGGTAAAAAATACAAATAAAATGTAAATAAAATTTAAAAAGATGCTATAAAGATGATGAGCAAGAAGTCTTTATCAATCTCACCCGGACAAGTATATGTTGATATGCTACAAAGGAAAAAAGGATATCTAATGCCGCGTATCCATTTGAAGCAGCCGTGGGTCGAGGAGCTGCCTCGATCCGCGGCAGAGCAAGTGGAGACCGTCCCGCGAGTCGAGGCTTGCCGCGACTTGAACCAAATGATGCGGCCGCGCAGCGAGCCAAACCATTTCGGTTAACGTCCGTGCTCAAAGGCGCCTCTGTGAGAGCCGTGTGTTCACTGGAGACGGTTGTACACATAGAGTAACTTTGTATATACGGGAACGAAACTGAGAGAACTGTGGCTCGGGTTGAGGCTTGTTGCCTCGACGCTCTTTTATGTGGCTCAAGTGGAGACGCATGAACTTTCTACAGCCCGCGGCACGCTCAGAAGAGGCAGCTCGTCACGAGTATGTTCAAGTGGATACGCAGCTTAAGAATAGTCTTACCCGTATAATGCTTTTTTACCCAGGCTTTTTAGGGTTCCGTAGCCGAATGGCAAAAAACGGAACCCTTATGGATTCGTCATGTCTGTCTGTCTGTCTGTCCGTCCGTATGTCACAGCCACTTTTTTCCGAAACTATAAGAGCTATACTGTTGAAACTTGGTGAGTAGATGTATTCTGTGAACCGCATTAAGATTTTCAGACAAAAATAGAAAAAAAAAACAATAAATTTTGGGGGTTTCCCCATACTTAGAACTGAAACTCAAAAATGTTTTTTTCATCAAACCCATACGTGTGGGGTATCTATGGATAGGTATTCAAAAATGATATTGAGGTTTCTAATATCATTTTTTTCTAAACTGAATAGTTTGCGCGAGAGACACTTCCAAAGTGGTAAAATGTGTGTCCCCCCCCTGCAACTTCTAAAATAAGAGAATGATAAAACTAAAAAAAATATATGATGTACATTACCATGAAAACTTCCAACGAAAATTGGTTTGAATGATATTTAGTAAGTAGTTTTTTTTTAATACGTCATAAATCGTAAACCGCAAAAAACATTGATCAAAGTTACAACGAACTACAAGAACTTTTATATTATGTTACTTGCTGCTACGGAACCCTTCATGGGCGAGTCCAACTCGCACTTGGCCGCTTTTTAAGGTATATAATGATGACGAAATATTAAATACGCATCTATACAAAAAGCAGTGGTTTATACAATTAAACCTTAGTCGTATTGAAGTAATTTTTCCGTAATATCGTAGTATACCCGAGCACGAAGTTTATGTTACCTTCGTTTAAGGCGACTCACGAATAATATCATTAGCTACGCTACAATATTAAAAAAGTAGGCCAACTACATCTACTTACAGTTACCTAATGGAAATAAAGGTTGGGAAATATGATGAAAATTATGCTTAAAAATACTTTTCAAGACAGAAAAACGTACCAATTTTTTAAAATACTCAAAACATGTCCTTTATCGTTGACGGTTATAAAGAGACCTCTAGCTCTTCTGTAAATTAGTCCAAACCTTTGACAAGCCAGGCCCACCGTAGGCGTGTAGACAATAGGTAGATATTTTTCAATATTTTGAGCTAAAAGACTAAAGAAAAGCTTCTCGTTCGTGTCCTGCAATAAATTGATATACCTACCGTAACTATGTAATTTTACTCTTTAAACACTTTTACCTTCCTTATTGAATGTTCAGCGCTATCATTGAACAACATGAAGACTGTAACTAATTTTTTTATGGAAATGACCTGACGATCGACCTGATGATAAGGCTATCGTCACCTTTAGACATCAGCGCCACCAAAGGCATCAACAACGCGCTGCCGGCCCAGAAAGAGAGAAGAAATAACTGGCTCTCAAGCACCCACGGAACACGACTAGTCGTTTAGCGGCTAACTCAAGTAAGCGAGTGGTAGCTATCCAGGCGGACCCCAAGGAGTAGTAATAATAATAAATAAATAAATAAATAACGCTTCACACTCATAGCCCCACACTAGGATTCCCTGTGTCGTGGGTGCGATGGACAACACACTAGACAAGAACATTCACACCCAGACCGAGAACAGAAATTCAAACTCATCATTCAAATTTCCGCCTCGCTGGGAATCGAACCCAGGACCCTTGGTGCGGCGATCCGGCATAGTAACCATTGCGCCACACGGGTCGTCAAATAATAAAGGAGTTATGGTAGTAATAATGGTCAGCTTATCTCTTACTTCCGTTTACAAATTACTATACCCGCATCCGAAATAAATGTTCCTAATTTATTACGCATTTTTGAAACACCGTTCGATTTCGAATATTTCTGACGTCCGTTTTCAAAACTCTATCTATCCATAATCCTTAAGTTTGTTGCCTAGCAACTGTCAAAATGTAATAGTGTTCATTATTCTTTTGCCTACTAACTTATTGAAATATAATGGATAGGTAGAATATTGGAAACGGCTGTTAGTCATATTATAGTTCTGCGAATCAGAACTACATAATAATTATAAGTTAGTACCTAACAATCTACTCGTATTAGATGTATATACAATTTTATGCTTATAGGTAGGTAGTTAATAAAACCTAAATTACCTGAAGCTCCACCAGATACAAGTATTTATTCAGATCGTCCTTGTACCTATCAATCGATATCCTGCAAATATTCAACTGTTCCTCTCGAGTTTTATAGTCAGGCGCCAGTAAGCCCTGAATACCTAAAGCTTGTCTTTCTTTAAGCGTGAAGGCAAGACCCTGGAATATTTAAGTCCCATTTCTCTAATTAAATAATAGAATAAATTAACAGATTAAGTGGAATCTAACAGTGAATAGCTGAGCGTCAAAGTAGGCCAATTTAATCCTCCCAACGCTTAAATTAAGAACTGAATTAGGTGAGTCTTCGTTGTAATTGAAACACAATTACTCAGACCTGACCTATTGTTTCGATATTTTGTGAATGGGTAAAGTACCTACCAAAGAAATTTAACGGTGAATTAAGCGAAATAAATTTGTATTCCATGTAGGTACCGATTCTATTGTAGCTATCTGGTCTACATTTAAATGATTTAAGTAATTTAATTCACATAAGAATCTCATTTGTATTTTAGCTACCTTCAATTACCTTAATTACAACCTACCTAGCACTCTTACCGGATGTCGGGCTAATTTCCAGATATATTATATTTTAAAGTCTTGAGACTTGAGTGAGAATTTATAAGTTTGGAATTTTATTTGCCATGCGTGTTGGTTATGATTCTGTACACGATTTATAAACCGTCAGAAAAAAAATCGTGGCAATAAAATTCGCAATGCGTTCTAAGCCTTACATCCCAATATTATTACTATTATAAGTAGGTATTTGTACATGTGAAGCGGCCGTGAAGGGCCATCAGCGACTGTCAGTTTGTAAAAAACGATTTGTAAACCAGTTACGAAAAATTTGCATTAACGATTTGTTAGAAATTTATAGGTACTACTTACCTTGTTAAGGCGAGGGTCCCTTAAATGGTCAATGCCTCTAACCATGTTTGGACATATTATGTTGCCAGTTACTTCATTGAAATCTCTTGAAATAATTGAAATAAAATCAAAGTATCTACCATTATTCTGCAACACACGACCTAACACTCTTTTGTGATGATGGAACTTTACATATCTGAAACAAAATGTGTTAGAATTTTGGACGTAATTAAAAAATTCAAATATAATTACCACGGACCTACAAAAGACGGAAGTAATCCCAAGAACAAATTCAGTGAAGCCCCCATAGCAATACCAACTCTCTATTCGTACAAGTACACACACCCACACATTGACACTTCACTGCTTCAATCGCGAATCAAAAATTACGCACACATGGTAAGCGGGGGGCCATTGCTATGCTTCACTCTCGATTGGACGAGGTTACATCCGTCTTTTTTTCAGGTCCGTAATCATTGCATATTAAATGACAGTTCCGACTTGGCTCCTTTCGTGATTTTTACGTCGAGTGAGCCTAGCAATAAGTAGTAAGGTAAATACCTAATTAAGCTCAGTATTTACGTAACTTCAGTTTATCGGTTACCATATCGGATTGTAAATTTTGGAACATAATGAATAAAAAGTATCAGATAAAAGATAGGTATGTACTATATTCCAAGATAATTATACTCAATACTTACAACATTATCCTAGAAATAGAAGAAAACATTTCGAAAATAAATGTCAAACATTAAGTGAAAATTTAATAAAAATGAAGTGTTGCGTAATTGTCAAGTATCAAAAACATCAACTTCATTTTACTATCAAAATCTTCAAAAATATTTCATTTTCTTTCGGTGCGTTTATCACCTATAGACATCATTTCATTAATATATGACTATAGACATTCTTTTTAAAGTATCTGTAGTTTGATTCGCTCCTCTTTCTTCCAAATCCATTTTTAAAACTAAAAGATGTTATAGTTTATGATCAGATGGTAATAATTACATCTAATTATATCTACTGGCAAAAAAGCAGTGATAGCCTAGCGGTTAGAACATTGGTCTCTCGAACAGAGGGGCCCGAGTTCAAATCCTGGCACGCACGCACCTCTAATTATCAAATATTATGTGCGTATTAGAAGTTAATTATATCACTTGCTTCGGTGAAGGAAAACATCGTGAGGAAACATGCACACCGGAGAGTTCTCCATAAAGTTCTCAAAGGTGTGTAAAGTCTACCAATCCGCACTTGGCCTGCGTGGTAGACTATGGCCTGTACTGTACCCCTCACATTGTGAGAGGAGACCCCGAGCCCAGCAGTGGGACAATTATGGGTTGTTGCTTTGCTTTATATCTACTGGTATAGCAATAGCAATCACCGGTAGTTGGATGGATAGTGTTTACGTATTATTGTTAGATAGTAGTCGAAGCTATGTACCTACTTCGGATACTTAGGTGAGGCACTAACTCCTTTACCAACCCCTACTTGAACAGCATGGCGGAGTATGTTCTAGACCTCCTCATTTATAAGGAGTGCCTTACTAGGTCTTTACGGTCATAAAATGGCGGGCGCCTTTCATTGCTGGGCGAAATAGAGAAATAGTTTTGACCTTCCATTGAGAAAGAGTTAATAATAATAATAAACGCTAACACACTCATACCCCCGCAGTAGGTTATTATCTGTGTCGCGGTTGGCATGGACGACACATAACATCACAATCACACTCATGACCGAGTACAAATATTTATTTATCTGTCACATATCTGCCCCGGCCGGGCATCGAACCTGGGACCCTTCGCTTCACAGGCAGGATCGCTACCTACTGGACTACAGGATCGTCAAACTAAACGTTAAACTGGAAATAGTTGTTTGACTTTCATTTTCCTATTTTGTAACTCTGTACTCGCTTGGTCCATTCCGGTCACTCATTGGCGATGAAAGCGCTTCTATAAAATTTTGTCGAACAGAGTTCGTACGGAGTCCGTTTTCGCTCGCATCGGAAGGCGGTCATTAATAGGTTGAATTCACATCTACGTAGGTAATGTAGGTATACAAATGAAACCAATAATTACATTGTTTTTAACATATTTAATTAGTAACATTCATTCTTTTTTGTATTTAACAATTACACTACTAAACATTCACGATAACTTTATTGCATTCCAACGAGAACCACGTAGTAGGTGAAAATTGACAATACACCTGATTACTGAATTCATACAAGTAAATTTTGTACTTACTTAATCTCTTGTATTAAAAACAAAAAAAAATAGTAAAGTATTGTAAATCGTCTAGTACGTTCAAGATAAATTACAGGTCAACCAAACAGAAAATCAACATACATACATATTTTATTAATTTGTACAGTTCGTTAGTTAAACCACACTATATCACCTTATAACATATGATTATCAATTGTTATAGCAATATGTTATAGAATGAGAACTTCGTATTACCTATACATCGTCACAGCAACATAATCACTTCGTATCAAAAGATACCAGGTCTAATTTTATTAACATAAATAACATACACGAGGACATTCGAAATACTCAAAATAAAATTTAATTTTCGCTCTGCGAAAATAAATTTCTCACTATTTTATAGAATACTGAACGCAAAACGTAAACTTAAAATATTTTTGAGTTATAGTAAATACCATTAAAAATAATTTTGAGTTATTGAAAATAATTTAGAAATACCCCACAAAGACGCATAATGATACATACATACGTATTAATTTTATTATTAACAGATTCTACTTATTATGTTTGTTGTAAGAAAATGAATGGTATTCATTTTCCTACATCGATAAACTCACGCGTCATCATGAGATATTCGTATTTTTAAAAAAAAGTATAATAATTTTAGCATAATTTATTAACTTATACATGTTTTTTATTTGCTTTGTAACATGACTGCAAAGATTAAGCATTTAATTATTATTTATGTTTTTTTTTCAATGGCAACATTGACTTAAATTTTACGATACAATTTCGCCATGCAACATTTTCTATAACACCATAATTTTCACATTAATTACTGTGTGCATTATACCTAATATTAAAACAAGTACAATGCATAAATACAAGAGGGTCTAACATGTTAATGCTGTGTTGACTAGACTTTGACTTTTACAATAAATACCGTATTAAATGTTTTTTTTCTGTCATTTATATTAATACAGATAAAGTAAAGAATTGAAACGCCTTAAAACAATAAAAAGAAAAAAGCACTTAGGTCTTAATCAAAATAAATACAAATAGAAATGAAAAAACTGATTATTAATTAACAATGCTGTATCGCTTTGCAATAATAGCATATAAAAATAATACTTAAAAAACACACCATTAAACAAGCTTGTTAATATTATTAAGATCATAATTATCTTGTACAACCTTTCTTTTCTTATAGGAGATTGATTTTATTAATATGCAAGATATTTAAATACATAAATACTGCAATACAATATAGAAAGGACTGCCATATGAAAAAATATACTAATAATATTATAAAGATACACGCAAGTTCCTTGGTGCAGAATGGGGCAAAGGACTGCAGAAAACGATATTATTAAAAGCCTTACAAAAAAACCTAACCGTTTGTCACGATTAATGGCCATATTTTTATGTAAAAGTCGGAACGTGAAGCAGGAAGAAATTCGTACATTGACTTGTTATTACCTGTCTCTGTCACTCCCGCGTAAATATAATGCGTCTCGCTCGCATAGAACGGCGGCCATTGCACTGTGCGAATGAGCAATAATGCGGGAGTAATAGAGACAGGTAATAACATGTCAATGTACGAATTTCTTACTGCTTCGTGTCCCGACTTTATTTTTATTGTTAGTTATAATTATTTTCACTAATATAGGTGTATAATTTTTTATGTAACAAATATTGTTTGTAACGTCCAAAGTCTAAATGAATTTAAAACAAATTCTGACGTCCTCAGTTCTCCAACGAACTTGCGTGTACTTTACATATGAGTTGGTGCGTTTGAGCCTGAGGATTGTTTCGTATACATATTCGACACACGAGACGAGTCAAAAGTTATTGGTTATCGTCACACATGAACATCAGTAACACAAAAAGCATCACCGATACGTTGCCGGCCAAAAACGCATGATACGATATATAAGCTTAAACAAATATATATCCCACAATAACGTTGAGATAATTTTTAAAACTTTACGAACTCCATGTATCATCTACTGTCTACACACATGCATTCCGATTCTCATAAAGACATCTAAGCACTACATGCAAACATTTCAACTACTTACGATAGTATTTTTTTTTGCAATTTATTGTTCTTTATATTTGATGTAGCGAGTACTGTTATAGTTTAGCTATGAAGCTAAAATACGATGAATGCATACGAATTCTATAACAGACCCTCATCAAATTCTTAAAGACATTAAAGATATACATACTAATATTATAACAGTATATTTTTATGAATTAATGACCGATCAAAAATGGACACGATTTAACTAAATTTCATTTAATTCAATTAGTGTTGAATATTACTATACTGTCATAAAAATAACGATGTTCGTCTATTTTAAACGATACTTTAATACGGAGGTATATTACTTTGTGTAAATTATTAAAAAGTAAAAAATGGACATAAAATTGAACACTATATTAAGGGCGGGTAAGCGCCTTCTGCAATATGACGAGACGCGACTTTACATCTTTATAAATAACGTAATCCAATCCATCGAGATAATAAATACATTGTCTAGATTTATTTTTAAATGTTTTTAGGTACTGGCTGAATGGGTCTTACGTTGAACTTTTCTTCAGGCTTCCAATCCCATACAACTGGCATGGAGCTCTCGTAATAGAAGTTGTACATTTGATTCTCCACATGTTTAGTTATGTCCTTCGGTTCTGGATAAACAGATGCGAGGCCTGTAAAACAAATAATAATAATTATGTGTTTATCTATAATCTATACAAATAAATAAAATTGGAGTGTCTGTTTGTAATATTAAAATAACCGCTTTTTACTAAGTGCATTTGGATTTTGAATGTATACACGATACATATACCAAAACAACATTTTTCACAATTTTTGTCTGTCTGTCTGTTTGTTCCGGCTAGTCTCTGAAATGGCCGGACCGATTTTGACGGGATTTTCACTGGCAGATAGCTGATGAAACAAGGAGTAACTTAGGCTACTTTTTATTTTAGATTAGAAAAAAAAGGTTCTTAGGCGATACAACGTTCGCCGTGTCAGCTAGTCGTAATATATGATGTCAAACTTGTTAAGTTAACGTTAAGGCAAGGCTTCACAAAAATCCTGTGCTACAATTAAAATATACAGCGAAGGATTGGAATAAATTGCCCGCGTCGGTGTTTCCGCTCGATTATAATGTAAGTGTCTTCACGGCAAGAATAGGCTTTTACTAAGTTAATGCGTTTTACCACCCATGACTACATCACCACTTACCATCAGGTGGGATAGTAGTCAAGCATTCACTTATAAAATATATTAAAAAAAATGTGTAATGGAAAATAAGTACGTACGATTGTTAAGTTGTATATGGCATAAATACATAATTCCTCATTCCGCGGTGACATACTCGTAATAAATATATTAACTACAATAACTACCTATAATAAAAATAATGGAACTATTATAATTAATTTATTTCATGAAAACAACACTTTCAATAAAATCTAACCCTCGGCACTCCCATGAAAACACGAAGTAATCGTATTTCATATAATTAACCAACACTACCAAATGCCAAAATATTAAAACTCTGTTAATAAATCTACTGTATTAATTCATGTGTGATGATAAGTATTATGTTTCAAGATCTTAATAAAATTGTCGATAAAAAGCTAAAATACAAATTACTAATGATACGCAAGACTATGAAGTACCTACAAATTTCGGAATTATCAACCAATCTATATCAAACCAATCCATATCCTTTTTAATATTAATTAAAAACTAAATGAAAATTCTTGACTAAAAACTAAATGAGTGTGTTAGCGTTTATTTATTATTTATTCATTATCTCCTCACTTGAGCTACAAATTATAATGGCAGGGAAACTGGCTTCCTTCGCATTCCGTGTAATCAGTCTTTGGATAGTCGGGGAAAGGATAAGTTACAGGCAAGTGCGATGTATAGCAATAGTTGTACATGTTTGCTTTGATGTGGCCTTCTAAATCCGTTGGCGTGGGATAAAATGAAGCAAACCCTGATGAAATTAAAGAAATTAATGGTCTTAGATAAAGGTATTTATCTACATCTACATTTTTTTTGACAATTGAGCCTTTGGGGAGCTTTTTACACGCCTGACTAGCTACCACTTTCATTAACGTACCAGAATACGTAATTGATTTACAAGAAGATGAATGAAAAACTTGAAGAGAGATGTAAGCTAGCCAACTTAGAGAACATTAACATTGGAGAGGAAAAACGTGCTCCATTATCTCGACAGTTTGTCAGCAGATAGTACGCAATAAGAATAGCTTACATAAAAACATGGCATGAAACCTCATGATACCTCAAAAGGTACCAACCAGTTCGTAAAATCCAGTACGACGGAAGAAAAACTACAAAATATCTTATCCCCAGTATATAAACAACCCTAGTTTTATTATTTCTACAGGAAACGATAAGGGCCTGCGCCGACTGGCGGCAGAGCATGCTTAGGCATGACAAAAAGTAATATACCTTTATCGTATGACGTTAAGGTTACATGCGTAGACACTTTGGCAAAACTGCTTTTGTAATTTAAACAATAAAAATGCCATGGCATGATTCCAGCAGTCGGCGTAGGCCCTAAATATACTATAGTCAGGCCTGGCGTACTCCGCAATTTCGGTATGAAGTTACAAGTACATGTCGCGTTCGACGTGTCGGGCTAATTCAAAAAATTCATAAGGGCTGTCACACGTTCGTAATCTATCACACATGACGTCATCATACATGTCACACATTAGTTCGATACAACGCGCTGCATCGTGCTAAACGATATAAAGTAAAATGAAAGCTAAAGCATATTGCATCGCATTCCGCTACCCTTACAATAACGAGGATCCAAATCTCACGTTTTTTGTCGTATGTCATTCCAGATTTGATATGCATACCTACTTAAAAACAAAAAGAGATAATATTTGTTTCATAGACAAGGTAAGTACATATAAATGGCCGTATTGCCATTTTTTAGTTTAAAGTACCTATACAAACATAGTCAAATATAATTGTTTTCGGATCTACATACTAATAAATAAATACCTATGTACTTGGGCTAGATTTATTTGAAACGTCATTTGTTCATAAGAGTAGCATGGGCATATAAGTGGTAATTAAACTTTCAGATAAAATTATTCTTTCAAAAAAGACAGCCCTAACATTGCCAGAGAGGATAAGAGATAGTTTTAGAAAAAGTTTATTGCGTCAGAGCAAAACTCGCTCGTATGCCTAAATAAATTATATGAGCGACGATCTCGAAAAAAGTGATGACGTCACACGAGTCGGTGAATACGTTAATTTTATATCTTAGCCATTTAATAATAGACTTAAAAATATTTCGGTAATTTATTAGGCTTGATCTATATTTTAATGTCATTAAATTGAATATAATATTCGTAATATCATGAAACTTCTCCAATATGTTCTTCGATTCACAACGAATTAATTATTCACATTAGCATCGGTCGGTTACGATCCTATTTATTTTTATTTCCGCTCGAATACAATGTAAGTGTCTTCAAGGCAAGAGTGAATAGGCTTTTACTAAGTTAATGCGTTTTACCACCCATGACTACATCACCACTTACCATCAGATGGGATTGTAGTCAAGCATTCACTTATAAGGTATAAAAAAAATTAAAAACTGGTATCATAATAAGCGTCAAATCGTTCTGGTGGATTACTGATTCGACTATAGATAATAGACAAGTTAACATTTTTATTATAACATACCTTCATCGTAGGCCATCTTAGCGACCTCTACGGCGATAGCGAGTGACACTTCTTTCACCTCAGCCAGCGAGGGGTAAATGCGGCCAATCGCCAAATCAGTTTCGCTCACATAATTTGCTAGAGTCTGAAAACAATAAATAAGTAAAGTAAGTAAATAACGCTTCACATTCATAGCCCCACACTAGGATTCCCTGTGTCGTGGGTGCCATAGACAACACACTAGACAAGGACATTCACACCCAGACCGAGAACAGAAATTCAAACTCATCATTCAAATTTCCGCCTCACTGGGAATCGAACCCAGGACCCTTGGTGTGGCGATCCGGCATGGTAACCATTGCGCCACACAGGTCGTCAAAACAAAGTAAAATAAAAAATATTTTGTGTGGTATTTGGTAATTCCGCCATTTATTTGTAATTAAGAGTGTGGTATGATGGTGGGATGTGATATAAATTATTCATGGACTATTCTCCAGCCCAATTGGACCCCATATCGAGCGAGGGGCATCGGGTTCACCGGCTAAGATAACAGAACAGTAATAAAAAATGTTTTTTCTCTCGAGTAACTTCGAACGGGCTTCCGTGGTTATTTATATTCTGGGGAAATGGTTGTTTCTGGGTCTTCATTGGTTAAAAATTAAATATAACATGGAGTGGCCTTATACATTTCTTCTCTATTTCTTCTCATAGATTTAAACGGTCAGGGTTTGAGAATCACGGAAATGTCTATTTCTCCAACAAAACATAAAAAAAACAGTTGGTAAGTCATCAAAACATTTTGACGTCATGACCTTGGCGGTTTTGTTTACAAACATTCATCATTAGTTTATTTTTATACCATTCGAAAATACAAGTGTTGAATGCCAGTGACATAAGAAATCCACTTTTATCTTTTGGCAACTTTCGCTATAACTTGGCATAAGTTTTACACTAAACTAATATTATGTATTTGTATTTCTTTCTTTCGGCGCAAAGAGGCTTGTCCCTTAATTTAGCATAGCACACTCTTAAAGCGCCTCCGAGTAGTGCGTGCTAGATTTAAATTCATTTTTGACACAATTTTTTTATCTCAATGAGAAGGTATTTTTTTATTATTAACTAGCTCCGTCCCGCACTTTGTCTGAGTACACTTCAGAACTGGGTGCAAGAGGAAATTAAACAGATGTGATCAAATTAAAAAATAATGGCATAAAAATTCATAAAAGCAACTTCTTGCACTAATTAGATTGTACCTCTTATTACAAGATAAATTTATAAAAAGTATCAGATATTAATCTAGATTACCAACTATCTAGTGACCAAAAATCCTTTCACCCGATTCTGTGTTTTTGAGTAACAAATATACAATTAACTACATAATCTTCTTTCTTTTTCTTGTCTTTCTTGGCCAGCAACGCATCAGTGATGCCCTCTGTATCACTGATGTCCACTGGCGACGATGGCCACTTACCATAAGGTGGATTTTCAGCTAGATCGTCAGTTATTTCCATAAAAAATGAACCTATACGAGTATAAGTAAGATAGGTATAATAATAATATAACAACTTACCCTAGCAGCTGTCAAGAACATAGTCTCCGGGATGTGATGTGTAGCGGTCGCTAATACTCCGAGCGCTATCCCGGGGAAGATGTACGCGTTGTTCCCCTGTCCCGGGTGGAACTCCTTGCCGCCGTACTGCACCGGGGGGAACGGGGAGCCCGACGCGAAGATACAACGACCCTGGAATGTTAAGTTTGGAATGAAACTTCTATTGAGTTGGTGAAATGGGGTAATAAAAAACTGGCGAAATGCGTGTCAGCCCACGCGTTACGTAGGTTACCGTAGTTGTTAGTTCTGTTTATTGAGTATTACTCACCAACTAATTAAGCTAACCTACTCGTGCTAAGACGGATGGACGGACATGACGAAACTATAAGGTTCCGTTTTCTTTACTTTGTAAGTAAAGTCAAAGTAACAACCAATAAGTGTCCCACTGCTGGGCTCGGGGTCTCCTTCCACAATGGTACAGGCCATAGTCTAGCACGTTGGCCAAGTGTGGATTGGTAGACTTCACACACCTTTGAGAACATTATGGAGAACTCTCAGGTGTTTAGGTTTCCTTAACCTTAAAACCCTTAAAAGGTCAACTTTTTTGCTAAGTTTTTTTGTAATGTTCTATCTCTCGTCCCTCTCGACACCAAAGGAAAATAGCGCTCGATAATCCTACTAATATTATAAACTAGCTGACCCGGCGAACTTCGTATCGCCTAACAAATTTTTTTTTCTAACATAAAAGTAGCCTAAGTTACTCCTTGTTACATCAGCTATCTGCCAGTGAAGGTCCCGTCAAAATCGGTCTAGCCATTTCAGAGATTAGTCGGAACAAACAGACAGACAGATACAGACAAAAATTGTAAAAAATGTTGTTTTGGTATATGTACCGTGTATACATCCAAATGCACTAATTAAAAAGCGGTTGTTTTAATATTACAAACAGACACTCCAATTTTATTTATTTGTATAGATGTATAGATGTAACAAATAATCTGAAGCCAATGACTCACATCAGTATGATCATAAGCCGCCTGAGCGGTACACTCCGCTTTGCTAGTGGGGTTCGACAAAGCGAAGATGACAGGTCGCTCGATGTTCTTAGCCATTTGCTTCAGTACATTCGGCGTGAAAGCACCGCCAACTGTAGAGCATCCTGAAACAAGCCATGGGAATAATGACTTTTAAATATTTTGGTCTGTTAAGGACAATGCATACGTAACGGGTTTTTTCCCGTACGTGCCACGTCCCGTACGGGATTCCGCTGCGTATGCACTATCGTATACATTTTTTATGAAACGATGTTTCTAAAACTTCACGTCCCGTTTCGTACGTGGAAAAAACCCGTTACGTATGCATTGGCCTTTAGTCGGACTGTCTGTGCGTTTTTTTACGGCTAATCTTAGTGGTTAAACAAATGTCCACGCGGTTTTCAATTAAGTGTTGTAGTAAGCTTGGTTGGAGTAACAATTAGTGTTTGTTTTATATCAATTGAAAATGTCACTATAAAAAACGCCAATTGCAAGAATTCTATTTAAAAAATTCAAATGTGGGTACTAAGTTATAGGTTTCTCCAAACATACGAGGGCGGTTACTAGTTTTTTTTTTCATTTATTTGGATCAACAAACGGCTAACAATAGTCTCTTACGCCCCAACTCTAGAATCACTAACGGTTACTTTAATCGCTCCTTAGTAAAGAATCACCATACAAATTCTGTACTAAGGAGCGATTTATGTAACCGATAGTCACTCTCAGTTAGGGCGTATAACATATAATTTATGACTCAAAAGTATTTATATTGCTACCAACACCAATGACCACCGACTATTTAAAAGTTGAGTAGTGGAATGTGGAATAGTTACATGTAATAGTTACACATGGAATAGTTACATATTTAGACTAAGAAATAAGTTAGTTTGTTATTATAAAGTATACAAAATAGACAGCTAAAAATACTAGTTCAGACCCTACATTACAATCATTTTAAACTATTAAGAAGTATTATAATCTCTTTTTTAAATGTATTACCGTCGTTTATTCCACAAATATCAATGCTATTAAACTTAGTATTAGAAGAATTCAATAGCATATTCATCGGAGATCTTTTACCTAAACGGAAGTAGTTTTATAATAAACTCTGATTTTATCATTAAATATGGACAAAGCAGATAAACAAACAGCTTTTGTTTATAAAACAACACAAGAACTATCCACACATTGCACAGCACGACAAAAGATTCAATGGCATGTGTTGTTTCTATTAGCGTTATGTAAATTAAATCAGAACAATAGTGAATAGCCACAATAGATGTATTACTATTTCATAGAAAATCAAAACTGTCCTGTGTGCGTTCTGAATTATAACACATTAGAAATAAGAAAAAGGTTAAATATAAATTACAATTATAATATTATTTAAAAATTTGCTTTGGAACTGATATTTAATGCATGTAATGCTTGCATGTAACAAAATACTTAACACCAAATTTTATACTTACTTAGGAACTTACAAAACTACAGTACTATTTGTTATTAAAACACAAAATAGTGATTTCTAAATCTGAAAAAAAGATGAGGTTATGATAGAAGTCCCTAATTTCGTATTTTTTGGGCCCGAATAATCATCCAAGACAATAACTTCACTATAAAATAGGTGTAATATAACCATTACAACATACCAATAAGACAGCTAGGTTTAATCTTCGCGACGACCTTTTCAAAGTCCTTCTCAGGTTCAATGTCCTTCCCGAATGCCTTAGCGTGTTCCGGCACGCCGCCCTCCCGGCGCGTGGACAGCAGACCGTCGACGTCGAACATGTACACTCGTTCCCGCGCTTGCTTCTCAGTTAACCCATCCGCTATCATCGCTGCTACTGTTAGATTTGCTATTCCGTTCGCGGCCTGGATTGAAGCAAATATACATATTGTTATTGTTGTAAGTGGCACTGTACTCGGATTTTTCAGGTGGAAACTACGTACAGATTTCCCTTTTCCTTAATTAGACAGGAAACAGTGTATACAGATTTTTCGTACGGACTACAGCTGCTACGTACAGTTTTCCTTTTCATTAGTTAGACAATTCCTTACTCGTAATAGTTGAAATATAGTGCCGGACAAGTATCGGTCATCGACGTGACATCATTAACAGTATTGATATCAATTGTTTTAATATGTACCTACGTATATAGACATTGGTAAGTACTGGTGAGTTCATACTAGATCTCCACCAGTACAAATAACAAGCGATTTTCTCCAAGAGAACAGTTTGCTCGAAGATTTCTTTCACGATAACAAAACAGTATTACTTCTTATGTAATACATAATTTGAAAGAGAATCTTACCGATCCGGCGCCCAAGAACAAATATATGTTTTCACTGAGCTTCCTCTTAGTGACTCGCACGGCGGCCATCAGCCCCGCCACGGCAACACTCGCGGTCCCTTGGATATCATCGTTGAACGTGCAGTACTTGTTGCGATACTTCTGAAGGAGGCGACCGGCGTTACCGAGGGCGAAATCTTCGAACTGTGGGGTAAAAATAATAATTAATATATCCACGCTTCATGATTACTGTGTACCCGATGTGTTTTGTACGAGCAAATAAAGCGCCCCAGCGTGTTTATATCCTGTAATTGAGCATTTACGTCCGATTGAAAAAAAATCTTTGTACAATATAGAAATGAAAGAATATAAAAATATATCAGAAAAAAATTCCGGTATTCATTTATTTATTTATTTATTAAACAAAATACTTGTGCTTACAGTATACACCAAAGCGCACTACAAGTCAAAACAGTGAATTAGTTTTTACTACAAATAATAAATATTGATTAAACAAATAATAGACTATCTAAGTTATCTCACAAATAAACTTGCTACACCTTCTAATGAAATCTGCTACTGGCATATAAAATATTTAACTACACATACTACATTTAAACATACAGAATCGAAAATAATCGCTAAAAATCGAATTTATAGTTTGTTAAATGCTTACAAAATTAAGGGTAAAAGAAAATAGAAATAATTATATTATGCCCTACAAAATTCAAGCAAGTTAATTAGAAAATAATTAAGAACATTTTAATGGTTTTTTTTACATTTTAATTTAATGTACGGTGACGAAACCAGCACATGACCAATTACAGTTAAACGACCGTTTGTGTTTCAGAGATATAATTATTGTCGCTGTTTTGTGATGTGCGTATTAAGTTCTTAATAGTCAGTAAATTGACAATTTAGATAAATTGGATACAGTATTAACCTAGTGTGCTTATCATCATGCATTTTATCTTCACTAGCTATCATGTGGGATTATGGTTAAGCATTAACTTATACATATTATATTATTATATAAAAATCAATTGCTGTTCGTTTGTCTCGCTAAAACTCGAGAATGGCTGGACCGATTTGGCTAATTTTGATCTTGAAATATTTGTTCACAAGAGTGAATAGGCTCTTATAGGCTAGTGTACTTCACAACCATATAGTCTAGACTACATCTTTTCTTAACATCAAGTAGAACTGTAGTCAAGCAATAATTTATAATAAGTAAAAATAAACTTGACAAGTGCGAGTTAAACTCGCGTGGAGAGGGTTCCGTACGTTGATTACGTATTTAACGTTATTTTTCTTTTTTTATTAATTTTTGCCCTTTTTTTAAGGCCATAGACTTCATTTAGGTTTTCCTGTGATATATAAGTAAATAACTATTTTGTGTATTTTGTTCAAAATTATGGCCTCAGTAGTTACGGAGATAAGGGGGGGGGGGGGGGAATAGTCCATTTTCTTCTTCAATTTTCGTTCTTTGTTGAATCATTTTAAAACTATCTATTGTAGAACTGTCACAAAAATATATTTGAGATCCTTACAATAAGCCCTTCAATTTGACATGCACACGATACGGTTTGCAAAACAGTTTTTTTTTATTTGGATTTTGTTAATATATTTTTTTAATTCGTTTGTTTTCTTTATACCTTCGTTTTTGGGTCTCAAAAAAGCACATGACTACCAAATTTCAACTCATTTGGTCCACTAGTTTCGGAGAAAATTTGCTTTGCAAGGCGGTCGCCCAGACACACGAGTGATCCTATAAATAAGGGTTCCGTTTTTCAACTTTTTCCTTCGGGACCCTAAATAACAGAAATGCACTTTAAAATATTTACTGTTCTTCGTAAATTAAGCAATTATTTAAATTGTTTCTTCTAGATATACAAACAAAGAGTGTATGTTGTTTACATATATAATATACATATCATAAGAGTACATTATTACAACACAAACGTTTGACTATAACGCGGCATGAAAACCACTCGCGCAACTGCGCGAGTAACTACTAGCCACAACGATAAAAAATAATGACTATTATCCAATGAATCGTAAAAATCTAATAGCTCTTTCTTTCAACGGAAAACAAACCGGTTTTTTTCTGAAAAAGAATTAGCCACTTCCGTTGTAGTGTTCCGTTGTACCACTAATTCTGTATATTCACTGGTTCAATGTAATAGACTAGGAAACGTGGTTACGCCAATGATTAATTATTACTTAATTACATAATAAATATATATAGATAAATATCGGCTCGCTGTAAACACCACGTCTACACTCCGCGCCCGACAGTTCGTGACTGACTCAATGTGCGCTCCGCGTGATGCGTGACCGAGACGACAGAAAAGTGACATCTGTCAACTAGATTGCAAAACTACAAAATGATATCGATATCCTACTCGATATCGATACACTACATCCCTTCCTTATTTTAATTTTTTTTGTAGTTTCTAGTTTCAGTAATTCTTCATCTTTCTTTCTAATTTTACTCCAAATAATAATTGAAACGGAGTCATTCCAATGCTTCGTTGGTGAGTTCCATTTATACCGCGTTGGACGTTTGGTACTCTGCGATACCTTTAGTACCGATCTTTGGTAGGGTCATCCGCACTGAGTTTACTCAACACAACGATGATAATTTCCTCTCGGCCATTTCCTCTCGGCGTTTCCTATCGGGTGTAAGAAGCCTTCTCTCTTCCCTTTCTTGTTTGCTATCAGGATACATTCAACACAATTGTTAATTATTATCGTTCTAATTTTGTCTTGTAACTTTTCTATGTGGTATTCTCTATTTATTAATTCTTCAGTCCTAGTAACTCCAAAGTGTCCTTTTTCATGGTTCCTTCTGGTTATTTCAAATTGCATCTTCTTAGGTACAACAATCAATCTACTTCCGTTTTTCACTTTGTAGAGTATGTCTTTTTTGTAAAATATAATCTTGATAAGGCTCTTTCTTTAAAATTTTCTTCAACTCTTTTATGTGATCGTCCTCATCTTGGGCTTTTTTGATATATGCTGTAGTTTCCGCAATCATTAAACAAATTGGATATCTACTTAAAGCATTAGCGGGTTTCATCCTTGATCCAGGTCTATGCTCGATCTCATAATCATATTCCTCTAGTAGCAGAGCCCAGCGGGCATCTCTTGGTGGTAAATCCTTCTTCTGTAAGGTCCTCGTTAATGCCGAGCAATCTGTTACTATTTTAAAATGTATCCCTTGTAGGTAAATTCTAAATTTCTTGATAGCTTCCACGACAGCCAGTACCTCCTAGTGGTAACTATGGTAATTTCTCTGAGTCGGGGTAGTCTTTTTGCTCATATTATGGATTGGGTGAAGTTTGTCACCATTCGGGCTTTCCTGTCAGAGTACGGCTCCATACCCATCAGTGCTGGCATCTGTGTATAATTCGGTATGCAGATCAGGATTGTAAATTCTAAGTACAGGTGTGCTCCACAGTTCCTTCTTGAGTTCTTTGAAAGCTTGTTAACAGTTTTCATCAGAATTACTTAGAAACCCATTGAAACACGTGTTTTACACTTGCTACTAATTTAGTACGCGATTGCTAACGACACACATGGCTCTGAACAGATTACTATGTCGCTGGAATAACATAACCAATCGCTAATGGAACGCGGTGAAGTCGGATTTACATCGCGGTGCGGCATTCAGGGTAACCAACAATAATTATTCACACGTCGCATTGCACACTCACAGCCATCCCGGCTCCACAACTTGCCCGCGCCTCCCGCGCTTACTAAAACCCGCGTGATAAATCCGCCAATCGCTGGCACCATGACCTATCTCCCATATTCCATACATCACCCAGGCAACTCAAAAACATACTTGCTAACAGCTTTTTCAAAAAAGATTAGCTAACATTTTTATAATTTTAGTTTCACTTGAATAATAAAATTATTTGTAACAACCCTTAAAACTACTTTTAAGACTAATTTGTAAAGCGTAGCAAACTGTTTATATTAGTAAAATTTAGTAAGCGTAGCGCACTAATTTCACACAATATAATAATTATCTACCTATAAGTGGAAACTTATAATTGGCCATAACATTATTATTCTGTGACTACAATGTATTTGTTTAGCTGTAAGTTTTCCAAAAACTGTAAAAATAAAAATAAAATCTCATCAGAAGCGAACCATCACAGCCGCATGGGTGCTACTCTTCGCAAAGGGTATGACTGTGCATAGAAAACAGTCCACGTGCACTTCTCGCTGGCTCCGGCATAACGCGCTACTGACTGGTCAACACACGCAATACCTGCTCGATCGCAGTCCATCAGTACACACTGTACCCAGTTGTGCTCTCCATAAAGTAAACGTTGTGCAATGCTAATGCAAATTAAACTCGGCCATAATAACGACGTTCTACTTTAGCGTCCGCTCAGCTCGGAGGCTGTCTCGGTGAACATTCACGTGTAATACTGGTCAATCTGTTCCTTCGCTGTAAATATTCCTTCGGTATCAACTTTGTTTTCTGCTTTTCCAGTTAAACATATTGGTTTTGTTCTGTAATCTTTAACACTGTGTTTAATCTTCTCAAATTCTGATTTTGTAATAAGGTTAACGTTGCTTCCGGTATCTATCAGAGATGTAAAGTCACTTCCGTTAAGTTTAACCTTCTTGTAGGGGACTTTCTCAGCTTCAATGTTTAAGTTTATTTGTTTTTCTTCCTCTTTATTTTTGGATGTTCAACGTCTTCTTTTATCGACTATTAGTACATTCAGTAGATTTATGGCCAAATCCGTTGCATTTAAACATTTGACTCCCTTCGGACAGGCTGGTGATTGGTGATCTAGGTCACCACAGTTAGAGCATCTCTTCACGTGAGGCACCTTGCAGTTTGACTGATGTACAGTTGAATGGCCAGTTTGGGCGGGTTTGCCTGGCACCTTCTTTCTAAAGTCACTGTAGATGTCCAGCTTTTCCCGTAAATCTTTAATATCCGACGCACCATACAGAATGGATTTGTTGGTCTCAAGATCACGTATGCCATCAATCACATGTTTTAAAAAGTTTTGCAGTTCCGTCTAAAGTCGTTTGGCATAGATCAATTTCTCAATTTTAGTCCACTTTATAAGCAGGGCAGTATCTTCGAATTCATCGAGAAATGTCTCAACAGGGTAAGTGTCGTCTCCAGTAAATATGGTCCAGAGAACAAATTTTACCCACACCACGCGACGCGTCAACCGGAGATGAACACACGCTGGCACAGATGTGACGGAGTTAGAGTGGCTCCGTCAAACCGCCTTACTGTAGAAACAGGTACTCCCCGAAATATGGTCATGGACTTCTCTAAGTCTTTAAAGGAAATCTGCATATCAACGTCTTCATCTTCACTTTCTTTTCCATCTTTCTTCGGTGGCATTGTGACGCCTTTCGATTCGATTTCAATTCAATTCGATTTGGGTGCGTCTTCAGTTTTCTTCGTAGATTCACTTCAAATATTATGTCGAACCTTCACTAGGACTCCCTGTGTCGCGGGCGCCATGGGGAACACACCAGACAAAGACGTTCACACCCAGACCGAGAACCACCACCTCGCCGAGAATCGAACCCAGGACCCTCGCGGGTCGTCCTTGATTTAGATCATCGCAATTTAATGCAAAACCGCAATTTAATGCACCTCGCAATTTAATGCACCTCGCAATTTAATGCACCTCGCAATTTAATGCACCTCGGAATTTAATGCACCTCGCAATTTAATGCGACTCTCACCATCATTGATTTAGATCATCGCAATTTAATGCAAAACTGTAATTTAATGCATATCACCATCATTCGACATGATGATTCGATCACTCATCCATAAAATTTAATAAGAACTAGTAGTACTTACTATCGAAAAGTGTTCACAGCTATTTTTAATTTAATTTAATTTAATCATTTTCCCATCACCTTCACTCTTGTTGGTGGTGCGTAGCGTGTAAATAGCTACACTACCGCGTACTTGCGTACAACTGAAATTATTTTGTCAAACCTATTGATAATGGCATAAGATCAGCCAAAGCGCAACTGAATCCACTCACCCTGCTCTGTCCTGGTATGAATCCCACGCAGTCCAACGTAGCTGATGAGGTGGTGACGCTGAAGCCGGCGCGCGTGGTGATAGTTAGATAATCCGTCGAAATTTGTGTTAGTTCACCACATCACGCACTTTACTGTATATGTAATTGAAGGGTGCACCTCGTAACTCGTAGGAAGAAGGCGGACGACAGATTTTTTCCTGTCATCATTCGGCGCGAACGCAGCGCCGCGCGCGGCTATTCAAATAGGACTCCTAACGCCATCTAACGGCGCCAGGAAGCACTCTAATGAGCGAACCAGTGAACTTAAAGCTGATCTTGCCATTCGAATTTTACCAAAAAACCTACTTTAATAAATTGAAGCAGTAGTGCTTCACCACTTGTGATAACCGGATGAGTTTTATCTCAATTGATAGTTTTTAACACACCGAATGTGCCTAGGTATGCTTGCCTACTTATTTCTGTGCATGGCTACCTGGCAAATAGATGTGAATAGGTAAGTCAGTATAGGTAACTACATCGATCTGTTAACCAATCGAAATTAATATCATAGGTAAGAAATTTTAATTACAAACCCAATCATATAGGCTTGCCTGCAAAAATCGTTCATAAAATATTATTGCCAAGCATTGAGGTATATACATAGAGAAGACATCTCAAACAAAATGTGTGTTCCACCGCCGGCCTGCCCTCCGTTCTCTTTCCAAACCAGAAGCCTCGTTTGCACACTTGCCATAGAGTAACCCTGTACATGACACTTGCCGAACCAAGACGGCAAGCCTAAGCAAGCTTATTTAGTCCATTAACACGTCAGTGGCTTGCCAAGTTCAAACGCTCCTTATGATCTTTCATTCAAAAATTGCAGGAACATTTCCAACGTCCCATATGAACCTAATACGTCCTAATACGAACCTATAACGGAACCCGATGTTCGCTGTATCTGTTCCATACGCTAGTAATAATATTTCAATGTTGCCAAGCTATATAATCCCAGAATTTGATTGGTGCGAGAGAGAAAGAAGAGCGTCCGAGGTCCGTGTGATAGAACGGGTCACAACATAGTAGCTGCAAGCTAAAGCTGTAAAGGCGACGCTTTTTTAAAGCGTACTGCCAGTCCTTTTACACGAGCAGCCTGTGGGTCAGCTATACGCAGAGGGCGTACAACGCACTGCGTGTACAATCTGGAATCGCCTGCGCGACAGCACCAACAGCATTCCAGGCACTATAGCGGACAGATGGGTCCCTCCATTTCTCAAGCACTGGGCAAGTCCGCACGCAAGTGATGCAATACAGACCGCGCCCGGGCGTGGAAACCCCCATTTCCTGTCCCCAGTTTAAGTAGTTTATAGTAAGTAGTAACTAATTTGTATGTCTGTATTTACTAACCCTTACATTTAAGAATAAGATGTTTTACCAACAAATACTGGCCTGAACTGAGCCTGAAATAAAGAATCATTATTATAAACCGCGGCACATAGTTGAACCAAAATGGCTGTCATCTGCGCAGGCACAATTGTAGACAAAAGTGCTGAGGCAAATGCTCCGCGAACCTCTTAATTTCCAACTCATGGGCTGATTCGTAAATTTCTTTGTCACAGGCGGCAATAAAACTTAACATTCTAAGGACTCCAGTGTCATCAAAATTGTTACATAACATTGAATTTCAAATAATTAAAATAATAAGCCAATAATAATTTTAAGTATAAAAGTAATAGAATTCCTTGGTAGCACAATATATTTATGGCAGGAATCTACGGCAGTATTTCCCGGGTTATAAACATATTTTATTTTAATAATTTTACCCTACATCGTATATAGGACACGCTCGTAGGCATTAAGTCTTCCTGCAAGATATATACTATTGTGGTGACATGCCACTTCAATTCATTAGGTGACGACCGAAATATAATATGTGAAGTGGCGTTTGGGGCCCGCCAACAACCCCTACCTGCTCTCACACACAAGTCAGTCGTCCCAATTCCGCTCTCGGAGCACACTGTGCCATACTCGCGATGGCTTACCATTATACAATGTATTTAGGAGTAAGCTGCTTATTGTGAAAATACAATATTTCACTCCAATTTATCTAAATACATCTTATAATTATATAGTCCTCCAGACACCCGTACTAGAACACGCAAGAATAATTTATCTCTCTATTAATAATAGGAAATCTATAAACTCCTATACTATATTATTCCGAAATAAAAATCCGGTACTGATTTTATATTAAATATTCAACGATCATAACAAAACGAACGACTTACGATTATTTGTTCGTATTACAAAATAGACATAATATCTGCACGCATTCCAACGCATCCTTCCTTTTTACGTAATAAAGCAAAATCAAATTATTAGTACTTACCGACATTGTCTTTTCACGCTCGTCGCCAAAATATGTAGTGTTCCGTTGTACCACTAATTCTGTATATTCACTGGTTCAATGTAATAGACTAGGAAACGTGGTTACGCCAATGATTAATTATTACTTAATTACATAATAAATATATATAGATAAATATCGGCTCGCTGTAAACACCACGTCTACACTCCGCGCCCGACAGTTCGTGACTGACTCAATGTGCGCTCCGCGTGATGCGTGACCGAGACGACAGAAAAGTGACATCTGTCAACTAGATTGCAAAACTACAAAATGATATCGATATCCTACTCGATATCGATACACTACATCCGTTATTATCAAACACTGAGGACCCGTGCGGCGCAATGGTTACCATGCCGGATCTCCGCACCAAGGGTCCTGGGTTCGATTCCCAGCGAGGCGGAAATTTGAATGATGAGTTTGAATTTCTGCTCTCGGTCTGGGTGTGAATGTCCTTGTCTAGTGTATTGTCCATGGCACCCACGACACAGGGAATCCTAGTGTGGGGCTATGAGTGTGAAACGTTATTTTTTTTTTATTATGGTAACTTAGAGTAAAGTAATTATTAGATTATTTCAGTCGCCAAGTGATAAGGATACCACCTGATATTGAGTGGTCACAGTTCGGACAATGGTATGCGTTACAAAGCTATGATGACTCGTTGTTGTCAACAGCCTAACAAGGAAAAGGATAGCACTTTTATTTAATGGGTCCGATGCTGCAACCGAAATACATTAAACATTTCACGGTCGATTTTAGAAGGAAGGTGATTAAGAATAAGAGTCATACTTGATATAATAATAGGTTGGTCTAGCATTAGATTATTAATGTAGTCTAGCATTAGATTATTCATTATAAAAAATATTTACTTAGATTGAAAAAGAGATTGAATAAGATTAGAAAAAGAGAACAAATTACTCATTATATAGCCTCAAATTATTGCAATGGTGTAAATAATTTGAATCCTAATGTGAAATACGAAATAAATTAGTAATTAGGTATTAAAGACATTATCTTAAGTTCTTAGTAAATAATATAGCTATGACCTTATATTTTGTAACAATTAAAATAAATTATTTACTTTGTAATTCACTGAAAGTGGATGTTAATTGGTAAAATACATATTTTGTCAATATCGGGGAATGTCATGGTAAACATGAAAGTTATAAAACAGAAAAATATTGCAGGTGCGGATAGTATCTTGTAAACATAAGAAATTAGCTTTCCCAAGAAAAACACACATAAATAACATAGTAACGATACATAGAATTATTAATTATTATTAATTATTACACACAAGGATATGTTTCGAAGCAATATAATGATAAGATAGCCCATAATAACTTAGATAAAATAACGACAAAGAAAATGATATATCAATAACTTATGATATATATGATGATTAATGCCAGTCACCGATATATTGCCTCAGGATTCTGAACCATACACATTTACTTTAATGTGGGAAGGCTTAGTTATCGATATACTGGTAAAATAATTTTTTTTATGTAACTAGGCGACAAACGAACTGACGGTGCACCCCGTCGCCCATAGGCATCGGCAACACCAAAGACATCGCCAATACATTTCCGACCAAGAGAGAGAAAGAAAGAAAGATATTTTTATTTTTGTCTATCTGTACACATAATCACCTAACAGATTAAGATATGATGCTGAATGACATATCTGTGATATTTTTTATCAAACCATAAAACAGGAACCAACACGCCAAAAAAAATATGACATAACGTGCTTATTTTACGAAAAATGATTATGGTCCAGATGCGAAGCAATAAGCCCTTTACAAGATTAAGAATAATAGAAATCGAACATAGATTCACGTGTGCGTGTCACTTTACAATTAAACCTCATTTAATTTTATGTTCATGTAATAGAGTTGAAATTGCTTTTAGAAAATTGAAACGTGTGACTTCATATTTCATTTTCCTGTCTGCGTAGAATGTCAGGTAATAACATCTAATACTTTTCCTCATACGTCATACATATCTCACCATCTAAACATCCTGTCTTTCTAAAGATATGATATTAATTTCCTTCGAAGGACCAAGTTGGTTCCCGAGACTAACGAAATGCTGATAATTCTGTACTTACTAGAAACTTGCGCAAAGCGTCATATGGAGCCGAGATATTTTTTTGTCACTAGTTGTACCTACTCAAATTCTAAAAGTAACATACATAGTGAAAGAAAAAGCGTTTTTCTCGCGCTAACATTTGAATCTAATACCACTTTTCGAGTGGTTCTGGAAAACTATTTGCTGTTCGATGCATAGAAACAACGAACTTCTTTCTAATTCTGTTTTTACCCGGGCATCTGACTTAAACTCGTTTTCGCTGTTCAAAATCCCATGAATCGTGGCAAAACCACAGAAGAAATAATAGTACTTATAATAAGTAAAACCAATAATATGTCAAAATGTCAAATCTAGTGTCATAATATTTTAATTAGCTCAAAACGAAAATATTTACATCCTCAATTAATAAAAAAATTAAATGCATTACATACGTTATTTTTGTACCTAATCTTCGTTGAATAAATACTATTAGTATATACAAAAGCAATGGAATAAATGAGTCTTTAAAATACTAGAATACTAATCACACTGTAATTATTGAAGTTACGCGAAGTCTTTAAAATTCCGTTTCAATTGTATAGTTTTTTTCTGTATCGGTAGTTAAATCGTCAACGTCATGGCTTAATTGAAGCGTCTTTTGGTAATTTACTATTTAATAGCTACTACCCATGTAGTCTTGCACACACATAAAGCTTATATGGTAATAAAGCATGTGAGTAGTATATTATCAAATTTATCAATAAAACTTACCTGTAATAGTGTATTTTGTCCATATCTCTGAACACATGCCTCCATAAATTCGTCTATGAACTCGTCATACTCTTGTCCACGCACCCTTTTCTGTCTGAGGCCAATGTAGAGCGGATCTTCTAACAAATCCTGAAAAAATGAAGTATATTTTACTCATACTATTCAACCAATTAACGTTATCAATGATCAGTTTATTTATAGATATCATTAATCTATTGCGGATTTATAGATTACATAATAATAACCTATATCCTAACACATTATTTATATTACAGCTTTTTGTAATTTTAGTGGGAGATTAAACGAGTAATATAATGCAACAAAGTTACATACAACAACATTAAATACAATTTTAGTGTCTGTCTCAAATAGTCGTTATACCTACATAGGTGGATGAAAAAACATAGACCCACATAAGGCTGACAGCGGTTACTTCACTTTTCTAGATAATAATGCTATCACGCTCATCTGTGATGAATATAAAACCATTGACCACAATATTTAATTACGGTACAATTGGCGAGCTTAATGCATAATGCATTCTCTACCAGCTAACCAAGTACATGCAGGCCAAACAGAGACAACACGAACCTTAAACTGAGGTCAGTACCTGATTGTCCGTCCCAACGTCCAACGTAATGGGCAAACACTGGTGAGGTTTGATGCCAGCTAGCGCGGTGTACAGGGACAGTTTGCCTACGGGTATGCCCATACCGTAGGCTCCAAGGTCACCCAAACCTAAGATACGTTCGCCGTCCGTGAACACTATCGCTCGCACGTCGGGCTCCGGCCTAAAACAAAAGAACATTGTTGTTCGAATAACTGGATTGCAGATGGTATCACTTTAATTTCTTTACACAAGTCTTATTTTAGAAATATTAATTTAAATCAGTACAAAAAATAATTTAAAGTAAAAGAAATTAGTTTGGGCATTAAATGATTTATTTGTCTTTAAATTCTTTTTATTTTATGGTGACCTTATTTTTTAATTAAAAATATGATAAAAAGACTATTTTCACTTCTGACAAAAAGAAGATTGCTTGCTAAATAGGACTCGTGTAAAAAAAATGCGGGATTCTTTGCATTTGTATAATGGACTTACTCAATGACGTCATAAAGGCACATAGCATTTCATTAATTTCATTATATTACCTGAGCGAAGCAGTTTAAAACTTGCCAATCTAATATTTCATGTTAAATTGAGCTAAGGTCAATTTCAATGTAGAGCTCTCATGATAATTGCGTAACGAATATCGGAGGGGACGTTAAGGATCACTGCATACGTGCATGAACAAAGTGGTATGAATTGCTCTTTTAACTATACATTTGAACGTTTAGAATATTTGGGTATGATTCGGAAAATTGTTTACTACGTTTTACTTCCCACTTCTTATACGATATTGCCCCTATTTATCCAATGCACTTTTCAAATTCTTGCATACAAAATTTAGGTAGGAGAAAAAATATACTGTATTGTAAATACAGTATAACTATGCAACCAACTATGCACAAATAGAATATTCCAAGGCCGTGGGAAATAATTTAAAAAGAAATTAAAGCAGAAAATGTGCTACATTTAAATAAATTAAAAAAATGAGGTAGGAGAAACGATATAGTATTGTAAACACAGTATAACTATGCAACCAACTATGCACAAAATAAATAGAATATTCCAAGGTCGTGGGAAATAATTTAAAAACAAATTAAAGCAGAAAAAGGGCTACATTTAAATACAATATCATGTCATTGTCATGGCCATCATTATGTCATTCAGTCATCCAAAACGAAAGCATAACTCAATAATGACTGACCATTTAATTATAATGACTAATCCTTTCGACAAAATAATCTATGAATGTGGTTTAAAAAATGGGATTGGGATCATTTATTAATAACGAGTAACCGCCCTCGCTTTGCTTATCGGTTTTCTTATTTTTTTACACCTTGGGTTACATTATTGGAGTTTTATTAAGGATCCCTAATTTTTTGAAAATATACTATAGCCTATGTTACCCGGGGAAAGTTTAGTTTTTCGACAGTGAAAGAATTATTCAAATCGGTTCAGTAGTTTCGGAGCCTATTCAATGCAAACAAAAAATCAAATCTTTCCTCTTTATATATTAGTATAGATAGAAACAAAAGAAGTCAAAAATGTAAGATATTAGCGAATTTATTTTACCGAATACGTAACAAACTCGTGATCAATTTGCACATCAATTGTCGATTTCATCGCAAATACCGGCATATCACATTTCACATGCGACGCGATCGATTTATTGATAGAACCTTTTGATAAAAACAATACTTGTTGTATTATGTAAGAAATTACTATGTGATTATAAAGTTCTTCATATTCATAAGTTGTAATACAAATACAATTAGTATTTGCATATTCATATTTGACCGTTTAATGAAAACGAGCGTTTATTACTCTGATACATTTGCTATTTATGCGTCTGATACTTGAAATTTTTCTATGTTCAGTACCATTGTAATGATATAATAAAATAAATAAGAACTTTTTTGTTTATAACGAATTTTCAAGTGCACAACCATGACCGATTGATGATAATATCTATACGCCAAAACCTAATCTAATCATTTGTTTTTCTGATAAACGTATCAGTGACTGTACTTTATTTGGTTTTTATGTAATCGTTAGATTACGATAAGCCTAAACGCGAAACCACTAGACGATAGTAATTGGTTTCGTAAGAAATTTTTCAGTTAATATGAAATTGGACCAAGTAAAGACCCTTTTGAGATACTCGTGCTTTCGAATGGACTACAATACATTTTTACGAGGTTCTTTGTGAGCACAGCAACAGATACTATACATCTAACCTGCAAGTAAAATGAATTTTGAAGTCTAATTAAGAATAATTGGTAAACATAATGCACAGCATTATTTACATTTAAAAAGATTGTGACCCTAAGACCTCATTAACTCAATAGTGTAACTTTTAAGTATCGGCCATTTCCGTAGTGAATTTATTGGGTTTTCAAAAATATAGTTGCAAGTGTTTGTCACACTAGATTAAGTGCAATACGTTATGTACGTATGGACTCGAATGAGCTACGCTGGATTATCTCATTAGACAAGAAAACATCTGACGTCATATTTTAACATTTAAACTACTTGGATATTAACGTACGGTTTCTGTAAACATCGTCAATGGTGAATAAAACCTAGAATGTCTCAATTTCAATCAAGTTCATTAATTGCAGAGTTCAGTGCCTATATTTATTAATAACTCGCGATATTTTACTAGACAGCAACACGATGAAAGAAATATAATAAGACAACAGGACACAAGACAATAAGAAAATTATTGCGTTTTGTCGGATCAGCATTGGCTCAAAACAAACAAGTATGATTCAAGGGGTACCTGAATGAATCTGTATCTGAATAGATATGAACCCGAGAAGGGATAAGGAAAATAGAAACAAACCATTACATTTTAAAAATCAAATGGCAAGGAACTAGGCATCCGTCTTTGGCAGTGTTTACTCTATTCAACTATCAAACAAAACAGCATGGCATACGACTACATATGTATGTAGGACATAGTCAACGCAACATAACAACGCAACATTATAGACCATTGTGCGACCGGAGAAATTGCCCCAGTATCGATTGCAATGCAAACACAATGATACCTGCAAAATTGCATCTAAACCTTGAAACAATAAGATAGTAAACAACAAAAGTGCACCTGTAAATTCTTAAAGGGAAAATGACTATTACATTAAGAACTTAATCCATGACGATACAGATTATATCGATAATTTTGATAGTGGAATTATATTCAAGTACCCGGAAGACCGAGCTTCGCTCGGTATTTTTTTTAACAAAAAACGCTATCTGAAGTAGCTTTAGTGTTGCTACTCACCAATAGATATCAGGAAGAGTCTATTGTAGCAGTTTTTCAGTGCCTGAAAACACGGATAAAACGACATTTTCTAAAAATTAATCCTAGCTAGATCAATTTATCGCCCCCGAAACCCCCTGCATACTAAATTTCATGAAAATCGTTGGCGCCGTTTCCGATATTCAGAATATATATATATATATGAGAATTCCTCGTTTAAAGGTATTACATAATGCAAACTACGCAGTTCTTATGGCCTTGCCTCATAATCAAAGTTATTGGGGGGCAACTAGATTCTATATACCTACCTACCCACCGTTACGTAGCTACTATTTTCCATCCACAGAAATAAAATAGCACAAACTTAAAAAAACTTAAAAATTTTAAACTGGCTACTTACCAATTTTTAATGATGTTAAATATATGACCCTTGTCGTTAATAGTGATGAAGAGGCCTCTGGGCCTCCTGTAGATAAGGCCAAACCTCTGGCAGGCCAAACCCACTGTTGGCGTATACACAATGGGCAGGTACTTCTCAATATTTTCTGATAACAGTCTGAAGAACAATTTCTCATTTCTGTCCTGCAAAGAATCAACCAAATTGTAAGTATATTGTGGAAAATATTGATCTTACCGGCAACAATGAGGAGAACCAAAAATAGGTAAAGGTCAAACTATGAATGTTGAGATATAAATAAAAAGATCAATTGCGTTAGTAAGCTTTGTAATGGTGCTACAGTATAAGGGGAAACTTAAATGTAAAAGTTAGATATAATCATAAGAAATTAGAAAATAATAACAAATTAAATAGCAAAAATAAGTTAATTTTTTATATGCAACTAAGGTATTATAGGTACTAAGACAAAAAATTGTCAACATATTCGAAAATAATGTGAAAGGTGATCTAAAAATTACACAGGCAATGAATGATATTGTGTCTATCATATAACCTGCGAGCTGCGAGCGTTAGCGCGTACCTACTTACTGTGTATCGCTCGATTGAGACGGTATCTAGATAATGCATGTCATAATGCAATAGTGGAACAACTTAGCCGCATGCAACCCGTATTATATCGCCGCTCAACAACAGGTTCAAAGCAATAAATCATCAATCAATGGTACCTTTATCTTGTTTAGTCACCTGTAACTCGACGAGATAGAGATACTTGTTCAAGTTATCCTCGTATCTGTCTACTGATATCCTGCAGATGTCCAGTTGTTCCTCCTGGGATTTAAACTTTGCAGCTAAAAGACCGTGAATCCCAAGCGCTTGGCGCTCTTCTAAAGTAAATGCGAGACCCTGTAATACAAATTGATAATTCCAAATTTCCTCGGTACATTCCTCGACCCAGATCCTAATATACACCGAGCTTCATCAAAACAATTTTCGCAAGCGTGCTCTCCGGTACAGTATAACAAATATGTTTTCATGACTGTTTCACATATTCCCTAACAATTTTATTATGAGTAATTTACAGAAGTTTCGGTTCCCCAAACGTTCGTCGAGTTTCCTAACACTAATTTCAAACACTGATAGAAAACAATCCTTCGGTTTTCGATCACTTTTGATCTATTTAAGACTGTTATAAAGCTTGATCAAAACAGCTTTAATAGATTTCCACGTGCCATAAATAACCATAGTTTGCAATATAAATATTTTCATTGTTTCGAATAAGTACTAATATAATAGGTCTAATATAATAGAACATTAAGTTATATCGGTGTAGCCGCTAACTTCCGGAGTATGCGTAAGATTTGATAGGAAGCAGAAATTGTAAAACGAAAAATCTTAGGCAACTTTTCGAATCTTTCTCAATACTAGACCACTTTATCCCGATGAATTACTGAATAAAAAGTGAAAAGTAAAGTTCCCTAAATATTTTACTAACATCTTATTGAAAATTCATAGGCAAATTTTCCAACCTTTCTCAACACTAGACCACTTTATCCCGATGAATCACTGAATAAAAAGTAAAGTTACCTAAATAAGTTACTAACTTTATTAAGTCGAGGGTCCCTCAAGTGATCGATACCTCTGATAACATTGGGGCAGATTATGTTGCCGGTCACCTCGTGGTATTCCCGGCACTGGGATATAGAAGGCTCGAGAAAGGCCGGGCATTTTGTTAGTGCGAACGCAAGAGCTCGATTTGAGCCTATAGCGTTTGTGCAGCATCTGTAACAAAAGACACCAACATGAGAACAATGATTTAGATCAGGTCGCGCGGGCAGAAAGATGGTAGTCTCCCTTGGACTTTATACAGTTTTAATTACATTAGAGACCCGCTCTGCGGTCGAAATTTGACCGTAATTCTATGTGTCAAAAATGTTAAATATTAGCTTCCTGCACTCCTTCTTCATGTAAACTTTAACTGTGCCTTTCATACTCCTCCGTCCACTTAATTATCGTAAAAAGGGGTACACAGTTTTTGTTTCCCGTATTAATACCAATACTCGTATATAGATTTTTAGGGTTCCGTAGCCGAATGGCAAAAAACGGAACCCTTATGGATTCGTCATGTCTGTCTGTCTGTCTGTCTGTCCGTCCGTATATCACAGCCACTTTTTTCCGAAACTATAAGAGCTATACCATTGAAACTTGGTAAATAGATGTATTCTGTGAACCGCATTAAGATTTTCACACAAAAAAAAAAACAATAAATTTTGGGGGTTCCCCATACTTAGAACTGAAACTCAAAAATGTTTTTTTCATCAAACCCATACGTGTAGGGTATCTATGGATAGGTCTTTAAAAATGATATTGAGGTTTCTAATATCATTTTTTTCTACACTGAATAGTTTGCGCGAGAGACACTTCCAAAGTGGTAAAATGTGTGTCCCCCCCCCCCCCCCTGTAACTTCTAAAATAAGGGAATGATAAAACTAAAAAAATATATGATGTACATTACCAAGCAAACTTTCAACGAAAATTGGTTTGAATGAGATCTAGTAAGTAGTTTTTTTTAATACGTCATAAATCGTAAACCGCAAAAAACATTGGTCAAAATTACAACGAACTACAAGAACTTTTATATTATGTTACTTGCTGCTACGGAACCCTTCATGGGCGAGTCTGACTCGCACTTGGCCGCTTTTTCTTTCCTAAGAACGCGTTAATTATGTGCAAAGAACATTTTCTACATGTGCATCAACATCTCATAAAATTTAATTCTTTTTAAAGATAACCATGTTGTTATGCTATGAAGTTCCACAAGTTGATATCCATGAAATACATAGAATAAGAAAATGTTGAACCCAAAATTAGATATTTGATAAATGTCAGAAATTTCTTCTCAGATATCTGAGAAAACACTAATTAGCACAACAAAACTAAATGCATTAAGCATCTATTTACTTCTTTTTAACTTTTTACTACTTTTTCTTCAAATAGATGTATGCCATATGGATTAGTAGCACATAATATATTTTTTTAATGAAAATAGCCGGCAAACTAGCTGACGATCCACCTGATAGTAAGTGACCATCGTCGCCAATTGACATCAACAATATCAAACTGATACGTTGCCGGCCAAGAGAGAATAAAAAGAGAGAAAAAACCGGCTTTTAAGCGCCCAGCCGGAACAGGTCTTTATCACGAATTCAATTACACCAGCTCAGTCCAATTCTTGCTCTAACGCCCCAACTCAGAGTCACTAACGGTTACTTAAATCGCTAATTAGTGCAGAATTTGTATGGTGATTATTTACTAAGGAGCGATTAAAGTAACCGTTAGTGACTCTGAGTTGGGGCGTAAGTTCAATAATAGTTAAGTATCAGTAATATATTATACTAGCGCTTCCGTGAGAAAATCTTATGTTCAGTGCATAAGAGAAGGTATAGATAGATACAAATGAGCATGTTAAGCACAAATTAAATGTTACCAGGAGGGAAAGTACAAGGTCAATTAAAATTAAATTATCTGATAATGATAATGTGCGATTAAGTACCATATAAACGATAAGATACAATCATGACGCAGTGCCAATTTTATCATATTTTGCGTCAACAATGCAGATATTTCCCTCTAGGTACGCACATTGACCCGTTTTTATTAAAAACAAAACCTGGCAACTCCCCAACAGTCTCGGTCATTTACTAAATAAAAGTACTGAGACGCGATTAGACGTCCAAAATTCCCTGTTTTACTTTCTGGAATTTTTGGAGTCTTTTGTTCATTGGAGATATCGGCCTATTACGTTACCCAATTTTAAGGGCCCTATCGAAAAGCTGGGCGTGTCGCCTAGCTAGGGTAGCGCGCTCGGTTGAACGTCGTCGTCATGGCACCCGCTCTATCGAAGCCCCAACAAACTGCTTTAGCGATGACTGTGATTGCTGTAGAAATTATAAAAAGAAAGAGAAAGACTTGGGTTACGGAGTACTTTATTTAAATAGTCTTTGTTTTCTTTATACCATAAAAATGGCATCTCTTTATAGGGTTCAATTACATTAATTAACACTTCTTTCTCTTTATTACACGCCATCGCGACAATAAACTAATTAGACTACAAAATCGTCCACACTATGCGCTCTTAGGGCGAGAACCGAGCTCCCATACTGCATAACAGCCCCGATCGTCAGGACGTAAGGGAGTAAGGGAGATCGGGTCGCGCCGATGGCCCTAGATAGGGTAGGGACCCTTACTTCCTAACTCTTATTACACCACCCTTAGTTACGTTAAGGGTCCCTTAAAATTGTAATGTAATAGGCCTTTTAGTTTAGTAGCTCCTGTAGCCATTTAACATTAGTACCCATACAGTTTGGACGCAAATTATAATGTGTTAATCACCTTAAGAGTTTAACGTTTGTCGTCCTAAAATTAAAATCTAAACGCATTTACGAAAAAAATACGACAAATCTATTCTCTCGATTGATGAAACTAGGAAATGAAATTTTATGCACTTGGCATTGACGATTTGATATTGGACTAGTAGTAAATAAACATAACAAAGGTTTTGTCCAAGGTAAGTTACCGACAGTAGCGAATCTAGTTCACATTTCAATTTGGAGAAATGCCACACAGCATTACAGATATTTCTGCTACGAGCGCTTTGAAAATAATTTTATTGTTCATTCCAGTTGAGTAGACTTATTTATTTAACACTTTTTTGTTTGTAGACCATAACATAATAATTATACATAAATAGCACAAGGAAGGAACACAAAACAATGGGCGACCTTATCGCTTTAAAGCGATTTCTTTCAGGCAACCCAGTAGTAGATTGAAAAAAGCGAGAAAATAAAATGGGTACAGGCGTAATACCTGAAGTAAAACAATGATGTTTTGAAATTATATTAGCACAAAATTAAAGAGAAAAGAAAGTATTTTCAAATGACAAACATACCAATAAATGAAGATGACAAATTCGGAAAGAGGATAGTGTTCTATAAGCAGTTTTTTAAAAGAAACTACGTTTCCAGCTTTTCTTATTGGTAGAGATAATGAGCTCCAAAGACGTATAACACTCAGAGTGAAGGATTTATGATAGAATGAAGAAGTGTGTAAGGGAATTAGTAAAGTACCACACGTCATAAAGGTTACATATGATACAAAATACGATTCAAAGTTACATAGAGCCATGTTGTATTCCATTGTTTAGAACTAATGGATAGGTACCGTAATCACATGACAACGCGATTATCAGTTGCTACGGATGCACTGAATGAACGTAATCGCTATGCGTCCACAAGTGTGATACCTAATCTATCTGGAATCTAATCCGCAGATTATCTGCAGTGAGAAGCGTAAATCACAGGCAGGCAGGAGGTAGTTGAGCTTTTGTCGGACGATAACAGCAAAACTCAAGAATTGAGATATAACTTCAATTATGTATAAAAAATTATCTATCGTATTAATTCCTATCGTAATTACATACAAACAATAAAAGAAAAAGTTGCAACTAAAAGCTGATTCGAACAAGGGCAAAACTTGTTTCATATCAAAAACTCTTCCGCGATGTAGAAACAATTCCATATGACAGTACGAAAAGTTAGAATTATGAAAATATTATTAATAGTAATAGAATAATGAATATATTATTAGGCTCAGGCTAGTATAATTATGTATTAGAGTTGATAGGGCCTAAGAGACACTTTAAAATAATTATGTAATACAGTTGAATAATTTTTACGGATCCTTTTTGTCACGTCTCGCACGGTCTGATACGAAATTCTGATCACTATCGTTAATGTTAATTCATACTTTTAATTAATCAATGACATGGACAACAATTCGTAACACGCACATAGTGAAAGCTCTAGTCCTAAATCGGGAACTTGGGTCGGGTGTTAAAAGCTTTTGGGCTATAACTGCCGAAGTGCCTACTGACACACAAATGGTAAAATGTAACAAAGTACAAAAATCAACTACAGTATCAGAAGATACCGGAATCGACAAACGATAATCTCGTAAACAAATATTACACGTAGTTACGATAAACGATCTCGCTAAGTGATGACCCAGCGATGGCCTATATTCTAGTGGCCATTCTGACAATCTGTTAAGATATGTATAGTCACCTTTACATTTACTTTACATCCATCAAAAACATATCTTCCGAAAGTCGTTTTAGATAATATCTTAAATCTATACACACATACAATACTGTAACTGATAGATTTCTGTATGTGAATGATATTTGAGAGCAACTACTTATTATTGGGGTTACTTAATAACGCAACTACTACCCCATAATCATTCCAAACAAATTGGTTACGATTACAACTGGTAGAGTAATGGTAGAGTACTGGTAGAGTTACGAGTACAACTGGTAGAGTAATGGTAGAGTACTGGTAGAGTTACGAGTACAACTGGTAGGTACGACATTGTGTTAATTGCAATTTCCTGCAACTGGCTGATTTATACAAGTGGCGGTGTGCTAATTTATACATTACACTAATTACTTGGAGCTTAATAAATATGATGTGTTAGGAAGAGTCCATGAACTTGGCTTTGATGTTTTTTATTTTGTAGTGTTTCTTGTGTGATGTTTCTTATTAAGAAGTTATTCGTGTAGCTCTTTCTAATTTATTTGGTTAACTTTTTTTATAGCCCAAAGAACCAGTAGATTTTCGAAGTAAGATGAGCAATACCAGAGTCGCCAATGTAACATCCACAGAAAAACAGACCTTGTGGTGCACATTTTTGCAGAACCTCACGATAATTACATAATATATCTTAATATATATAAATTACGTGTCACGTTGTTTGTCCACGATGGACTCCTAAACTACTAAACCGATTTTAATCAAATTTGCACATCGTGTGCAGTTTGAACCAACTTGAAAGATAGGATAGCTTACATCTCAATTTATAGTCGCAATAATTTATATGGCAGAGCAACGTTTGCCCGGTCAGCTAGTCTATGTATATAAATATATCACAAATAACAGAGACATAATTCAACGTGATATTCAAGAGCTTAGTAATAATTTCACAAACGAAACCAGTCGGCTTATACATATATCGTAGGATCAACGTTTTCGTCATCGTTTACGTCGTCAGCAATTCTTTGTAATTTATTAACACATTCACGAGTACCTAAGTACTGTTCAGTGATACATTATATTCAGTTTTCCGTATCAGAAATATTTTTTTATGATATACACCAATTTCGAGGCATCACGTAAATGACGTGTGAATGGTTCCTCTAGCAACGAAATTGAACAATTTAACCTTTACGAAACGATAGATTTTTCAAGGTTATCAGAGAGTGAGTCTGCGAAAACACGATTTGCAAGAGATAGTTGACGGAGCTTATAATCATAACGAAATGGGGTTGCGAAAGAACATTAAAACGTAAGAGCCATAACTGAGGCAGTTCCTAATTATAAATCATGCTGTACGTTTAATTGGAACGACTTGAAAGTTGTTTAAACTTTGCCTTTTTTAAAAGGCTTTTAAGCGTTCGTATTCGATGCCTTTAATTTGTTGCCTAGAATTGCCGAGAGAAACATTTAAGCTGTATTTTGTGATCACGAAGCAGTAGATTGAAGCACCGACGGAATAAACAGAATTTAACTCCATGAGCTCTACTGATCTAGTAACTGTACATTGAACTTATGCCAGAATATCTGGAGACTGGAAATTGTCTTTAGATTAAATATGTACCTATATGTCTCTGTGTCTCAATAATGATCTGCCTTCACGCCAACCGCAATTCATGTTTCCCAAAATACATTATACGTAAGGAAATACACAGTTAGGTAGGTACATCCTATATTATCTATACGAGTATGAACTGATAGCTCTATCATGTTCTAATAATCATACAATTAGAAAGAGATCCTATCAACAATATTTATTTATTTATTTATTTACACTTTATTATACCCTTAATACACCAGTGCTGATAATTTTTGAAACGAAAAAAAATTATAGTAGGATGAAACCCATTGCAAAAGGAAGAGTATATAACGAAAATTATAGGAAAAATAAATTACGGGCGATCTGAGGTCGGGAAGTGGGGGGAAGGGGGGGTTTAAGAGTAAAATTTCGATTCTCGATTTACGGAAAAACTACAAGTCCTATTGAAAAAGGTTAAATGGCAAAGTTGTAGGTAATAAAAAGATCTACAACTTTTGTATTTACACTTTTTTACATAACCTCAAAATGTATGTGAAAAATTCAAAAAACCACGTTTTTGGTTTTTTATTTTTATCTTTCACAAAAAAAATTCTTTTTTCACGAAATTTGGTGAAAACTTACCTTTGTATGTCCTTAACATACTGTAACTTTTTTGATTCAAAAAATTTTTTTTTTCACCTTATTTTGACCTTATATCGAAAATGCACCCCTATTTTCAGTCGAAAAATCTCACGTCAAAATATCTGATTTTTTAAAAAAGTCGGTGGTCTTTTTGTTCGTTGGAATCTCTACTTTCTAATAATTTTCTTCCACTTTTTACCGTTTTTAGAGCTATCGGCACTGGACTATAAAGCTAAGTGGTACAAAAGGTGGACTTAATGCTATAAGCATTCTCTGCCAGTCGACCTTATCTACAATATCTACTGGACATTCATTTCACAGCTAACTTTAATTTTAGACATGACAACTTTTATAGGTAACATGACATTTATGTGATTACGCAACATATGAATTAAGTATCGATTTCTTAAAGTTCACCACAACATACTGAATAATTCACCGACAAACAAATGAGACAGAAAGGAAAGAAATAAGAAAGTAGATTACGAGAAAGGTAGACCTTTTCGGGAAATAAGACTAAAAGGCCCTGGGATCAGAGAGAGATAGAAAAGTTGAACGTTAGGGCAATGGTTCTATTCTCATGTTATCTATAATAAGTGATGTCATCATTTGCGATGTTATATTAGATGATGTTATAATATTTTAGAAAGCTAGAATCCTTGTAATGATTTAAGAGTAAGGAGCAGTAACCATGTACTGTAAAGAATTCAGGTACTTTCTAGATGTTCACGTTCAATTTGAGCCAACCAAAACTGGTTCTACCTTTCTATAATTCCAGCAACATCGGATGACGGGTATTAACCCTGACGTGATTACAGACCAACTGAGAATGATTCAGGGGTGACGTCACGACGGTTTCGTTCAATCCTGACCTGTCTTACGTCATATCATCCGTGTAATTACGACAGTGACTTTAGTATTCAGAAATAGTTTACGATGCACGTGGAAATGAGACATGTACCTATAAAGAATTTTATGATTTGTGTCTAATTAATGATTGACATGCATAAAATTTAATTTTCTCTTAAAGAAATAAAAATTAAACTAAGCAACTAAAAGATTGTAAAATTTATAAGATGAAGTAAGGTAAGGTATTTCCCACTTCTGATATTTTCAAGATTCGATACTATTTCTATTGCAGAAAGAATGAACTAAATCAAAACTCTTATAAAAAGTGTAATGACCGCAGGCGGTCAACAACTGTATCCTTTCACCAAAATAAAAGATTATTTTGGTACTGCAAGCTGGATGACGTATGATTACTACCCACGTAAGTAATCAATAAGAGGCATGCATAGTACAGCAATAGGGTAATATAGCTATAAGGTTCAAAATTGAATAAACATCCACAGGTATAGGTGGAATTGAACTGCATACTCACGCTCTCATCAGCTGACAGTGAACCATGTAAACACGTGGTATTAGTGCTCAACTGAAGGTCTTTGCAGAAAAGATTAGCATGTCTCCAGTTCCACTTTAACTATAGAATTCTATTGTAGTGTCTTGATACTACTGAGTAACACATTGAAAGTAGAGTGCATCACTTACAAAATGGGGATTTTATATGTAGGTACATATAATGATTTACTTAATAATGTTTAGTGTACTTAATGACTTAGAAGCATGAAACTTTGCACAGAGGTTATAGTGTGGGGGGCACTAAGAACAGATTTTTTTAATTCCTGCCCTAAAGGGATAAAGGAGGAAATAAATTGGTATTATATTTCCACGGATGAAATCGCGGCCAGCTCTTCCGTATCTAACGATAAATATCTGGTAGGTCTGTTGGTATATCGAACGATTGGATCAGTTGTGACACTTGTGACCATATTTACATAGTAGATACTTAGGTATAATTGTTTCGTCGTGTCGATGTTTCGTAAATATTAAATCCGATAGGTGGCACTATCATAGAGTTAGATATTGATACTGCAAACAATATCCATTAGATCAGACAAGTAGTTAAAACGATTTTTTATTAACTAACTGGTCCATAAACCATTTTGTCTGGTAACATAATCTATTATAAAAATAATCTATTATTAGTGGAGTGCCTGGGGGTTTTGACCTCGGACTTTTGGTATAGTGAATGAATTTAAATTATTCAAGTGGGATTTTCTTTTTTATAGTATAAAGTGCAAAGTTTACCAAATTTTTTTGTGCTTTTGATTTTTTTTAACAAAAACTATGAAAAATTAATACAATGCATACAATTTTCTGGATAAACTTCCTATTACCCATACCCCCGTTTGATCTGAATTTTGGTATACCTACGTATGTATTTTGACGTGCTGATAACGAATATCATAGGTAAAATACCCGCATATTTCAAGGTCACCTTAAAAAGAAACATTATTTTTCTGTTTTCACGGTTATTTGTCAAAATATTGTTTTTACAGAAAAAAAAACTTTTATTGGAAATTGCAAACATTTTTCTGTAAAATCAATATTTTGACAAATAAACGTGAAAACAGAAAAATTATGTTTTATTAAGGTGACCATGACAATGAAATATGCGGGTATTTTGCCTATGATATTCGTTATCAGCGCGTCGAAATACATAGGTATACCAAAGTTAAGATCAATTGGAGGTATGGGCTAAAAGGAAGATTTAATTTTTTTTATGGAGATCACAATTGTTAAATAGGTAAACTTTTTTATATATGTATATTATAAGCTACACATTCCAGTTTAAATTTCTAAATTTCATTCACTATCACAGAAATCCGAGTTTTTCATGTTTTTTCACTCCAGGCACTCCACTATATTCTACGTAGGTACATTGTGCCTAACTAAAAATAGTAAACAAACAATGTAAACATTAGTAAACAGAATATATTTCAGCTTTCTGTGACTGGGTAGAAGCACTTGAATCACATTCATAGAACTGTTGCCAACTGTATTCAAATGGGACATGCTAATAATAGTCATGAGTTGAAGAATAATTTTCGCTCATGTTTATTGTACAGTTGACAATGTTTTTAAATGGTTTTATATATTTTGCCTTGTTGTGTGGGTCAAATTTAACTTACCTACCTAAGACCTACTTCCTCATAGCCTAAGTAGTTGGAAGTTTTACATATTACTTTAGTTCTGATGACAACACATTTTTTTGGTAAGCATGACCATGTAGTAACATGTAGTAACAACTACACTCAGTTTGGGCTCCAGAAGATGGAATTCCTTAATGGTCATCTGCAGTCTTTTTTGCATTTTTAAGTATTTAACGTGTTCCAATACATCCCCAAGAACATTTTGGAGGAATCCCGAACTATAGGAAGTAACTTTAAACCCTAATTAAATGCTTATTGTAAGATAAAATGACATTGTAAATGTATGTTAAATTACTGAACTTGATGAGAGTCCTACAAATAACTTTAAGTGGAGCTCTTCAATCATATTTACAAACCTTAAACTTAGCTCAAGTTCAAGGTTTGCATTAACTATCGATATTCATGCATTATACTGGGTGATGAGAGAGCTTATAAAGAGTATATTATTTTTTTAACTATTATTTTATTAATGACCTGATCAGAATACAATGGGATTAAGTTCTAACTATAACTGTTAAACTAAAGAATGTATTAATTTGAATGTCTATAAACTGAATAAAGTTCAAGGTGATACATACTGTGTATTAGCTAATGAAATATTTTATGCCAAATATTCAGAACATTAATGAATACCCTAATATTATATTGTAGTCAATAAAGATTAGAATATTTATCTAACTTAAATCTGCATAACCAATTTAAAATAAGAGTATCCCACTTATCCTATTTAAATATATGGTTTGACAAGTCATATTAAAATTATTTTTCTCTCCTGATGAAAGATGAAAACCTGATGGTCTTTATTATATTAATTGATATTGTATCACAGAATATCCAGGTACTATGTACTAATTAAAGCATTAAGCAAGCTACATAATTGAAATTGAAGAACATAATTTACATTATTATCTAGAACCCAAAAAAAGTATTATGAATAAATTAGGTTCGAAATAATGTGGCACAGCTATCTGTCTGTATTGTTGTTTACAAAACTATACTAAAGCAGGAAGTATTTTACAGGCCTTCGCTTAGGCAGCTAATGGGTTATAGATATTATATTATTAGAATTAATAAAAATATTCACTCACTGAAGGATACAATACGCTTACTATTAAAGAAAAATTCGTTTATTATCACCTGTAGGTAAATCAACGACAAACAATCTCCAATTTGGTAAACTTAAAGAACTTAATTTCGCTTGGAGATATCCTCATCTGAAATTTTATTTTGTCTGCTATCCGCTAAATTCAGAGTCGTTTACTATTTAGGTACGCACGATCAATAACTCTTGATTGAGCTACCCCACTGAACGCTAAACGTTTCAACGAAAGGTGTGCAAATGATTTGGTTGTTTTATGCTATCGCGAGGCTGTGCCGAATTTGAATAACCAACGTAACAAAAGAAATTCACGCGACATCTTACACTAATACATCGTAACTAATATATCAAATTCTTCACACAAAAATTACACCCACAAAGTTCGTTCTAAATAATCTAGTCATACCCTTAACGAAGAACCGAAAAAACAAATTTTACATTTACAACTCGACACCCTAGATTTTGTATACAAATTAAATAAAATACAGATGTCACGTTATGTAAACTCCAAAAATAAACGAATTGGTACTCACATTAAAGATCGCGGAACACAGGAAAACATTTCAAAAAATATTTTTCATCTACAAAGACGATAGTCTTGAGAAATTTGTGTCACTAATCAATGGAACTTGTATTTTTATAAGAATTCAGTAGTAACGCCCTCCATGCATGTGTCTTTCAAGCGGGGAACAAGTTATAAGATTTTTCTCTCCGCTCCGCTTCAGTTTAGTTCTACTTTCTTTCTGGTCATATCCTAACAGATGTCAATGTCAGTACTGTCAGTCAAATAATCAAATTTGACATAAAGATCATAGACAACGGAATTAATTTTAATCCACAAATCCATGCCAAAATAAAAAACTATTTGGGCTTGGAACTCATTGAAATCAAATCTATTTTTATTTCAAATTCAATTCAAATCTATATCTAATTATATTTCATTTATTCACTATCTTTTAAATGTGAATATTTCAAAAATATTTTAAAGTGAATTTTATTGTTCAAAGCGTTATGCCGGTCACTCACATTCGCGCGAATACCCGAACCCACAAGTGTGGGACGACCTTCGCGAATGATTATGCGAAGTTTTCGAGGCATTCGGGGTTTTCCAAGCTGTGTCGGTTTTTTGTCGCACATCAAAGCGCTCGAACCTCGAACCTTCGTGTAGTCTCCCACACATTCGTGCGACCAGTTGCGCACACGACTAAAAAAGTAAAAAGGTGACGTATGTCTTAATTTTTCGTGATTCGTGGCGTCTAATCGTACTACCATCTATTTTCTGTATTGAAAATGGATTTGAATGACAACAACATATTAACAACAGCAAGATTGAACATTCGTGAACAAAGTGTAGGAGGAAGCGGAAATGGGCTTGTATACTCATATGCGAACCCATTTGCCTGACCGCCCTTCACATATGTGCAAACATTCGTAAAAATGTCAAACATTTGCGCGTATGTGAGTGACCGGGGTTAGAAAAATACCTAACAATGTTGCTTTAAAGCATTATTCGTAACATTCTATATTATCTGTCGACCAGTGTTGCCAGATGGGGCTATTTAGCGCCTATGGGGCTATTTCCGTTACCGAGCGGCGCGGCAGCGTTATTATTTTATCCATTGGCTACATGTAGCCGATCGGCTATAATCAGTGTACTGTGGGCCGTGTCCAGTGCTGCCAATATATTTAGTATCGGTTCAGAAGTGTTCTGTGTTCAGCGCTCGGACTAAAAAAAGGTCATTGGGCTTGGCTTTCTCAACAAAGTGATATGAAATGAACTGCCGATGACATTTTTTTTAGCTCATAAACTTCGAACCCTAGATTGTTTAACTCGGGACTACACGCGCGCTCCGGCAAGGCTATTCGAGAAAAAAAAATCTGGCAACACTGCTGTCGACTGTCATTAGATTTTTTGGCATTGACAAATTTGACATGAAATGGACAAAAAGAAATACGTTATACAGAAAAAAAACTAAAAACATATGATCCGAGCGACATTGTTGTGCTACTATTTAGTAATTAAGCTTACGTTTGGAGTTTCTTGATAGACTGTTTATAGATAATAAATGCAATGATTCGAGAAGACGATCCTCAGTTTCGAATAACTCCTCTACAGCAAATGGCATCGGCATGTTCTGGTGCATTAATAACCTCGTTATTTAGTAAGTTATTTTCCTAGGTTGTCCATGAACCGTTTGTTTTTCATAAAAATGCTAAATTAACTCAAGTATTTTAAGTGATCATGTATCATTATTTTGTTTCCGCTAAGAAAACAACGCATACTCAAGTAGGGTATAATTTAATTATAACATCCCAAAGAGTAACGTTTACGTTAGATTACACAATTTTACATATTCAGAAATCAATATGATTTATTGTGATGCGTTCAAGTAATTAATTGCTATTTTACAAGCTTTAATAGAACTCTTACTACTTATTTTTTTCTTAGTGACTCCTCTAGACGTTGTTAAGATAAGACTCCAAGCTCAACAGAAGGCATTGCTTTCCAATAAATGTTATTTATATTGCAATGGCCTGATGGAACACCTATGTCCTTGTGGAGAGACAGCATGGATACCTAGACGTGTTCACTTTCATGGGACTATGGTAAACATTTAATACAACATTAATTATACTGAGTAATGTTCGATGTGATTGACATCAATTGCGTAAACTATGACCATAACTTGTGTAAAGTATATTATGTAAGTAACAGTGGCGTAGTGTGGGGGGGGGGGGAGCCATGGCCCTGGGCGGCACATGATATTCATTATGGCAAGCCACTCAATTTTTAAATAAAAAAAAAATATGTATTAAAATTATTTTATATTTCTTTAATGTAAATTGTGTTATGAAAAAATAAGAAAAGTGCATTTTTAATTAACAAAAATATATTTTAAATAATATGGGGGTGGCAAAGATCATTGGGGGGATGGCAAATTTTCGGTCTTCCCCGGGCGGCGCGGCGGGAGCCCACGCTACGCCACTGTACCAAAATTGCTACATTTTCCTATCAGTGTTACAAATTTATTGAACTTCTTAGTTTTAAATAATTAATATGATTTTAGGATGCTTTTTATAAAATAGCAAAATTGGAGGGTGTTCCAGCATTATGGTCTGGATTGAGCCCTACTCTTGTATTAGCACTTCCATGTACTGTTATATACTTTGTGTCATATGAACAACTTCGTTATAAGACAAAGACATTATACAACAAAGTGACTGGAGACAGTAAGTATACATTTTAAGTAGATACAACTTTTTACTCAAGTCTGTGCCATACTTAATTTTGCTATTTATTGAGAATAAAGTCATTATAAACCAAAAATAGTATAACTATGATTCTTACTACAGATATTTTTAATTTTGTGTTGTAGTGGGCCAACCGATGTGGATACCAATGATGGCAGGTGCTACTGCTAGAATGACAGCTGTGACTATAGTCAGTCCTCTTGAACTCATTAGAACGAAGATGCAGTCTAAAAAGTTAACCTATTCAGGTAAAGTACTTTGTACCTCGAATAGCAATCATGTTATCTCTAGATAGTTAATCACCGTAATATACATTTTTCTATTTAATGCCCTTTGTAATGCATACAGTTATTCATATTATATGTAATATAGTTTTGCCACTTGTATCATAAAATTAATTCAAAAGAAGCATAACTGTAAGACTCTTTATCTGAATGTTCTAAATCAATTTCTTCAATATGTTTAACTAAACGAAATTTGATTTTTTTTTTTCAGAAATAATGGCTGCTTTGCAAAAAGTTATAAAATACGAAGGATATAAAGGTCTCTTCCGGGGATTGGGATCAACTCTCTTAAGAGATGTACCATTTTCAGGTATAGTTAAAATAAAATACTTATATTTATATGGTTTAAGCTTTGTAAATGTTAATATGACATATAAACTAGAAAGGAGGTCTAGAATATTTATAAATTAGTGTGAATTTAACCATATGTCATTTTGCCCTACTTTATATGTATGCAAATAAGATAGTAAATAACAACGAGTTGACATTGAATTTTTTTTTACAACTACAATGGATACAGTATCATTATAGGCCTTCTAGCTGAACTTTTCTTAGAAGTTTGAATTTGGTTTATCAAATAGTAAGTATCAGATTGATGAAGATTCCCATAGATTATCTGTGTGAAATATCTTTATCAATGTGCTATTGTTTCGGTTATTTTACCAAGATTTTTCTATTTTTAGCTTCTTAACTATTAAAGAAACTATTTATTTTCAGGCATCTATTGGACTATGTTTGAAAGTACAAAGAGGGTGTTCAACAAACCAGATTCAGAAAAAAATACATTTTTGTTTAACTTTTTCTGTGGATCAGTCGCGGGCAGTGTATGTATTTTTGTATACAACTTTTAAGTTTACCTTTCCTTTATGCAGTTATTGAGGCTCGACTATTAACAGGCTCTTTAATAAATTTATAAATACATAATTATTCAATCAAGTATTTTTTTTTGTTACTACAGGTTGCTGCATTTGTGACATTGCCATTTGATGTTGTAAAGACGCATCAGCAAATAGAACTAGGAGAAAAAGAAATATATACTGGTAAGTTAGCTCATAGTCTGGTAGCTTGTGTTGATCCTAAATGATCTGCTGAGTTAAGCAACAACAGGCGCGGTTGCTAGCTGCATCCATTTTCAAAAATTTTCGCCACTTGCTGTTGGATCGTTTCAGTAATTCTTATGTGTTCACTTTGTCCCGGTTGTTATTGTAAGATAACAGTTGTTAAGTCATTTCGGCTTGAAAACTTCCTATACTTGGATTGGCCACTAACTCCACAGATAGGCACTGGAGCAGAGTGGTGGAGTAAACTCTAGGCTTTCTCAAGAAGAGAGGTCTGTGCTCAGTAGGAGGCCGTTAATGGGTTGGTAGCTTCTTTTATAATGATGGGGTAAACTAGGTTAATAAAATCTACGAAAATGAAAATTAATAAAAAAAAATTAAAATGTGTGCAATTCACACGTGGTAGAAGTGAAACCTTCAAAAATAAAGGTGTTAATTTTATAATATGTATCAGTTTTAATTATCTTTCAAAAACTATTCTGTACTATAAAAATAAAACAGTGGTAACTAACGCCATCTCTTAATATAATATTAAGAGTAAAATTAGCAGCTAGCGCCATCTATCCAGGAATAAAACGAATTTTCTATCTTGTTCTTCGCGCCATCTATTAATACAACTTAGCACTTTTTAAAGTAACACAAACATAAGAAACACTGTATAATGCTTCCTATCTCATTTTCTCCCACGTTAAATCTTATGAATTTATGTGTCTGTCTCTTTTTACTGTTCCCTTTTAATTTCATCGACTTTCAAATGACAACGATGCTAAAGAGGTTTTCACTTCAAAAACTTCTTTGTTTCATTTAATTCTTTACAGATGGCAAGAAAGCACAAAGAGCATCAAACATGAAAGACATAGCTAAAAACATTTATAGAAACCATGGTTTTAAGGGATTTTTTACTGGATTACTGCCACGGATATTCAAAGTAGCACCTGCTTGTGCAATCATGATAGCAACTTTTGAATATGGAAAACAATTTTTCCGAACATATAATTCTCAAAAATACAAGGAGAAACTGCAAAGGTAAAAAAAAATTCAGAATAATTGAACTGCCTATATATGCCTATTGTTTTTTAGGTTTTTTCACTCATAATTTGCCTATTTAATTTGTTTTCTGTTCCCCTAATTTATTTTTATCACTTAAGTCTGTATTCTTTGTTATTATTTTTTCATACATTTTATTTCAGACAAGGAATTGAAATTAAAATAATTAAATCTGAATAATTCTTCATGATATAGAAAAGATCAAGTGTTACATGGTAACAATGTGTTCAAATGTTGTTCCTTATGTAGTTTTATCAGTCACTAGTTTATAATGTTTTATTATAATTTTATTGTCAATCAGGAAAAGGCCACAATCAATGTTAATTTCGTATTTTAAACTATTTTGTGCAGAAAGAGAGCAATAGAAATATTTTTTATTCAATTTATGGATTTATGAACCTTTTAAAACATAATAATCAATGTAAAGGGCAACGCATTTTAACTAGTATTTTGTACCTATTGTAATTAATGTCTTTAGTATAGAATGTAAATTATTTTGAGTCCATCTTAAATGAAATTAATTTTAGTAATATTCAAGGACATCTTAAGTTTAACAACTACTCAATTTGTGTTAATACGATCATGAATAATAACCAGCAGAATATAAGAAAAATATTTTTATGGTGTCTTAGTTATGGACAATGACATTAAATGAAGGATGTTTTAGATACATTTTAAAACTGATTAGTTTATAGATATTTTGGTCAACTAAATATGTTCTAATGTTTTGCCTTATTTTTACAGGCATCAAGATATTGTTATAGTCACCAAGTCGAGCAATGATTATTCCTAACAACCTCAAATAGTAACTTAAGAGTTATAGGGTAGTGTTGAGGTACAATTTTGTATGTTATTTCACACATGTTTACCAAATTTCCATTTTAGTAGAAACTTAGTGCTATTATTTAGTGAAATAATTTTAAATTAAATTTTAAAAAACCCCCAACGGTTATATTTATACTAAACATAGGTAAGAACACTCTTGATTGAGTCATTTTTCAAACAAAATAAAACTCGATCAAAATCGGTTCATCCGTTTGGAAGCTACGAATAGATGCCACAGACAGACATACAGATACCCAGACATGTCAAACTTATAACACCCTTCTTTTTTCGTTGGCGGTTTAAAAGGTGATAATAGAAATAAAGTAGTAAATATTATTGCAATTAGCACTTTGTTTATATGTAGAACTTATGAAGTATGCTAGATAAATTAAGTTTAGTAGGAAATATGAAGAATTACATATTCAAATTGGATATATATATTGGATTTCGAAATATTTAAGGGACTAGGAAAAGTTAAATAATTGGTGTTATTTAATGATATCTACTTCATGAAGTAGTACATAATCATTAATGTGATAGCCAACTGTTTTGTTATTTTCACTGTGTTCTAAATTGTATGTTATGTATATAAATATTTAATGTCAATACTATAATAATATGTAAATATTGTTTTTGATGCTGTAAATAGACTACTATTAAATATATATAATACAGTTATGTATTTGTATTTATTGGCGTACTTTATCTCTGGTTTATTAATAAATAAATATACGCAATAATTCATGATATTATTTCAAAGAACTTAAGGTAGGTTGTAATAATATAAAACTATACAAAAAGAAATAAAAACACAAATCAGTAAAATTAAAATTTTATCCCTAAAAATTACATTAATGAACTATAGATCCTAAAGGTTCTGCCTTTATGTTTCCAAGGTCGAGTCTGCTATCAATAGACTCATCTATTTGGCCAACTATAGCGACGTTGTCACCCCGAATTATGTGAAGTCCAAGCACTACTTGTGCTACACCACTTGTAGAAGAAAACACCCTTTCGTGGGATTCATCTAAAATAATATTTATAGTTTGGTCGAATCCCTTCAAAGTACCAATGAAGTTCCGCCCGTCAGATGTTATTACTGATACGGTTTGGTTCACGTAGTTCTCTAAGCCGGATGCCATTTTAATTCACTCGATGTCGTGAGTAAAATATTATTCACAAATTATGAAAACATGGATAAATACACATACCCAAACAAAATTCCTGACAGTGTCGCTTTGACATTTTATACGTGATTTATGTCATTCAGACATCCGCCAGGTACAACACCACAGAATATATATGAAAAAGCAATACCAAGAATTTTATTTAAACTACTGTCTACTGGACTCTAAGCTTAAAAAAGTGCCTGTAGGTAGACAGATCACGTGTAATTTTTGCGATTATTGGAATTGACTAATTTATACTCATTAAAAATTATAGTCAAAATTATCTAAGATGCCCATAATGATAGCTGCTATTTATTACTATGAACTAACCTTGTATGGGTGTCTTTGAGCGAAATGGAATATTCATTTACTTGACATGAATAGTTGAATACTTACGGACAAAGGATTTTGCCAAAATTTGTTAAAAATCCCTACTCATTTTCATTGGCGTTGAATATAAATCATATTATACGTTAAAATCTAGTAAAAATCCCATCGCATCATAATTTATGCAAAATATAATAAAAATATATGACGTCGAAACAATCTTATATGAAGAGGCCTAAATTTAATCTGACGTAGAGTGATATGACGGCCTGAAACCGTTTATAAAACCAATCATAATCGATACATTACTATAATCGAAATTTAAAAATGAAAATTGATTAATTTAATTACATTGTTAAAAATGATTTGCTTGCATTTGAATTTAAAATTAGGTACCCAATAATACCACGACGAATTGGATGCTAACAAAGGACATTTTTCATTATGTATGGGCACTTCGCCATCCATGGACAGTAACTGCAGATAATATGTTATATGTAATTATGTATTTAAGGTTGCGGTAAACATTTTTTTTTTTCAACAAAATAATAATTATGTATACCTACATGAACGTGTCTTACGAAATAAGCAGGAATTTATTCACTGTAGTTTTTTCCTGACGCTCATATTAAAATATTATGTCAAAATATTATTATGAAACTGAGCGGGACTTTCATTCTATCGTGATCTATCTTTCTTTCTTTTTCTTCTCTCTTTCTTGGCCGGCAACGCACCAGTGATGCTTTTGGTGTTGTTGATGTTTATGGGCGAATGGATAAAAGAAATTTTATTGAAGTCGTAAATATGTAGGTACATATTGAGAATACGCGATACGAGATAGCTCAATCGAGGTAGTAGGTAGGTAACTAGGTACTTAAATATTACGGTTTTTAGTTTAAAATTTAATTATCGAATCGATTAGGTCTTATAATTTTGAATCGATTTGTTGTAAAAATTGGTTTCTTTCGTGAACCGATTTTTTTGTACATCTCTAATGTCACTGTGATGGCAAACGACAAATTGGGCTTCTTAGTTCGCGGTGACTTTAGTCAATTCCATCCAAATATCCATGTTTATATTGTCCCAATTTTGTCTATGATCGACTTGAAATTATCTGTTGTTGTGACAGATGACAGTTACATTACAGCTGTTACTGTCATGTGACATGTCAGCAGTGATGTCATATCTACCAACTTTTTGGTAGATCTACCAATTTTCACTTCAGTCTACCTATCTACCACCCTAGACCTAAAAACTACCTATTTTTTAATTTTATATCGATGAGCGACGTTGCGATGTGTTGCGATGGCCATGCGACGATGCGTCAAGCATACATAGAGTCCAGGCTATAAACCACAAAAAAAAAACGTCAGCAGCAGTTTGCCGTTCGCGCCATTTCGCGCCCATAGACATTATTATACAGTTCTGTGGCCCATTCCCGGTTGGTTTGTTGCGGAATCAATGGTGTTTGCTCCTGTTTTGTGTTGTTTTGTTGTTAAAACTAAATCTATATCTATATATCTATACAAATAAATAAAATTGGAGTGTCTGTTTGTAATATTAAAATAACAGCTTTTTACTAAGTGCATTTGGATGTAAAAACGGTACATATTCCAAAACAACATTTTTTACCATTTTTGTCTGTCTGTCTGTCTGATTGTTCCGGCTAATTTCTGAAATGGCTGGACCGATTTTGACGGGACTTTCACTGGCAGATAGCTGATGTAACAAGGAGTAATTTAGGCTGCTTTTATTTTAGAATAAAAATAGTTTGTTAGGTGATACGAAGTTCGCCGGGTCAGCTAGTAACTATACACTAACAGTGCTATTTTTGTTCTGTATCGCGTGCATTTATTTATATAATGGATTCTGACAGCAGCGAAAGCGATGCACAGAGTTCTAGGTTAGGAACTCCGCCACGAAAAGCTAGAAAAAGGCACTATGACCAAAAATATTCGAAATTATGGGAGAAAGACAAAGAATTTGCAGGTTGGCTTCAAGAAAGTACCAAGGGTGAAGGATATTTTTATTGCAAATCATGTAGGTGTGATCTTAAGTGTGCTGGTGGAAGATTTTAAGAACAGTTCATGCATTTTTAATCTTAAAGAATCTTCTAAATTAAGGTGGTAGATCTACCAAATTTGCACTTTACATTCTACCAACTTCTACCAACATTTGGCACATAATCTACTAATTTTCTAAAATTTGGGTTGGCAACACTGCATGTCAGTCTCCGGAGTCAGACTTGAATTTTAAATTTTATTTGAATTTACGGTATTCAGCTTATAGCTTTTATACCATTAAAAACACTCAAATATACTTAATATTATGTATTATACAAGATAAATGTGTATATAATTTTAGGCTAAGTGAATGCAATATTTGTTGCAAATACGTATTTTTGAAAATGTCTGGTACAATAGTGCAATATGTTCTCCTAAGGAGTGATTTATTAAAGGAATTAGGTTGGTCTATTGGTGCCTTAGTGGCACAAGCATGCCATGCATCAACCGCTGTCCTACATTTATTCAAAGATGATGAACACACTGTACAGTACTTAAATGATTTAGATAATATGCATAAAGTTGTTTTAGAAGTAAGTAGCCTTCATAACTAAAACATTTGTTTACAAAAGAGATCTCTGTGTGATATGGAGACTTTGTTATCTATGTAATCTTATATGATTATCACCCTTTAATAAAATATTGTAAAGTTGACATATCCATTCATTATGTTTATTTTATTTATATAAGAATTTATATAAGAATATCTGTTATATACCTCCTAACTTTATATGTTGTGTGATTCTATAGAAAAAAAATTGGTCCAAGAAAAGTTCTACAATTTATTGTTATTAAATAATATTCCTTGATTTATAACAATGTGTTCTTGATACCAAATATTTTTATATTAATTCAGGTTCCAGATGAACAATCTTTGAAGAAACTAGCAGTCAAACTGCAAGAGAATTCAATAGCTCACAAGTTGTGGATTGAACAACCAGAGAACATTCCTACTTGCTTGGCCCTCAAGCCTTACCCGAAAGAAGAAGTTAAGAAGTTCGTAGGAAAATTCAAATTGTACAAAGCAACTATGGGAAGCTAGAAACAACTGTTATGTAGAAAATAAATAAATTATGGAATAAAAATGTTTTATTCACTTTAGCTTTCAGAATTTAATGTCTTTGTATAATCAAGTGGTCTAAAAATGTTAATCTCAGTTTGTTGTAAGGTTTTTTTAAAGGGGGTTAAAATTATTTTAAATAAGAATTTGGTTTCCAATACTAATAATTAATACTTTGGATATCATATAAATACATATTGACGCTTGAAAGACAAAAAAAAAGCGGCCAAGTGCGAGTCGGACTCGCCCATGAAGGGTTCCGTAGCAGCAAGTAACATAATATAAAAGTTCTTGTAGTTCCTTGTAACTTTGATCAATATTTTTTGCGGTTTACGATTTATGACGTATTAAAAAAAAACTACTAACTAGATCTCATTCAAACCAATTTTCGTTGGAAGTTTGCATGGTAATGTACATCGTATATTTTTTTTAGTTTTATCATTCTCTTATTTTAGAAGTTACAGGGGGGGGGGACACACACACATTTTACCACTTTGGAAGTGTCTCTCGCACAAACTATTCATTTTAGAAAAAAATGATATTAGAAACCTCAATATCATTTTTGAAGACCTATCCATAGATACCCCACCCCACACGTATGGGTTTGATGAAAAAAAAGTTTTTGAGTTTCAGTTCTATGTATGGGGAACCCCCAAAAATTATTGTTTTTTTTTTCTATTTTTGTGTGAAAATCTTAATGCGGTTCACAAAATACATCTACTTACCAAGTTTCAACAGTATATAGCTCTTATAGTTTCGGAAAAAAGTGGCTGTGACATACGGACGGACAGACAGACAGACAGACAGACATGACGAATCCATAAGGGTTCCGTTTTTTGCCATTCGGCTACGGAACCCTAATTACCAAGTATCATGTTGACAACTTTACACTAGAGCATTTTAGTTTGTAATTTTAGAAAAAAATCGTAAAAAAGTTTCAAGCGTCGATATTAATTACATCATAGTTGTATGCTATGTAATCAAGGTATCTTTCTTATTTCTAGATCATAATTCTTTTTTATTTCTAGATCATAAAAGTAGGTACTTCCTAAAATGTAAAAATCTATGGTTATTGCCATTGCATACAATAGTCCCACTACTTTTTAAAAACATTATAGCTATTAAATTATAGAAACAGATTTCTTGCATCATAAGCAGTCTATATAATATTATTTTAATTCATCATCCGGATTCAAAAGCATCAATATGTTGGAGTAGGATGTTCTATCAAAATAACTAAAAAAAAACAAATAAATGAGAAGCACCAGCTTTCGATTAAAAAAGAATCATCAAAATCGGTTCACCCAGTCGAAAGTTCTGATGTAACGAACATAAACAGTCGAATTGAATACTTCTTACTTTTTGATGTCGGTTAATAATATTTTATTCGACGTTTTTATTTACGATATTGGCACAGCGTGTTCGGTTCGACGATTTCCTTCCATTTGTGACAATTTATATTATTTTTACTAAATTAGATTTATAGGTTTCTATATAGCTCTCTGTATTTTGCTCTATGCTCTGTCTCTGGTCTGACTGACCTGACATTTTGAATGAAATAATCTGTCAAGCTCCAAGTTGACAACAATCAGAAATTAATGTACAAACGTTTTCCTCGAATTATTTAGTTTGATTGAAAAGATTCTTTGAATTTGTTATTGTTATTTCCAGTTTAATAATCCTACCGTATGGTAAGTATATTGCAAGTTATTTAAATTGAAAAAATCCTCAATGTCAGCTATCGTAGCGACCGAACTCGTCTCCATGCCCGTCCCATTTGTCATCTCTGATTTACGCCTAATGATTTTTATGCTATTACAAAAGGGGCTTGGGAAATCTAACTTCAGTTTAATTCGCCTATCTTGATTGTTGTAATCATAATAACAAGTATGGTGAAGCATTAAGAGTAGTTTAGTGCCGTGAAAAAAATTAGATCATGACTCATTTGCCTGATTTATCTGCTCGTTTATATTGTTAGGTCTGAGCACTATTAAAATTCCGTATTCTTAATCAAGTACGCTTGCTTGTTTTCCTGTACCCACATAGAGTTACTCGTAACATGAAAGACATTAATTTGATATTGTTGGGATTATAATACTCTTTCATGTTTATCATTATAAAATTTACATTAATCATTGATAACCTTTTTACTCTTAATAATATTTTATAATTGCTAAAGTGATAAAATTGTATCATAATTAATTATCGCTAAATTTATTATTTTGGACAATTGCAGGTATAAATAGAAGAATGGCATCTTCAAATACCTTGCAGAAAGCTATAGATCTTGTTACAAAAGCAACTGAAGAGGATAAAAATAAGAACTATGAAGAAGCTCTTCGACTTTATGAACATGGAGTGGAGTATTTCCTCCATGCAGTCAAGTATGAAGCTCAAGGTGAGAGAGCGAAAGAAAGTATTCGTGCAAAATGTCTACAATACTTAGACAGAGCCGAAAAGTTAAAGGAGTATTTGAAGAAAGATAAGAAGAAGAAGCCTGTAAAAGATGGCGAATCTAAGAGTGAAGATAAGAAGAGTGACAGTGACAGTGACTCTGATGATCCAGAGAAAAAGAAACTGCAAGGCAAGCTTGAGGGTGCTATTGTTGTCGAGAAACCTCACGTCAAATGGAGCGATGTTGCAGGTCTTGAAGCTGCAAAAGAAGCTTTGAAGGAAGCAGTTATCCTGCCTATTAAATTCCCTCATTTGTTCACTGGTAAGAGAATACCATGGAAGGGAATCCTTCTATTTGGGCCGCCTGGTACTGGTAAATCATATTTAGCAAAAGCCGTTGCAACAGAGGCAAATAATTCTACTTTCTTTTCTGTATCATCATCTGATCTTGTTTCTAAATGGCTTGGCGAGTCTGAGAAATTGGTGAGGAACCTTTTCGAACTGGCACGACAACACAAGCCAAGCATCATTTTTATTGATGAAATTGATTCTCTTTGTTCATCTCGTTCTGACAATGAGTCTGAGTCTGCTAGACGGATTAAAACAGAGTTCCTTGTGCAGATGCAAGGTGTTGGTAATGATATGGATGGTATCTTAGTCCTCGGAGCCACTAATATACCATGGGTCCTTGACGCTGCTATTAGAAGAAGGTTTGAAAAGCGTATTTACATTGCTCTACCTGAAGAGCATGCAAGACTGGTTATGTTTAAGCTACATCTGGGAAATACAAGACACATGTTGTCAGAACAAGATTTGAAAGTCTTAGCTGCAAAGACTGATGGTTATTCCGGTGCTGATATAAGTATTGTAGTCAGAGATGCTCTGATGCAGCCTGTGCGTAAAGTTCAGTCTGCTACACATTTTAAGAAAATAACAGGCCCTAGTCCTACTGATCCGAATCTTATTGTCAATGACCTTTTGACTCCATGCTCTCCGGGCGATCCAGGAGCTGTGGAAATGACCTGGATGGATGTACCGAGTGACAAGTTAGGCGAACCACCAGTAACAATGTCAGATATGCTAAGGTCACTGGCGACATCTAAACCAACTGTCAATGACGATGATATGATTAAACTGAAGAAATTCATGGAAGATTTTGGTCAAGAGGGTTAATTTTACGTATTTTCTAGCATTACAGTTTCATAGGTTGTTAAAAACCTTTAAGGCTCACAAAATGCTATAAGAATCCACAATGCAGTGCCTGTACTTTGCGTAATAATTTACTTTAAAGAAAGTAATTGCACATCACTTTGTCAAAAATATACATAATTCAAAAAGATGGTACATAAAATTTACATTTGTAAGTATAAAATTTTCTTTTTCAAATGTCTATACTGCCTGATGTTTAGTGCACATGTCAAATCATTACTGCTGCTTGATACTCTCATATATATTTTTAAAAACCCTACTATAAATGGGTCTCAGCACAGTTTTTTATTGTAATATTTGTAATACAATGAATGAAATTAAATGATGTACAACTAATTTGATCTCCTGATAACATTGATTACAATTAGTGATTTTCTGTATTTCATTAGATAAACTGCTTGTCCATCAGGGTTACTTAATTAATTGTGCTTTTGCTTATAAGGTTACATGGAAATCATAATAAATAGAGTATAATTATCATGTGATTGACATCTTATAACAGAAAAGAGAAGAGATTGATAACAGATGTACCTTGAAATAAATGCTTATTTAATGATAGGTAATTAATTATATTAGTAAAATGTTCAATGTTACTGTAACTATGTAAATGGCATTGACAGTTTAAATGATTTTTTGCTGTTTGTGGGTTGCTGCATAAAGAACATTTTTACAAGTTAATTTCTTATCTTCTCATTGTTAATCAATTACCTTTTATGTGTTTAAAGGAAAACTAATTTAGGTCTGCTTGTGATGAGAATATTAATGTTTAATTTGTCCATTGAAAGTAAACAAAATGTAGAATTATTCATTAATAAGAGCCAAAATTTACATATATTTTTTTATGTTAGGTTCCATTAATCTATTATTTTTACATTTGCTATTGTTCTGGACTTATTTTATACAATCCTAATATGCCGATTTATTTTGCAGTGATGTAAAATTTCCGCAAATTAATTTTAATTATATTTGTATACTTTTAAGTTATTTTTGTACCTAACATAACTTAATTCTATTTCATTGTATCTCAAAAAGTTATGATAATTATATTTTGAAAAATTAGCGAACCTACAATATATTTTGTCTTAATATTTGTATTGTTGAATAAGTGATTAAATATACGGTTCTAAATAATATGATATTGGTTATTTTTGGGAGGGTACATAGCAGGTGAAAAAGTTCATTGTTGGGCATCCTTCGCTTCTTGGTCGCAACCCGTCGGTGACGCTTTTAGTGTTGCCAATGTCTATGGGTGGCTGCAACCACTGATCATTCACCATCAGGTGATAAGTCTGTCTACTCGTTAGGATATTTATTTGAAAATAGGTAACAAGGAAACATGAAACGATATATTTTCTATTATTATGCTTTATATACAAATTTAATCACATTCTTCAAAAATCAAAGTATATATCACAATTTATTTTGGTAAATATTTTAATAAACGCGACCGTAATTGCGATGGCCAGGCAGGATGATCTGTGCTGAGTCGCGGAATTCCTGATTTCTGAAAATAAAAGAAAAAAATTTATTAAAAAATATGTAAAGAAAATGTTAGGATCTCTTTTTTTTACCTAATATAACTAAGTCAAAAGCGGGTGGGAACAAAAATGTCAACTGCCGAAAAGTACGGTATAAGAACTACCCATCAAAACAGTGTAATGTGTTCTCCCAACTCGTCAATAACAACGAGAAATCAGTGAGTTGAATTAGTTTGGTTGAATTAGTGAATTTAAGCCAAAACCTTAGATTAAAGAACAAAAAATTTAATGCAGTGCTCTAAAGTCATATGAAATTCAGTGTCAGGTTCCAATTCAACGCTGTCTTTTCCACAATCACGATGAATAATAATAAAAATGTTTTACTAAATTGGGTTGATTATTTAGCCTTAAACCTGGTTGTTTTGTTAGCCTTCCAACACAATATCTATCTGTGAAATCTATCCATTTAAACATAGGTACCTATAACAACAGTTCGGTCTCGCTTGTGTGGCCCTATGACAGCGACACACCGTAGCTTCATGTTGGGTAATGCTGGCGTTTTGAGCCCAAGCGTCGAGATGAGCAAGCCTTGCGGGGCTGGCTTCGCGCCGTACGCTACTAGCAGTGACCTGTCGGTTACCTGAAATTGTTATAATAGGCAAGTTTATTGCAATTTTATGGATTACTAGCTGACCGGGCAAACGTTGTTCTGCCAAAAAATTTTTAGGGGTAGGGGGATGAAAAATAGATGTCCGATTCTCAACCCTAGCCGACATGCACGCAAAGATTCACGAAAATCGGTCGAGCCGTTACGGATGAGTTCAACTCTTAACACCGTGACACGAGAATTGTATACTCGTATATCTATATTAATATATAAAGAGAAAATATTTGATTTTTTGTTTGCATTGAATAGGCTCCGAAACTACTGAACCGATTTCAAAAATTCTTTCATTGTTGGGAAGCTACACTATCTCCGAGTAACATAGGCTATATTATATTTAAAAAAAAAATTAGGGATCCTTAATAAAACTCCAATAATGTAACCCAAGGTGTAAAAAAATAAGAAAACCGAAGCAAAGCGAGGGCGGTTACTCGTAAGATTATAAGATGATGGTGGCTGCTGCGATGCTGTTGTGGCAGTGTATATTGTAGCCGCAAAGCGGCGTATGGACACTCACTCTAGCCCATGTCCACTCTAGGTGCCTCTGTAACTCAGTGGCCCCTTATGATGGACACAGCTGATATAGCGGTAGCTACGCTCCTGTGCCTGAGCTAAATTGAATTATTATAGGTTCTGACGATTTAACGATTTTCCGACATTTATTACGAAACGTTGAGGCCCCCGTAGCTTGGGGGCACCCGGTACTCACAGCTCGCTAATGTCAATCGTATGCAATCTACCGAGTTAACCATTGCAAGTGGGTCAAGGTTTGCATGGATGATCGATCGACTGCTAGAGATAAAACAAGTAGGTACTCCCGACAATCTGGTTGCGAACTAAGGTTGTGAGGTAGGGTAGCTTCAGCTCTTCTCAACTGCCCATGAGAATAGATTCTTACACGGACTGCCATAGGGTGGGGCCCGACTATCGAGTAGGTAGGTATCTTTTTATTCAGTGTTATGCGGGAACCGAGACCGTTTTTTTAAACATAAATACATTGTTTTTCAAGATTTTCCATGACGCGGTTGGCCTAGACAGAATAAGACATTACCTACAAGCAATAAAAATCCAAGAATAACATTTTTCAGTCTTTACGCCGCCCACGGGCCCCACGGCCCTAGCTAGTGGGGGGGGGGGGGGAGGGGGGCAATGTGGGGCAATGCCCTACCTTGAAATCACAATGCCTTACCTTAAAAATACCAAAAACTAAGATAAATTATAAAAAAATAAATTGTTTCCGAACAAACCACAGTTTGTGACATTCATTTCCATATTACAATAATTGTTTGTTCTGTGACCTAGAGGCTAGAGGTCATTGATATACATGGTGCTTGATTTAGGAGCCCTTGCTTCGGATCAGATCAATAAAATTATAATAAATTGTTTACTTCCGCCCTACCTGTAACCAATGCTGCCCTACCTCAAATTTGACTCTAGCTACAGCCCTGACGCCGCCACAGGTGCTCAATTTAAAACGGACTTACGCCACGTTGGCGACATAGCTAGGCATGGGCGTAGCCAGGGGGGGGGGGGGTTCGGGGGTTCAACCCCCCCCCCCCCCCCGAAAAGTTAAGGACTGACATTTTTATGTGCTAATAAACCTTAAATTTTTCTAGACGTCATTCCGAATCGAATGAGCTATCGCACATATTTTTAGGAGCTTTATATTTTCTATTAAACACGTTTTTGAACTTTTTGACTAAACTAATAATAGATGGCACTACATACGTCGTGAGGAAAAATAAAGTCTCAATTTTCTTTAGGGTTATTTTATGTACTTTTAGTCGTTGTATTTTCTTGAACACCCCCCCCCCCCCCCGAAACTTGAACCCCCCCCCCCCCCCCCCCGAAACTAAAACCTGGCTACGCCCGTGCTAGCTAAGTATAGTATTTATGACGACGTTATAGACGCATTTCTTCAAGTAATCTCCGACCGAATGAAAAAAAAATTAAGGTCTAACTCATTGAAGCTTCATCATTATCTTCATTTACCTTCTGTCCATCGATGTACCATTGAAGGTCAGGGGCTGGAAACGCCTTGACTGAAGAGCAATTGACGTCAAGGGGTTCCAGCAACTCGTAGGGACGCTCATGACCAACAATACGAGGGCTTTCGCGTGGGAAATCTGAAAAATATTGAATACTTAACGAGAATTTTAAGAAACAAACACTATTAGGAAGATATGTATTCAAAGTCAAGAAACATTAACGGTTTTCCGATCTGAAGGAAAGGAACCGCAATTTGGTAATGGAAATATTCTGCACCTACATAAAGCAGTATGTTTAACTTTAATAGGTATAGTTTAACCCAAAAATTTAGTGACTGGTGTAATGAAATGAAAATCAATACTAATTAACGACCTACAGAGTGGTAGTTCTGTGGAATTAAAAGGTAGACTCAATGGGAACATAAAATAAAGTCCACATCTAAGTAGGTACATCGAATTTAATAGAAATTGTAAATATCACTAGAAAGTAGGTACGATGTACAACTAAATTCACAATGTCATTCGTCGATCCAACACGATAAACAACATCATCTTTTATTAATGTATCAGTTTTTAACATCAGTGTATTCATTCACTGTGATGGAAATAGAGATGTGTATCGTATACGTAAACAAAACAGAGGAACACGTTCAAAATGAAAGCATACAAGTGCAAAGTGTGAAAGGTGAAAAGAATTTCCAATAGGAGTTGAATTTTAATTTCAAGTTTCACGTGAAAGCTCGCCGTAGACGCAAGGTATGTAATTTTGTAGATACATAGTAACAATGTTATATAATCAGTTAACGATAATCTCAGTAAAAACATTGTTAGTAACTCATTGTTACAGCGGGCGGGGGCTACTCTCCCTCCGCGCCTCCGGGGTTTACATTCACTCTAGGGGTAGGGCAGACTAGTACCACGTGGCACGTGGGGTCGGGGTTGACTAAGTCGGTTCTGTCACCAATTTTCAAAAATTTAACTAGAATGTAATAAATAAATTTAATATAGTATGACATAAACAGTAAAATGTATATATTACATTATGTAACCTTTCTTGTATTTCCTATTTCCAAATTTCATGTAGCTCGACCACCTTTCCCGGGCCACCAATCTTTCCAATGAACTCCTAATTACTATAATTATAATATATAATACAATAAAATATACCTAATAACATAAATTTTATAAATAAGTATCATAATTCGTGTTGTATTTTTTGGAAATAACCTCAAAAATTAAAATTAAGATTTAAAAAAAACGACGCATTACCTCACAAAAACCAACTAGATTATGATTAGGGGCATCACTGCCTATCGATTAAAGCCAAAATCACCCAGATACCGATGCCGCAGGTTTCTAAAGTCAACCCCTGTGGAATTTGTAATTATATGATAATGTGAAAAAACAACCACTTTTATTTCTCTCAGAATTTTTGATTCCCCGCTCTTACTTATTACTAGATTACTTACTATTTATACGTATAAAAACTAAAGAATAGGTTCTAATATAATAATAATAATTCTAGAATTCTAAGTACAGATTAAGGGTGAATGTGTGTGTGTGTGTGTGTGTGTGTGTGTGTGTGTGTGTGTGTGTGATATGTGAATTTCAAGTTAAGCTTTTTTAGGCCCTCCTCACGTAATATCCGAAATTTAGCTTTCTCGGTTCACATGCATGTCTAACCCGTTTTTTTCCGACGTAATGACTGGACTAAAGATTGGAGACATTGAAGCAGCTGCCTAGCCGTCGATGCAGCTAATACGAGCACTGTACCAGCCCTGCAGACCAGGTTAGTGTGCTTGCCAACCCTCCAAAGAACCCCTTGACTTTCTCTTTCCAACGCAATCTGCAGTCCACCATTATTCGATTCTCTGTAAACTATTTTATTATCCTACAACTGTCCTGTAACCCGCCCGCATAAACCAGTCGGCAGCCTTCAAAGACTGCCCTGCATTTCCACCACTAGCAAACAACTAAGTGTGAGATAATGATAACGAAATATAAGTGAGCAACTGTAAATAAAACACAAAACGAACCTCTGGTCTTATAAAACGCGTTGGCGCTTGGCATCGGAATAAAAATCTTAACCAATCTTTATCTGAACTTCATTTCTTTTCAAAGATAAGTATTTACAGACATATACAAAAGTTCTTCAGTGGGATGGGAACTTACAGTATATTTCCATGAAAGCCTCAGATTGCGCGGAGTGGAAGGAGGGTGCCTCTTCAGAAACCTCACACCGGTAGAGCCCGCGGGACTTCAGAGTAACTTCTCGGAGGTACACGCGGCGGGCACTCGACTTTTCTAGCTGTACAGATACCGATACAGATATTTTAGCACGTATAAGTACACACAGTTTTACTTTTTATACTGCGAGGGAAGTTCTATAAATGAAACGACTGTGATTTTTGATTATATCAGTCTAAGCTATGGGTGTATAATTTTTTCCCCAAACACTTTTCGTCACGAATGTACAAATATTTCAAATAATACAATAAATTTTACCTTTTCTCTGAAGCGGGATGAGTTGACCAAAGAAAAACAATAAAAGTATTAATGTGGACAACTTATCCCGCGGGATAAATTTTAAGCGGGATGAGTTGACCAAAGACTCGAGGAAAGAAAGTTTTTTCGTTTTTTAATTATTTTATTGAATTTTGTTTTCGGGTCGTTGATGATTGATTGAACGACTGTTATCCTATGAAAACTACCGGGACCGATGGCTTTACGTACCCTCCGAAGGACGGAAACGCTCAAGAAATTTTTGCCACTAGCGGTCACCCATCCAACTACCGACCGCGCCCGCTGTTGCTTAACTTTGTCGATCATATAGGATCTACCTGAGCCGCCGGGCTATGAGCGCTTCAGTAAGTTACGAAGTAACTATTAAAAAGTCACTTATTACCTTTCAAATTTGCCAGAGATCATGGATAGAGAGATAATAAAATTATAGCTAGAAACGACCAAAAGACATCGACTCCAGAGTATAAAAAGAACATAAACAAGTATGTTCTTTTGTTTAATAGCACTGAAATAAACGAATGTAAAATAATTGAAGTGTGTTTCATATCCGATTGCAATAACCTAAAATTGCTCTGCATAAAAATGTTGAGGCTTTATTAAGGTGTCTGACTGCGAATGAGTTTCTAAGAAATGGATAAGCGAACATTTACATACGTAAGTTATTAATATCCTAATATTTTTAGGTTTATTTATTTTAAAACTACTAGTAACCTGCTTCGCTGCTTCGTATCGGGAATTTTTTTTTGTGGATATTGCTTAATATAAAAATGTTGTACTAACCGTAACAGTTTTTGCAGTAAATTGGCAATTGGTGTAAAATAATGGCTTTTAAAGGCAAGTTTATGATAAATTGGGTTGAATTATTGTTATTTTTTAAGTAGGTACATTTTTTTTGGAAATAAAATAAAGCCTAATAAAATACAGCTTATGATAGTCAATAAAAATCTAGTACCTATTCTTTATAGATAAAAATATTTTTGAAATTGGTATTGTAGTTTTTAAGTTTAAATATTACGTACAAGCATATAAATCCCTTCTCTTTATAATATTAGTAGGTGCCTATTTTAACTTTTGCAGGTAACAAAAATGGTGCAGTGTTAAATATCACACCAACGTCCCACTTATTCAGAATTGCCTTGGCATTTTTATAATAGAAATAAACATTTAACAATTCTGACTGACAGACAAAACACTGAGTTGGATGAATGGATGAGTGGATCTAAACGTATGAATAACATTTTGCACAACATTTCTTTATGCATGCAACTTCAGATAGGGTACAATTTATGTTAGAATTCTTATTGCCAAGGACTATCGCCTGCTTGGGCTTTTAATAGGAATAGCTGGCAAACGAGTTGACGATCTACCTGATGGTAAGTGGCTATCGTCGCCCATGAACATCAGCAACACCAAAGGAATCACTGATGCGTTGTCAGCCACGAAAGAGAGAAGAAAAAGAAAGATAGAACTGGCTCTCATGCCCCCGCCGGAACGAGTCGTTTGGTGGCTGACTCATGCTCAAGGGTGGTAGCTGTTCAGGTGAACCCTATGGAGAAATAATAATAATAATAATGGTATTACTTAAAAATTAAAATCAATATTACCAATATAATCCCTCCGAGGGCCCCACCACTAGCGGGCCGGATTTAGTCGCCTCTTACGCCACCCATCCGGCGTGGGATTGGGGTTAGTATTCTATGCCGCCCCAATACGGCTAAAAATACGGCTTTGCACAAATACTCTTCAGTGCTAAGAATATAATACGAGTTGAAAGATTCTTAAAACAATTATGAAGGGGCAGTTTGGGAACTGATCTTAATTAGCGACAATAAAATTATTAAAACCTAGGTAGGTATTGTATTGAAATAATTAACTACGATAGATTCTAACAGCGTGTCTTTTTGTCTTTTTATCGTTTACAGTCTTTGTACAGCTAATTTTAAGCTACCTACGCTACCTGTACTTGTTTAGTACCTACTCTGTACTACACACTAGCACTACAAATACATAATGTTAATTTCGGTTCCTGAATTTAATTCGCTGTTCGCACGTCGGCTGCGATTTGGCCTGTGCGTAACGCTTAAACCAAAAGCCTGTCCAATCGATGAATGCATTGGGCATTTGCAACAGCCCTGTTTCGCCTATTTTGCCTACCGACTATTTCGTGCGGTCTCTTTCATTAAGCTCCGCGCGCGAGTTGGACGTAAACATCGCCATTTACAAATAGCATCCATTAACGTGACCGTACCGGGTCAGTCAGTTTGTGGGTTGGTAGTGACGGCTGCGTATTCATTATCATTATTAGTAAACTCTGTGAAGTAACTTTCAGACATTATTTAGGAACTAACCGGCTTATCCCGTGGCTATGGGGTTTGGGAATGATTTATTAAATTAGGAGTTTAATTATTTCTGGAGTTGGTAAACCATCGACCTAACAAATTAGTCGTGGTGTGACTTTCTTCATTAATTATATTCACACGATGGTATTCCCTAAATACATGCAAGTTGTGGAGGGAGCAACGTTTACACTATGCCAAAAATATGATTCCGTAATAATTTAATAATTCATGTCACAATTTCATTATCATTGCATAGCGTTCCTATGCACCTATCCCTAATCGATTATGATCATGTCTGATTCAGTTTATTCGTTAAATTGTTTTAACAGACTGTAAAGTATTATCGACCATCTTTACAGCACGTTTAGGTACGTAATAGGTTCTAAAACTAAGGAGATTTTTCATACTTCCCACGATAGCGCTAATTTTATTGCACCTAAAAATAAATAATGTCCCTCTCTTGAGTTAAAAAAGTAACATTTAATTATCAAAAGATAATGTCTCATTCAAACATATTTAATCATTACTTTGAACTTTTAATACCACTTGAGAGACTGCTTCAAAATTCACGTAGATAGAAGCCAGAACAGTAAAATTACTGTACCATTAAAATTTTCTCACCACATTTTATACTGCTTTAATAATATTTTCTTTCCTAAAGGACGTAACTCTATGCTACCAAGAACAAAGATGCAAGGGTGCGGAATAAATCGCTCGTTGTCTAATAAAAAATATGCTTTTGCATCAGTGTTAAGTGCTCTTATCTTAAGTAACTCTTCAATTTATGAAAATTAATAACAATATATCAAAGTGTGTCATCAAGATAGCCTGAATAGATTTCCTTCTTCATATTTTACTTGTAACTTGTTTTATAAATCGAACCAATGACCTTTTTTTAATTTCAAAAATGAATTTACTATATAAATGTTATTTTGTGTATTTTATTCAAGTAGGTATTTATATGAATAAACAAAGAGTGCACAACGCCCACATTTTATACTTATAATTTATGCATAGTCACAGAATACATAATACAGTACCTAGGCTTACGTCCCAACTCAGAATCACTAACGGTTACTTAAATCGCTCCTTAGTTATAATTTGTATAGTGATTAATTTGTATAGTGATTCTTTACTAAGAAGCGATTAAAGTACGGCTAGTGACTCTGAGTTGGGGCGTTAGTGTTTTATAATGTGTCATATTATTTTGAACATACACTGTTCTCATTTTCTAAGACAAAATGATACATGTCCTCGATAATATTTATATGCACATAAATGTCACGACCGGGTGTCAAACCTGGGACCTCTCACTTCGCTGGCTAGTCCCTTCCAACTGGGCAGCGGATCGTAAGTTTTTGACGGAAAGTTTGTTCGCAACGCTTACCCTACTTAAGCTACTTAACTTACTTTAACCAAAACTTATCGTAGCTAAAAATTCCTAGCTAATAACTTACGTCTACTCTGACGCCTTCTAGTCGATGTGCATGTTGCGGTGGGCTGAGGCGAGGCATGTATCGGTAAAACTCTTCGTTGTCTCGATACCATTTCACGGAGTACAGCTTCCCACCCTCCAGGTCATAATCACACGTCAGAGTGACCGGTTCGCCGCGTTGTTTCAGATTGGGCACTGACAGTTCTACTACTCGCAGGCATATTGATACTGGAAGTATATAAACATTCATAAAACATTCATAAAAAGTCAGCTTATGAGAGAGACGATATCTATGGCTCTTTCTTTAGTCCTTCCTTAACTTAACTGTTGTTTTCACTACGGATGCAATGTGTATCTGTCCAAGTGCATGAAGTTATTCACGCCCCAACTCAGAGTCACTAACGGTTACTTAAATAACTCCTTAGTATAGAATTTGTAGGGTAATTCTGTACTAAGGGGTGATTTAAGTAACCGTTAGTGACTCTGAGTTGGGGCGTCAGAAACTTTTCTTTTTTTCCCACAACCGCGTAACTGCTTAGTTTATGAATTATTCAGAAAAAATCCTTGATCACAATAGTTGACCAAATAAGTAACAATGTTTATGTTAAAAGCCAAAACGGAACTGATTAAATTGTCCTTATTTGATGGTCCGGGTTCACAGCTGTTATACATAAACGCTTTTTAAGTGGCTTACGTTGAAATATTAAACGGTTTTCACGCGATTGTATACGGATTCTGGTAGGCAAAAATCGTTGTCGTATTAAATAAAATAAACAATTAAATTAATTCAAATACGCACACAATAAAATCCTGTTGATTCTTTTTGATTTTGATTTGATTTGATTCTTGTTAATAGGATGACATCCTTACAATAAGCCGTACAATCCGTACAATCAAGCCTTGCCTTGTAGAGTTAGGGACTTGACTTTTCATAAGATCTCATAACTTTTAAACGGCAATAACGTTATAATTTCTGTGTCTTGGCAACCTATTACACGTCAAATGGTTTTATTGGGAATAATTAATTTTAAATATGCGCATAATATGACTGTCGGTATTCACCTAACACACCAATCAGGTGATGTTGGATTTGAACTAAGATTTTAGCGGGAGACATTCAAAGCACTAGTCAGCGTCGGTTTTAAAGCATCATAATTATTAATCCACATTAGCGGAGTGACTAGACAGGTCGGAAGCGCTTGAGCTTTGGTATCCGGTACCTATAGAGATAGCATGACGATGTATAGTGTAGGATGAATAATGTAATTCATTACAGTAGTGTATGTGCCATCTATGGCCGGGATCTGTCAAGATTACGGAAATCTTACGTGTCGTGTCGTGGTGTGCTACTGAGTGACATCCCTGATGCAAATAAATTTTGTATCGCTTTGATATACAATTCGATGTAAGATTCATTCATTCAGTTCCGAATTGTTCCGAAGTAGTAAGTTTATCGCCAATTACTCATTAACTACTTACGCTTACATTGTCGGGATAGTTTTCCTTGTAAATTTATCATATAACCTATTTTTCAGAAGTTAGCCGTATTGGGGCGGCTTAGAATACTAACCCCAATCCCATGCCGGATGGGTGTCGTAGGTGGCGACTAAATCTGGCCCGCTGGTGGTAGGGCGCTTCGAGAGATTATATTGGTAATATTGATTTTAATTGTTCATTAGTACCATTATCACTATTATTATTTCTCCACGGTGCTCGCCTGAATAGCTACCACCCTTGAGCATGAGTCAGCCGTCAACTCGTTGTGTTCCGGCTGGGGGCCTGAGAGCCAGTTCTTTCTTTCTTTTTCTTCTTTCTTTCTTGGCCGGCAACGCATCAGTGATGCCTTTGGTGTTGCTTATGTTCATGGGTGACGATAGCCACTTACCATCAGGTGGATCACAGCTCGTTTGCCGGCTATTTCCATAAAAAATATACCCATAACTTCCATAGCTTCGGATCAGCTTCGGACAGACGGACGGACGGACGGACGGACGGACATGATGAAACTATTAGGGTTCCGATTTTACTTCGGAACCCTAATAAAAAATGATTGAATTATTTATTGACTCTGAATTCAAACCTATTGAATTAACATTTAACACCTCTCTCCTAGCGGTTAATATAAAAATATCTTGCAGCTTGACAATAATAAAAGTATTATCTAGATTCTTAGAATACTTTGCATGTTATATAATTTTGAAATTTAAACCCAATTTTTTTTGAGAGACATAATTTACAAGTTATTAACATAAATTCATTTATAATTATAGTATTAGGTATAACTAACATGTTTTTCAGCAAAGTTTCCACGAATAAGTACAATGCATAAACACACAAAAGCGAAATGAGGAGGAAACAATGGAGGAAACAAATAAAAAATAATATAATGAATATAATTTATGAAGCTCGAATCTGAATATAACTTATGAAGCAAACAATGTAATTAAATCTAATTAAAGGATCTCCAGTAACTGTTAGATATGAGTTTCTGTTCCATTTGTATTTACCGTTTTTTGAATTTAAAATATCTAAAAGCATAAATTAATATTTTTTGTAGAAAAAGAATAATATTAAAATACTTAAGGTTTCATGTGCAAGTGATAACAATTTTTTTAATGTAATATTACATGTATCTTATAAACGATACACGGTCTAGCTTAATATAATTATAGTTACGTTTATTTAAAATTTCAAAACGAATATTATGGCATAGTATGTTATAGCATCGATAATAGTATGGCATAGTATTATGTTCAGAGAAATATTGAAAAGCACTATTTGAATATTAAAAAAAAATAAGAGAAATATGAACTTAAAAGTAATAACCCATTTAACAAACCTTCCATATAGCAAAGAATAAAGTATCCCGTCAGAAAACGCTTCATGTTTACATTGGTAATTAGCCACTCATAAACATAGCTGCAGTGGTAATCTTGACTTATTAAAACTTACGAGAAAAAAATATATCTCAGTCATTTTATATTAAACACACATAAAAGTTCACGTTTGGCAATGCTCCACAAGCTAACATAATTCATAGAATTTATTTTAAATTTAGCATTGAATGAAGTTGAAGTTGAATTTAATTTTACACGGAATAAGTGAAGACAGTCCGCTTGACGTGAAGCGAGCGTAGCGGCGCGCGTGTAGAATGCAACTGTTGCTACATAGCCGATAACGCTACGCTCCGTAGACCCTCTACGATTTCTTTTCCTCGTTTTGTTAAAGCTAACTATATTTTGAAGTCCGTATTTGTTTATGTTAGCCATCTAAGGTCACTGACAATACATACATCTAATGATAAGCTCATTACATATTCATAGTATATTATGAGTTTTTAGGGTTCCGTAGCCAAATGGCAAAAAACGGAACCCTTATAAATTCGTCATGTCTGTCTGTCTGTCTGTCTGTCTGTCTGTCTGTCTGTCTGTCTGTCTGTCTGTCTGTCTGTCTGTCTGTCTGTCTGTCCGTCCGTATGTCACAGCCACTTTTCTCCGAAACTATAAGAACTATACTGTTGAAACTTGGTAAGGAGATGTATTCTGTAAACCGCATTAAGATTTTTACACAAAAATGTAAAAAAAAATCAATAAATTTTGGGATCCCCATATATAGAACTGAAACTCAAAAATGTTTTTTTCATCAAACCCATACGTGTGGGGTATCTATGGATAGTTCAAAAATGATATTGAGGTTTCTAATATCATTTTTTTCTAAACTGAATAGTTTGCGCGAGAGACACTTCCAAAGTGGTAAAATGTGTGTCCCCCCCCCTGTAACTTCTGAAATAAGAGAATGATAAAACTAAAAAAAATATATGATGTACATTACCATGAAAACTTCCAACGAAAATTGGTTTGAATGATATTTAGTAAGTAGTTTTTTTTTAATACGTCATAAATCGTAAACCGCAAAAAACATTGATCAAAGTTACAACACACTACAAGAACTTTTATATTATGTTACTTGCTGCTACGGAACCCTTCATGAGCGAGTCCGACTCGCACTTGGCCGCTTTTTTTAAATGCATGGTTATAAAAGTCTACTTTGGGACCAAACTAAAACAGTAAAGTAAAAAGTAGTATTTGGTTAAGTGTTAGATACTATAAATGTTATTTAACCTCAAAACCAAGAACGAAACTTAAAATATAAACAATGAAAAATAACCCAATATATTATGTTTCACTTTTTTACAATCCATTGGGCTGATATCTATGAAACAAAATATGTAAGTATTTATATCGCCTTCGCTTTTGAAGAGATTACACCCAAGAAAATCCGTCAAATGAGAGTTGGCTCCACGCACCTACCACAAGTGACTCAGGATTCTACTAAGTATAGAATTTTCCACACTACTCGGGATTCAAAATAAAATTAATATTTTAAAAATATTTTAAAATTTGTTATTATTGTGCTGCTGACCGCTGAGGAGATTTCTGGTATGGCGAACACCAATATTTATTATGGACTTTAGAATGAGCTACCATAATTTGATTGCGTATAAAAATTTTCATGTATATCTAGAATGTTACACGGAGTTCCCTCGTCTGAAGCCAACCTTTTGCGTAATTTCAGGTCATAATTGACATAAAAATGCATACACACATATAAGGGGGACTCATGAAAAAAGCTATAGGAATCCAAAACGGATTGGGTTAGCTTAGGTTCGTATAATTAGGGTTCCGTAGCCGAATGGCAAAAAACGGAACCCTTATGGATTCGTCATGTCTGTCTGTCTGTCTGTCTGTCTGTCTGTCTGTCTGTCCGTCCGTATGTCACAGCCACTTTTTTCCGAAACTATAAGAGCTATACCATTGAAACTTGGTAGGTAGATGTATTCTGTGAACCGAATTAAGATTTTCACACAAAAATAGAAAAAAAGCAATAAATTTTGGGGGTTCCCCATACTTAGAACTGAAACTCAAAAATGTTTTTTTCATCAAACCCATACGTGTGGAGTATCTATGGATAGGTCTTCAAAAATGATATTGAGGTTTCTAATATCATTTTTTTCTAAACTGAATAGTTTGCGCGAGAGACACTTCCAAAGTGGTAAAATGTGTGTCCCCCCCCCTGTAACTTCTAAAATAACGGAATGATAAAACTAAAAAAATTATATGATGTACATTACCAAACAAACTTCCAACGAAAATTGGTTTGAATGAGATCTAGTAAGTAGTTTTTTTTTAATACGTCATAAATCGTAAACCGCAAAAAAACATTGATCAAAGTTACAACGAACTACAAGAACTTTTATATTATGTTACTTGCTGCTACGGAACCCTTCATGGGCGAGTCCGACTCACACTTGGCCGCTTTTTTTTTTTACGCAGAAATAGGGAAAATAGGGGGTTACGTCGACATTTATGACAAAGTGTAGTTTTGTATCATAATTGAATTATTATAATATTGTTAGTGAGACAAGAAAAGACACCATGAAGTTTAATATTTTAGAATTTTGAGGTTTGGTTAGTTTTGACATTAGGTATAATAAAAAATTTAGAGACACTGAAATGGGTATATATTACAGTACAACGAAATAAAATATCCATCATGAAAATATACCCCACAAAAATGTTGCGGTCGGGTATATTTTGAAATCCTTGTCAAGGATCAAGATTTAATATATTTTTATAGTATAACCGAGCTCAACACTATAGGGCGTTGTATGAAGGTATAAATTCAATATTCGCTACATATGACACGCTAACATTAACAATTAACAACAATTGTTAAATAAAAGTTTGTAAAAATAGTTGTTTGTTAAAAACAAGAATGTACTATTTTTACGGTTTTCAGATTTTCCTTTAAACTTCTATAGGTTTCCGTTTTTTCCCTTTGAACCCTAAAAAAACATATGAGATTGCTATATTTATTCAATACATATTTAATGATTAATTTATGTTTTATCCCTGAAGTATAAGTAAGTAAGTATAATTAAAGGGCGGCCCTTGATACAGATGATAAAATCTACTAAATTATGCAAAAAGGTACCCATAAAAGTCGTTACCACTAAGTTCAAAGGAAATTCTCGCTGCCAATAAATTCAAGAAGAAGCCCTACGATACTTTCCATAGACGCCGCCAGCAAATATCCATCAATATAGTTATTAAAACAAACTATTTTTTTTAGGTTTACTTTAGAGAGTACTTTAGGGAGTACAAATAATTCTTAGAATATTAAAATTGGGTTTTGGTATCCACATTGGCACATGTACAAACTGTAACAAATTAGTGTACTTACGAGATGAAAGATATTTGAGATTTTTAGGGTTCCGTAGCCAAATGGCAAAAAACGGAACCCTTATAGATTCGTCATGTCTGTCTGTCTGTCTGTCTGTCTGTCTGTCCGTCCGTATGTCACAGCCACTTTTTTCCGAAAGTATACGAACTATACTGTTGAAACTTGGTAAGTAGATGTATTCTGTGAACCGCATTAAGATTTTTACATAAAAATAGAAAAAAAACACTAAATTTTGGGGGCTCCCCATACTTAGAACTGAAACTCAAAAATTTTTTTTTTCATCAAAACCATACGTGTTGGGTATCTATGGATAGGTCTTTAAAAATGATATTGAGGTTTCTAATATCATTTTTTTCTAAACTGAATAGTTTGCGCGAGAGACACTTCCAAAGTGGTAAAATGTGTGTCCCCCCCCTGTAACTTCTAAAATAAGAAAATGATAAAACTAAATAAAATATATGATGTACTTTACCATGCAAACTTCCAACGAAAATTGATTTGAACGAGATCTAATAAGTAGTTTTTTTTTAATACGTCATAAATCGTAAACCGCAATTTACCTCGATCAAAGTTACAACGAACTACAAGAACTTTTATATTATGTTACTTGCTGCTACGGAACCCTTCATGGGCGAGTCCGACTCGCACTTGGCCGCTTTTTTTTTTGTGTTTTTGGAGGCATAAGTTTCTCGATGCAAAGCGGGGGCGGGTTGCTACTTACTAGGATATAAACAGTATAATTTATATAAATGTAAAGATGACAAGATAAATTTTAATATAAATTAAATGACACATGCGTGTACGGACTTGTGAACTAATAGATAAACAAATTATACCAAGTTATGTTTATGTTTACTCAAAAAATGGGCAATCTTAAAAGCAGTTATTATATAACGAGTTAATTTAATTAATAACGATTAATACTTACTACGTAGTTTTGGAAGCTTTTAATAATAAAATTAAAGGTTAAAATAAATAATAATAAAGATAGATAATGTACAAAAACGGACAAAATTCGGACGAGTGCTATGTTATTCTGAAGATATAAATTTGTTAATCCATTGAAATCATCATAATGATTTACATTTAATACCAATAAATCTAATCCCTCTGTAAACAGAAGTAAATAATTTGTTATGTACTAATTTTTGATAACCTATCACCCCATTTTGCAATCAAGTACCTATTTAATATTATAAGCAAACATTTCACATAAAATAAGGTCCCTACTATAATTAACGAGAAATTCAATCAAACTCAACTCTAATGAAATCAACAAAGTGCATAATTTATTTCGTATTTTGATGGAAAACGTATAGCTGGTGTGGAAAAAGCTATTTTTCAAATGCAGGTTTTGTTTTTCTCTTCCAATCTTCTATATAGGGGCGGTTCCGTGTCGGTACAAATGGAGAGCACGTCCCGAATGCCATTAGCAAATTACCTATTTATTAAATCCGTGACTAATCCATGGTCATTGCTTTGATACAGCTACCGCCTAATGCGACCTCACAAACGAATCCGCCTAAGCCCGCAAGTGTTTTTTTGCATTGCGTATTGCCTCTCAAATACTAGTTAGAAGTATAATATGATAGCTCAAATTGTTTATTTTAACACGAGTCTTGAGTAAACTTTGCGGGGTCTTTTTTTTGTCGTGGTTTTTAATTTAAAAATAAGGTAGGCATATACGTAAAATAATTGAAGGATAAATTATCATTTAATGCGAAGACAATTTTCTGTTTACTAAGGATTTTTCAAACTAATATTTCAATGAATAGTAGTGCCAAGAGCCCCAAATAAGACTCGTTAAAGGAACAGAGTATTCATCCTTATGAAATAGTTATATGATAAAAATTGAGAACTAATTATACTTACCCTGATGATACTTCGTTTCGGGGCGAAACATGTGTTGGTGCTGGTATATATGTTGGTATATACTTTTAATTATTGTAGTGCGTGTTTCCGTTGTGGGAGGGAGGGAGGTGCCACGCATGTCTTAAAGTAAATATATACCATCATGCATGTTAACCGCGGATTGTTGCAAAGTAGACAAATACTAACTTAATTATAGAGTCACAAATTCTGGAGAGTACAGGATCCCACAGAGTCGACACCAACCTTCCATACTGGTGTTGCAAGCTGAGAAAAACTAGATTTCTCTTGGTCTAGGTTCCTAGGTTCCGTACTACTAGGAGATAGGCAAATCCCGACAGTACTCGATTATGGGATTGACGAGCTACTCTTAAGATAACGCTAAAATAACGCTTCACACTCATAGCCCCACACTAGGATTCCGTGTCGTGGGTGCCATGGACAACACACAAGACAAGGACATTCAAACCCCGACCGAGAACAGAAATTCAAACTCATCATTCAAATTTCCGCTTCGCTGGGAATCGAACCCAGGACCCTCGGTGCGGCGATCCGACATGGTAACCATTGCGCCACACGGGTCAAGATGAAATTATTTTAGGTTTTTACATGTTTTGCAGTATCAAAGAGCCAGCAATAAATATGTTATCCCTTTTCTTCTTAACAATGACTGGTGTAGCTAAGGTAATAGCTTTTAGTGATACATATGTTCGTGGCCAGCAGTGACCACTTTACCATCACTTGATTGTTTGCTTGGTTGTCTCTGTTTTTATAAGGTTTTAATAGCTTAGGTTTGTATTTGTCAAATCTTGCAAGCCTAATTACACCTATTTCCTTACACATATAAGGCCTCTTACACAAAAACACGATACATCGCGCCGTAGCAAGACGCAAATCGTTTTACGATGTGGTTTATAAAGATAAATAAATCAATTTCAATCAATAAGAAATGTTATCAAATAAACCAAAGAGTGTTATAAACCAGAGCTCGTATTATCGTTTATTGTATAATTCTATTTCATGACAATATTCCGTTCAATTATTTATATTTAAATAAGAATGTAGGTGAAATTGGGAGCGTTCCGGCAGGCATTTTAATTATGTTTATCTTACGCTTTATTACTATCAAATTAATGTTTTATTAAAATATAGAATGTCGGACGGTCCATGGATATAGCCGTTGTTTATACTAGTGCCTCGCTCTTGCTACTCCAAAAACCTTCACATAAAGATTCAGTTTGTAGTCGCAAAGATTACAAATGGTTCATACTCTAAATGTTAATTAATTTATTTAGGCATGTAATAATAGATGTTTGCCTCGTTTTGATCATTTTAGCGGTCGTTTTGCCTATTAATATTATTTTAAACATATAAATAGATTTAAGACGATTAAAGTCAACATGAATGAAATATAAATCAACAGTCACAACTTTGCGTAATTAACACCTTTTAGTAGAATTTACAGACATGCTGTTTCATTCACTGTTTCGCGGGGACACTTGTATCTTCTTGATTGAAGTATAAATGTACCAAATATTATCTAAATAAATGTTCATTGTTTTCTGTGATAGATAGTCATACAGAAAGACAGAGAAAATCCTACTAATATTATAAATGTGAAAGTTTGGATGTTTGGATGTTTGGATGTTTAGATGTTTGGATGTTTGGATGTTTGTGACTCAATCACGCAAAAACGGCTGAACGGATATGGATAAAATTTGGCACACGGATAGCTTTCAACCTAACTTACCGGATAGGCTACTTTTTATCCCGGAAAATATACCTGTTCCTGAGGGATAAGAGGTACAATTTAGTCATAGAAAAACAGTTTGCCGTTTTTCGTCACACTGACATGACAGATGAACGAAATAAAAATGGCCGAACTTCAATCAGCTGATTAAGTGATTAAGTTGTAATATGGTTAATTGTTTTTAATAACTAACATTATACCAATTGTGCGGAGATGCACATTGTGATAATTTTTATCATACAATGCGAGGTTTAGTAGCCATCGATCTTATATAAAATCAAATAAATCAACAAAACAATTTTTGTGGAAAACTAAGGCTGCTTACATACTAGCGTTTATAAAGCGCTTCATGCACCCAATGAGCAATCAATGAGTTACAAAAAATAATAATTTTACGATAAAGAAAATTACTGGTAGCTTATCATTGAAGTATAATGTAGTAAAGTACCAGAACAGACAGCGCGAACAAAATTTATGTGGCATCGGTAGATTCTGTTTTTAAATCGAACGAATCCATTGAAAATTGAAGCCCACTGCAGCCAATTTATTGGGCCAAACATAATATTCGCTGTATCGGTTCTATACGCCAGTAATAATACTTCAATGTAGCTTATCAAGTTTTTTCCTACCTTTCAATAAGAATTGCTATCGAAGTATTATAAGATATCGTATCAGGTTTAATTGATTGCAAAAGATCATCAAATTTGGTTTTTAACATTCGTAAATGTCTTTCTATTTTTTATATTTACTTTATAGTAAAAAATATTAATTTTCCTGAACCGATTGAGCAAGTCATTATTAAAATGTCGGATGAGTGCGTATTTCTTTAAAATCCTAGTGCGGTTTTAGCCTAATGTCAAAATTGGTTTATTTTTCTATAGCTGTGCATGCTTCTAGGCCAGTAATTTTTTGAATCACTGATTTTAGTCATGGATATATTACTCTAACTGGATACATAATTTCGTAGTTGTACCTGAAGATCGATGATGGCATAAAATAATGACCATTTTTGTATTGTGTCCATGTTATCTATAGTCCCAGGATATAATTATCTTTCGATTGTAATTTTTTATAATGGTTTAAAAACATCTAAGATGAAATTATAATATAGATGTACCATAATTGTGTACCTTAATTTTCAATTTACTCTTATTGCAATTATTTAAATTAGGTAATTTTGAAGAAATTCTTATAAAATGTATATTATTTCAATATTATAATTTTTGCCACCAGAAGAATTACATATAGAAAACATTTTGAAGAACCATATCAAAATAGGACATAATTTTTCTAAGTGTGTACATCCTACAATTATGAAGGACAACCTCAATCCGGCCTGTGATTTGTCGAATGGTCATTCCGATATGACGTCATTGATCTTCAGGTACCTCTATAAAGTCTATGATCCAGACAAAGTAATATATCCATGATTTTAGTAAAATACGAGTAAATTCTTTGTTTAAGAAGCAATTTGGATTATGCTTTTTTGTACAACATTGGGTATTTTGTCAAGTATATCCTATTGAAATTCAGTGAGGAGCTGATGATGGTATCTGGAGATAAAGGAACTCCTCAATGGTAGAAAAAAATAGGTAGAACGGTGTTTAAAGATATTTTGTTTTCGTTATCGTTGACATTGTAAAGTCAGCTCTTCATTGACCAACTAAGGGTCTCATGACGTGTCTTGGAGAACAAATAGGTAACTCCTGAACGGGTGCAAATTACTTAACAGGAATAAAATTATTTGTTTTTAGTAACGTTGACATTGCAAAACCAGTACATTAATGACCAACTTAAGGCCTGCTGGTGTACTTATCTTGGAGGCTAAATATGTGAATCTCGAACGGATGGGAATATCTGAACAAGAATTAAAAATATTTTTGTTAGTAACGTTGAAATTGCAAAGCCTATATACATCATTGAGCAACTTGAGCCTGATGGTGTATCTTGGGTACACAAAATAATTATGCCATGCCACTAAAACGACGTGTCTGTTCACCGCAAAACGGAGCCTGTTCACCTTGGCTCCCACTTTCCGGAATGTATCCCTGGAATGCACCGACCGCCTACAGTTATTGTAAGTCGAAGTTTCCTCGAACCTCAACTATGAAAGGTTCATCGAATCCAAAGCTAAAGTGGCTGCAAGAAAACTTGGGGTCCTTGCAAGGGTGCGCCAGTACTTCTCACCGAGGTAGATTTTAACAATGTATAAAGCTCAGGTTCGCTCATGTGTGGAGTACTGCTGTACATTTGGGCCGGTGCCGCAAAATGTCACCTTTCAGCCTTAGATTCGATGGAGAGGCGTGCGATGAGGCTCATTAACGACCCAGACTTGGTGGTAACCAACCTGCAAAGCCTCGCACACAGGCGCAGAGTAGCCAGCCTCTCGGCATTCTACAGGATACATTTTGGAGATTGTGCTCAGGAATGATGATCTCGGGAAAGGATGGATGGATGGATGGCTCAAGAATTGCATGAACTAATTCCCCCATCCCCGTTCCTCCATCGAACAACCCGTCGTATGGCAAGCATCCATCCATATGTCGTGAATATCCCACCGCTGCGAACGGTGCGATACACGTCTTCTTTCATACTGCGTGCCGCGAAGGACTGGAATAGCTTGCCTGCGTGGGTGTTCCCGTCCAACTATAATGTAGGTGTCTTCAAGAAAAGGGTGAATAGGCATTTATTAAGTTACACCATCTTGGACTCCATCGCCACTTACCGTCGGGTGGGATTGTTGTCAAGCACTTATTTTATGTAAAAAAATGGAACTTTTATGTGAAATAAGCTAATGCTTGACTAAAAATCCACCTCATGGTAAGCGGGAATGAAGTATGGGTGGTAAAGCGCACTAACTTACTAAAAGCCTATTCTCTCTTCACTTGAAGACACCCGTATTATAAGAGTAAGAGCCAAGATGAAAGGGATTCTTTTGCCGGTGAATTGACATGCTTGAGTATTTGTGACGTTGAATCTCACAAAGTTGGTATGCCAGACCCAATCGAAGGGCTTCGAGATGTCAAGAAAAACGGCTAGCTCTTCCCTATTTTTCTCGAGGGCCTCGTCCCAGATGGGAGTGGCATACGCTAGAAGATCTCCCGTCGACCGGTTTCGGCGGAACCCGTACTGCCTGTCGCTAAGAACATCATTGTATTCTAGATATACCATGAGGCGCGTGCTAAATATACATAATAACAGCAGTTATTACATGGGCGATTGTTGTTGTTGGTAACATTCACATTACAAAACCAGTACAACATTGACTTAGGGCCAGATAGTGATCTTAGAGATAAAATAATATGTAATTCCTGATCGGGTGGCAATAACGGTGGCAATAATTTAGTTTGGCTCCCAGATATTTAATATCCCGCATTAAAGGATAGGGTACTTTTTATATCGGGGATAGATTTTTATATAATACGAGTACTTATGGTATTTATTTTGTACTAGCTTCTACCCGCGACTTCGTCTGCGTGGACTTCAGAATTGGATCTTTAGAGGAATGAAGAGTATGATCAATAAAAGAAATGATAAAAACATCTATGCTAGCTATTTTTAATTATACCACTTATCTTGAGGGAACGGTCTATCCCCGATATAAAATTTTAAACTTAACTCACCCAGTTTTAAACTTTACCACCATGGAACACGATCCATGCAACTGGGTGTAAATATCGAAATACAAAATAAATACCATAAGTACTCGTATTATATAAAAATCTATCCCCGATATAAAAAGTACCCTATCCTTTAATGCGGGATATTAAATATCTGGGAGCCAAACTAAATTATTGCCACCGTTATTGCCACCCGATCAGGAATTACATATTATTTTATCTCTAAGATCACTATCTGGCCCTAAGTCAATGTTGTACTGGTTTTGTAATGTGAATGTTACCAACAACAACAATCGCCCATGTAATAACTGCTGTTATTATGTATATTTAGCACGCGCCTCATGGTATATCTAGAATACAATGATGTTCTTAGCGACAGGCAGTACGGGTTCCGCCGAAACCGGTCGACGGGAGATCTTCTAGCGTATGCCACTCCCATCTGGGACGAGGCCCTCGAGAAAAATAGGGAAGAGCTAGCCGTTTTTCTTGACATCTCGAAGCCCTTCGATTGGGTCTGGCATACCAACTTTGTGAGATTCAACGTCACAAATACTCAAGCATGTCAATTCACCGGCAAAAGAATCCCTTTCATCTTGGCTCTTACTCTTATAATACGGGTGTCTTCAAGTGAAGAGAGAATAGGCTTTTAGTAAGTTAGTGCGCTTTACCACCCATACTTCATTCCCGCTTACCATGAGGTGGATTTTTAGTCAAGCATTAGCTTATTTCACATAAAAGTTCCATTTTTTTACATAAAATAAGTGCTTGACAACAATCCCACCCGACGGTAAGTGGCGATGGAGTCCAAGATGGTGTAACTTAATAAATGCCTATTCACCCTTTTCTTGAAGACACCTACATTATAGTTGGACGGGAACACCCACGCAGGCAAGCTATTCCAGTCCTTCGCGGCACGCAGTATGAAAGAAGACGTGTATCGCACCGTTCGCAGCGGTGGGATATTCACGACATATGGATGGATGCTTGCCATACGACGGGTTGTTCGATGGAGGAACGGGGATGGGGGAATTAGTTCATGCAATTCTTGAGCCATCCATCCATCCATCCTTTCCCGAGATCATCATTCCTGAGCACAATCTCCAAAATGTATCCTGTAGAATGCCGAGAGGCTGGCTACTCTGCGCCTGTATGCGAGGCTTTGCAGGTTGGTTACCACCAAGTCTGGGTCGTTAATGAACCTCATCGCACGCCTCTCCATCGAATCTAAGGCTGAAAGGTGACATTTTGCGGCACCGGCCCAAATGTACAGCAGTACTCCACACATGAGCGAACCAGAGCTTTATACATTGTTAAAATCTACCTCGGTGAGAAGTACTGGCGCACCCTTGCAAGGACCCCAAGTTTTCTTGCAGCCACTTTAGCTTTGGATTCGATGAACCTTTCATAGTTGAGGTTCGAGGAAACTTCGACTTACAATAACTGTAGGCGGTCGGTGCATTCCAGGGATACATTCCGGAAAGTGGGAGCCAAGGTGAACAGGCTCCGTTTTGCGGTGAACAGACACGTCGTTTTAGTGGCATGGCATAATTATTTTGTGTACCCAAGATACACCATCAGGCTCAAGTTGCTCAATGATGTATATAGGCTTTGCAATTTCAACGTTACTAACAAAAATATTTTTAATTCTTGTTCAGATATTCCCATCCGTTCGAGATTCACATATTTAGCCTCCAAGATAAGTACACCAGCAGGCCTTAAGTTGGTCATTAATGTACTGGTTTTGCAATGTCAACGTTACTAAAAACAAATAATTTTATTCCTGTTAAGTAATTTGCACCCGTTCAGGAGTTACCTATTTGTTCTCCAAGACACGTCATGAGACCCTTAGTTGGTCAATGAAGAGCTGACTTTACAATGTCAACGATAACGAAAACAAAATATCTTTAAACACCGTTCTACCTATTTTTTTCTACCATTGAGGAGTTCCTTTATCTCCAGATACCATCATCAGCTCCTCACTGAATTTCAATAGGATATACTTGACAAAATACCCAATGTTGTACAAAAAAGCATAATCCAAATTGCTTCTTAAACAAAGAATTTACTCGTATTTTACTAAAATCATGGATATATTACTTTGTCTGGATCATAGACTTTATAGAGGTACCTGAAGATCAATGACGTCATATCGGAATGACCATTCGACAAATCACAGGCCGGATTGAGGTTGTCCTTCATAATTGTAGGATGTACACACTTAGAAAAATTATGTCCTATTTTGATATGGTTCTTCAAAATGTTTTCTATATGTAATTCTTCTGGTGGCAAAAATTATAATATTGAAATAATATACATTTTATAAGAATTTCTTCAAAATTACCTAATTTAAATAATTGCAATAAGAGTAAATTGAAAATTAAGGTACACAATTATGGTACATCTATATTATAATTTCATCTTAGATGTTTTTAAACCATTATAAAAAATTACAATCGAAAGATAATTATATCCTGGGACTATAGATAACATGGACACAATACAAAAATGGTCATTATTTTATGCCATCATCGATCTTCAGGTACAACTACGAAATTATGTATCCAGTTAGAGTAATATATCCATGACTAAAATCAGTGATTCAAAAAATTACTGGCCTAGAAGCATGCACAGCTATAGAAAAATAAACCAATTTTGACATTAGGCTAAAACCGCACTAGGATTTTAAAGAAATACGCACTCATCCGACATTTTAATAATGACTTGCTCAATCGGTTCAGGAAAATTAATATTTTTTACTATAAAGTAAATATAAAAAATAGAAAGACATTTACGAATGTTAAAAACCAAATTTGATGATCTTTTGCAATCAATTAAACCTGATACGATATCTTATAATACTTCGATAGCAATTCTTATTGAAAGGTAGGAAAAAACTTGATAAGCTACATTGAAGTATTATTACTGGCGTATAGAACCGATACAGCGAATATTATGTTTGGCCCAATAAATTGGCTGCAGTGGGCTTCAATTTTCAATGGATTCGTTCGATTTAAAAACAGAATCTACCGATGCCACATAAATTTTGTTCGCGCTGTCTGTTCTGGTACTTTACTACATTATACTTCAATGATAAGCTACCAGTAATTTTCTTTATCGTAAAATTATTATTTTTTGTAACTCATTGATTGCTCATTGGGTGCATGAAGCGCTTTATAAACGCTAGTATGTAAGCAGCCTTAGTTTTCCACAAAAATTGTTTTGTTGATTTATTTGATTTTATATAAGATCGATGGCTACTAAACCTCGCATTGTATGATAAAAATTATCACAATGTGCATCTCCGCACAATTGGTATAATGTTAGTTATTAAAAACAATTAACCATATTACAACTTAATCACTTAATCAGCTGATTGAAGTTCGGCCATTTTTATTTCGTTCATCTGTCATGTCAGTGTGACGAAAAACGGCAAACTGTTTTTCTATGACTAAATTGTACCTCTTATCCCTCAGGAACAGGTATATTTTCCGGGATAAAAAGTAGCCTATCCGGTAAGTTAGGTTGAAAGCTATCCGTGTGCCAAATTTTATCCATATCCGTTCAGCCGTTTTTGCGTGATTGAGTCACAAACATCCAAACATCCAAACATCCAAACATCTAAACATCCAAACATCCAAACATCCAAACTTTCACATTTATAATATTAGTAGGAAGTAGGATTTCGATATTTACACCCAGTTGCATGGATCGTGTTCCATGGTGGTAAAGTTTAAAACTGGGTGAGTTAAGTTTAAAATTTTATATCGGGGATAGACCGTTCCCTCAAGATAAGTGGTATAATTAAAAATAGCTAGCATAGATGTTTTTATCATTTCTTTTATTGATCATACTCTTCATTCCTCTAAAGATCCAATTCTGAAGTCCACGCAGACGAAGTCGCGGGTAGAAGCTAGTACTAAAAATATGTTCTGAACTCAAGGCCTACGTACATTATCTAAAATATTTATTTTAATGTACAGATTTGTTCTCGTTAAAATATTATTATAATTTGTAGTAAATTGAATTATTTTTGTTGACTTTGGTAGGGTTGTCACATTTACATACAATTATGACCGATACCGAAAAGACTTATTTTCAATGACGTTTAAAAAATTACGAATCAAAAACTGCAGCATAGATTGTCATTCTTTACTTTTATTCGTTGTATGTTGATTTAATTTTACAAAAAAATATATTTTCGTATATTAGGATAGTATGAGTATTAAAGTTTACTGTCAATTATCAATAGGATTAAAATATAGGTTATAAGGGATAAGAAAACATTCAAGATTCAAGGTATCGTCTTGCTATATTCAGCAAAGCGAATGAAGGCCAGGTTATAAATAAACTCTTATCCTTCACATGACAAAAAGAGGAAGAAATACATCCCTAACTCAAATACGGATAACCGTTGCTAGATTATATTGTTAGGCACTAATTACATTATACATTCATCGAAATCCAGATTTACGGGAACAACTTATTATGCGGTCACGAGCTTGAACTGCACTGCGAAATTGTATGCCCACCGTTAGAAATTTAACATAATCGCTAGTTTGCTTTTTTGGACTTTAATAATGAGGGTTTATTCTTCTTTTCCACCTTCACCCATAATTATGTCCTTGTCTGTGTGTGTTGTCCATGGCACCCACAACACAGGGAATCCTAGTGTGGGGCTATGAGTGTGTGGCGTTATTTATTTATTTATTTCAGCCTTTATAAATAAACAAGGCTTGTGGGTGCCATGGATAACAAGCAAATTTAAAGACACCCGCACCCAGTCTGAGAGCAGAAATTCAAACTCAAATTTCTCCTTAATTGGGACTCGAACACAAGAACCTTGTCACGGCGATCCGGCGTACCAACCGTTAGGCCGCATGGGTCGTCAAATCATTATATCACCTTTCAGCCTATAAATCACCTTTTAGCCTTTATACAGAATCTATCACTGCTGGACATATACCTTCCCTAGCTTGCGCTTGAGCCTTCTGGAGCAGTTACCTCCTGTTTTTTTCGCTTCTCAAGGTCACCACTCTGCCTGGTTGGGGGCGATTCTGTATTCTTTTTATTAAGGTGTGGTCCTCATTCAAGGAGCTCTCTTCATTAATTATCGTACCCTAAACCTGCTTGGTTACTTTTTTGTTTGTTCTATCTATCTAATCTAACATATTCTAAAAAAAACAGTTTGCTTAGAAACGCTTGTTAAGAATAGATTGCACTGGCACTCGTAAAAATTTAATATGCGTACAAATCTCATCAATTAGGTTGCGCTAGGATTTACGAAATGCATTGCCCGCCAGAGCCTACCTCTTGTGATATTCACGGTTTAATTTGCGTCAGAAGTCGGCTTCAGTTAGATTTTTTTAACGTATTTTCCTGTGGAACGCGTTTCATAAATTCAAGCAATAAAAACTTAACTGTCAGTCACTCGTTTACTCGTAATACGTGTTTCGTATATGTGTTGGCGGGCGGGAAATCTTTATGTCTAATTAATCTAGATATTTATGTAAGCTTAATATCTTCCAGCTGTTATTACAGCTTATCTACAAACCAGTTCAGTTCCGTTTTCTTGTGAGTTAGCAAATTATTTTTAATCGAATTTAATCGAAATTCAAAAAAAGGAGGAGGTTCTCAATTCGAGTGTATTTTTTTATATTTGTTACCTCAGAACTTTCAACTGGGTGAACTGATTCTGATGATTCTTTTTTTAATCGAAAGCTGTTACTTGTCATGTGCTCTCACTTAAATTTTAACTAGATCTGACGAGTAGTTTTTATTTTGAAGTCGGTTATTTTTTCTTGGTAAAATACAGATTATACTTTTGGATGACTACAATATATATCAGGATTGTAGTAACTAGTAACGTGTTCTGAATAAAGAACGCATTTATAGTATGTAACATGTCAAATAAAAAAAGGTATTTTTTTCACAAAAAATTCAGTTAATGTCTTTAAAAATATATTTTATTTATTTTGGGTAGATTTTATACCACAAATAGATAAACTATGATAACAACTGGTAAATAAAAAAAACAGAATGAAAATAAATGTAAAAATAAAAAAAAATATGTCGAAATAGTGCAGCAAGTCAAGTTTTTTTTCCAAAAAAATTAAAAAGCTAATAAAAAAAACCAAACAGGTAAGACCTATACTTTATTGGTTTTTTGTTAATAGTTATGTCCAAATAATCAATAGACGCCGGGCGGTCACTTGCCCCTGGGACATCCTGTATATACACAATAATGGATACATACTGACACTTACTATACTGATACTTGCTTATACTTAGGTATTTCAATTAAACTTGGTCCATTCTTAGCGAAACGTGCATGATACAACTATTGCGATACTTCGCAACTAGTTTGATTATATCGCGATGACATCAGATAACCGCGTGACTAGGAGGTTCGATTATTTTTGAAGTAAAACTTGTAATCGACGTTGCGCAGGCGGGGTAAAAAATCCCCAAACGATTGCCAAAATAAGTCAAAATATACATATTATGTACATTACAGACCTAAAAAAAGACGGACGTAATCCCAACAACAAATTCAGTGAAGCGGGCGGCCATTGCTCTGCTTCACTCTCGATTAGACGAGGTTACGTCCGTCTTTTTTTGAGGTCCGCGATGTACATAAATACAAAATTTTGATAGAAATAAATACAAAGATTTGATTTTTTAACAACTTCAACGGATTGTAGACTTGTGTATTGAATGTTCGGTAATTTCCATTTGATACCTCCACGCCTTTCCCAATAAAAGGACATTGACAGACGTTTTATTTTACATTGTTAGCAAGACGTTTAATTTAATAGTTTCTTGTGATAAATAAGATGTATAAGACGATTAATTTTGTCAACGTATATCCTTCGAAATTTGCTGACTATTACCACAGAACACATATATTATTAAGCAATTACCAGTACTTTTATTTCTTCTGTGCTATTATATGTAATATTATGTTGTTTGGACCCGCTCATGGAATCGACTCGCGTCATAAAAATAAGGATGGTTTCTATTAAATAAGCAGCAATGTCAGGCCTCAGAAACCTACATTTCAACTACAAAATAAGCGTCTAATCTCACTTTCGTAAGCCATCGCGAGTTGTTCTAAAAGTCAATGTAATAACAATAAAATCAGCATCGCCTGTTATACTGCAGAGCACAAACGCACAGCAACATAACGAGTAAATCTACAGTACGGGATCGTTAGAAAACAATAAAATATACGATTCGATCGTTAGCAGACACAACAAATGCTTCAGGATTCTACGATCCACGTGTTTTATTTATGCCGACAGACCATAAACGTGAGATACAATGTTCAAATGACGCAAAAATGTACATGTTAAAAATTCTATACAGTGTTATCTGTAGAGGTTTCTTGTAAAGGTTAAGTTACTATCTTGATACTATCGATTTAGTGCATTGTTAACTTTATGAAGTAGAAGATGTTTTGTGTGTAGGTATAATTTATTTTATTTATGTCACCTCTATCAAAAAAGTAGAGACAAAGGGCAAAGTTAATGCCTAATAGCTAAATAACTATCATCCCTGGGTGGATGTTAATTTTTTTTTGGAGTTTTCTCCTTAAGAAATGATTTTCATAATAAGCTCGGGGTATGAAAAATGGGGAGTATAATCAAACTTTCTCCGTTACGTTACGTTATGCGTTATGTTCGTGCGCAACTTATCTTGAGCATCCTACTACCACAGAGTACTTTCGGCTTCATGGTAACGCTTATTTGTTTCCATTAATATAAATAAATGTATTAAGCATGCTTTCAGTAATACAAAAAAATTCGTAAGGAGTAAACTCCAGTCGTGCATCGGAGCTGACACACACAATTATTATTAATTATAATTACAATTTCCTCTACTCACAGACCTGAAAAAAAGACGGACGTAACCTCGTCTAATCGAGAGTGAAGCATAGCAATGGCCGCCGCTTACCATGTGTGCGTAATTTTTGATTCGCGGTTGAAGCATTATGGTGTCAATGTGTGGGTGTATGTACTTGTACGAATAAAGAGTTGGTATTACTATGCTTCACTGAATTTGTTGTTGGGATTACGTCCGTCTTTTTTTTAGGTCCGTGCCTCTACACTACACACATAAAAACAGACCTGGCTCAGTTAAAACACTTGAGTACTACATAGTTTACAAACATTATGTCCGGTAGGTACAACACAAAAATATCAATTGAAATCAATTTATGATTCAATATCTTCTTTATTGCATCGTTAGGGGATGAGATTCAATAAAATATTCATATTTACATCGATCTTTATGAGTCGTATTTATAAGAATAAAACACTGTTAAGAGTACTAAATAACGATTTTACAATACCATTTCTACTTTAGTTTATATCACATTTACTGCCAAGCGAGGAATGGTATAGCTCTCATATAAATGAAAAGGGCAATTTCATTCTTCCTTACATAATTCTCAGGAGTGAAATGTGAATTTAAATCTGGAACAAGTTAAAAATTCAAACTAGTTGGATTGCTATTACAATATTGCTTCAGGCGTTAACGTGTTTCGGACCGAATCGGGAAAATATCGATTTCAAAGTTCCTCTGAATACGCAAGAGAAGTAGGTAACTTATTTATTTCATACGATATGACGATGGATGATCACGTTTATAATTAGCTAGGTAGATGAATGTTGTTGCCAATTGCTTCTCTAACATTCCAAGCGAAATATTGTCACATCATGTCAGTATAGGCTATTAAAGGGATGAGCTCTTCCAGTCAATATGAAGTACGTATTTGACAAAATTCATTAGCCCCTGACACTAAATAAAAATGTAGGAATGAAGGGCTAAAGGGACTTTTCGAGTGAACGATCTATCTGCGTGTTGTTGAAAGTTGCTCATTGAAACCGGAAGCAACAAACGAAGGAGTGCCTCAAGGGTCCGTTCTTTCCACAACTTTCTTTCTGCTCACTGAATGAAAGATGGGTACGCAGACGACAGCTCAGTGGTGGTTTGCTCTAGGCAAGAGCACAGGCGTAGGGCAGCTAGATTCTCGGTATTCTGTAGGGTACATTTTGGAGACTGTGTATAGGAATTACATGTTTTAATTCACAATTAATATCATCAGGTGGGATTACTGCCACGCATTGACTCATCTTGCGTAAAAAAATTAACCCATAAAGTAAAGCTTACTAATTCATGAAAATTTGAATACACTTCATAATGAAACTGGAATCCTAAAATGAATTAGCTATTCCAGCTTCCCACTGTATCTTCATCGGGTTTTATCAAACGTGGAAAACATGAAGTGAAGTAGTGTTAGAACGTAGATTAAAATTTAAGCAATATACGAGGAAAGGAGCAATGGAAGTACATTGCATTACAGATGACAGATAACATGGTTAAATTTGATCGTATTAGTATACTATGATTTTTGTCTATGAGGCAATTGTTGGCCACATCCTTTATGAAAAAGCGTCCACAGTGGAACAATTCTCTTTGGTCTAATAAAGATCTTGTGTGGAGAAGTTTTATATCTTAAAAGATATTTACCAGAGTAAAGTATTAGTTTGCATTCTTTGTCATATACTACAGTGAAGACTGCATTTTGCGACAAGGAAGACTTTAATATCGGCCACATTCTTGATGTATGAGCATGATTTTCATATCTCGTCACAACGAGAGACTACAATTTCCTTCCGCATTACATTAAGTCGCATACCTACTACAGAATACGTAATGTTATAAAGATTGCGTATTTTTATGCTGTGGTTTGAAAATAATCACACGGATTCAATTGGTAAGTCACTGCAATTTTACCGACAAAGATGAACTGGATAGCCGGCTTCTAAGTATATAAACTTTTTGACGTTGCCTATGAAATGTCTTCATGGGATTCTTATTAATGTTGTAATTGACTTACGCCATCCAGGTGCCTGGGTGAAATTTTCTACCTCCGACATATGTACCTATTTATTTATGTAATTAGTTTTTGTCCGCGGCTTCGCGCGCGGTAGAGATCGATTTTTTACAAATCCTGCGGGATAAAAAGTGTTAATCCAGGGTATAGGCTATCTCCATTCCAAAATTCAGTAAAATCTGTTAAGTGGTTTGGCGTGATTGAGGAACAAACCTCTAAACATCTTCACAAACTTTCTCATTTATAATATTAATAGGATACTTTTATTTTATATCGTCGTCTAATGACGCCACACAAAGGTTACAAGTGCAAAAACGGAACACGTATCTTACTCACCGTAGGTTTTTTGCTGAAATCTGTGTCGTAATATATCAGGAGGCAGCACAATAGCACACGAAAAGCACTGGACTGCCAACAGTTAACCTAACTGTCCGCAATTTCGACCCACATGGAATAGGAAATCGCGCTACTCTCATAAAATACAGGAAATTGAAATCTAGCATTATTGTAGTACAGTCTAAAATACTTTAGAATTACAATTGACGTTACATCATTTTGATTGTAAAGAGATCTGCTATCAACGGTCCTGGTCATTACAATACTAACTTTAATACTCGTTATCAGAGTTGGAATTTGGGTACACTAATGTGAACAGATGGTACTAAGTTGGTCTGCTATCTATTGTGAATGCAAGAGAGTTAATGGAGCAAGTGTTATTGAAGCCAGATATTGCCTCAAAATTCAGTACCTATTATAGTGGGTTAGGATAAATGGTTTAGTTATACGAGTAAAGTTGAGGAACATCCTATTTTGTAACATGATAAAATATATCGACAACGAAATAGGATGTAAAATAGGACATGATAAAACGTAATTGAGTATCTATGTTATTCAGTCCTGTGTAAATACCTTGACCAGGGAATAGTGATTTGTATTGAATTTATATTAAGGAAAATGAAAATTGTACTGAACTAGGAGGAACCAGGGATTTGGTTGTTTTATGACAGCTCGAGCTCATAAATGTTTCCGTAAATTAAGTTAAAATTAAACTAAACATCATGTTAGCTGTCTTCAACCTATTCTTTCAAACATTTACAAACAAACAATATTTTCTACGTAAGTATATAGTTAGAGGCGTTGTTCTATTCAAATTTCTATTAAATGGCGGAACCACTGACTGCAATAGTAAAGAAATTAACACTTCCTATATTTTTCTCATTCATACCATAGTTGGTACAAAATTATAGTGTTGTAACGGAGAGAGGTAACAATAAGCAGCCTTCTCGAGAAAACATTCAAGTGTACGTGTAAGGGTTGTTTTCAGAACCCCTAAGTATTTAAATACCCATGAAATGTGGTCAAGGGGTAGCTACCACTTCCAGAATGTTTAGCGTACTAAAGAATAGTATGATGAAAAGAGTTACGAAATGATGATTTGGTATGTTTTCTTCAATACCGTTTTCAAAATAGAAAATATTATACATTTGCACTCTGCGAATTGGACGATCGGACATTATGCGAATGGGATATTTTGCGCCTAAACTAAGCCTACCTGGATAGCTACGAGTACTATAGCACACTCTTGCTTAACGTGTTTTGGCTGGGGCTTGGAAGCCAGTTCTTTATTTCTTCCTTTTTCTTTCTTGGTCGGCAACGGGTCAGTGTTGCCTTTGGTGTCATTAATATCCTTGGGCACGGTGGCCACTTACCACGGGGTGGATCAATTATTTTATTTTAAAAATATTAATAAAATATACGACCGTCTTCTAGTAAAACTATTTCATATAAACTGCAAGTATTATGTTGCGTTTAATTTAAGAGGTCCCGCTGAAGTAATATTAAAATAGGTTGCTTTGTGAGCTAACAAATTGGCGTCAAGTATGAATATACAGCGTTGTTTCCTTGTGCGCGAGTCATAAAATAAATTTCCTTGTATGTTATATATTTTTTAACTTTACATTTTGTTACAGTTTTGAATTCTAAAATACTGATGCAAATACCTAAATATTTAGGTAGAACTAGCTGACCCGGCGAACTTTATTTTATTACCGCGCTGTAGACACATGGTGAACTTTCAAACTACTCTTTCTAAGTCCAAACATGCAGTGTCACGTATGCTTCTAAGTTACCGTAATGAGAGTTTCGATAAATCGATCCATTTCACGAGTTTGACGTGCTCTGATGTCGGCATCCATAATTTATTGGGAGCAAATCGTCTCTATATCCCGAGAGACATTCTTGCAGAGTTCAACGTATCTTGCTAGTTCACCAAATACTGAATAACTTAGTGCTAAGTTTGCGGATAGTTTAGTACTCCTTAATATCGTGAACTCTTTTAATACGCGATTGAAAATTTGGAACCAATTTATGATCAGTATTTATCAAAAAGTTAATTCCACTATCTCTTTGTGTAGAATTCTAGAAGATGTGTGTGAGCTTACTTATCACCTTACCACCTTACTTGTCACCTTACTTGACAAATAACCTAAAAATTTACTTTCTTGAGTACTAATTATTTATGATACTTTCAAAATATGTACATGTACTAAGTTGCCAAAATTTTTACCAGAGTTGAATAATATTTTATGTCTGTTTCAAAGTTTGTTGTAAAGTGTAAGTTGTAAAGTAAAAATTGTTTTGAAATCTTTTTTAAATAGTGATTTTCATTTTCATCCCTTATACTGATTGGGGTAGATTTTCCAAAAACGTTCCAAACAGGTGTTCCATTGTTACTGAGTAAAAAACCAAACACAAATTTTCTTAGAGCTTGCTTGGTTCAAAGAATTCATCACTGTACCCAACATCTGAACATTTATGCCGAAGAATGGGAGCGCTCAAGAATTTTTGCTACTAGCTATCACTCATCCAACTATTGGCTAGGCGAAGTTGCCATATTTACCTAAAAAGGAAAAAGTACAATTTGGAACCTATGGTCCTGTAATTACACAAAATTTCATTAATCTAATCAAAATTAAACCTTTACAAACTCAAACAGGATTCAAATGCAATGATTGCTCCGTTCAATTAACATAAGGCACCCTCAGGCGCAGAAAGCCAGGGTCCGTTTATATCCATGCATAGTAATACAACTGATTTGCTTACCATTTGAATCAGTTATGTACCGTAATGTAAAGGGAAATAGATTGGTTCTATTAGCTCCGTTCAACGTGGTTTCCCTTTGACGTGCTAGTGCATAATTCAAAGATTTTCGCCTGGATTTCCCCTCGGGTTATATGTTAGCACCTGTTAGTATGTTCAGATGATTGCGGCTTATATGACCTACATATACTTTTCTGTGAACTATAAATTGAACTTCCACTGTTGACAAATTGTTCGCTTTAACTCGTTCGCTGTAGAATGAACTCCACAAAGAATTTGAACGCCAAAATTACATTTACATATTTACAGCTTAGTTCTTGACTTAGAAGAAGTGATAGTAATATTTACTGTAGTAGTCCCTGCTGTATATAATCTACGTTAGTGTCTCAAGAACAGCTCAGGTTTTGATAAGTAAAAGTCTTCAAACATACTTGGATCGAAGCATACTTTCACTGATTATTTTACAGCCTAACCAGAGGTTAATGAGCCAGGTTGGTCTTGTCGAAATATCTCGCTTAATTGAACTAGTAGACAAAGATAGAAATAGTAAATAGAGATGTCGAATATTTGCAGGCTACTATACACCTTCCTTCTAAAATATGAGATGTTTTGAATTTGTTTTAGAACAAGCCAATTTCTGTTTTAACAATAAATTAGTTAAAGTTAGCCGTATTGGTGCGGCTTACAATGCTAACACCGACCCCACGCCGGATGGGTGTTGTAAAATGCGACTAAATTCGGCCCGCTGGTGGTAGGGCCTTCGGAGGGATTATATTGGTAATATTGATTTTAATTGTTATTAATACCATCATTATTATTATTATTTCTTCATAGGGGGCCGGCTGGGTAGTTACCACCCTTGAGCATGAGTCAGCCGCCAAACGACTCGTCGTGTTTCGGCTGGGGGCTCGAGAGCCAGTTCTTTCTTTCTTTTTCTTTTTTCTTTCTTGGCTCGCAACGCATCAGTGATGCCTTTGGTATTGCTGATGTTCATGGGCGACGATAGCCACTTACCATCAAGTGGATCGTCAGCTTGTTTGCCGGCTATTTACATAAAAAAATAGTAATTTAAAGTTCACGTGTTGCTATAAATTATTTAAATATAAATGAAGTATAAATGTATAATTAATTGGTGTAGGGTGAGTGATCTCGACTGCGGTTCTGAGAGCTTCCGTGTTTAGCGTCACAGCTGTTTTCAAGCAGTACTGTCTTTGTCCTTAGTATGTGAAAAGTATTGGTTTTTACTTCATGATTTTCAGTAAATAACAAAAACAATGTTAGCAGTAGTAATATGAGGTAGGTATTGCTTATTTTAAAAATTTTGGGTTCCGTAGTCAAAACGTGTGAAAAAAACATGGCAGTAGCATGTAATATAGTATGATGAATTAAAATGGAAAACTATCACGGCTATGTTAGTTTAAGTGGTTAATGAGTAATAGCCGATAAACTTAAAACACGACACGCATTGGGCCGTTTTTTTTTATTTTCATTTATAAATAAAATGATAATGACTAAAGTCATTTTGTCATTATATCATTTTGTATCATTTTTATCTTAATTTATGTTAAGCAATAGTCTCTACTATTGCCGTGAAATAAGCCCTATAATTAATGATAGTATTCTACCGAGAGTTTCCAATGTTAGTCATTGGTTGTATGAGTTCCAAAATATTTGAAAAAACACACTTTGTACTGTTCGAAACTATTTGGTTATAAATTAATTTTTATTATTCACGACAACATCACGATTTTTAAATAGTTGCATTTAAAAATCGTGATGAAGTCGTGAATAATAAAAATACTATTGCGGCGCTTATTGAGACGTAGTAAGGATGCGACAGAAGCATCTCGAATCCACCTTTCCACCTTTTCTCTTTTTCTTTAGTTTATGTGTTCAATTGTCGTGAGGCAGCCTATGTAACTTATGCTTACATAATTTCAGGTGTCTCTGAATCATTCCCTACGACTACCGAACATTACACTTCTTTTGGAAGAAAAAGTGTTTTGAAGAAATATATTGGTTTCAATATTAGGTGCATGAAAATTGTAGCGCACACTTTGGGTCATATAGCACATATTTCAGCTCTGAAAGGAATCGTCACCGTGTCGCCTTTCGTCTTGCCGTCAACCAGGGGTCAACCTAATGTAAATAAACTTGACAAGTGCGAGTTAAACTCGCTTGGAGAGACTTCTTATAGGTTTTCCTGTAACATTTAAGTAAAGAACTATTCTCAGTATTTTTTTCTAAATTCTAGCGTCAGTAGTTTCGGAGATAAGGGAGGGAATGGTCAATTTTTGGCTTTAAATTTCGTTCTTTCTTGAATAGTTTTAAAACTATCCATTGTAGAACTATAACAAAAATACATTTGAGATCCATACAAGAAGCCTTTTCATTTGACATACCACACAATACGGTTTGCAAAACATTTCTTGTTAAATTTCAAAATTTTTGAAAATTTTCAGTTTTTCTTAAATTCAGTTATTTGCTTTATACCTTATAGTCTTTGGGTCACAAAAAAGTACATGAATACCAAATTTCAACTCATTTGGTCTAGTAGTTTCGAAGTTAATTGGCTGTGAAGGGCGGTCACCCAGACGCAGGAGTGATCCTACAAGGGTTCGGTTTTTCGTTTTTCCTACGGAAACCTAAAAATTAATCAAGATTTGATTGGTTGAAGAATGGGTCTGACTGTTAATCCTTCTATGGTGTAGGTATTCAGTATAAGTTTTAACTACTAGTTTAAACTACTGGGCTTGTTTTTTTATTTTTAGTTTTATACGCAGTCGGGTTTTCTTTACTATCGTATATATCACAAATTTAGACACTGCAAGTACCACGAATAAAAATAAGATTTCTTCTAAGTTTGCTCAAACATGCCATTTTCAGTTTGCGATCTAAGAAATCTAATCTTTTAGCAGTGCCACTGAAAATGTAATTCTTTGAAACCGGAACACAGTGGAGCAAGCAGAGCCACGTGTTCAAAGACAGATTATTTGCCATACTAGACATCTTTAGCAAAGAGAAAGAGTTAAATAGTGTGCTGATTACATTGTTATAAACATGCAAAGCATTTCTTTGATGCAACGGGAACGCAGTCCAATGATAAGTATTCACTGCTCACTATAACACGTCTGATATGAGTAACTCTATCAGTCCCTGATAAATTGTACTTTTACGACGTTTTCGCCATTTTAAACGTAAGTTGTTTTATTGGTAAATATTTAAGTTAAAATATAACAAGCACCATATCACAAAGAGATCAAATGATCTCTTGGTGATATGGTGCATATTATGTTTATAAAATAAATGTAAAAACAGATAGATACCTTTTAATTTTTAACGTACTTATCAACTAACATAAAGTGAAGGTTATCTCTAAAATCAGCAGGAATAAAGAAGACATTTAACATTTAGAACTGAAAATACACAGACAAAGTTATCCTTTGATTTTGACTTATTTAGGTGGATCAATGCAGAAAAATTTCGAACTATCTGAAAAGGGCTTACATATGTATACATACAACCATATCTTGCGAGTAACTAGGTTGTATTAGCGAGCTTCCGTTAAACATTTCAAATGTAGTAAAATTTTTCCATACGATACTATCTTAATGAATCAACGTATATTTTGATCGATCTTGGCCTGTTGATAAATGATGTATGCTTATAGTTTTCACTAATAGCTACGATGTTTCAGCCTAAAAAAGGCTTGCTATTAAAACGAAACGAAATCGTCTAGATGATTGATGCAAGTTAAATGTTGTAATTACGGGTGGACGTCGCGTGTCGGCAATAATTGTGCGTCTATATTATAATGGTATTCGCCATTTTTCATTGGTGGTTGTTACTTGATTGATGTTGCGATTTATTAAGATTTTTTCGACGCAGTATACCCATAGAATAGATGCCGAATAGAGGTTCCATGTAAGCTTTTATTCATAAGGCAATATAAATATTTCATTAAATTGTGTTTGAATTTTTATGGATAAGTATTGTAGTGTCGGCAAATAGTGTAAATGGCAAGTAATATTAGATTATAATATTTAGGATATTAAATTATAAAATATTTTGCACGTACTTTCGGTCTGCAACGCGCAGTGCTGGCGTTAGAGCCATTGACGCGCTAGGCAAGAATATTGTGGCGCCCACATAAGAAAATAATAATCGAGCTTTTTTTTGCTCGAAAAGTTTTTTACAGAACTAATGAGAACGTTTAATAAGTTTATTTTTCCTTTTTTTGCTCCTCACTCCAAATGTGGCGCCCCTGCAAATTTGACACCCTAGGCCATCGCCTCACCGCGCCTCCCCTTATGCCTGCTCTTGCAACGCGTCGTTGATACCTTGGTTTTACTCATGTCCATGAGCGATGGTAATTGATTACCATCAAGTGGCTCGTCAGCTTCTATGGTCTAAAAACATGCATAATCTATATTTTAAAAACATTTGTGGAAGTTAAAGTAGAAAGTGTAATTACGTAAGTTACGTAGTGAAGTAAATATACCTATTGTAAATAGATACAATATGTATATCAAAAAAAAGTTTATACCTTGGTCTAACGGTTCTTTGGAATTAAATTCAAGCAACGAAATATGAAAGATTACACATAAAATATGACTGTAAAACCGATCAAACGATTAAAGCAATCCACTGACCAATAAAGGTTCGCTCTCATAATATTATGTGACTATCCGAATACTTTCAGTACGTTCTATCCGAACATTTCTATGAAATATTCGTTCTGTGTTCAGATGTAGGTATAATGTATATCCGTAGAAAGCGAATTCATTTCTATTTAAAGTATTTCATTTATGAATCCTTTATGAAAATGAAATTACAAAGTGGAAAAAGTTAACTACTTTAAAATGTATTTATGAGGGACAATTTTAATTATAGTCAGGAATAAAATAGGCCACATATGGCCGCTAATGATTATGTTTGAAACCTTGGAAAGATAGCTCGATGAGACCTCAAGCAGTCGTGTTAAAACCGAAGGCTAAGTGTTGAGTCCAGTATAATCCTCTGGGACTCGCTCGTGAGACCTTGCGCTTCAAAGACATTGCTGCTTTCATACGAAATCTCAGAGCCTTTCAATATGCATTGGACAGTTTTATTTCGGTCGCGCCACCTTCTACGAACCACGTTTTATTTTAACTAGAGACCCACTATGCGCTAGAATTTCACCAAAAGGAGAATGGCCAAGTGACTATGGAACTCAGTATCGCTATCAAATCTGTTGTGCCATAGTGTAATTGAGCTTAATTTATAGTATGATTTTAGTACTTTTAATTACATATAAAAAAATATTTATAATTCTCGGGATTCAACAGCGATATGGTTATGAAGGACCACTAAAATTGGATATTTCGAAAGCCGTTAAGTGCTAATTTACGTTTTCTGAAACATTTCGCTATATTAGATAATGGTTACTAGTATGATTATTCATTCTAATAAAGCATTAGCTATCAATATTTGATAATTACCGACCCAAATGAATCAAACACGAAATAATACTTAATGAATATTATACCACGAGTTCAAAACAAACTGTCGGAAACGTCACAAAATAATTATTATTTGACGTAGTGATTAAGTACTCTGTGTAATGTGTAACTTGCCTAAGGTTAGGTATGTCAAACTGAGATTGATTCGAGAGAAATCGATTAATCGAACGACAGATCGATCTTGAACGCTACATAGTTTCAGATAATAATAATAATAACCCTAAATTGGCTGCAGGATTAGTTTCTTTTAATTGTTTGCTGTTGTCTGACGCCAAAATAACCGGTCGTACTTGGTAAAAGTTAATATTTATATAATAATCAATTTTATTGTCGATTGCTTATCCATCATATTACATAAATAATCGAATCTCACCTAAACTTATCGATTCCTTGATACATCTCTTAATGGCAATTGGCAATGATGGCGACTAAATAAATGGTCAAGACAACGAGTTTTATTTTGGTCAGTTTATCTCCGGAGAATTTGTTATTTCGTAATACGTACAAAAATTGTTTTAATTAATAATAGGAATTACTGATTTCATGAAGTAGTGACACAACTTACATTTTGCGATACCATCCGTGGGCAATCTCCTTTAATTTGTAAGACTTACGGCCGCACTCAGAGTCACTTAACCATTACTTAAATCTCTCCTTAGTGCAGAATCACAATACAAATTCTATACTAAGAATCGATTTAAGTTACCGTTAAGTGACTTTGAGTGTAGTCGTTAATCATCTATACCCAACGAACCGCCAGTGGTGGCAGTTTAGTGGTGGCCGTTGAGACAAATATTATTTGGAATGTTCCAACGTTCGCCACTGATGGCCGTCGGGACAAAAATAATGCACTGATCTAACGGCCACCACTGGTGCCTGTTCTAGTGGTGGCAGTTAGAAGTATACCGCTATTAGCACCCACGCATTGCCAGCTAATATTGGCTGCATCGAATGTACTTATTTTGAACACAGTTGTCTTATTTAAAATTTTTAGCAAAATATTGTTAAGTATAAGTTTTCAAGTCCACTCTTCCAACAGCTACATAAATCTACGTCACAAAAATTTTATATGCCACCGTTTCATATCGAAAATTGGCTTTCGAAACCATTAACTTTTTATAGCTCAACAAAAAAGGGTCAACTTCTTACTTTACTCTATTTTACAAAAGCTATTTGAATTTACAAAAGAAAAAGGTAGTTAAAATTACCTACTTGCTAGACTTAATAAGGTACGATAAATTTACACTTAATATAATATGGTAAATAATTCGGCATACGTAAATGCTAAGGTGTTTAATATAACACATAACTTTAAGCAAGTTTCTGCAAGAGATATTGTGTTTTAGTAAGAAGAAAGTTGGGACAGTGAGATTTCATTCCGTCTGTGTTTCTGTGCCTGTTGTGTCCTGTTGAGTTATGAAAATGTTCTAACAATGTCTACTATTCATCTCAAATATTGTCTTATAAAAAATGTGTGAACAATTTATAAGTGTGTTAGTTGAATTTAATAAATAATAATATGTATTACAAAGCTTCTGACGGCTTTTTCGCAGCTATGAGCCCATGAAATCCACTAACAATGCCCGTACAGAACTGTATTCCAGCAGAATTCACCAGATGCATGAGAGATTTAATGTCTCATGTTCAACAATCCTTGTAAGTACGGTAAATTACCGTAATTTATTTAAAAATCGGTAATTTACCGTACTCATAAGGATTGTTGAAGAAAAGCTGCGTTCTTTAAAAAAACTGTTATATTTTATCCAAAACGTATTAAGTCTATAAGAGCGTAAAGCGTCAGTTTATTCAAGAAGTGAAACAGTCAGTCGCCACGCAGGTCGACAATACGACGGGATAATAGAAACGTTACCCTAAGTGGCTCGCTTACGAGCAGGAAGTCACGCAGCGGGAAGGCGATGTCGACATTTTTAACAAGCCACACGTACATATTCAGCTTTTATGAGTAAGTATCGTCTATTGCTTAGAATGTCTATTTTTGTCACCAGCACCCATTCAATTCAGTCGCTGTAAGTGATTTTAATTGTATGTCGAATTAGAAGAACTGTATTCTTAATTTAGACTAGTCACTGCCCGCGCTTCTCTTTGGGTTACCTAAGTTTATACCGTGGTACCCACCCTACACTCGAAAAACAGTCTGGACTAGTTTCTTTCATTGACATATCTTTTTATTTGTGATCAAATCCAAATAAATCTACTAGACCCAATTTTATTTAAATACATCAGTGAAAACTTTAGCTGTTTCTAAGATTAGTGGGAATAACTTCAGTGCAATGATGACCTGATTAGTGATTATAAAACGAATTTAATATTTAGATATGTACAATGAGCTTCATTTTAATCATTTAAAAATTTGATACCCAGATGACCGAGCTTTGCTCTGTATTTTTTAGCAAACAACGCCATCTACTGAAGTAGCTTTGGTGTTGCTACTCGCCAATAGATATCACGAAGAGTCCATTATAGCAGTTTTTCATTGCCTGAAAACACGGATAAAACGACATTTTCGAAAAAGGAATTCCAGATAGATTGATTTATCCTCCAGAAACCCTCTGCATACTAAATTTCATGAAAATTGTAGGCATCGTTTTCGAGATTCCGAGAATATAATATACAAGAATTGCTCGTTTAAAGGTATTAGATTTTTTTTATTTTATCTTTTTTTTCATTTTTTTAACAAGTTGTTCCGTTACCGTAAAACATCAATTTCTTAATAATTCTCGCCTGCCACAACAGTGACGGATGACAGTTATTTTTCATCTGTCTTGCCGGCACTCATGTCAAACTTAACGCATGTCAAGAGATTGGCGCCACTGTCGACCATCAACTCGACTCGGTACTACGATGCTGCCGGCGCGCGCGCACCGAAATCAATCTCGCTATCCAAAAATCTAAATCGTGCATAATCGGGCGCGAACGCGTATAATTTCATCAGCCTATCATCAGTAGTGCAGTGTCGACCCTCAAATCTACCACAAGTCTCATCGCATCGGGTGGAAGATCATCGAGGCGTACACGCAGCAGATCAGGTAGGTGCCGTGCACTTACCTAACTGTTGTGGCCTATACAAAGAACCTCAAAATATCGTTATCGTTGACCCGTTAAGCGGTCTATCCCAGGGTAGCATTAAAGCTTTCCTGATCTCGGTGGATGCGTAAGCTACACAAGTACAGTTTTGAAACAAAATTATTTTGTAATAAGGTGATAAGGTAATTCTACAATTAAATGATCTGCACAGACTATAATGTAAGTGGGAATTTTTATAACAAATTTAAAGTTATCCGGTAGTGTGGCCCTCTCTCATACCCGTAATTTAGTTGTAGTCTATCCACAGAGTGGCATCGTAGTTTGTAATTTACCTATTGTAATTATTATGCTACCGTTTGCCTATTGCCTATATTTCATTATACAGCTTGCATGCAATCGTTAAATGAAGTGCCGCAGACAGTAGGCTTAAACTGTTATATCACAGCTGCATACTACCAGACCTGGCGCATTCCACACTTTTGGTATGATGTTACAAGTCCGTGCCGCGTTCGACGTGTCGGGCCAATTTCAGAAGGGCTGCCATATTGTCATATATTCGTAATCTATCACACATGTCATCACAAAAAAGAAGACACCCCTGAGGTTCGAGCAAGAGTCGCTATTTATTCAAATGATTTTGCGGAGTGATAGGTACCAATAGGTACTATTAAGTATTCTTTGATACTACCTACTTGACTCGTCAATATTTCTTTCATTACTTGGACTTGAAGCAATAGGTTAAAGCGATTATGGGGCTGTAAGTACCAGTGACTATTCTTGAATCTTCACTCGAAGAATAAAATTCTGTAATTCACATGATGCATTATACTGATTTAGGGTAATTACTAATTAGTCCCTTTTGTTTGTGCCAGGTTTTCCATTGAAGATCTCTGGCAACTAATATTTAACCCGCTAATGAATTCAAATAGTAACGGTCTCTTTTCCTAGCTACTTTAACCTAAAATCAATCTAATTAATGATTGTTCAACGATAATGATCTAAAATATCAAGTTTTTCTTGTTACTTGGTATCACATATTTAAAATATAATTGTTAATTTGCATCGTGCTTCTTTCATAATATATTCAGTATTTCTTTCTTAAAATAACCCATCATTTTCCTCTCCAGTATATTCTGAGAGTTAATGAAAATACTGGTCTCAAATACGTGGAAAATGCAAGACTGTTATTCAAAATAGGTAGGTATGCCGACGCTATTGTCATTCATTTTAATATTTCATTGCCTTTTTTGGCTCCTACGGGAATACAATGACGGAGATAGAAGACCATGCAGTCGTAGTGCAAATAGAAATTAGAGTGGAAATTTCTGTTCTTATTTTCTTTCTCTGGTTATATAAAAGTGTTGAATGTGGTAATTTCTTATTGATAGACTAGATGTATAAAAATCTTACTTTTAGTAAATCGTATTAAATAGTAATAAAAAAAAACATTGAGGGTCTCCTACGATTTTTCTGGCGGGTATGACAACGTATCGACCTCAGATTTTCATCTGAGTTATCGACCCATGTTTTTAACCGACTTCAAAAAAAGAGGAGGAGGTATTCAATTCGACTGTATTTTTTATGTGTAACTTTCGACTGGATGAACCGATTTTGCTCTGATTTTTTTTAATCGAAAGCTGGTGCTTGTCATGTGGTCCCATTTAAATTTGAGCGAGATCTGAGAAATAGTTTTTGAGTTATCCCTAATTTTGAAGTCGGTTATTTTTGTCAAGAATTATTGGCAATACTGTCTATGTCCGGTGATCATTTACGAATACTTTCAGGTACATTGTCTGTTAGTTTGTTGCCTATTTAAGTAAAAAATTAAAATGTAAATAAATGACTATATTTATTTAGGTTAATTTATCGCAGTTTCTACACCTAGTTCAATTTATATTTGTGTCTTAAAATTTTAGTTGTGCTTTCCAATTCGAGGGAAGAAGCTGCATATTTGTGAAATTATTTAATACATGCGAGTTCTCAATAACCTTTCCAAAGATATACAACACAACCTTTGACATCAAAGCCTGGTATATCTCAATTGGAAAGAACACCACGGATTCCGCTTGGGTTATGAAGAATTGTAAAAATCTATTACAAATCATATTTATTTGAATGTTTTAATTTAGTTTAAATCTAGTGTATAGAGAACCTAAGTACTAACATCCCTACTTTTGGACTGAATAATTATTTTCCCATCTGAATATTTACTGACGAAATCATCTGCAGTAATTAATGATATATTAATTATAATAAAAATGTATTAATGATAATTATATTAATAATGTAATATTAATGATAATAATAATGTATAAACAGATTAAGGACATGAACACTTCCTCTCAAATAACAGCATAATGTATCACACCATTTTCGAAACGATTCAAACTCATATAATTTATTTTGTGTAGGTAATAATTATGAACATCACACAGTCACATTATGGTGTTTAAGTATTCCGTAGTCATGTGAACGTCAAATAGTTTGAGTCTACCACGAAGAACCACAAGTGAGAAGAAACTACGAAAGAACTGACGGAAGCTCCAATACAAATATTATGCGCGCATTTAGTGGGTAACTACGCGACGATTTTCGTCAATCGCCCGAAACAAAGCAAGGGGTGAATATTAAAGGGCTCATAGACACTCGAGCTGGTTTTTCATCAGGCGACGAGACACCAGTGTGCCGCTTTCAAGCCCTCCTTTTGAGATCCCGAGTAAGATTAGGCACTAGTTCTTATGTTGCGACTATAGTGACGGCTGTGAAATTTTGTGTATCGATAATTAAAAATTAATTAATTTATTAACATAATAATCAGCCGACTGTACAAGAAGAAATAATAATAAACAGAGGCACTCCGGGAGTGGCGAAAGAAGTGAAAACTTCAGCAATTACGTGTGTATTTTTTGAATCGTCCAATGAAACTTACATCTATATAATATCAATGTTAGTCCATCTGCGCCATTTATCTTTACTGTGGAGAACTGCGTCCTTCGTGCTAATGTTGTGACATTGACCATTCCAAACGTTGCGAGCTCAATGTTTTTTTCCCATCTCAAAAATGCCCAACGCGAAAAGAAGTTGTTACTTCAAAAATAGCATAATTCATAAAAAATTTCAAACCAGTTACGAGCAGTATTCGAGCAGTGTGTTGCCAATGACATACGGCATACGGCTCCTAGACATGGTGCTCTATTGTCGGCTTAATTCAAAAACTCAAACTCGTACAGCGAGCTATGTTATTAAACTGAATCAATATTAATGAATTGAATACGGTCCTGTTATGCACTACAAATCACAGGCATGCGGATTTAAAATAAACCAGTAATAATCTCAGTAAGTAGACAACCGTAGAGACACGACCGTCCAAAGTCAAGCAAAGACTGACTCTGAATTGAATAACTAGTGACTGAACAAGACTCTTGAGCAAGCGCCATCTGTTGACTCTGGCGCTTTACTTTATCATCATACTTTACGATATATTAAAAATGTTTTGGAGGTGAAAACATCTAACCGAGGTGCAACTTAGATACAGTTGTACAACAGAATGATCTCGAAACTTATTTAACAGTCAGTAAACATGATTGCTAACATAAAAGTTAACGTCTCTTCTTATTATAAAACTTATCTTTCGTTGTAACTTTACAAGTTTTAAAGTTACTGCCTCATATTTAACTTCTTGTTTGAAGTTATCTAACAATTCCTATATTTTTAAACTTTACAATCACTATTCTCTAGCTGTTCCTGAAGTTCTTTGACAGCGTTTGGTACTAACATTTTATTACTCTTTTTGAAACTTTACGCCAAGAACATTTGAATTATTCGTTGATTAATTGACTGAGGTAACCTTAAATTCTGGACTACTTTAGTATCGAATTTGGATCGTAAATGTTCTGACTGCGTTATGTACAGCGTGTTTGTACGGATTATATCAATTAAAACGAAAGAATTTCCGCCACACGCCGCCGTTTCAACGTCACAAAGTGACAGCAAAAAAAAAAAAAAACTTAAACCACAAAATCAACAAAGTTACACTTTAGTCAAAGTTAACGTCAAAAAAATCAAAAGTAAACAAATCTCAAAAATGTTCCTCTTCGCACGTGTATACACTGTACTCTACTACACGCACACTTTTGAGGCTTAAGCTTAGACTGCCTCATCATCTGATGATTTTTCGATAAGGTTGTTTCATCTGAACACTTTTGAATTTCCAGCTTCTGTATTAGGGCATACCTACATTTGATGATATTTGAGTATTGTAAAAAACGTAACAGATCCACAACTATAATAAAGTTGCACCTATTTATTATTAATAAATTAATATGATTAGTGTACGATTTCATCGATATAATTTCAACATTAGATCCACCCCTACCTCGTTATAGCGCGTCATCACTAGCGAATACGGCACTCGGCGCGCGATGATTCAGCATTTTCAATCCAAAAGCCTTTTACGATTCCACTCTTTCATTCGTCGCACGCCAATTCGACTCTTAGCGGCTCTCACGCAGTTTATGTCTCGTGTGGGGAACCGAACCCTGAATAAGCTTAAGCTTAATGATAATTTGGTGAGGTCTATACGTTGATTTCGATGAATGTATGATATTACTACCGTTGATTTTTAATTCTGAATGGGTATTACTGACAATACTTTTTTGAACTAGATTCAATATGAATCGAATTCCTGATTTTTCAAAAGTGAGTGCACTTTCTTTTGTTAAAAATAATAGTTAAAAAAAAATGAAAAAAATTAATAATAGTTAAAAAAAAACTAAAAAAACACGCTTTTGTACAAAATCCAATGACAAAATAGAAAATAAATTTGAATTAAGAATCGTGAATTAAAAGCGTGGGTGCATGGTTGACACATGGCTCACATGAGTAAAAGGGATAATATCTTATTTTTTCATTGGATTTTGTATAAAAGCGTGTTTTTAGGGTTCCGTAGCTGAATGGCAAAAACGGAACCCTTATGGATTCGTCATGTCTGTCTGTCTGTCTGTCTGTCTGTCTGTCTGTCTGTCTGTCTGTCTGTCTGTCTGTCCGTATGTCTCAGCCACTTTTTTCCGAAACTATAAGCGCTATACCATTGAAACTTGGTAAGTAGATGTATTTTGTGAACCGCATTAAGATTTTCATACAAAAATAGAAAAAAAACAATAAATTTTGGGGGTTCCCCATACTTAGAACTGAAACTCAAAAATGTTTTTTTCATCAAACCCATACGTGTGGGGTATCTATGAATAGGTCTTCAAAAATGATATTGAGGTTTCTAATATCATTTTTTTCTAAACTGAATAGTTTGCGCGAGAGACACTTCCAAAGTGGTAAAATGTGAGTCCCCCCCTGTAACTTCTAAAATAAGGAAATGATAAAACTAAAAAAAATATATGATGTACATTACCAAGCAAACTTCCAACGAAAATTAGTTTGAATGAGATCTAGTAAGTAGTTTTTTTTAATACGTCATAAATCGTAAACCGCAAAAAACATTGATCAAAGTTACAACGAACTACAAGAACTTTTGTATTATATTACTTGCTGCTACGGAACCCTTCATGGGCGAGTCCGACTCGCACTTGGCCACTTGTTTTTAGTTTTTTTTTACTATTTTTAATTTTTTGAAATAAAATTTAGGTTTTTTTCTTTCTTTCTTTCTTTTTTAGGGTTCCGTAGCCAAATGGCAAAAAACGGAACCCTTATAGATTCGTCATGTCTGTCTGTCTGTCCGTCCGTATATCGCAGCCACTTTTTTCCGAAAGTATAAGAACTACACTGTTGAAAGGACAATGTCCACTTTGTATGGACATTTGGCTATCAGTGAACACAACATTTCAACATAAATATTATATAGGCTTAATACCTTTACTCAATTTAAAAACGAAAATAATAATTGTTTTGTAACCAGATGTTTATTATAGTGGTTATTTGAATAAATATTTTGTAGGTATTTTAAAGAAAACGCCTAATTTCCTTGACATTTTTTTATTAATCTGACTCGTATATTATTAATATATTGTCCAAGAACGGGGCTGGTGCATTTATATCATCTCTGTACCTTGCCCAGCTCAGAAACCAAAAAAACAATCATTACATGAGCAATCATACAAACCAAGGGTCAACCGTAGTTATACATACAATAGTGCCAAGGTCAACGTGGGAAGCAGAGTCTAAATCCATTTTCGTAAGCCAAAGGTAATAATAATATTAATAATAATATTATTAGTAATAATAATATTAATGATGAAAAACACAGACGAAACACGATGCGAAAAACAAAGCGAATGTGACTTGAAAGTTGAACGTAGATTACTATGCACTATGATCCAACGAATAACGATTGACAGTTGAGATTACTATGTCCAACGATTGACAGTTGAGGATGTAAACAATGCATCGATTCGAGCGTGTTTGCAAAACATCGATATATTGTTCACTATCGTGAATTATTATAAAAGCAACGTACATAAAATAATATGTTATTCTAGTAAAAATAATACCTTATTTATAGTTTATTGCTTTTTACACGTGTATCTTACCAAACTTAACTTTTTGTCGTGAGAATTAAAACTTCGAAATAACATCGATATATCGTTTTATTATCGTTATCGGAATAATGTTGCAATTCTACTGACGTGAGTACTCTGTGTATGTGACAACAGGAAGTGTTTATCAGTAGAATGTTATATTAAATATATTATTTTAAAAAAGTAAATTGATACAAAAATAATTCGCGTGTATAAGTTAAAAAACAAAATATATTTTTTCGTGTAATTATTTATTTTTGAGCATCCTGTCCACGAATAGCCGAAAATGGACATTGCCCTTTGGTAAGTAGATGTATTATGTGAACGCATTAAGATTTTCACATAAAAATAGAAAAAAAAACAATAAATTTTGGGGGCTCCCCATACTTAGAACTGAAACTCAAAATTTTTTTTTTCATCAAACCCATACGTGTGGGGTATCTGTAGATAGGTCTTCAAAAATGATATTAAGGTTTCTAATATCATTTTTTTCTAAGCTGAATAGTTTGCGCGAGAGACACTTCCAAAGTGGTAAAATGTGTGTCCCCCCCTGTAACTTCTAAAATAAGAGAATGATAAAACTAAAAAAAATATATGATGTACTTTACCATGCAAACTTCGACTTAAAGTTGGTTTGGACAAGATCTAGTAAGTAGTTTTTTTTAATACGTCATAAATCGTAAACCGCAATTTACCTCGATCAAAGTTACAACGAACTACAAGAACTTTTATATTATGTTACTTGCTGCTACGGAACCCTTCATGGGCGAGTCCGACTCGCACTTGGCCGCTTTTTTTTAATATTGAATTGTCATCGGTCCTCGACAATTCTACGAAGTTTGAAAGAAATCTGACCGTTTGAAGTGGGTCAAAATCAAGTCCAAAGGAGACTGTTACAAGTTACAAACAAACAAACAAACAAACATACAGTTGAAGCTAATTTTAAGCGCGTAAAAAAGTCGCTGCTTATGTCATAAAAGAATATGAGACGTATTGTGACACCTGCTTCACGTTACAAATAAAGTTTTGTAGGTGTTTAAATTGCCTTTGTCTACTATAATATACAACTGGTGTACGTCATTATTCCGCAGTGTCATTTTAGTTCTACGATACTACGTCATAGCACTTCTCGTAGCACATCTCGTAGCACTCGTAGCTTCTTGCATAACTTTGACACGAAACTAATAACGCAGTCTTCTGCAACGCGTCCTCGTGCGACTAAACTTTCTCATATAAATTACTCGGATTACCAATATTGCACTGACAAAACTTGTGTTGCCTTGTCTTCTTGTGCTCATTTAGCTTAACACCTAAATTATCGTCATTTTGTGTCTTTGACTAAACTAAACGTTAGAAAGGCTTATCGCCGTTTGAGTAATTTATATTCAGTTTAGTACAAGTAGGTACAAAGTAATGTGGTTGGACTTGCTTCAGAAGAATTAGTTACTAAGTTACATTTGCTTTCGTTATGTTAATATAACATAAAAAAGTTAAAAAAATGGTTGTCTGTAAAGTCGGTTTACGGTAGGCAGTTTAACGTGACAACGTCGTGACAAAGCTCCGCTCCACCCCGCCCCGCTCCGCTCCGCTCCGCCCCACTCAACTACGATCACCTACGGCTCGCCTACGGCATCGGCTACGATACGCCGATCGTGCCTTTCTCTCGCTTTTGCCGCTCTCTCGCTCGCAGAACGCTACATTTTTTCGTGCGTGCGCCCGGCGTTCATCGTTTTAATAGACATCACGTCAAAAAAGAAACAAATAAATTCATGATTGATTTATATCGAAAGTGTTATTTAATTTATAGTAGATAATACTACGTGTTTTTATAACCAATATTTAAAAATTTTTGTAGGGACACGCTTATACGCAGAGAACTAGTTGTTCTCTAGTATTGTACTGTAAATTTTTTGGTGAGAACGCTCCTATAAGTAAATGTAAAGTAAATTATTTATCTGACTGCGACAAAGCTTGAATGGGCCTCAAAAGAACCCCAAATTCTATTGGATGAACGACGCAATTAAAATCCTTGTTACCCGAAATTCGTGAAGTTGTACTGATGTGTGCGCGTATCAATGGTATTATCATACGCATGGTTCCCTTACACACATTCATTTTCTCTCTAGTATCTGTATCGCAGTCACGACGTGTCGAAATGAAGCTGCGTGAAAGGAAATTTCGCAAGGTATCAAAATGTGAAATTACTTTCGCACGGGAATATAAAAATTAAATTATTATACCAGTAGTACACTAGCAACTATGAATTAGAACTTCGTCGCGGACAAAGTTTATTACTATACTTATAATGTATTTAAAATTTTTGTTTATTACTTCTTGTTTATTAAAATTTTGACTAAAAATCTATCTGATCCTGTCATCGTGTTAAACAGAAATAATAGTTAAAATTGGTAGGTTTGACTTGAAGTCAAGATTGTATCTCAGAATTTATAAAAAATTGTGGTTACGGTTCACGTCACGTCATATATTAAGACAACCTGCGACTGTGAGTACTCTACTGACCAAAAGTTAAGGCAATGGCGCCAAATTTCTTCTTTTAAAAGGTCCGACTTACCTTTTATATATGACGTCTTCGAAAAGACTTATGTATTATTTTTGTCTGAAGTCCTCTTTCCTAGAACACATACAAAATACATTTATATCTTCTTACAGTACAACTTGATAAAATCCTCACGAAGTAGTTAATCTAAAATTTAATCTGAGACTTGTATTCCATTCTACTCGCATGATAGTTTCAAGTGTCGCAATGTGAAAAGTTCTTTCCATTGTAAAAGTGCATCAGTTATTGTATTATATTCTGTTACAATTTTTATTTCAATTGCACAGTCACTTGAAACATTTCTAGTGTTCTGTAGTCAAACAAGAGAAAACATTTTGTGTTTTTAGGGTTCCGAAGTAAAATCGGAATCCTTATAGTTTCGTCATGTCCGTCCGTCCGTCTATCCGTATGCCTGTTTGTTCGTCTGTCCATCCGTCTGTCAATCCGTCTGTCCATCCGTCTGTCCGTCCGTCTGTCAGGTAACGTGAGGATGAACTTTTTATTCGTCGCGTACCCTATAGTGTGGGGTATCATTAAAAAGGTCTTCCAAAAATATTATGGTTCTTTTAAGATCATTAGTGGTCCGTTTGTGAAATATTTAACTGTAAAGTGCTAATTTTGGTTCGAGTGAAAAAATTCTCAGAAATAGGTTACATGATGAATTTACAAGGAAAACTATCACGGCTATGTTAGCTACTATTTCGGAACCCTACATTGCTCGTGGCCTGACACGCACTTGCCCGGTTTTTATTGCTATTCAAAAATAGCTGGGGCTTTTGACATTCATAGCGACATAATAATGTACAAGTTAATAGTTTAAAAACCTAGTACACGGTTTTATAGTGTCAATCTAGGTATTAACACAAAAAAATATTAATATGCTGTTAACACGGACCTGAAAAATAGACGGACGTAAACTCGTCTAATCGAGAGTGAAGCATAGTAATGGCCACCCGCTTACCATGTGTGCGTAATTTTTATTCGCGAGTAAAGCAGTGAAGTGTCAATGTGTGGGTGTGTGTACTTGTACGAATAGAGAGTTGGTATTACTATGGGTGCTTCACTGAATTTGTTCTCGGGATTACGTCCGTCTTTTTTTAGGTCTGTGTCTGTTAACCGTTGAGAAGCTCTCTCGTCTCAAACCCAATCTGAGTATAATATCAGGTTATAGTTATGAAAAAAATGCTTTGTAAATAAAACAGTTTAAAAAACAGGGCTACTTTTTGAATACGTAATAAAATTTTCAAACTGTTTTGTTCCGTGATCAAAAAATTTATCTGTGACCAAGAAAATATTGTTTTTATTATTAAACGTATTTATGTGCATGTCTGTCGTGAATCTTATGCGTATGTTAGTCTAATTTATAAATTTCAACCTTTACCGCTAAAAGTAGGTTCTTTTTTGTAAATAAGCTGATTCTTGTTCTTCTTCTTCATTATTACATTGCAAAAAAAGTTTTTTTTATTTATACCTTATGCTATTAGTACAGGGTGTTGTAAACGTGTTTTCTTTTATAAATTTATCGACGGATTTCACGAATATGAAACGAACAAAATTTTTGTGCAGTAACCCACATTTCAACATTGACTTGATCAAATAATACGATTTCGTCATAGTACAAGTAACATTATAGGCTACTCACTCTAACTGTTACAAAGTTTATGTTACGAAACATAAAGTACAATTTCTGAAATTGGTAGCTCACCGCGACAATGCTTGCATGCTGTGGCTTTAAAATTTATAACAAGCACCGAATTTTCCAAACAAATCCGAGGCACGAAGACAGAATTAATTGGTAAATCTGATTAGGTATTGAACGGGAAGGGTAATATCACCATCATTATATAAATAATAATACTATATTTTCAAATATAGTCCGTATAAAACGCAAAACTCAAGCTCATATGGTGTGTTCAATAAAACACTGGCGCACAGCCATAGCGAAACGTCACTATTGTTATTTAGGTAGTGCACTCTATAACAAAATTAATAAATGTCTTGATATCTATCCGCTCACGTCTAACTTGTGTAAAACCAAATGTTTAAAATGGCTTTTAACACTTTCTTATGATGAAACGGAAGAACTTGTAAAGTATTTTAATTAAAAACAAATCACTCACACACACACACACACACACACATACTGACACACTAACACATTAATTCTCACACATCAATCTAATCACTAACGCAGACATTTCATCTATATAATCTATTTTACTATCTTGTGCATATTGAAATCTGTGAATATAGTGGAACTCAGTGTTACTGGAGGGCGTTGATCACTGCAACACAGTTATTAACTATCGCAGGATCATCGTTATCATTATGTTTATTGTAACCATGTTATTAAGAAGCAAATAAAGTTTATTATTATTATTATTATTATTTTCTTAATAAAGTTAATGATTTCTAATATATTTTTATAACTAAATTGATCTACTCGTAATAGGTATTTCGGTATTCAATATGAGTAAACGAAATTTAGATTTAAAAAGTGTTCAGTTTAAATTCTATATAGATTTGAGCACGGGCCATTGAAGTGAATGTTTTTTAATAGAAAAAAAAACCAAAAAGTTAACGTGACAAGTTTAGTGACGCCACCTATTTATGTTTAACAAAGTTGAACTGAAAGCTGTAAAGTCTGAAGCTATCTTTTACCGCACAGTAGCGACATCTTGTTACAGTTTGCATAAAAGGTAACCTTAGATGAGGTACAAAGAAATGTAGTTGTTCAATATAATTTGTATAGATAGCGCTGTTTAAAATTTCTGAGTTTGTTCTAATGGAACCAGGAATCACGCAGTTTTTATTATCCTTATTTAGGATTTTTGTCAAATTATTTTATTCAATAGCAGTGTTACTATGTATATTTTGTATGTTACGTATAAATTACTAAATTCAATCTTGTACTTATATATATTTGAGAGTACATTATTCATAACCATAATAATTTATTCCATCAAAATTAATAACGTAGTTTTTAGATTTGTTACATACCTTCTATTTAAAAAATGTAAGTTTAGTAAAGTGAAAAAATATAAGGTGATATAACTATATTTTAGCTTGAAATTAGATTTTAATTGATTACGTAGCTATACGCTTAAAAATTTATTTATTCAATACAGGGAGAGACTCAAAAGACCAAGTTTAATCGTTAGGCGTTGAAGAATTGAAACTTTTAACGAGGACGTGATTTACGAGAAAAATCCTATTACGTCATACCGTTTTTACATTATAACAAGGATCCTTTTGTAATTATAAGGGCGTATTAACAATGACGCAAAATTAATGACGAAAACTTCTTTTTTATCTTCTACAATAATAAAGCGTTTCTTAATGAGTGCTAAAATTACGGAGGCTATTATTTTACGGTTCAAATATTTTATTATACAGACAGCCCAGCCCTACTTGGGTTGGATGAAGAAAAATAAAAAAAAACATTGGAGCGAATCACAAAGGGCCTCTTTACTGTTCTTCTGCTCAAGGAGGCTCCAGGAGGAACGGCTGTTACGCATTAAATATAATTTATTTTTTGTAACGCGCATTTTTTTAGTCAAGTCTGTTCGTAAAATTTTCTCTCCAGCTCATCTTCAAATGTCGAGTGTCACTCGGATTGGTATTATTTTTAGTTATTAGCTATCATGCTATCTTTGATCTCGAGAATGTTTTAATTTAGATCGTACGAATTCGCAGAGACGATAAATTAATTTATCTTTGCCTTATATCTACAAGTAGGAATGTTTATTGAGATGTTTTATCAAACGAATCTTATTTTCTTTAGGTTTATTAGTAAATTTTATATATATTTTGAAAAGTAGTTTTGCTTTACTATTTCAAAAAATTGCTCTGTTATCAAGTTTAAGAAAAGCAAAATCTAAATTCCTCTACACGTTTATCTTTTAAAAATGCAGTAAAATATATTGAACAACAAATTATATTTCTTGACCTGAGCGGATATGGCTTAATTTCAAGCGTCTTTTCTTTATCATTTTACATATTCACCTATCTTATTTTTCCATACAAGGTTTGTTTTTACATGTTTTATGAACAATATCACAAGCAAGCCATGTTTTAATATGAACTATCCTTTTGAATCAACGTGACCAGGTATTACTAACGCAAAGAGAAAGAATTCAAATAAATTCAGAAAATCTTAGTGTTCTATCCTTATTTACATATCTTTTATTCCAGGACAACCTTCCCTTTTCATGATGCATTCAGTTGAGCAACGGACGAGGCTATACGCTTTCATATTATCCGTGTCTTAAGTCCGGTTTACTCGTAATAAGTAGTTAAGTAGATAAGTAAATTTTAACTAAATTTTAAGTGAATAATTTTTTGTGTGCGTCCACACGTAATAATTTAGTAAAGCTCTTTAGTTCATACAATTCTACTTAACTACTTAAGCATTTTAATAAATTACTTAATTAAGGATTTTACTAAATTTTAACTAAATTTTAAGTAAAAAGTGCCTGTCCAAACGTGTTAAGTGATAAGCCCCACCCACCTACTTAACAGAAAATAGAAAAAATTCTAAATTACTTGTCTACTTAATTACTTAACTACTAAATTACTAAACTTATAAATTGTCCGTTTATACGTATTAATTTACTTAAAATTTAGTTAACTACTTAAGTACTTAATACGTGTAAACCGAACATTAAGATTTCACTGGGCATTGTACCATCTTGAGTAATCTCGATGGTACTCGTGCTGTTCCCTTTATCAACTTCTTAGTATCAATCGTGAAATGTTTTTAACGTCTATAGATTGAAGGTCCAAAGGGCAATAATTAATAAGTGGGTTCCCCACTTTTTTATCGCATCGTTGATATCTTTGGGTCATTGATGTCTTTAGATCCTTAATGTTTTTGGTCCATGAAATCATTGGATTCCTAGTATCTTTGGTGTCAATGTGAAAATGAAAAATGTACAATCAGATCTTTTAATTGTACCCAAATTCTTCAGGAATCGAATCAGTTAAGGCAAACAGATTCTCATAGACGGCTTACAAATGGAAATCGAAGTGCACTTAGCCAAAGCGCTCATCTACTGATAGTGCATCTAAATTGAAATCAAACGGCTAACTCGGGAACTTTCAAATCAAACAGTTCTCAAGTCAGATGCCAATTACACCTCTTGACTTAATCCTCTGTTCATTGATTTAACTGGCAGTGTGTACTTTAGTGTTTTCATTGTTTCATTATCAACAAAACAAGCTTTCATTGTGTGTGATGCGGTCTTTTACCAACTGATATGATTTGTGTGTTTCATGTGCTGAGCTTTTTCACGAAAGATTTGATTCAATCATAATTTTATCAATTCTTTTCATTGCTCTTTAATTATTTTATGATTTGCAACACGAAACAAACATAATTCATAGCTGCGAAGTAAAATGGCAATTTTTGTATTTTTTTTTTAATTTTTCATTTAGGTATTATTAAGTTATTATTAATATATATTTATTATTAATTTAATTTAAAATTAAGTTTAGGATAGTAGATATAGATACATTAAGGGCCTCTTTCACCACCATCAAGTAAAGTCATAAGTAGTTACTTGCTAAATAACGTTAATCGGCAAGTAAAAGTCACAATTAACTTTTATCAGTTTCACAATATAAAATGTAGTTTCGAGTAACAACTTGGCGGTTAGTTGAATGATTTGTCATAATGCGTTCCATCATTCAATCAATTTGTGTTTGCCAGATGTCAAACACGTGTCAAATCGGTTAAGTCATCGGTTAAGTGCCAGTCCGTCCGTCATGTCATTACTACAAAGGTTTTGTATAAGTAAGTTGGTGTTATTAATAACAAAAACATCAAAACCTACGAATTTTAAAATTCGTAGGTTTTGATGTTTTTGTTTAAACCGATATTAAATTAATAAACATGGATATAATTAAGAGAGAAAGAAGTGCTAACTTTACTCTGTAACAAAGATATATTTTAATATCCATTGTTTTTTTTTAAAAAAAAAACAAGTAATAAACAAGCGGAATCTAGCAAAAAAATCATTTTTGAACAAAATCGGTAAAATAATCAACACGGATATTAAATAGACTAATTCTTGGTGTTCTTCGTGCAAATTTTTCGAAATCGTCTATTTGATTATCGATAAATGAAATAAGTAAATGGTTTAGGCGCAAAAATGTTTAATAAAATTTATTGTGAAATAAATATACTTATAAGGTTAGCTATAATAGTTTTTTACTTCACTGCACGTACCGTTACTCGACTAACTCGTCAATTAGACAAACTAATCGGCAGATGATGTTACAAGTAAGTTACTGGCTACTTTATTTGACGGGTAGCGCTATTCATTGATTGTGAAATGCGTATGCATGGTTACTCGTCGCTTCGGCAATTAGCCTACTCGGGACTTTACTTGATGGTGGTGAAAGAGGCCCTAAGTGTACAACGTAAATATAAGTACAACATTTTGGGGTGGAATAAAATAAATATGCTTTCTTTGTTTCTTTCAGTTGACAATTTATAATTTTTAAATGAAGCGTAGTTCGTTGCATTGATTTTTCTCTCTTACAAGCTACAAAAAATCTGTGCAAACGTACACGAATCGTTTAGCAGAATGATATATCTCTGCCGTGATTTTTATAGTCAATGCGCTAGTTGGATGACTTAGATCTATAATATCAAAAGATAGAGTGTGAGATAGCTGAAGGAACAATACATATAACAAACGTGAAAAATTATATGCGTCTTATAATTTACACTTTGAATATGAACATATTTCCTTTTTTCTCTATCGCAACGTTTTATGCTATTAAAACCTAAAAAGAAGAAAAAGTTGTAACTTTTTGGGAGAGAACGAGCTAGATATTTGTGTTTCAACTTTGTTTGAACACTCCATCTCTCTGACTCGTTATTCTAAGCTGCATGCCAGTTACCGATGTTGACATTGTATCTACTCTGCTTCTTGATTGAACGGTAGCGTATGCAATTACTGAATTTGGATTCACCTGTGACTACTGTTTGTTGCCTTTCTCCAATTAATAGCTTGAAACTTTGTTGACTTCTAATATCAAAGGTCAACCAACTGGCAACCTATTCTCCATTGTTAAGGTGCTTGACGTCGTATGCAAATACGAGTACAAATATGTTCTTGTATCTTGAGCCTGTTAGGTTTGTGCCACTGCAGTTTCGATTGTTTGTTTTGAAGACCCGTTTGTTGTGAGTAGTGAGTTACCTACAGCATTCCCTTGATATAAAATAATTTACAGGGTACACATATGGTAAACATATTAGTATTACACTTATGATATGGTATAATATATAAATTCTATAATTGGTTTATTTTTCTAATAAGCATAATACCATTATTATGCTTATTAGAAAAATAAACCAATTATAGAAAATCGATTGAGCAGTGATAGCCTAGCAGTTTGAACGTTGGTCTCCCGAACGAAGGGTCCCGAGTTCAAATCATGGCACGCACCTCTAATTTTCAAATATTATGTGCGTATTAGAAGTTAATTATCACTGTACACCGGAGAGTTCTACATAAAGTTCTCAGACGTGTGTGAAGTCTACCAATCCGCACTTGGCCAGCGTGGTAGACTATGGCCTAATACCCCTCACATTGTGAGAGGAGACCCTGAGCCCAGCAGTGGGACAATTATGGGTTGTTGCTTTGCTTTTATAGAAAATCAACAATAAAGCCTAGAATAATAAAATAAAAAAGTCACAAAAATGTGTTTTATGCCTCTTCGAATGTGACAGTTTCAAAAAATATTGTACAGTGATGTAACGGGATATTCTCTGAGTACCCCGTTCCCAGAGGTACCCGTCGTCTCTGCATCTACTCTAGTTTACGTTTACTTTTGATCGGGTTTGTTGAATAAATCAGCATCAGAAATAGAAAGAAAGATTCTGAAAAATCCTATCTTAGTTTAGGAAACAATTACTTTCGGTGTAGACCTCAAAAAACGCTCATAGCCCCACCGCTTACGTCACTCCTAAGCGATTGACCAGAGTGGAAAAAAACCTATTAATGGATTTTTATGATGGATTTTAGTGGACATTGTTAAGCAACAGTAGGTACGGTCGGTAGTTGGATAGGTGACCGCTAGTGGCAAAAATAATACTAGAGTCGTTGATTTGTGTTGAGTAGTTGAGCTGCTAAACCATGCCCGGTGGCAATCATAAATCAAGATATTAATATTTCATATTAATATAACGAATAAGTGAAAGGCGTAAAACAATTTCTTTTATAAATTCAAGAATGTCACCATTGGAAAAGAAATATAATAAAAAAGCACGTTAAATCATGCAGTAAAAAAAGCTTTTGCAAGCCTAGATGTTGAAGATAAGTGTTTGTTCCTTTTATCAACGTAACTATCTATAGAGGTCTGTAGTCTGTAGTCTGTAGTCCGAGAGATAATACACTACGCCGGCTTTGTCAAGGGGCCGAGCATGAAACCGTCATTAATCCGAACTTGTATTCATATCTTGATTTAGGGTAGGAACCCCTTAGCTGTTTGGATATATCCTGTTTTACAACCGCTCATGTAAATTTAGATAGTTTTGGACTTCTAAAAGTTTGACATCATTTGGTTTATGGATCGCGACTAACAATGAAATGGTTGGAACCTTTGTAGATATAAATTTAATTTTCGACTTTCGCCATTTCTCTTTTGTATTAACATGTTTTTTATATAGTAGGTATGTTGTATAAATATGAAGATATGTCAAATGTAATTACACTTTTGCATTCCATATTTTATAGGAGACATAACACCAGACAGAATAATTTACGTAATTTCCAATGACTCATTCTCGCTCAATACCTTGTCTGTAAAGTTATTGAGGGGGAATTTGTAGCAACCCTGTCACTGAACTCACATAAAATATGCACATATGGAGACCGGCTATGCTTGGTATTTCTCTACGTGATCGAATAAGAAATGATTAAATCCTTAGACGAACAGGGGAATAATGACTTGACACTTAACTGGCTCATATGATATCATAATTTTTACCTAATTTAACTCACTTTCACTATATTTCATATGGTTTTCTTATTTATCAATCTTATGATATTATCGCTTTTAATAATATTAGAATGGTATCTATGATCTATAGTTTATCAAACCCGCTAAACTTGCCCACGTTTCGCATAAAACGTAAAATATGAAATAATGAACTAGTAAAACATAAAATAGTATTTCTCTTTGCTCCGTAAAAAAATGCAATTGTTTAAATTATAGAAGTGTGTAAATGGATTTAAATTATTGAATCAAGACGTAACGTCCTTTGCCTTGTTGTTAAGTTAATAAAGGTTAGTGGCTAACAATGTTTTTATGGTCCATGCCGATTAACAAAATGTTGACTTTGCGTGTTCTCGGCAATCATAACGTAGATTAGGTGCTTATGTTTTTACAAGCCGTAATGACCAACCTCAAAACCCCCTCGAGACTGATCTTAAGCTTCACTTATTCTTAATGAGGCAATCGATTAGGCAATTGATTGTTAGCTGCTCCAGTAAAGATTTGAAATCTGCTAATAACTGACTTTACAAACCTTAGAAAAATATAACTGTTCAGTCTATAATATTTTGTCAAAACAATAAAATTGCCAACTTTTAGGTAGATACAAAAAGGCTTATTATATTATTAGAATTTTATGATACCATTGGGTATCTAAGTATACTTTTGTTACCTTATTAATCCTAGTACTTTTGTAAGGACACCCAAGTTCAATATTCCTATTGTTCGAATGATGAAAAAAATTTAAACTCGGTACGCGATTACATTAAGTATTCATTTTACAAATTACTTTATTATGTATGTAAACGCCAAGGAGAATGATGTCATTTTTTATGCTATGAGTAAAAGTTTCCCCTCATGATTCAGTTAAATTTTTACACTTATTGGAAATATGACATATAACATAATATGTCGTTAATACCCATATCCTAGTAAAAATGTACACAAATGTTAGATTTTCAAAGCAATAAGCCATCACTAGTTATTTACGAGTACCTCAGCGGAAAAAGTAATACCTAATATATTGGGAGTAATTTATAAGACTGGTCGTGTATGTAATAGCGGTACTAAGAGACGACAAAAACAAAATCATTTATCTTCTGCTTTCTTCGCTCTATTAACATAAATAAATGCGTATGAAATAGTCTTGAGCGTCTACTGAAAAGATCATAACAATAGCTATTCATAGGAATAATGCCGTAATAATGTTGGACTCTTGGATGCTTGTTAGTGAGGAAGTTTTTTTATTACAAATATCATCGTTTATATAATTTATGGCTTGTAGGTGTTAAGTATTTTATGTAGAAAAATAAATCAAATAGAAAAATAATTGGTAAAATAAAAAATCGCCAAGGTACGTTTCACTTTAATTCAGTGATGTACTCGTATTATTCGTTATTTTGACATCTAAATAAAAAGTCATATAATTAAAAATCTATAAAGGGCTATTTTATGTAGATCTTAAAGGCTTTATTACCGACTTTAGATTAATAAGTTTTCAAGAAGAAATTAATTATAAGTATGTTTCAATAATGTAAAATTTTGATTAAGAAGTAAAGAGCTATTTTGTATTACTTAATACAGTAATAGTAATAGATGCATGCACAGCTCCTATAATAAAAAGCTCGTGTGTTAAAAACTATCATGTATATCACTGGCATTAATCTTAACTTTGTTACGTTTTTTTTCATAATAAAACCTTCTTTTAAAATCTTCTTCCATTATTTTATTTATTTTTTATTTATTAATTTATGCACACCATAAAATTATATACAGAAAAAAAATAAACTCAGAGATATTCGCACATGGGTACTATTTGTTTCGAAACGAAATCTCTTCCACTAGCCCCGCAAAAGAAAAATGAATATTTGAGAGGCAATATTAGTGCATACATGAAAGAACAAATCGTCGTTGCGACTTCAAAACCTCTTATGTGTAAAAAATCTGCTTTTTGAGGGAATCGATAAAAATCGATAAAATTTTGTTTAGCAAGCAAATAGGTGATTTTGAATTTGGTTAATAACGATGGAAACGTAGTACACAAATGAGAATTTTTGAATTCGATAGTGCTTCAAAATGTAGAATCATTTGACGTAAAAAAGTGATTTTGCCAAAAGTGGCACATAACACATAAGATGTTTTGAAGTCGCAACGACGAAATATAAAATATATCATATAAAATAAATAAACATATATTGAAGAATACATAAGAATTTTCGATGTCTCAGTTAAAAATCATGAAAAATTTGATACTAATTTACCTTTATAACACTAAACCAAACCTATTTCTAGTTCGTCACTAAAAACCATTTCGATTTGATATTGTTTTCTTGACGAAATTTCTATTCAAAGTGCCAAATTCTCAGAAACCTGCAATGTCCCACGACTAAAATGTAATCAAGAATATAATTTATTTACTACAAAATTCAGGCCATAAATTAAACCAAAGATATATTTTTATTTTAGTGTCCCAAAAATGTAATAAAATCCTTTTCTACATTTTGACCCCATCATTTTGTATCACGATTGTATCACGATTATATAAAACGTATTACTTACACTTTATGTTATTTTGCCTAAATCGATATCATTATGTAATATAACGTTCACTTCAAATTATATTTATATGTTCGAAAAGGCTATTACAATTTTTTTCCAGACCACCGAACAGTAACGAATGGACGACCCTTGATGGTATCGCCTGCGACGTTACCTATATCCAAGCTTGTTTTGTTTCTCCATTCCAGTCGAGTTCTTTGTTAGAAAAGCCATCAAGCGACCTAATCAAGTAAGAAATTGGTGAACCCGGGTTGCCTTTGCTTTTGTTAGCCCTTTTTATATAAAAAAAAATCGATAAGTATAGATTCAAGATGAACTACACTAATTATACAAGCGTACCTACAAAATAGTACCTACCTAAAATAGAAAAAAATTTAAACGTTTACATACTAAAATTTGCAAAAGATATGGTGCCGATATTTAGTTCATCTATACTTAAATTTCTAGTACTAGTACTTTCACAATTTATACAATTGTTTACGTGTTTTAAAATTATACTTGCCATTATTACGATGCACTCATTCTACTTTTACTTTATACCATTTATCCGAGTAGCTACTAAAATTATAACAAGTACTTATTTTTCATTAACAGTTTTATGAGACTATAAAAAAATATGAAGAAAACGATAGAAATTTGTACCCAGTCAATTAAATGCCTCCAAGTTGAAGTTGAAGTAGTAAGGTATTACAAGCCGTTAAGAGGTAGTTGAATGACGCTTTGCTGTTTTTTCGCTTCATTTTCCTATAAAGAATGTTCATCTTTTCACTGAGTCTTTGAAAACTTGACATGTTTTTATTTTCTTACTACACAATTGTAGACATTTATTAGCTATGACATGATAAAATAACAATTATCTACTTAATAGTTCTGTAGCTAGAGATCGATTTTTTACAAATCCCGAGGGAACTCTGAACTTTTCCGGAATAAAAGTAGCTTATGTGTTGATGCAGGGTATAGGCTGTCTCTATTCCAAATTTCAGCAAAATTGGTTAAGTAGTTGCGTGATTGAGGAACAAACATCCAAACATCTTCACAAAGTTTCACATTTAACTTAATATCAATAAATAATATTATAATATTTTCATAATAGTGTCAACCTTAAAACGACTAAAGATAGGATTTTGACACTCATCGCGGATTCCGCTGTCGAGTTACAAAACAGAATAGCCTTGCTGATCGCTGTTTTTATTATGCAGTAGCTAACATATGAGTATGACTAAGCGATCGGAAAACAAGGAAAGCCACCCTCGTCGTGGAAATTCCAATTAATTTATTACTCATTCCATCTAGCTTCCATAATATTACACGCAAGGACATAGGACAGCTATAATAAAATGAACGCTCAAAGTAACTGTTTAAGGATGAGAATAATGTTTAAAGCGGTATTATTAAAGGAGATGGCAAGAACATTTATTTTTAATCTATACTAATATATAAAGAGGAAAGATTTGATTTTTTGTTTGCATTGAATAGGCTCTGAAACTACTGAACCGATTTCAAAAATTCTTTCACTGTTGGGAAGCTACACTATCCCCGAGTAACATAGGCTATATTATATTTTCAAAAAAATTAGGGATCCTTAATAAAACTCCAATAATGTAACCCAAGGTGTAAAAAAATAAGAAAACCGAAGCAAAGCGAGGGCGGTTACTCGTTTTCATATAAAATTAGGACCGAATTCAGATTATGATAGAACCGTAGAAAATTTATAAGTGTTTATGAAGATTACATCATCTAAGTATATTTTTTGTAAGGCAATAAATGGTGTAATTATCATTTGTGTGATCGATTTATCAGAGATGGTTAAGTTTGTAAAGGCTCAGGATGAGAATTACTTTAAAAAACAAAAAATAACATACGCCAGTAGGTACCTGTGTCGCGGGTGGCATGGACGACACATATAACACATCACGTCAGATGTAACACCAATCAAAATTGTTTCACGGTTTAAAGAGTGATGCATAATGATGAATCTCTTTTTAACTTTCCAAACAAAGCAAAAAACGTTGACGTAGAAGGTAATTTGACGATATCTGCACTTCGCGTAAACGTCGTAAATTGGGCAGTACGTGTGGCGGGTTGGCGCATGACCAAAGGAGGTCAGGTCTAAAGTGGCCAAACTTCTACCATAGTAGCCAAATACTACATAATGTGTCCTAGAAGTAGACTTCCTTCCTAAACAGAATTTTATCTGTACTGGTTTACATTTCAATGGATTGTGACTCTGGATCGGTTTGAAGTAATTTTATGAAAGTGTATTTGTATTTTGTGAATTTACACGGTCACGTTACTTGATCTGTTTTAGCTTATAAATAGGTTAATCACTGTTTGAATATGTTGCGAAATTGATAGTGTTACGGCAGTCAAATAGTTTTTCGATTGAAGAGATTACCTCCACGCTGTAATTTTGTTTTATAATATACATAACTAAATAATTTATTACACAGTTTTAAGAAATTCTTTGCAGAAACTCGTTTTTATCAAATCGTATGATCACATGTTTTAGCTAGAATAAAATTAAGAAAAAACGACTGTCACTTACTTAAAGCTTTACAAAAGTTACATTACAAGAACATTATAAACAAACATTACATTATAAGAAAACAGAATTAGGTACAGTAAGTATTTTACTGTAAGACCAATATTATGCTCTCAGTTGGATCTCGGTTCAAAGATCACGTTCCAAGAGCAGAGCCAATTGCCAACACCATAGGAGTAATCAGGAACGAGGCATTTGCAACAACATTGAGCATTGCTGCTCAAAGATGCAGAACACGATCCGCCGGGCGCATTTCTGCAAACTACAGGATGTTTAGCGTCGGGTTCCAAGTGGAAATCAATTTCCTTTCTCAACATGCAATTGACTGGAGGACTGACTTAAGGAATATTTTAAATTCATGGCATGAAGTTGAAAACAATTATTATTGTTTAGTAATTGTGGATTGATTTACATATCTATTTACAAGTTAATATTAAGAAATATACCTAATGAAATTGTTAAATCAAATTAAATTACCTTTAAAAGTTTCTTAATTCAAAATTCAAAATCATTTATTCATATAGGTGTCATTGATACACTTATGCACGTCATTTTTTTAATCAACCAGCTTTTCGCAAAGGTGCTTTGTCATGGAGGAGAAGAAAAGCCGTAAAGAAACTCCTCAGCACATCTTTTAAAAATAAAAATACATTGATATATTTATTACAAAAAAATAAATATTACTAGCTTGTATGGAACTGGTTGCAGAGCTGGTCATTTCCATGCGTCTTTGTCACTTAAGTACCTACTCATCTACAGTATAATAACCTTTGCCGAAAAGTTGAGATTTTACATGTTTCTTAAACAATTCCACTGGCAAATTACGTATTAACTTCGGGATTTTTTTATAGAACTGTACACCAAGCCCCATAAAAGATCGCTGCACTTTAGAAAGACGGTAAAATGGCGTTACTAATCGGTGCATTCTTCTGGTTTGGCGATTATTTATATCACAATTTTGTTTATACGCGCTTATATTATTCCGTATAAAAATCAAATTACTATAAATATACTGTGAAGTTACTGTAAGTATAGTATTTAGTGCTTGTACTTAGTATTTTTATGTGAATAAGTCGAGAAAGGAGTAGACTAGTTATTTGATGGTAAGTGGATACCACCGATGCATACAAGAAAGAAGAGAGAAGAAAGAAAGAAAGCAAGAAATAAAGTACGTCTACGTAAGATTTAGAAGTAATTAGAGATATTTTTATATATACTATACAGAAAGGTTTGTCAGGTTCCTAGTAAGTAATAAACTTGGATCTTTTGTATTTATATTATTGGGAAAGCAAGACTTATTCGCAATAAATAAATTCCGAGAGAAAAGAAAAAAATCCTGAGATATTTTCCTGCGTGAACATAATACAACTTTGGGAAGTACTTAGGGTCATGCGTATGTATCAAATGCCTGGTTTTTGTAATAATAATACCAGTAAAGAAGATAATAATATCAGTAAACTTCCCACCACGCGAACCAAGTTCTGTCGCTTCTTACGACATCGTAGTATGCTGACATGGGATTGAGATCAGCATTCAAATACGGCCCCAATATGGCTAATATTCAAATCATTCAATTAAAGGTACAGTCAAAAATGAGAGAAAATCATGGCGTATAGACAGTCAAATACAGCTTAGTACACTAAGGATAAAGCAATAAAAACACAATTTCTTTAAGTACTTTGTTGCCAATGTGAGTTGTTTTATCAATATTTTCTGTAGTATATTATTCTTGCCGCCAGATATGAATTTTCCAGATAAATTCACTTACGGCCTTATTGATAAGGTCTTTATGCAAGAATATATTGTCGTAAGAGAGTAACAAAAATATTTTGCGCGTTGGATCATTGCTTTGAGACATGAGAGTAAAGACATTGAACGAGCTCGAGTCCTTCAAATAAACGATTTGACGTCCTTACGTTTATATATAAATATATCAGACGATTCCCAACAGTCCACAATAATAATATGAACAGTATTTTATGTTCCTTGCTATTATTTAATATTACATGTAAGGTTTTGAAATGACACAGGACATCAATTTTTACGCCGATATTTCAATCAAGTCCATAGCTGATAATTCGCTTAAAAGTAAAAAAAATAAACAATCAGTCGAAACAAATCAAAGAGTTATGGTCACGTCTATCACAGTAAAGTTTCCACGGGATTGATTTTAAAATAAATGCTGTACTTTGTTTTACTGCCATTATAACACAACACAAAACAAAACTTTCATTTACTCAACCTAAGGTTACAACGCTCGGCGCGGGCCTTATTATAACAAGAATGTAAACTAGCACAATACTGATATGGTAATTACTTACGCACCCGTTGCTTACAACCGCAACTATAATCAAATTCACAGGTGCTAGAATATGGGCTGTCTTTAGTACACGTTTATCTGTGTCAGCAAGTAAACTATGTTACTGTGGCAACTCTAACTTAACATTTCTTTAAATAAAAAGTTACATAATTATGCTATCTAATGAAATGTTTGAAATATATTTCTTTTTGCAACTACTTTTTGTTAGGAATTCCATGATATTATAGCCTTCCTCATGTACAAAACGATTTTTCAAATCCGATTGGTAGTTCCAGAGATAAGCGCGTTCAAACAAACAATAAAAAAAATGGTTGTCTGTAAAGTCGGTATACGGACCGAGATTTAACGTGACAACGTTTGTTCGTGGTATAAGTTTTTGGAACATGGAATTAAATGAAAATCACAATTTTAAATTCATAATTCACTGACATAATTCGTTGACGCCAGAAACGCTCGCGTAGAAGAGAGACGCAAGGCACGCGCCGGTCGAGCGAGCCTCTCTCTCGCGCGCGCATTGTAACGTTCCTTACACAGTTTTCGTGAATGACACCCGAGTCAACCAATTTATAAGACGTTATCACGTCAAAAACTCTTCACCTTTATTATTTTAGTATAGATCTATTCGTAGATTTTTAAAAATATAAACAACTAGTGCATTTATATTTAAAAGGTTAAACATTAGTCATTGGAAAAGGACAACAGAGTCTGTGATAAAAAAGTAAGAATATGATTATAAGAATATTTAAATGAAGTTGAGATGGAATATACTCGTAAAGATTACGGAGCGAAAACGAGCAGTCATACTAATAAATTTGTTTAAATAATGATTTTGTTACCGCATTTAGGTAAAGGCCAGTGTTCGAAAAGCTATCAAGCGGCCTAATCAAGTACGAAATTGGTGATCGTTGAGTGCACATTGTCTTTATTTTTATAGAACACTGTTACAGAAGATAAGCTTCTTAGGATGTTATAAAAACGGATTTTCGTAGAGACCTCCATGAAATTTTATATCGATTTTTTTTTGTTTCTTGTGAAACAATAAAAAAATCAACAAATTAATTTCAATGAAATCGCTGCACAATTGTTTTAGCGTTTATTTAAGTACATAAGGTCATATTAAAATAAATTTTGTAAAAAAAAATTGTGAGCATGTTCATATACTAACAAAGTTTTGAGCCACGAGATCACTTATCAAAGTCTTACCTCCCAACTCAGAGTCACTAACGGTTATTTAAATCGCTTCTTAGTAAAAAAATCACCATACAAATTCTGTACTAAGGAGTGATTTAAGTAACCGTTAGTGACTCTGAGTTGGGGCGTTAATCTCATTTTACTCTCGCACTTTGTAGGTCAGTGGACTTTCATACTTTGCATGATGACACACGAAGAAGTCGTAAAGTGGGCGCTGGTTGTGTCAAGCGGGCTGGCGCGATGCCAACTGGGTTTGTACTCCTCAAGTATTCGAATGCTCCACAAGCAATAGACCTGACTAACATTAGGTAGTTTATAAGTGCCTAGAGAATCTCTGTCTGACTGTGCTGGGATGTGATTTATGAATAGTATGTGGTGTGAAGTTGACGCGGTTTGATACATCGCATAACATGTACTATTAAAAAATATCTTACTCCGGTGATTTGGATTACTCCTTTAATTTTTTTAGTTTAATTAAGTTTTCCCCCCATTTTAAACTCCTTTTATGTCTACGACTCTGTTGACGTTGAATGTTGCGAAGCAAGGGTATATCTTAATTTTGAAATATTCTACCATGCTGGACTAATGTGATTTACTGGAGTGGATAGTTAGGTTATGACCGAGGTCTCCAATATTGCTTAGATTTTTATATAATTGTTACAATTTGATAAGCCCTTCGAAACACGGAAGTGTTAAAGAAATTTTTCTATCAGTAAATACTTCTAACCCTTGCTCTGCTCACGCATGAAGTAGATGACTCTTTCGATCAGTAACGATTGAAATAACAGGTAACTGACACAATATTTAGGTACATAATCTAGTGAAATAAAACAAGCAACATCGTACTCCTACTACAATGCAAAGCAACAACCCATAATTGTCCCACTGCTGGGCAGACCCCGAGCCCATGCCTCTCACAATGTGAGGGGTATTAGGCCATAGTCTACCATGCTGGCCGTACTGAGAAATAGACAAAAATTCCAAAATTCATTGTTGTGGAATCTATTGGGTTAGTAAATAAAGTTTTGGGGTAATAAATAAACTTTTGCTGAAATATTTTCCAATAGACATCGATCAGTAACAGTTTTATTATAATGTAATAATAAATAATAGAACCAAGAGTACAAAATGTATTGTCAGTTTGTCAGTTACGAATTCCCATATGATGATATTTCAGAGTTATGCCGTTAACTTTACTATACGAGTTATCTCGGCTCTTTCATAAAATATTGCGGAAAACCTCCAGAGTATCGCTTTGTTTGCCCAGCAGGTCAAATACTCGTATAAAAGTATAAATATGAGTTAACCTTTACTCATATCACTATTTACTCATATACTTTTATATTACTCCAGTTACGACTCTTACTTTTTTCTTAGTTTTATTCCTCTACTTTGTCGATATTATTGGATTATATATTTTTTAGGGTTCCTTACGGAAAAAACGAAAAGTGGGACCCTTATAGGATCACTCGTGTCTCTCTCCGCCTTTTACAGCTAATTTACTCCGAAAATACAGGGCGAAATGAGTTGAAATTGGTATCCATGTCATTTTTTGTGACTCAAAGACTAAGGTATAAGCAAACAACTGAATTTTGAAAAAAAAATCAACGGAATCAATAAAAAAAAACTGTTTTGCAAACCGTATCGTGTGTCATAACAACGTTCTACAGTGGATAGTTTTAAAATTATTCAAGAAAGAACCATTTATTTGTGATGCAATGTGTATTGTATAACGCTATTCGAGCAATGTCAGTTCATATTCATTTAATCATATATTCGCTTAGAATCCTTTCAGATTCACATTATGATGAATAATTTGCGTTGCGTGCTCTGCCATCTGACATCTTATCGTATTTTATTTTCAACTCTTTTGATGAATTTAATAAACTGTTCCTAACATGTTTGCAATTTATATTTTACTGTTTTTGTCTTTGTGTTTGATGTTGTTCTGCAATTTATTCGAATTTTTTTTGTGAGTAATACATTTCAATATACTTACTTCTTATTATGATCAAGAAGGAATGTAGTATAGAGTTTATTACACTAGAATAGCACAATCAAAATAATATCTTAATTAGCCTAAATATAAAAGTTTGTCATTATCATACAAAATTAAATACGTAACAAAATTACATGAAACATGAACAGATTGAACGCACATCTTTTCATCACTATTAAAATTCTGATATCTAATACTACTGTAGACGCCGTCGTATATTTCTCTACCCCAAAATTTTCCGTACTCTTTTGATGTTAAACATCTAATGCGGTGAGTCAAACCGGTTGTTGGCATGGCGACGCGTCGCCACATCGCGCCACATCGCTAAGCGCTGGTATTTCTTCCATTATTTACCCATATGGCTCGGCGATCCCCGCCTCTCTAAATAGAATTGATAGGGAAAGTTTGGAATAAAGTTATGAAAGTAAGCACCCTTTTGCAAATATATTCTACGACACGCTTTATAATAACGATGTGCATTACATGTGTTAACGCGACGGCTCTAATAATTTGAATGGAAATACCTGCAATCTGTACTAAGATCTATCTATATAAAGAGGAAAGATTTGATTTTTTGTTTGCATTGAATAGGCTCCGAAACTACTGAACCAATTTCAAAAGTTCTTTCACTGTTGGGAAGCTACACTATCCACGAGTAACATAGGCTAAATTATATTAAAATAAAATTAGGGATCCTTAATAAAAGTCCAATAATGTAACCCAAGGTGTAAAAAAATAAGAAAACCGAAGCAGAGCGAGGGCGGTTACTCGTATCAAATAAAACGAGTGATAGCATAAGCTAGGTGTGCTTCTAGCTCATTGCCATTTAGGTACATATACTTCAGTCTTAGATTACCGACCACATGGAGCCGTTTTGGCTGGCTGCCTGTAATACTCTTGTTAAATTGTTCTATCGAACACGTGGCGCCGTTATGCACAGACCCCTTGTAACTATGCCTAAACTGTAGGCAATATAATGTTAGAGGGAAAGTATTGAAATGTGTTTTAAATTTTCTGCGTAGTAAATGTGTTACTGTAATCAAACGAGTGGACATGACGAAACTATAAGGATTCCGTTTTGACTACAGAACCCTAAAAAGGTAATTTAATGGTTAATTTCATTTTTAACCGACTTCAAAAAAGGAGGAGGTTCTCAATTCGACTGTATTTTTTTTTATGTTTGTTACCTCAGAACTTTGGACTGGGCGAACCGATTTTGATGATTGTTTTTTTAATCGAAAGCTGGTGGCTGTCATGTGGTCCCACATAAATTTTATTGAGATCTGACAATGGCATCCATGAGAAAAACCACATAAGTCGTAAATTTGTGTTAAGATGTGCGCGACAAATTGACGAATAACTCAATATCACGCCAACCGATTTCGATGATTCTTTTTTTAATCGAAAGCAGGTGCTTGTCATGTGGTCCCACATAAATTTGAACGAGATCTGAAAAGCAGTTTTTGAGACTTTGAAGTCTGTTTTTTTTTGTTAGTAAAATTTTCTTTTCATTGTATACCAAACTTCGATGTAGATTTCGATATCGACTACTTGATGTAGGGTCACGTCACTCAAAAATTGGCCATCTCGAATTGTTGTGTACTTTATATCCATGCTATAATGCAACTCTCTAGCACTAAGGGTCTCTGCACTATGCTGCGGACGGACGGACAGACGGATGGACTGACGGACATGATGAAACTCTGACGGTTCCGTTTTGACTACGGAACCCTAAAAACCAGCCAAGCGATAGTCGGACTCCCGCAGCAAGGATTCCGTAAAAACTAGCGAAAAGATAAAATAAATTCAGCAACGAACTTTATTTTTTTCCTTTTGAGTAACGGAACCCTAAAAAGTTAAAAAATGTCATTTATATAAAAACGATCTTATAATCTTTAGCAGAATTAAATTCAGACTGAAATATATGTACGCCTTATCAGTCACCGTGTAATTCAACAACGACAAAGGCAGACCAACAGTGTCAAAGGATCATCAATCAATGATTCGTCGAACGGAACATGCGTTAATTCCTAGAACAGATCGATGCGATCCTAAACTGATGTCTGAGTCTACCATTACACTGAATTAGATCTCTAGCTACTATTCTAGTGGGCATGCATATCTGAGGAAAAGGTGAACAAGCTTATAACATGAATGTTTATTTATTTATTTCTTTATTATTTCATTGCCACAAATGTTTTTGGGAATTATACTTATTTTTGGGAAATGTGAAAAGCAAACAAAATATTTAATCTCAAGGTTAAATTGAGTATATTACTGGGTTAAGTTTTAAACCATTAGCGTTTTAAACCCACCATAGGCACCATTTAAAGTTCTTGGAGCTGTCAGTTCCGAATTTCAAACAGAATGATGCACTTTTCTTCTTGGCACTAGGTACGTCCACCAGTTTACATTGGAGAAACGTTTTGAAATATGTTCCACGACTTAATAATCATGAAGACAGAACTATGTGTTTTAGTAGATCACAAATTTTTGATCAGTTGGACGTCTTTTTGCATTGTAAAACATAACCAGGTTTCAGAATAATATCAATATAATGGACGTTGAAAAATAAGCAGTTTTAAATTAAGATCAAATTATACCCCAAACAGTCGCCATAACGGAGACACATTGAGGCGCAGTTCATGAATAAAATACAGCGTCGGCGTCTTACGTAACCGCTTTATTAGCTCGCCAAGTACCCGGTATCAACTCTGATCCAACTGGGGCTAAGGGTTCCCTAAGGCGGATTGACATATAAACCTGTGCACGTCACTTTCACCCTTAATCATAGGCAATTCGGCCTAATATCGCACGCGTGCTTTATAATTTTCGTAAAAATGTTCGCGTGTTTCGTAAACGTTCAGAAGGATGTATAGGGATTTGGAAGTGCATTAGTACAGCATTTATCAATATGGATTTTGAATATTATGAGTTTATTACTAGTACTAGTAAACCGTTTTAACTTTAAAAAACTTTTTTAATAGGTACATAAAAGCGCTAAATCAAACAATCTTGTAGGGTGTCATGTTGATTGTGCTTGCAGCACATAAGCTTTTTTGTACATGTATTTGAACCAGTGACGCTTGCGCTGTGAGTGCTGTGACACGACTCTTTCACTTGCGCTAATAACGCTTCCCGCTCACGTCCGATAATCGGTGACCGATTTTTTGTAGGAGAAAAATAGAACGTACTGATAGCAATAGTGCAACGCACACGTCCTATAAAAAGTCGATCAGAAATAATATGATTTATATGAAATTAAAAAAGAAATTATATTAAGAAATAATCGGCTCCTACAAAAAGTCGGACGTGGGCGGGAAGCGTAAAGTGAAGTCCCGCAATATCATCTTGTAATTATCTCGTCACTCACGTGCATCGGTCTAACCCTATCTACATCGATGTCACGCTGGTATTACACTGGTGATTATTAACTTTACGCTGGTGACCCCGACGTGATAATTAATTCAAACTGTTGACCCAATCAGCACAAAATAAATTGTTAAAACAATTATCTAAAAGGTTTTACTAAATCTCGAAGGTTCTTATGTCAGCAGGTTTATTTAAAACCAATGAGGGAAATCCTAAAAAAATACTTCATTTCGAAGAATTAGAGTACATATTCGAGGTCAGCATAAACTGGTCAGATAAACCAACGTTCCACGGAGCAATAAGCAATATCCTCTCGGGAAATAAGGTAATGAAAATGGAAAAAACGGCGTGAAACTTCAATATTTTTTCACTATTCATTTCAACATTCATTAATATGTTGAGTTTTGAATTTCACGCGGAATTACAATAAAATTGCTAATGGGTGATATTCTGATGGGAATTTACTTTGTGTGTGTAAGATAATAATAATTCAATTTTCTCTTTGGTGACAAGTAAATAGTAAAATAATTATTCGAAGAAAGTTATATGTTGTAGGATAAAGCATTGCATGAAAACTTGCACATAAAAAATGGTCTGTAAGATACTGAAGAAGATTCTTTCAATTTGCTTTTTATTCATTTTATGAGAGTTTTGTTGTTGAGAATTTGTGTAGTATACAAAAAAGGTATATACGAATGATTGCTGCAGATTTTAACACAATGAGTTTTAATTTTTACAGCTTATAAATGTGGCTCTGCTGGGTTAGATCAAAAATGACGATTTAATATTTACATTATAATACTGCGCGTACAGGCAGAGTTAGCGAAACTACTGCCTTTTTTTGGATTTCACAAGTTAGGTTAGGTTACTAAGGTAATGTTTGACTAACTTGTATTAACTTAGTAAAAGCCTATTCACCCTTCTCTTGAAAACTCCCACTTCTTTGCAGAGATCTTACGTTAAATTGAAGTTTTAGGGCCGAATAAGTTAGCTATAAGGTAAATAAATAACAATTTTACTCATTGTTTCTGAAGCAAAACAATTTGCAAAATCAAGTTAGCTCACGTCTAGTAAAATACCAAGTTTGTGAAAGTTTGCTTAAAGGTGAACCGTGCTCATTACTCAAGTTTCGCAAGGATAGAATTTCGTACGAAAACTAAGCCGCAATTTAGATGTCGGCGATGGCTTAAAGTTTTCCGAAGACTTACGAAATGTTTTACAACTATTGTATTTCTAACTTTTATAGGTACTTAATTAACCATTCAAATTAGACATTCTTAATTTTTTTTTCAATACAAGTATTCGCAGAATAATACCTTGTCGTAATTCGATAAGATTTTTCTAATCTATTGTAATCATTTACTTAGGTACTAATATAATTATAAGGAGTTTTATTAATATTGAAATCAATGTTCGAGGTCTTCCCATTGTTGATTAAGACCTATTATATGTATAACAGCAGAAACAAGATAATTTATTGACGAAATTAGATATATAATATCTCTTACAAATATGACTAAGACTTGCTCGGTTTTCGTTGTTGGGGACTTGGGGACAGTTAAATTAAGAGGTATATTTCTTAAGCTACTTATCCTAAAGATTGCTATGTATAATTAGAGTAAATTAGTTGTTAACTTATTAACTTAATAAATAATAATAATAAATAACGCTACACACTCATAGCCACTAGGATTCCCTGTGTCGTGGGTGCCATGGACAACACACTAGACAAGGACATTCACACCCAGACCGAGAACAGAAATTCAAACTCATCATTCAAATTTCCGCCTCGCTGGGAATCGAACCCAGGACCCTTGGTGCGGCGATCCGGCAAGGTAACCATTGCGCCACACGGGTCGTCACTTAATTACCTGTAGATGTATTACCTGGATTCGATTATCGACTTTGGAATGTATTGTTTGTTAGAAAATGAGTCTGGACTGAATTCAGCATTTTATTGTGCATTTTACACAATTTCAAATATCTTTAACAATATCATTTTAATTTTGGTAATCTATCTTACCCAAAAACCAAATATATACATCGGAGCTTTGCCAGGAATTTTGAACGTTCTTATTTTGATCCGGATGCAACGGGCAATTTTATGAAAATTTTTATAAAAATTCCTTTTAGGTGGCAAGGTGCAACATTTTAATATGTGAAATTGTAAAATAGGGTTCTCGTTTTTCTTATAACGAAAAAGTAAGGCATTCGAAATGAGTGGTCTCATATAAAAATTTAATGTTCATTTTACCCAAGTAATTAATAATGAAATGGACACACACACATTGATAATACTGTACCTACAGTCAGTTACACGTTATATCAACCTGCGTATGTAACTGTGTAACTTAAATATTGTAGCTGTTAATTTTCGCGTATTATTTAGGTACTTTTCTCTCTTTTACTTTCATCTTCTCAATGGTTGTCTAATACTGGTTTGCTTTTTTATGTGTCCAATATAAAATAAATAAATGCTAACACGGGTGTGTTAGCATTTACCCCCGCAGTAGGTTATTACCTGTATCGCGGTTGGCATGGACGACATATACTTAAAACACATCACAATAAACCTTGACCTGAGTACAACTATTTATCTGTCCCACTCCCAATCGAACCCAGGACCCTTCGCTTCGCAGGCAGGGTCGCTACCAACTAGGCTACAGGGTCGTCAAATTACACTTAATTAACTTATTTGGGGTACAATAAAGCGTACTTAGTTGTATTGTTTACTGCGATCTGGCCGCAGCTTTGCCCACCTTTCCAGGGATATTATGTACCCATTGAAGTATAATGTGATAGGACAGACATCTCGAACAAAATGTGTGTCAAAATCGAACGAATCCATTGAAAATTGAAGCCGATCGACGCCAATTTATTGGGACATACATTGTGTTCGCGGTATCGGTTCTATATTAGTAATAATACTTCAATGTAAGTACCCTATATTTTATTCTAGATCACGGTCCATCTGCGTACTAAATTTCAGAAAAATCCGTTCAGTAGTTATTGCGTGAATAGGTAAGTCATCAGTCTATACAATCTTTCACGAATGTAATATTACTAGGATAATAGAGATTCCGTAACACAAAACAAAATCAACTCATAACGAATTTTGCGTAACAAACAAACGAAGTAAAACCAAGTAAGTATGTGGAAGCCCTGTAAAAGAATGTTCGTGGGAAGAAAACAAATTGTTACAACCGAAGCGCTGCGGAGGATATTAAATTCTTTCTGTTTTGTTACTGTCGCAGCGTTATTTGCGGAAAATTTCAGACGTAAGTCAAATTTTGTGGAGAGAGCAGATTTTAAACGATTCCCGTCTGATTTCGTATGCGGTTGTGGGACCCGACAGCCCGGAATAAGCTTTTATTGGATCAAATAAATATTAACGTTGATGTGCAAAAGCGTGAATAAATGGATAGTGTGTCTAACTTATAATTATCTAGGGAGTACTTATTGTATAAATGTGTTAGTCAAGTGTAAAAGGGAAAGGAAATATACCCAACAGAGGAATTACCTGAGGCGCGTGTGGACGGACATACGCAAAAGAGACATCAGGAAAATTCAAGGCCATTTCATCCACAACACAGTCTATCCCAGTTAGAAAATGTGAATTTTATTATCTAAGCTTGTGATTGGCACCAACTTCTATGGAAACTAGACGAAATGGACGAGATTGAAACGAAATATAACGCGAGTTTTTTTATATCTAAAGCTCAGATTATAGAAAGCATTAAATACATTTTTATATAATAAAGCTAAAGGGTTTTGTTTGTTTGAACGCGCTATTCTCTGGAACTGTATCTATCAGATTTGAAAATTAAAAAAATCTCACACTACCACCCACCGTATCACTAGAATACGTCGTGTGTCATCTTGAGTCGTGTGTGATTGTAACCGAGAATAAACCCGTCACACAAATGTCTGCCGGAATTGAACATTGGACCTCTCGCAGGTCTAATTATGAGCTAAATTTCATGAAAATCCAATCAGTAGTTTTGGCGTGAAAGAGTAACATTCATCTATCAATAGATCCTCTCAAACTTTCACATCTATAATATAAGTAGGATAATAACATATTTTGATCATATTTCATCATGTCACTGTCAACAAAGTTTAGCCCACCAATATTGTCGAAACCCGAATTGCGGCTTATTTCAAAAGTATTTTCATCATGTGTGAAAGTTAAATTGATAATAACTCTCAACAAAAGTTTGCATAATTTTTCAATTTGCGCCGGAGGATTAATTCGCTTAATTTAATTTTATCTTTGTAACGGAATAATATGTGTTAGATTAGTAGTTATATCATTTCTATATGAGGATATATTCTCAAGACTAATCCATTAGGTTTAACTCCAATAAAAAAAGCTCTCTCGTCGTTATTATAAATGACCTAGTTCATAGTTCATTCGCACTAATTTCACACACTGTAATTATCTACCTACGTGGAAACTTATAATTGGCCATAACATTATTATTCTGTAACTACAATATTGTATTTCTTTAGCTGTAAGTTTTCCTAAAACTGCAAAAATAAATAAAAAATAAATAAATGAATAGTGCCCATGGAAGAGCGGAGGGGTTAGTGGTCGACTTACAACTCTCTAAAAACTCTAACAACACACCTAATATGATATGAATTTCATTAAGGAAAGTTCCTAAAGACTCAGACCTTCTTTTTCCCTTACGATTCTTTATCTGAAAAGCGCTTTCGTACCATTCACCAACCAATAACCATTCCCTATGATCAAAAGAAAATTTTTCTGTACGTTCTACATAATGTTTTGATGAATAAAATATACCTAATATAACTATGTAAAAAGTAATGTATATAGTATATATGCTATATCTTTCGGGTTACTCTTTGTCCGTTTTTGCATATCCGTTAAGTAACTTATTAACTAACTTAATAGATTTTCGCTTGAAGGATCGTGCCGAATTTGTATAGGTACTTTAAAATTACATTCTAAGCCATAATGTGGTTGTTAAGTTGCACTGACAGCTGGATGAATTAACTCAGGTGAATAAAGTCGACGGCACTACATATAAGACATCACTAACATTGCCGATTTAAATAATATTTATCCGTCACATAGATCTGCTCGAGTTGTGAATAGAACCCGAGACCTTTTGTTTCGCAGGTAGGTCTATCAAAGGATTCCTTGATGTTTGTTGGACTTGGACATACGTGTCACGATAGTGGATTTACCTACTATTACAGGATGAGATTGTTTTTTTCGTCGCTTAAAGATTCTATTTATAGACTTAGGTATGGCTTTATTACATTTTTAAACTTCTCATATCTTTCCACGATAGGATCAAATTATTATTACACTTTCATATTACGATTTTTATAATAAAAATACTACCAAAGAATTGTGTATGTACTAATACGAAAGTAGATTTTGAAAATATCTTATTTGATTCGAGATTGCGTTTTGGTGTGAAAATCTTTGATTGTAGGTGTAAGAAATGAAAATTATAATTTGTGCTACAATTGAAGGTCATGTATTTAGAGGATCAACTGAGCCCGTTATTCAAAATATCTAGATAACTATTTTTTTCAAATCGCTACGTATCTAAATTACAGTGATTAAAATATCTTCCATGTAACATCTATCAGACAATTTTATTATAATGTAGGTATATAGGTTTATCAAAGACATTGTTAAAAGGCTATTAGCAGCTAATAGCCATAATAATGTAAAAAACATTATTACGGTATTTCATGTTTATTGATCTGAATTTAATCAGTAGCAATTTCTTGAGCAAAGCTGTGATAATATTATAATTAAGACAATAATGCGTTATGTTTTGTCACACTAATTTTCTTTATAGGAAAAAATGTTAAGTGATAAAAATGGGCAAGTAACTTTCCCAAGATAAATTGAACGATTCAGCGTTAGTTACATTATGTAATTACGAGTATGTCCTACGATCACTTTCAAATCATTGAACCAATCTTCGTGAAACTTTTCGATAACTAGTTAACTTCAATACAGTTTCTGCATGCGTGCCTGCCTATACGAATTACGTTAAAAAGGTGATCTTAAGTGAGCAATTTCTAGGCCTAATATATGTATATATATGTATATATACACAAGGTATTTGTTAGATCTGGACGCACCATTACAAAAGGCATACCGATGATGCAGTTTTTACTGATGTATTGTAGTAAGCTTGGAATAACATTCGGTATTTGTTTTATCTGCATTTAAAGATTCCCGTTATACATTTTTTCGAGTGTGACTTGTAAGTTATGTTTTCCGAAGTGAAGCAACGGCGATTACTAGTAGAATATGTTAAAATGTTAAACATTTTTGCAGTATCTTGTACTTTAAAGGAAACTAATCATGTTTTATTATCCACAGTGTATCAATTTCCGTAGAATTTATTTACTGAGATACGGGCCGTCGGATATTATGCTTCGCAGATTTTCAGGTTGTCGGGAATATTTGCGACTCATACACATTGCTATGCTTAATATAAGATATTACACCAAAACGTTTGCAGATAGAGTTGAATTTTGCGTGTGGAGTAGAGTCCCTCCTGAAGCCCTTACAACTGCGGGTTACGTGAAAAAGTAAGAAGTAAGTACTTCTTACTTTCTCGTGGCGTACTAATGAAGCGGCTGTGGTGTGTCTTGCTTCGAAAATAAATTGAAATGGAACAAAATAATTAAAAACGCTGAATTTCAGGAAGAAAAACGATAAAATGGCAATAAAAACTTTAAACGTAACGGAATGAAAAACTGAACCTAATGCAATCAATTTAAATAAAATATTTTTGTATTCGCACGCAAATGTTACAAATAAGTATATGTATACCAAGTTATTTAATATTTGCGAACAAAAAATAAGGTTGAAAAACCTTTTATATTCTATTATACTACTTCATGGTTTAAATGATTTGGCATTTTAAAAATATTCAAGTTTATATGACATGTGTATAACATTAAAACCAGGCAAGTGCGTGTCAGGCCACGCGCAATGTAGGGTTCCGAAGTAGTAAGTTTATCGACTGTTACTGATTAACTACTTATGCTAACATAGCCGTCACATATCAGATATTTCGCAAACGGACCCATAATTCCAAAACGGTTTTAGAAGATCCATAATATTTTGGAAGACCTTTTCAGTGACACCCCACACTACGCGACAAATAAAATATTCGTCCTCTCGTTAGCTTTAGGGGAGGTACCCTGAAAAAAAAAATGTTTTTCAATATTTTATTCTACGATTTTGGAGTTTTACCAAATTACAGCTTTTTACGGACGGACGGACGGACGGACGGACATGACGAAACTATAAGAGTTCCGATTTTACTTCGGAACCCTAAAAATGCCGTAGACAACATAAACGATACAATATTCAAGAAATGGTACTATAAATTTATATGCTGTGGCTGCTTAACGAATTCTAAACAAAAGACTGCATTGCGTAATCAGTGGTTTTCGACAAACGAAATTAGAAACCACAGCAAGCATGTGCACTCAACTTCAAAATTCAATGGCGTTTCTTTCCAACTCCAGCTAAAGTTGTTTAAACCACAGAAGAAATAATAGTACTATAACATAAGTTAAAAGCGCGTAACCATTTAATTTAATGTTATGTTATTTATTCACAAGTAAACTATGCAGAACCATCTGACTGCATGCAAACCCAAAAACCTAGTTTATGTTGCTTAATTGTATACTTGTATACTTTTTAAGGTTGCAATAAAATTTGGACTTTATTCGTTTCAGAATAAGGTATGATTGTACTATGTAGGCAAATTATCCTTGATTAAAGGTCGGCAGTATTGTGGACAGCTCGAGGACGCCTCGTTGTTATGAATGGCTCGCAATAATGTTTCGTAGAGTTCCTCTAAAATATTAATGTAATGTCTCTTGTTTTCTAGAAGGGTGTACTTTAAATGTTCGACTATTTATTAGGTACTTCTATTTTTAGCACGTACCTGATTTGCGTCTGAAATTAAGCAGTTTTTTTTACAATAAACCATAAAAACTTAGTTTTAGGTAAAACCATTCAAAGCGATCTTTCATTTGTTATATCGAATCTATAAAATATAGTTCAAGCAAGTGGGTGAAATTAATATACTTCAAGCATAAATAATTACGTAATAGCAGCATAAAAACCTAAGGATACACAAAAAGAGCAATTCCTTACACACTCTAAAAGGTACTCGACGCTTACATAACATAATGGAGTAAGGTTACCGATGCTGTCAACGAAGAAAAACTTTGGAGATTTAGGGAGATCTTTGAGTTTCACCTGCTCTCTATAAATGTGACCCCACTTGTATAACTTAGACATTTTGAACGACCCTCGCCATCAAGTATCGTAGGTAGGTACGTCTATGAATTTTTGTATATTTATTGAAGTTATCCTTCTTTAGGCGCGTTATAAATGGAAAAAAATGATGAGAGTGTTTTAAGATTTGTAGCACAAAAGATGACCGAAAACGTCACACGTGATTTTTTAACGGGCGTTTTTAGCAAACGCGCGTTATGAAAAAATGATTATTATTATAATATTTATTGTTTTTTTGAATATTGTTTGAATATTTTTTTAACATGGTTTTTTCATATTGTTTTTTTTAATTGTTTTATTTAATTGTTTTTTTCATGCCAAAGAAGTATAACTTCTCACGCGCGTACATAAGTACACGTTTATGTTTATCTTATATTGATAAGCTATGATGTAACAATATGAAGATATATTACGATGCGCAATAGTGAAACATAAACTTACTGAAAGAGACATTTAACGAACGATAAAAATAAGAAACACGGAAATATCAACCGGAAAGTTTCGTGTGAAACGCTTATACCAAGTCAACGCTTCTTATTGTCCAGACGAGCAAACTAGCTGTAAAAATACTTTAAACCCCGCAATACTTGTTCCAAAGTATCAAGTAATACAGCGCGCACACTGCACACATGCGCTTGGTGAATTGGCGTCTTAATAGAAGTTTGTACAAAATATTCGGACAAGTTATTGTACTGTCCAACTAACGTTTAGTTGAAGGTTGTGTGAAACGTTCGGGCACTTTAGACCACGGAACGTTTGGAACCGTTCCAACTAGCTTGACACTTATGGTGTCCGCTTTACTACAAGTCTCGGCTACGTGTAGCTGTCTTCATCTAAGCTATGGACTAAATTTGTTTCTAAGGTTGTCAATTAGTACTTCGTACATACGAAGGACTATAGTTCTATTTCTATGCAATAAATACATAAGGACAAAAATATAAGAATTACTAATAATAAAATAGTTTTAATTCTGCCTGGTATTTGCCAATGAAAGAGTGAAAACAATGTAAGCAGCGAAGTCTTAAATAGTCTATGAGTTTTTTCTTTACTTTCGTTCGTCTTAATATAATAATTATATCAGTTTGTTAATTATAATTCGCCTATTGCATAACCATTGGTATCCATCTATTATCCATATATTCATCTTTAAAAAATAAATAAAGTAATATGGTTAGTGGAAATTCTAACATTATACTATATAATTATCGAAAAATAATACTTATTGAAAAATAGACTTATTGAAAAATAATATTAATCTATACTAATATATAAAGAGGAAAGATTTGATTTTTTGTTTGCATTGAATAGGCTCCGAAACTACTGAACCGATTTCAAAAATTCTTTCACTGTTGGGAAGCTACACTATCCCCGAGTAACATAGGCTATATTATATTTTCAAAAAAATTAGGGATCCTTAATAAAACTCCAATAATGTAACCCAAGGTGTAAAAAAAAAGAAAACCGAAGCAAAGCGAGGGCGGTTACTCGTAAATAATAAAATCAAATTATTTTAGATATTCACCATGACTCGATACAAAAGGCGACAGGAAGTGAACTCAGCCGAAGAATAAATCCGTGCATACGTGAAAATGGTTCTCATTTTGAGCAATTTATGGGATAAATTCGTGTCAACCATTTTTTAAATAGTAAATAGGAATTTTACAATACAAAAAATTTCAACTATCTCATATTTTTATTAGTCTTTCTTTAATTTATGATACTATGTTGCCTGAAAGAAATTGATCCTTATGAATGACCCCTTCGGTTGGTATCATAAAATACAGGATGTTTTATTTTTCACATTTTACCGATTCGAATCCCGGTTCAACCAGGTGATTTTTCAAAAATCTTTGAATGCAAGCTGCATTATTTTTCAAAATTAAGGAATGTTTCCTTTCAGTAAATTTTGCCATCATCAATACTCAGGGTACTTTCCCTCTAACTACCGTCTTTTAGTTCCAACCTGTATATCATTAGTTACTATTGTTAAAAGAAATGTAATATATTGTAATTATTGTAACTAACAATTTTAGTTATCCAAAGCTAAATAAGACTGAAAATTAACCTACACTATTCTGTTTCAAGTTTCATTTTCAATTACATCAATTTAATTAAACTTATCGATACTCTGTTTAAGCGGTATTTGCATTGTTATAATTTTATTTGAAATAGTGCCTCATTCCGCTTAAAAAAAATACAAAAGGAAAATTTTAAAACCGACTGGACTGTAACGAGTATGCTAAGAAGTACGAAGGGAGGGAATAGGAAAAAGAAGAAGTGTACTTTAGCTCGAACAAAGACTAAGAAGATGCTGCAATAAGAGCTTAAGTGCTAAGATGAACTTTCTTGAAAAGGTTCACTTTCTAAGAAGGTTTTTTAGAATTATGTTTCAGTGTTCTTTCTTTGAGGTTTGCATTATAATTCTTCTATGTAAGTGATAATAGTTGTTCAGGTTTATAATTCTGGATTTGATATTGGTGTTTGTAATTTGGCATGGCTATAGTTTACACGGAGGAATACAGAAAGTTAATATTTTACAGTGATACCTACATGAATTAACTATTTTGAATTTAAATATGCATTAAAAAAGACACATGCATTTGAAAACACGAACACAAGCACACACAAATGTGAAGTAGCCCTTTGACACTTAGGGCCAAATTTTGACCATCATGAAATGATCTATTTAACTGCCACTTATTGGTGCATTGTTCTGATATACTTTATAAAAATATTACGTATTTACGTACATAGTTATGTACTTAATCATACAGTACCTACAAGTACAGTTAAAATTTATGCCATAAGGAAATAAAACCTCTAAGTAACTAATAGTTAGAATAATGAAAAAGGTGAACATCTTGTCGTCCAAAACACTACCACAGTGCCTTAAGTCGGAGGTGTTCGAGCAGTGTGTGTTGCCAGTGATGACATACGGATCCGAGACGTGGAGCTTCACTATTGGCCTAATACATAAGCTCAAAGTCACCGAGCGGGCTATGGAACGAGCTATGCTCGCTTTCTCTTTACGCGATAGAATTAGAAATGAGGAAATCCGTAGACGAACGAAACTGACCGACATAGCGCGGAGAATAAGCCGGCTGAAGTGGCAATGGGCTGGCCATACAGTTCAAAGGATCGATAACCGTTGGGGAAGAAAGGTCCTCGAATGGAGACCACACATCGGTAAAAGAAGCACAGGACGCCTCCCGACTAGGTGGACTGACGACCTGAAGAAGACAGCGGGTATCCGCTGGATTCAGAAGGCTCAGGACCGATCAGAGTGGCGCTTGTTAGGAGAGGCCTATGTCCAGCAGTGGACTTCCAAAGACTGATGGATGGATGGATGGATGGTACATCAATATTATTCAAGACTAATTTCAAAATTTATAGTTTTTAGAATTATTTGTCAATTATTTTTCTCTAGCATTACTTTGGAATGGATGATGCTAGTGTTGCAACTCGACGGTTTAGTTTATAGGGATACTGCCAGCTGAATGAATTTTCAGAGTTAATTCTTTGCGTTTAACGCTTATACTCTAGCCCCACACTAGGATTCCCTGTGTAGTGAATGCCATAGACAACACATAAAGACACTACCACACACAACCAGACTTGCTGAGAATCGAACCCAGTATCCTTCGAACGGCGCCGCGGCGGGGCGCGGTCCGACCCATTGCGCCACATGGGTCATCTTGTGACAAATATTGATTGTTCACGAGTTGTGGGCATCTGTTTTCAACATTGCATCTGTTGTCAAATTTTTAGTTATCTTAGTATGAAAAATTGAAACATGACTCGGCCGTGGTTGTATTATTATGTGAATCATGTTTAATATCGTAACCGAAACCAAGTACGTTTACAATAAAAGCACCAGCAACATAATTCAATACACTCACTACACTAGACATAATAATGGGAATCTTAAATAACACGAAGTTAATTAAGGAATAGTTGGGAGTACATCGAAGCGGCGTGCCTCGCCTTAAGGAATGTACTTGTAATACAATCTACTAAGCAATTAAATCTCAACGAACAAACAGATTTTCCGCTATTCAATAAAGCTAAGATGTTTATTTGTAAACTAAGCATTCAGTGCGGCTTTGTACCGCTTGCTATTCCAAGTTCTCGTTTAAGGAAAAGTTGCTTAAGTTGTCCTGTAATATTAAACTAAACTTGGTATCGAAAAAAAAACAATGTAATATAATGTTATATAATTTAATAACAATAATGATATATATATATATAATTGTAATAATAATAGTAATATGATAGTGACATTGATATTAAATCATTTAAATATAATGTAAATACATTTTAATAAATTTATATAGATTTGCACACCATCAACATGGTACATTGTGAGCTGCAAAAATCTAAAATTAAGACCTATATGTAACCACAATTTTTGCAAATAAAAAAAAAAAAAAAAAAAAAAAAAAAAAAAAAAAAAGATTATTTACGTTACATTAAGTAAGTTGACCGTTTCCTGCAATGTTAAAACTTTGCAGCTTATCTACAAAGTTATTCTTAACATGAAAGTAATTAAGTATAATTTTAGTAGTCATATTAAAATGAGACCGAATTAAGTAACATCTTATTCAATATTTTGTTACAGTACATGAACCAACGCATTTTACTACTGAAATATACAAGTCGCTCGTGTCAGAGCGTGCAAAAACGGAACGAATCTGAAAAAGGTTTAACATTCGTGCAAAAATAATAAGACGTTCATCCTTTTAAGATGTTATTATTCCATTACCCATAGCATGATATGGTTTGGAAAGGAACTCATCCACTCAGGCCGACATTTGCTACGGCGATTCCAAGTAATGTTTACGCGTGCGCGATCCCCTCGTAAGTGACATTTCTGTTATTTACGTTAGTTTTAATAAACAAGTGACTTACCATGTTATTTTTCATTTTAAAATTGTCGACAATGTTTATAAACATGAAATCGATAAATCGATATTTTAAAATTCCAACCTTGATGCAATGCACCACCGGTGGGTGAAGCCAGGTAACGGCCCATCGTTTCTATGTTGTTACAAGTGAATACTGGGATTAACGCTTCTGTAATGCTTGTTACTAATACTATGTATGTGACATAATATTTTTTTGTATTAGTTTATTTTAATAAACTTATATAGATACTCGTCTTTCTTACAGGAGTCACCGATTGCAGTAAGTGACTTCAAGATTTGTCTTCTCGCTCAATCTCAGGAGGACTTCAACGTTTAAAGAGTCTCACGTGATTCTAACTGTTTAGCGGGTGCAGAAAAAAACTCGTAAGGAAGCACGAACTTATTCGACGTAGCTTTCCACACTTTCGTCTTTATTCGATGTTCTTAAACTAATATTGTAGAGGCCGTATTTCGTCGGAGTACTGTCTTGCAATAGGATTATTATTGCAGAGAGTATTCCAAATTATGGGCATCGCAATACGATACACGTACTATCAGTCTCTTTTGAAACCCTTAAGTATTTTAAATATTAACAAAGCAATTGAATAAATTATGTTCTGGACAGTTTATAATATGATATTATTACGCTTCCGCTAAAAATAAATCGCAGTTTAAATTTGCAAGGCTATTACTCTTAATTCGTCTTGGAAACGTACGGCTTGGAATTATGCGGATATTCACGGTGCTTGTTAATTCAGAGGAAAAGGATAATTCTCGAATGGAATTTTATATTCAATGAAAGTTTTAATATTTATAAAAAAAATGTTTTTTATTCAAGTGTTCTGAAGACACGAGTAATTCCCACACAACTTCATGATATAACTTTTTAGAAACGAATGATAGTATCTAGTAATATCACCTTCAAGGATAAATTGTTGTATACTAACTTATTTATTCGATAAAACCGTATTTCTATTGAGAATACATGTTAATACTAAAGTGTGTAAATGGTAACATTATTTTCTAAATTTATTCGTTTTCGTATTGCATGCGTGATGCAGATCAAATGTACGATTTGGTTGATTTTACCGTAGACAACATAACAAATAGAAATGGCATATTAATAACTGTACAGAAAAGTTTTGTTAAATAAGGTTTGACACAAAATATTATTTTAAATAAATTCTTTAATGAAACTTAACTTGTTGAGTTTCATGAAATAATTTAAGAGAAGTTTGTGAGACTTCAAAAAATTTGAGAATTATCAAGATAATACTGATGTCCATTGTAGGTTATGCTTGATTGCTGATCTGCTTCTGACGCACATAATAATAATTCAAGAAATCAGTTAATAAATTAAAACAGTCATAATTGAATAAACGTACCTTGTTTAATAAATTAATAGGAAAAAACTCTACAGTGACTTACATGCGCCTATTTTTTCAGATATACTGAAATAAAGTAGAATGATGATAATGACTCACTGACAATATTAAAAGTATGTTTGCTTTTTTCTAATGATTTTTAAAATGTATTATAACAAAAGATATTTCTGTTAATTTTATACTCTATGGTAAAAATAATGTTAGCATTGAACATTCCAATTTTAACCCATTATATTTCTCTTCCATTCCTTTCAATAAAACATTTCATGAATTGATAAAACAGCTAATGTATCAAAAAGAACGTAGTTGCGTGCTTGCTACTCATAATAATAATATTATTTTTGAGATAACGAGAAATCCTTTTAGATACCTTTGTTTACGACGGGTTACGTCGCAAAATGAGGCGTGTTATAACTTGAAGAATTTCTCTGTGTGAGTGTAAATGTGTGTTACACACTAACATGTGTCTGTTTGTCGCATTGTAGCTCCTAAACGATTTGAACGGTTATTTTTAATCGAAAGCCTTGTCTGTCGATAGTTTTTAGCTTTTTTTGGTAAAAATGAAATGGTCGGAGTTTTTTTAATTTCAAAATTTATAGTTTAACTTTAACTCGGTTAACTTTGTTTTTAATAGTAAAAACATTAACATTGTAGTAACCTCCTTTTTCACTCTAATTTAATTTGTTTGCTTTCACATGGCTACGATGGCAATTATATATTTTTTCATTATGGCCGTCAGTTTTGGAACCTCCACTGAGGCTTCTGGAGCTCTAGGGCTGAGCAGAACGTATTCAGAGTATGGCCTGTTAGTCCAGTATGAGTAAGTGAAGGCTTAGTCATGGAGGAGAAGAAAAGCCGTAAAGAAATTCCTCGCACATCTTTTAAAATCATGAAAAGTTACATAATATGTTCTAACCTACGCGGAACTGTATGCGGCACTAATTTCCAGGCATCTTTGTCATTAATATATTTATTTATACTATACCTAGTATCCTTTGCATACTAGCTGAGATTTCACATATCTCTTAAACATTTGGATAGGTAAATCACGTATTCATTTAGGTAATTTATTGAAAAAACGTACACAGAGCCCCATAAGAACATTGTAACATACTTAGGCGAAAATATGACATAACCAAATTATGTCTCTTTCTAGTTAGATGATTATGCGTATCACTATTCTGCTTGAACATGCCTAAGTTGTTTTTTACGAATATAATATTGCTGTAAATAAATTGAGATACTACTGTTTATATGCCTATTTCTTTAAATTTCTCACGCAGAGAATCGCTTGATTTTAATTGATAAATGGCTCTGATTGCCCTTTTCTGCAAAACAAATATTATAGTATCAATGTTAGCCGTTGAGCCCTACATCAATATACCATAGGACATGAGGCTATGAAAGTATGCAAAATAAACAAGTTTAGTAGTTTCTACATCAGTAAACTCTTATCTTTTTAATAGCATAAACTGAACTACTTAGCTTACTCGCGAGAGCCTTTATATGTTTGCCCCATTGTAGTTTAGAATCTAAGGTGACACCCAAGAAAACCGTGGATTTTTCCATAGTTAGAATTTCATTAATTTCGGGCTCTTACTAACATTTCGTACATTAGGTAGTGAAAATTCAACACACTTAGTTTTTTTACCATTAAGCAGTAAATTATTTGTAGTAGTCCAATGCACAAATATTCTTTCAGTAGCGGGCACCCATTCAAATACCGACTGTGAATCATTTAGGATAGACTCAAGTAGTCGAGCCAAAAACGCCTTGTTTCGTTAAAGGAATGTTAAGAAAACGTATTCCCTAATTACGTATTATTTGCGTTACGTTTTAATTGCTTCTACTCAAAGACACGAAGCAATCATCATTTTCCTCTGATTCATCTTATTTCCGCTGTTGCTTTGGAGTACAAACAAATGATAATATTGCTGAGTAAAACAGATATTAAAACATGCACTGAAAGGGAAATAAATGATAACTGATATTGAGATGTTTCATCAAAGAAAAACATGGCAGGAAAGTAGGATATCTAAAAATTTTTTGTTTTGAAAGGCATCTAGGTAGGTATATCAATCCGCATATAGCCAAAGAAGTGGTATATCTCAAGTTATTAAAGGACATCCGAACCTACCAGTGCTAATGTTAAAAGTTATCATCATAATGTTGTAAGAACCACATTTAATAAACTTTGTATTGGAAATTGGTTATCAGAAAAACGATCAGTAGATTCATGTTATTAGATATTTGATATAACAATGAAGCCAGAAAAAGGAATCATAAACTGAATGATATTAATCCAACCTTTTGTTTCGAGATGTATTGTTATACTTCCCTCCAATTTCTGGCTCTCGACATTCAATTATTGTGGCTAATAATAGCATTGATATTGGTTTTGCTTTGAAGGTAAATGTACTTCAAGTTCTTATTGTTTTAGACTTTTTTTAATTAAAATATTCATCGCTTTTGTAGTCCTCGACATTAACCACATTTGTTAAGTTATTCAAAAGACATCGTTAGCTAGGTAATAAAAAATTAAATGATAAATGAGAAAAATAAAGATCCAATCAAGTAGGGATTGTGTCCCTACTTGATTGGATCAATTCACTTTATTGTCATTTAATTGTTCCTCTCTTAATACCGCACTCAAAGTCAGTTAATAGTTTAATCCCTTAGTACAGAATTTGTATTGTGATTCTGTATTAAGGAGCGAGTTTAGTAACCGTTAAGTTACTCTGCGTGCGACCGTTAGTAAAATAGGATGTGACGTATACACAAAAAAAAACTACAACCGCCTAAAAACGGTGTATTTGCTGTATGCTGAATATGCTGATCAAATGCATCCATAATACTGGAAGTTTGCAAACATTGGTATCCGTAAAAATATCACGTACGTTCGTGCTCCAAAATAGTGCAGCATGTTTTTAGCTGGTCAAATGAAAATAAAAAGTGATAAACAATTAATTTTAGCAATAAACAAAACAGTTCATACCCCACTATAGTACAATTTTATCTGAGATGTGTTTTGAATATGACATTTTCATTACTGTTACGCACATCTTACTAATGCTTTCATAAGCTATGATTCTTTGTTCACAACGAAATCGGATCCACAATATACATGTGAAAGATCAAAGATATATCATTCGAAAGGGGATTGGGCAGGAAAAGTTCTTCAATAATAATACCTACCTAATCCGTGAGTCAAATCTATAGTCTCTATATACCAACTGAATATTGTAGGTATTACCTACATGAGATATATTATCATGTTTGTATTATATAAGTAGTATATTTATTTTCTACTAGCTGCCCGGACAGACTTCGTTCTGTCAAAAGTTTTTTTTATTAAAACCTTCCGTGTGCCTTAAGTGAGATGTAAGCTATCCCATTTTTCAAATTGGATCAAATTGCACACGGTGTGTTAATTTGATTAAAATCGGTTAAGTAGTTCAGGAGTCCATCGCGGACAAACAACGTGACACGTTATTTATATATATTATATTAAGAAGATTTGTCATGTTTTAAGATTATGTAGGTAATATTAAGGACATACGTCGGCCACAAAAAAAGAACTTCAAGCTCCTAGTCGGAACACATAGATTGTAATCTATGTCGGAACATGAGTCGTCTGGCAGCTGATTCAGGTACGACGATGCTAGCTAACCAGACAGACTTCGCGGAAATAAATAATACTAGTAATAATATAATTGAATTAGTAATAATATTACTAGCATAATATTCTATTCGCGCGTTTTTAAAACATAAACACGTTCATTGCATATTTTTCTAGGAATATTATGCGATGAAAATGAAGTGTTAAAAGAAATAAACATATATTCGTGTCTGTATTCACTATAAGGACGATACTAAAAACCCTTTTTCTTCGTCATAAGTATATTTAAATAATTTTGTTACTGTGTTAACCCACGCGAATACGAATACTGTGAATATTTTAAGATCATTGTAGAAGCGGGTGGTTAAATAAAATTTATCATTACACTTGGTATAAAGTAAACCGACTTGCATCGTAACAGTTACAAATTATTATTTTTTAAACTGAGACTTTTTAGGGTTCCGTAGCCGAATGGCAAAAAACGGAACCCTTATGGATTCGTCATGTCTGTCTGTCTGTCTGTCTGTCTGTCTGTCTGTCTGTCTGTCTGTCTGTCTGTCCGTCCGTATATCACAGCCACTTTTTTCCGAAACTTTAAGAGCTATACTGTTGAAACTTGGTAAATAGATGTATTCTGTAAACCGCATTAAGATTTTCACATAAAAATAGAAAAAAAAACAATAAATTTTTGGGGTTCCCCATACTTAGAACTGAAACTCAAAAATATTTTTTTCATCAAATCCATACGTGTGGGTTATCTATGGATAGGTATTTAAAAATGATATTGAGGTTTCTAATATCATTTTTTTAAACTGAATAGTTTGCGTGAGAGACACTTCCAGAGTGGTAAAATGTGTGTCCCCTCCCTGTAACTTCTAAAATAAGAGAATGATAAAACTAAAAAAAATATATGATGTACATTACCATGAAAACTTCCAACGAAAATTGGTTTGAATGAGATCTAGTAAGTACTTTTTTTAATACGTCATAAATCGTAAATCGCAAAAAACATTGATCAAAGTTACAACGAACTACAAGAACTTTAATATTATGTTACTTGCTGCTACGGAACCCTTCATGGGCGAGTCCGACTCGCACTTGGCCGCTTTTCTAAATATTTCAAAAATCTATCTACGTGTTTTAATGCGTTTTTGCACTGGCAAAGAATCAGTTCTCAGCATGTTGTGTTGGTAGAGAAAGAAACGGATTCTTATTTTTACGCTTTCTGTCGCTATTTAAAAACGTTTTATAAAGCAACTGTATAAATATAAGTGTTTAAAAAGAAGCTATATAAATTTTATTTCGACAGAAGAGAGATTGCATGACCAGATTTATTGTCTACTTGGGACTAAAGCACAGACCAGGTAAATAAACAGAAATACCTACTGTACATTTTACAAAAGAATTCCTAATTTCCCTAATTCTACGGGTTAATTAAGGCTTAAGCGAAACCTTTAGAAGGTCTGGACGTAATGCTCGGTTAATGGCTCTTTTGCGCAGTTGTATTTTTTAGTTTGGTTATACGTGGCTTTGTAGGGAGTTTCAGAAGAAAGGTTAATAAATAATAATAAATCATATATTTCTAAAGTAACTTAGCAAAATGTATGTATAGTAATCAATTGAGACCTAGTGAAACTGTCATGTAATATAAAAGTTTATGTTACCATGTACATAGAAAAAGTTACTTACAAGTAAAAGACCTTTCAGAAGACGCTCAATTTAGGATGCTATGATATATGATAATGATACGACGACCCGTATGACGCAATGATTACCATGCCGGAACGTCCCACCATTTGGTCCTGGGTTCGATTCCCAGCGTGGCGAACATTTGAATGATGAGTTTGAATTTCTGTTCTCGATCTGATTTCATTGTCTAGTGTGCTGTCCATGGTACCCACGACACAGGGAATCTTAGTATGGGGCTATGAGGGTGAAGCGTTATAAAAAAAACTCCGCACTTTAGAGTTCCAATTAAAATATTATAATATTTCCTAAGTAATGTGTCGATGAAAGCAAAAGTAAACAGTAAGTAGCTGAAAATCACAAAACACTTTTTGAAGTGAAAACGTCTTTAGCATCGTTGTGATTTGAAAGTCGATGAAACGAAAAAACAACAGTAAAAAGAGACAGACACATAAATTCATAAGATTTAACGTGGGAGAAAATGAGATAGGAAGCATTATACAGTGTTTCTTATGTTCGTGGTTCTCTTTGAGTTACTTTAAAAAGTGCTAAGTTGCATTCATAGGTGGCGCGAGGAACAAGATAGAAGATTCGTTTTATTGCTGGATAGATGGCACTATCTGCTCATTTTACTCTTCATATTGTGTTAAGAGATGACGTTAGTTACCACTGTTTTATTTTTATTTTCTAACTTTGCATCACTATGATCATTACTAAAACCTACAGATATCATCTTCCTGAAATTTTACATTCGTCTCATTATCTTGAAACCAAAATTTTTTAAGGTTTCACTTCTACCACGTGTGAATTGCACACATATTTAAAGTTGAAGGACACTTCATCAAAATAAGCATATTTGGCGGCCTCACCCAAATTACCTGTACTGCAGTATCTTTCACACAGCTATTTGCTCCATAGTGTAATGTGAACCTTGAAAACACTCATCGTTGGATTTTGATTACTTTTCCAGTCTGTGTTTTTACTCTTTGAGTTAAAATCGCAATAATCTGGATACGTTAATCCGACCGAGAGTGCGTGTCGCTCGGGGCACGTAAACATTTCACGGAATCGTACAAATGGGAACGGTGAGTGGATAAGCTTTCTCCACAAAGCGGAGGTATTAGTTCACGGGTACTGGAATTAATTCTGATGAACATATTTTTGCTTTTGTGTCACACGCGCTTAATATCCATCTGTTATTCTCTTGACTTTAAAGAGAATAATGGATAGAAATTTTTTGTCATATCTAAATACGGAACCAGTTCATGTCATTCATTTCTTATTAAATATTAATTAATTCTCTTTTGGCTTCAACCCATTAATGGCTCACTACTGAGCACGGGCCTCTCCTTTGAAAGATATATCCACCACGCGGCTCCATTGCGGATTGGTGGATAGTATCTAATTTATCTTTTTTATTTCTACAGGACAAAAATTTTTATAATGCATTTATAGCATCCAATCCTTCTAGATTCCATAGTTTATTGGATTATACTCGTACTAGAAAAACAAGTTTATAATATTTTCTCTCACCATCAGGCAAACTGACGGGCTATATTGAGCCAGAGGAGATTGGGGACGTTGAAATGTGTAAAAATATTTCACAGGTATTTTAATAAATTGAATATGTTCTACAAATTACGAATACCTCGAATAGATTTCATGTATGTACATCTGACAAAACAAATAGACTAGAAAACTTGATTTACGCCACGTTTTGGCAAAAATATTGTTTGTTTCAGTGCCACAAAAATATTTTATCTAAAACATTTCCAGTATTATTCTGTTATTTATCCAGTTTTCGCAAAAATAACATTCGGATAGGCTCGTATTTTCCTGTTTGTCACGCGTGGGTACTGGAGCGTAAACATGTGTTTGTGGCCTAGTCCACGTGATATAAACGACGTGGTAAAGTTTATACCGCTATCGGGTTTATAGGGCGGGTTTGAGGGCGATTAGGGGTGTGTTTGACATATAGCGCGTTTCCACTTATACAGTCATATTCAGTCTCCATAGCGCTTATCTCATGTACATAATTTATATAAGGTACAGTCTGTCCCAGCCATGAAACTTGAATAAATTTTGTCGTAAACTTGGAATTTCTAGCCTTTTGGTAGTATATGCCAATAGTGGGTCTGGTTTCATGTTGAGAAAAATATTTTTGTGACAGGGAAATGCTTGTTTTCGGTTCAGGAAGGCTATTCTGTTTTGTAACTCGACAGCGGAATCCGCGATGAGTGTCAAAATCCTATCTTTAGTTGTTTGAAGTTTGACACTCATCGCGGATTCCGCTGTCGAGTTACAAAACAGAATAGCCTTACAGATTTCTTGTATTCCATTTTTTTATGTTATGTTCATTCAAGTTATTTTTTGATTGTAATAACTACTAATTAGGATTCAATACATATCTGAAGTTGTTCATAAAATTTGATGTCAGAACTAGAAATAAACTCAATCAATCAATTTATTGTGGACGATTGGTGATACAATTAGTTGATTAGTTGTTAAATACAGTATGTAGGTCTCTATATCCTGCCTCGCTGAGCCGTATAAAAATAAAGTAAATAATATTAAATTTAAATCAATAATTATCTTTGTCCTTATCCAAATTAAGTTAATTTAAATTACAATTTAATAATTAAAAAATAACTATAATGTATGCAATAATTTACAATAATTTAAATTATAAAAATATAATTATATTATTATTTTTTCATTTAAATAGTCCTGAATACTGTAGTAAAAAAAAATCTATTCTATTCTATTCTATTTTATTGTATTCTATTGTATTTGCATAGTATAGCATAGAAGCGAATTGCTTCTCCTTGCAAACTGTCAACAAAAATTGAATTATGAAATCTGAGTGGTCCGTAAACATATTTTGCTTTCTCCACCTCCTTTATAATGTTAATGAACTCTCAAATTTTCCTCGCCGCCATGTTTATGCATTTGCATTTAAATCCCTAAATATTATTTATTAAGCCACTTAGCCAAGTTTGGGACGCGGTCGAAATAACACTTTAGCCGTATTCTCCGAATATAATGGGCTCATATACCGAATGATATATGCTCGTAAGTGGTTACGACATTTACATACGTATTCAAGATGGCATAAGGAAAATATTATTTTTCGGCTTAAACTTACATTTAGTAATTAATAGGTACTATAGTAGGATATGTAGATGAAATTTTGAGTGTGAATATTTGTTTTTAAATTAATTAATATGTATATCTCTTTCTGAGTGTACCTGTCCGCCGAGAACAGATATTTATGTTATATGCGACACATAAATGTATCTTTTCATCAAAAATATTTTAGTTCCAAAGTGTATAACGAACATACATATAAACATACATACAAACATATTTACAAACATATTTAACCAAAATTGTACGTCCAAGGCAACAATGAATGAATCAACAATGAATGATAAAATGAAGAATATAATAATATGTTGACTGCATTTGCGACACATTGGTGTTGCTGATGTACATGGGCGACGATAGCTACTTAGCATCAGTAGCTCGAGCACGAATATTTGCGAGAAAGTATTCGTATGGTTAACGTAAGCAATTTGTATGGCATTTTTTCAAAAGCGCCCCTATCGTACGTAAATGGTACTAAAATGCCATACAAATTTGACAAATTGCTTACGTTAACCATACGAATACTTTCTCGCAAATATTCGTGCTCGAGCTACAGGTAGATCGTCAGCTCGTTTGTCGGCTATTTAAAAAAAGTCTGTTGTCAGTCAATATTACCGTGTAAAACAGCAAATGAACAGACATAATTGAATTGCATGGAAATACACAGTACTTTGAAAAGAAATATGTAGCTGTCTAGTAAAGACTGGCTTGAATAACCTAATTTCATTTGACCGCAGGATCACTAACAGCAGAGACTTCCTGTTGTGAGCTCTTTGGTATTTTATTCTTGGATAGAGTGACGTCACAAGGTAGCATCTAAAGCCTATAAGCAAATTACAAAATCCGCTCCACTAAGTGAAGATGCATTGCTCGACTAAGGCGCTTTATACTAAGACTGTTTGTCTAACAGGATTAGTGGTAGGAACTGAAATGGGTATCAATGTAATCCGCAATACCCGTTCTACTATGAAGCTGCTCTGAAATTCAATCTTAAGGGTGACACGTTCTGGTGCTAATGTTTTAAACCTGTCCTACAATTTTAATCAGGAGCGTGCCAGTGTCGGATAAAACAGAAATATATCACAAGAAATATTATTATGATTTGACAGACATCATATTATTATGAGAAATTTAATAAGTAATGGGTAAGATATACATTTTTAACATATGTTAAAATTCCTTTTTAATTCATGAAAATAAGACTCACTAAGGCACACATTGAGTTATCTGAAATTGCTTCGTTATTTTGCAAAAGGAATTACATAGCTTCATAATAATAATAATGTACAAAGATATACCCAGTATATACGAAGTACACATTTTGCCTGCATATTGCCTTTTAAAATAGGCTGTTCTCATTTGTTTTTGAAATGCTGTTTCAAAAGAGGATTCTGTGTACTGAATTTGATAAGCAAGAATTATCTCAATGCAGCGTTCATCAGCTTAAAAGCTCACAAATTGATAGGAAGCAGTGTTATCTTATCAATGCTTTTTACTCATGAATACATTCATGAGGGTCGTTTTATATTATGTGAATTGAAATACACTTCAATTAATTAACAAAATAGTTCAGAATTTGGTTATTATATAAAATAATAAAAATATTAGGTTAAGTTATTTTTTTCTTTTGCTTATATATTTGATTTAGATTGTTAATTTTATTTTGCTTGCACAAGAGGAATAGTACTCTTGTAAACTGAATAAGAATTACGATCAAGACTCCCGTAAGTTTTGCCATCCTGATTTAGTAAGAGGTTTGAATCCTGATAAATTATTTTTAACCCCCGCCGCAAAAAGTGTTATAAGTCTGTTGTGGAATCGTAGCACCTAAACGAATGGACCGATTACGATGTGGCTTTTTTTATTTGGAAGGTGACGGGATCGAAATCGTTCTTTAATATATGTGTAGATATTTGGTACTACTCGTAGCTGACCCGGGAGACGTATAATAAATTAAAAACAAATTATTATTAGCAATATGAATCAACAATTTAAATTATAAGTCCGTATCATCCGCGGCACGAAGAATTGTAAAATGGGAATATAAATATGCGTGTTTATATTTTAGTTTCTGCTTTTACTTCTGCTAACTAGGCTTGAACTCTTGGTCCATATCCAGTCATTGAAAAGTTATAACGCTTCACATACTAACATCTATCTCGATAGTAGTGAGTAGAAAGTAGTAAGTAGAGAAGCTGATTCGGGCCTGCAAGGCTATTCTGTTTTGTAACTCGACAGCGGAATCCGCGATGAGTGTCAAAATCCTATCTTTAGTCGTTTGAAATTTGACACTCATCGGGGATTCCGCTGTCGAGTTACAAAAAACAGAATAGCCTTACTGATATCGAATGAGAATCATCTATCTATGTACTACAGTAAAGTGAAAGCTAAGTTTATGTTGCCACTGTTGTCAGCCTTCAACCATGAATAAATTTCGTGTCAATTTATAGTGGGTTGTATAAAATGCAAATTCAAAGTCTGATTTGATGGTTGTTTATTTAGGCGGGAGTTGGGAAGTTTGTCGCCTCGAAGCTGAAACTTTGATAAGCTTAAAGCTGTGCTCTAATCCTCTTACTCTTCTATATGATAGTAACTTTAAGGGTTTCTGTAAGACTTAATTGAAAGTCTTAATTAAATGTTTAACAGTCAATATTCAAGGTAAGTGGCTTATAAAGTTAGATTTAAGGAAAAATATAATTATAATTTTGAGAATTATTAAAGTTTCTGAGCGATTGCTCTCGTTAATTTTTAGACCTTAAGCATTTTTTATCTTATAGTACGAGTAATATCATTGAAACCTCACACTATATTAAAGTAAAATTAAAAGGTATAAACTTCGGCACTAAGGTCCCAACAGAGTCACTAATGGTTACTTAAATCGCTCCTTAGTTCAGAATTTGTATGGTGATTCATTACTAAGAAGCGATTAAAGTAACCGTTAGTGGCTCTGAGTTGGGGTGTAAAAGTCGATATTACCGTAAATATTCAGATGCTATCTAAACGACACTTTAAGAATAATTTTATTCAAATAGCGTTCGAAAATGGAGAAACTTTAAATCGGTTCTTTCACACGTGTTCGCTGAAAGTTCTTTCTCCATCTATGCAGTAAGCCTGGAGCGGTCATGCACGCACAACTTGCAAACTTCTTTGATTCTAACTTCAGCGGTCGAAACGTTAGGGCGTGTCGCATATGTTCTGTATTGCGATGCGACTTGTAGACCAAGTTAATAAATAAAGTGAAATAGTGAAAGTTTGTATGGATGTTTGTAACTCTCTTACGTAAAAAATTGCTGAACACATTTTCATGAAATTTAGAACACAGGTTAACCACAGAATATCATGATCTGAAATAAGACATAGGGTACTTATTATCCCGTAAAACCCGGGCAAAGCCTCGTGCTAAGCACTAGTATACAAATAAATAAAATTGGAGTGTCTGTTTGTAATATTAAAATAACCGCTTTTTAGTAAGTGCATTTGGATGTATACACGGTACCTACATATACCAAAACAACATTTTTTACAATTTTTGTCTGTCTGTCTGTCTGTTTGTAAAGTCTGAAATGGCTGGACCAATTTTGACGGGACTTTCACTGGTAGATAGCTGATGTAACAAGGAGTAACTTAGGCTACTTTTATTTTAGAAAAAAAAGGTTGTTAGGCGATACGAAGTGCGCCGGGTCAGTTAGTGATAGGGTAGCTAATATTTTGCACACGATGTTAAAAATTACTTAATATAAGTGGTCGGAAAGGAACGATTGAAGTGTCTTCTTTCCTTACATGATACTACAGCTTTATACAGGAACCGTCGATCACGAATGGAAGTTAGTGCAGACTAATGTTGAGTATTCTGTCTTCGTCGCAGTTACGAGATAGTTCCTAAGGACAAGAGTGTGTGAATAACATCAGAGCTTGAACTTGGAATCTTGTCTAGTGGACTTTTGTATTCGTATAGTACTAGAGCTTTGCCTGCTTTTCCGGTATAATAAGTACGCTATGTTTTATTTCAGGTCATAGTATATCTGTGAGCTTTTCATTAAAATCTGGTTAGTAGATTTTGCGTAAAAGAATAACAAAAGAAACATAAAAAGGCACGGAAGAGCCGACAGAAGTGAATACTTGAACAATTACGTGTGTATTTTTTGAATCGTCAGGAAACGCCTCGTAATATACTATGTATATGTAATATACAATCTTGATATTGATACGAGCTGTAAATTAAGTAACTATTGTTCTGTACTTCTTTCAAATATGGCGCCACAGGTATGTAGGTGTCGATTAAAATCTGACATGTCGCGAACTGTATGGTTTCATCCCATCTCAAAATACCCAACGCAAGAAACAACGCAAGAAGTTTTCACTTCAAAAACATCCAGATATCCTCACAAACTTAACAATTATAAAAATAAACTATCAATCGATCTTTTCCTTTAAAAATTATGGTCTACCAACAATTAAAGTATAACTTTATACAAAACGAGTAACCGCCCTCGCTTTGCTTCGGTTTTCTTGTTTTTTTACACCTTGGGTTACATTACTGGAGTTTTATTAAGGATCCCTAATTTTTTTATATATAATATAGCCTATGTTACTCGGCGATGGTGTAGCTTCCCAATAGTGGAAGAATTTTTTAAATCGGTTCAGTATTTTCGGAGCCTATTCAATGCAAACAAAAAATCAAATCTTTCCTCTTTATATATTAGTATAGAGTATAGATAAATTTTATTTATTAAAAAAATACCGAACAACACTCTACAACAGCATAACTACATAGTACGGGGTCTTATTATTATAGCACAAACTGATTCAAACTTTCAGCTTTTCGATATCATAAGAGCACTTCAATATTTTATACTCGGCAGAACCTCATTACAAGTTTCAATATTAAATTTTGAAAATTGTTTCTTTCAGTTAATTAACCTTCGTGCGTCGTTCAGAAATATTGAATGAGTATGTATGAAATATTCAGGAATTTTATACTTTAGGTACGATGGAGATTTAGTAAATCATACGTTAACAAGGACAGCTCACGATCATTAGGTTGGTAGTAGTAAAATTGCCTTGCTTCCAGGGTTTATGGGCAGCACTGACATCAGTAATTCCCTGTCCTATTTATTGGTCCTGTCTTCTATAGTTAAAAAAAATCTATACCATAACTATATTAAATAATTCTTACAGGAAATAAATACGATTTTCAAATTAATTATCTACGTTTTTTATTGATTTTAATTTAAAGGCCAAATGAGGCTTCGCAGACTCGTTGACAGCTAAGAGCTGTTCTGAGCTCTCTTTTTAGTTGGTACTAAGACTGCAACTGAAATATAGCTTTGAAATACAGAGAAAGTAAGTATGCAATCCTTTACATTAAAACAATTAACCAAAACAAGTATGGTTCTATGTTGATAAAGGGAAAAATGACAAAAGAAAACCCACAACAGTTTAGTTACATATAATATGTATATTGATGGTTCAGATTATAAGCTACGAGTTTCTCCTAGAGGTATGATTTCATGATTAATCCATTTTAAAATCATGATTGCTCCCTGTGCTGTAAAATTTTGTTGTAATATTCACCTTAATATGATATAGGTACTTTTTTGTTTTCATCCCAGAATTCCTGCCAAAAATGTTAGTTAAAATAATGTTTGCGGTACAAAATCTAGGCTTTTCAATTCCATTTGCAGTACGGCGCAACATTTTATCTGACAGTAAAAATTTTCAGATGCCCTAAATATTGCATGAATAGACTGTGGAAATATTCATCAGTAATACAGATAGAGTACTTTATGAAAATATTCAACTGAATTATAGGCGGATATAAAATGCGGAAAACGAGTTAACTTATCTATAAAAGGCCAACTACTGAGCGCTTTTTTAAAGTGCCGTTAATATTATTTATTCATTGGAAATTATGAAGAACAGTTTTCCAATGTTATTTTTATTTGAAAGAATAAAACTTTTATAACTACTTTTATACTAGCGCTTTTAGTACTATAATGCTATCATAAGATAATATTAAGCTTTATAAAGATTGATTTGGAAACTTTATATTTTTCTTATATTATAATAAAAAATATTGAAATTAATCTTGCCTCAAAACGTAAAATTATAAGAAAATGCCAGTTAGGCCCGAATAATAGAAATAACTACTTATGTTTAAAATATTTTTTTTACCTGTACTTGTATGTTACTTCTTTGTTTTCAAAATGTGTTAGATATAATATTGAACACATCAACGCTTTAGTACTGGGCAAGGGTACTAAGGCGTCTCATAAAGTCATAAACGAAAAGCGAGAAACACTTCACCACGATGCTCCATTGAGTAGTTAGTGGGCAAACTAAGCATCAGAAAATTTTGTGTCGCAGTATCATCGACTCTAATAATTAGGATCAATACCATAACGCACCCAACAGAGCACGCAAGCTCTGAAGAAATCCCACTAGTGGTCACCGATTCAATTCACGAATTGACCGATTGCACTCGCAGTTCTCCATAAATAGTAGTGTTGCCTTACTATCGATTGTATATCAAAACTCCACAAAAACTAGTCATAACATCAATAGGCCAAATGAAACAATGAATAAAATCTTTCAAATCACTTTTTTTTCAAATAGGAATCATTTTCTCTGATCATCTTTTTTAAAAATTAAGTAGGTATATCTTACAACCTTTGCTACTATACTCCAATAATCCCAGCGGAATTTCCATCACCTAAATTCGCTGTTAGTTTCTACGAAATAATTCTGTCGATTCTATTTTATTTGATACTATCCGAAACGCTAGATAATTGGAAATTTAATTGGATACGATGCCGCTCTTCCGCAAGGAATAGGAAAATAAATAATATTGAGATTCGTTCTAGATTGCTAACCAGCTCACGTTGTTTTTATGAATTCGTTTATAGTGTGTCTGTAGTCTTTGATAAATCTGATTTTAAGACTAAAACTGCTTACTTTTTACTAAATTATTGATGTTGATATTTATGAGTCACGTATTATTTTTGTTATTTATATTGATATGGATATTTTACTGATAAAAATTGTTACATTTTAAGCTTTATACTAACGTTATGTTAATTTTGTAATTCAAGCCAACAACCATACTTTGCCAGGATGAAAAAAACAGTGTTACCCTACAAAAAATAATAATTTTCATGCGGCAAAATCAACGGTTTCGATTCCTGGCTAATAATATTGATTTTTCTAAAATCTAATTATGCAGTTTTGGTTTTCGTCAAAATCGGTCCCGAGACTTCTTTGACCATTTTTAGCTATTCATCGTAGTTTTGAATTTACGCCCACTTGAAAAATGTATCTTGTATACTCTTCTGGCAGATACTTGCAACAGTTAGAATGTTCTGGCTACTTACATATACTTTTTAAACAACGAAAGAATGTTCCCTGAAAATTTGAGCCTTGTGGGAACAGGTTATGAATTTCTCTCCCGGTGACAACTTTGCTCTGTTCTGACACATACTTGCAACCCTCAAAATGGGTTTCCATTTTTTTACACTTAAGCATAAATAAATTACAACCTATTGAAATTGTTGCCTTGTGAGAGAAGGTTAAAAAATAATATTTTGCATTTTCAAAAACTTAAGGGAAGATGACGCAACCGCGAGGTGTCTGCCAGAATTGCCAGAACGGTATTTTCTTAATTGACTGATAATAAAACATCAATAAAAAAATCTAGCTTTGTGGGACACGAGTTAGTCTGATGGTTCAGCAGCTCTTAGACTACAACAGGTAGACTGATATTTTTACTATTTTATACCACGATTTTTCGCTATTTATTATTGGTTAGCTAATGCTACCCGCAAAACATGGCTGTAGTTTGTTTGTAGTACATCCTACTTAGTGTCTTCCCTACCAACTAAGATAAATAAAATATATCCACTTGACTACTCAACAAAATGATGATATCAGAAATCCTACTTAAGAATATAACGTAGGAACTTACCGCAGTTAAGTTATTGCCAAGGGACTTATTATTCGCATCAAGCGATCGTCGTAGTTTCCGAGATATTTACGAAGTTTGCAATTTCAGATCGTGAAGTTATAGCGATATACAGCATTATAACCACAGCATGTCGTAATAAAATTCAGGTTTTTAAAGTTCATTTAACATTATGGGTTTTTGTTATTGAAGTATAATGTCATAGAACAGACATCTCGAAAAAAATCTGTGTCTCGCCGGGAGGTTCTATTTTAAAAATTGAGCCCCCGTTCTCCATTCAAAATCGAACGAATCCATTGAAAATTGAAGCCGATCGGCGTCAATTCATTGGGACATACATTGTGTTCGCGGTGTCAGTTTCGTATGCTAGTAATAATACTTCAATGGTTTTTGTGGTGTTTTCCTGGATATTATGTCAAACGTTTCCAAACGGAGAGGAACCTAAGTTTCATTGTGCTAGTATCGTTAAATTATACTTAACACTAGCTGACCCGGCGAACTTCGTATCACCAAACTATTTTTTTTCTAAAATAAAAGTAGCCTAAGTTACTCTTTGTTACATCAGCTATCTGCCAGTGAAAGTCCCGTCAAAATCGGTCCAGCCATTTCAGAGATTAGCCGGAACAAACAGACAGACAGACAAAAATTTAAAAAATGTACCGTGTATCCAACCACCGTGTACCAAATGCACTTAATAAAGAGCGGTTATTTTAATGTTACAAACAGACACTCCAATTTTATTTATTTGTGTACATAGATGTAGATGTAGAAGATGTAGATTAACGCTCTGCCGGTGGCTTTGTCTAACTTTTCCGGGATAATAAGTACCCTTATTTATTTATTAATGTCTTTAATTCCAGATCATGTTCTACTTGTGCGCTAAATATCGTGAAAATCCGTTCAGTAATTGTTGCATGAGAAAGCAGCATACAATTAAAATACATACAATATTTAAAATATTATCTATGTTATTTCAAAAATGCGATGTTTGCCTATAAGTGGTTGTGCATTTATTGTTTGTTACGAATGTCTGATAAAATAAAACTATGTAATTTTGAAATGTTATAACCGTTGGTGAACTATATAAAAAAAATAGCAGAAGTAGGATTGTAATTCGTGCATTACTTGACAGGACAATACCTAAATTAGAAAAATGGAATAATTAATTGATTGCATTATAATTGATCGATCGTTGATTAACCTCATTGTTAGTAACTGATTGTTTTGTTCCCATGAGCTTCATCTGTTATGAATTGTATGAAATCAGTAGCAGCTATATAAATTGAATTTTGTCGGTAATAATATAAACAGGGCAGAGCGAAAATTAAATAGAAGTGCTGCGTGAAATGGATTGATTTTTAGAAATAGTATTGATTAATGTAAGATACGTAATGAATAATCAGGTGTAGGGACATAATTATCCTTTTAAGTAAATAATTTCTGTACCAAGGTGTCCCACTCACCCATATCTGACTCGTACAAAGTAATTTCAAGTAAGGTTATCTTGACAGTATTTGGTTTTGTGGGTTTTAAACAATCCACGAACAAACCCATGACAATTTTAAAAACACATGCTGTTTCCCGTGAATTCTATTGATGGATATTGGACTGTGATTTTAGATTTTGTTTTAATGTTAATCAAGTTAATTTTTTCTAAAGTAAGAAACTTCGGTTCTAATTTTTTTATTACACTAATAACAGATTTATCTAAAGTTATTTAAGCCATTTCTATAATATTATTTGTTCTGGGTAAGGTACTTTTACTGAACAAATCGAATGCGTAAAATATCATTTCACGCATCGGGTAACATAAATGTGTTCATTGGGACTGCACGAGGGGAATGGGATTCCATTATGTTGGCGATATAGGATTGTCCACGATATTATAAATTAACGTAATTTGTAAATTATTTATTGAAGAATTTGTATTAGTTAATTTGTGAAGACAAGTTTTTTTTTGCCTCGGAAGATAATCCGTAAGTTGCTGAGGATTTTATGACAAAATATTTATTGAACATAACTACTATACAAAAAGTAGTGATGTAGTATTATTTAAAATATTAAGCTATTATCGTTATGCGTATTGTTCACAATACAAACTCATATAAAGGCTGACTAAAACGCGTACAAATTTTGCCTTTTACGGTCATGTAAAAATCTTTGAAATTCTAAAACAACTTTATTCTTAATGCTCCACATTACGGTATCCTGGCATACATTACAACCATAAAATATACAAACCAAGCGTATACATCGTACTGTTCCCATTTGTCTCGTGAAATTGGATGCTCGGTGGAATATTTCAAGTTGTCTCATAACCTAAAAACTGAACAAACACTCGCGAAGCACAAAAATTTGCTACGTAGAACCACAGTATCGAGGTGTAGTTTGTAATTAATCTGCTCGGCTAAGCAAAGTGCACACTGTGAACACTAGGAACATGAATCATTTTATATGCATTGGTTATTTCAGTGCGCACGAGCCAACAAAAAAGGTGCAGAGTTTGAGAGATAAAAGGCCGGAGTAGAAATGCTGATGTAGCGAATATGTATGCATGGTGCCGCCATGGAAGCCATTTTGAGGCCAGTTTTTAGCGATTACGCGCTAAAAGTTGCATTTCAGAAAGCTTTAATGCACGCAGCGACGAATGTGTAGTTTTTGCTCATATTGTTGAAATGCATTTCTGCTGTCACATTCACAGTGCCACGCACTTTGTTTCAATTCTAACTTTACTTTTGGTTCTAATATTGTTTTTCATTGCAAGGGAAATGTTGATTGAATTGTGAAAGATGATAATAAATAGAAAATAACACACTTTTACTTTAGGTACAAGTATGATTTTAATGGAATTACAAAATCATCGCCATGCAATTTGCAGTGCAAAGTAATGCAGTCCGTAATAGATTTGATTACTGATCTACTAAGCTGAATACCAACGTATCAACAGAACTACTAAGCACATTGGAAACATAATAAACAATATTGGACCGAGCCTCTTAGCTACCTTAGTTACGGGTTTTGATCTTCCAAATAATTTATGAACTCTCCTTTGTGTGTTCTGTTCTGATTTGATCGTGATAAATGCGTGATCCCGTGACGTATCGCGCGTACGTACACTTTGATAAATGGATCCTTAGAAAACTATTGTTGGCCTATGCTTGTATTCGAGACATTTACATAAAGGAAAATAAATACCACGTTGAAATACGGTTTCTGAATTATCAGCATGTATGTGGTGGAAAGATTTGGAATGTCACGCTGCGAACGTGTTAGTGATCATAGGCCCGTATTAATAAACCAATTTTAAGATCTCTGGGATCTCAAGATTCTTTTTTTGCTCAAGATTATTTTTTGTCAAGCTCTTGAGCGGAGATCGGTTCATCAATACGGGCCTTAGAAACTTGCTATTTTAAACAATACGATTGCTAATGAGGTTCTCCACAACTCATCAGAAGTAGTTCATTAAATTCAAATAAGACTGTCGGTTCGACGCCATACGGGTACGTCTATTTTCAGTCTTATTACAATGGACATAAAGCGTTTTGTATGGTGAAAGCCAATTCCGCGTCGAAGTATTAGAACCTTTATATTTATTGAAGGCAACTGAAATATTACACAGAGATACAGTGGTCGTCAATGTGAATCTCAATTCACCGGCTTATTCTATTGGTTGTGGTTTTTTGTTACGTCACTCGCGGTTTTTGTTGGCTTGTTATTTTTGACAACAATGAACTTCGTCAATGTCAGCCGTTTGTTTTGTGCATTCGTCCTGTCCGGTGTAAAATGCTGACGTAAGAGCCGATAGCAAAAACATTGACGTTATTCAAAGCTAGCCTGCACAAAGTGTCCACGTCAGACATAGACAAATAGAAAGTACCAAAATAAAACTGAATATTTTGTGGCTTAGTTATAAAACGAATGAACAATAGTGAATATAACCCATTTAGTTTTTTAAGGAGTCATTACATCATTGTTGCATAAAGATTCTATAAGGCATTTACTATTAGGTCAGTTACCATGCTCTTTTATAAACGTTAAATATCTTTTAACGCATCAGTAGCAGTTTAATTGTAGCTTATTTCAATATCATGAAAAAGGTAGTTTTGAATTTGCTAGTCTTCACGAATATAATGTATAAAACACCAATACCATAAAATAACGGTGAATGTTGCAGCTCTGTTTTGTTCAGCTGTAAAGGAAAAAAATGGTGCGTGTACTTTTGTACGCGCGTGAGAAGTTATACTTCTTTAGCATCATTAAATAAATATTTAACTATAGTATAAATTATATTATATAATAATATTTTAATTTTTATCAATGAGAGAATGCATACAAGGATACATATATGTATGAAACTTATTATTTTTTGTATGGCAATACTTAACTTTATTTCCACCAAAGTGTACGATCTGTAAGATCCAACAATAGTCCTGTACATTTAAATGACATCAAAAGCAGGCTAGAGCTTAAAATTATGCATAGAACGATACATTTGTATGAAACTTATTATTTTTTGTATGGCAATACTTAACTTTATTTCCACCAAAGTGTACGATCTGTAAGATCCAACAATAGTCCTATACATTTAAATGACATCAAAAACAGGCTAGAGCTTGAAATTATGCATAGAAGGATACATTTGTATGAAATTTATTATTTTTTGTATGGCAATACTGAAATTTCTTTCCACCAATGTGTACTATTTGTGAGATCCAACAATCGCCCTACACATTTGAATGATATCAATTATTCAGACTAGAGCCTGAAATTATACATAAAAAGATACGAATTACTCTCCCGATGACAACTTTGCTCTGTTCTGGCACATACTTGCAACCCTCAAAATGGGTTGGCATTTTTTTACACTTAAGCATATCTAAATTAAGACCTATTAAAATTGTAGCCTTATTTTTTTGCATTTTCAAAAAATTAAGGGATGATGACGCAACCGCGAGATGCCTGCCAGAACGGTACTTTCTTATTTGACTGATAATAAAACATCATTTAAAAATATTCGAGCTCTGTGGGAAACGGGTTAGTCAGATGGTTCAGTAGCTCTTAGACTATAACATGTAGGAAACATAAACTTGACTTTATAAATTTTGTAGTAATTCTTTGACCGGTTAAAAGCTTTTGACAATTGGATGAGCGATGCAAGGCTTTTAGCAACCCACAAACAGCATGGCGAAGTATTGTTGGGGGACTGACAACTGTTACAGGCGATACATATACGAATTACAAATAGACTATTTGGAAATATCACTACTGGAGTAGGTATCACTACTGCATATAAGTTTACCTCATCGCCGTAAAAGTAAGTAATTAATGAACTTTAGGTTTTCCTCTTACCTCTTAAAGGTACTTTAAATTAAAAGGTATTAAAAGGTACTTTACAATTTTACCGTACATCAAAATTATCGATAAATACCTCGGCTTCATCCGTATGCAAGTAATAGTCTGTATGTAATGTGTATGCCTGTGAGGTGATACGTACTATGGCCGTTATCATCAACATACCTATATTATGGAAAAATTATTAAGTAATCTTCATTTTCATTTGCAGCTTAATGCATAAAAATAAAATGTTACGCTATGAATATCCTAATTTAATTAATTTGAAAAAAAAATACAATGTCGAGTTAATGAAATGCGAAAAATATTCAACATGATACATAATTGACAGATCGGAAAATAACTTCCATGCACCCACAACGGTTGGGTATTCTAAACTCAGTGTTGTTTCCCTCGTAATACATCAAATAACACTGACGTTCAGTGATCGATGTTGACACATTAATCGTTACTAATTACTGATTCGGAACTTTTTCGTAAATGCTATATTTTTATTATTGGGTGCGTGTTTTTGTTTTCTTTAGTAGCCAGTACCTATTGGTAATAAGTCTTGGGTTCAATCCATTAATGGCCCACTACTGAGCATAGGTTGCATCTCTTGAGGCGGCCTTGACCATACACCATCACACTGCTCCAGTGCGGATTGGTGAAGGGCTAACCCAAGTGTCGAAAATTTTCATGCCACCCAGAGTCTTCCGATACGGCTTAAAGACTTTTATCTTACGATTAGAACCGAGACCGACGGCATTACGTCATGTCTTCCGCAGCATGGAAGCGTTTAAGATTTTTTCATACAACTACAGACCGTGCCCGCTGTAACTTAACTCAGTCGATCACTTAAGATCAACACAAGCCGTCGAGCTATGAGCGCTTCTAGTATTATGAGTAAAGGTTATCCTTGATACAAACTTTTAACACAATTGAAAAGTGATGCCTTCTTCAATGAATTTCATCACGTGATCAATTAAAACAGAGGTTAAAGCGTAAACATTTGTAGCTAAAACTAGGTACAAACTCGTTAATATAGCTTAAACCCGAACACAAACTATCGAACAAACTGCAACTCAGCGAATCATTGTAGCACCGCACCTGAGACTGCAAATATACGGATAGGGGTATCCATACTTCCATTGAATTTATGCCACGTGAAGCCCGAATGGGTTGTTTTAATCTTGCAAGGACGGTTCTCGGCCACATGTGGGATTAACGCCAAACGCTCGTTCCAGCACATTTTACGATTATGAGACTGCACTTACAACTCGCTTGTAGCTTGCAAGGCTACTTTATGTCTATTATTACACAGTAGGCGCTCCTGCTTGGAAATTGTCTGCACTCAGTAGTATTATATTGTTTAATATTGCTTGCTGTGAACTTACAGCGAGGCTGTTTTCCTACCGAGATGCACTAGGGGACTAGTTGACTATGGAAGGAAAACTATTTTTTTTGGCGGTATCGTCTACATTTGATATTTAATTAGTAAGAAATGTAATATAATGTAGTTGTGTAAATATATTATAATGTTGTGTTATGTTCTCTTTTTTCTGGTATTCCTAATTTAACACCTACTATTAGCTTTATCCACATCCACCCAGGGTTGACTGATGAACAATGCCATTAGGCATTAAGTTTTGCCCTTTGTTACTCATTTTAAGAGGTGACACAAATTTAATTAAATAAATAAATTAATAATATGCATGCATAAACTATATTAAATATAATAGAAATCATCTATCACCACTGTGTTTAAACAGGAAAAAGTAATTTATTCATTCAGTCAAAACATACTTTGTCTATATTGATGCAGATTGCATTTTTTTTAAATTGGAAATGTTTTTTATTAAACAAGAAGTTTTCAAATTCATATTAGGAATAGCGAGTTTTCACGCGCATCTGTATTTTCATGACCTCCAGCTGTTGTGTGTGTTTGTGAACAATGAACAAAGCTTAATTCCGACAGTACTTGTGTGAGCCAGGCTTAGGCCTTAACTGAAATTAGTGCATTCAGTTTAACGCCATTTATCATCAGATGGGATTGTTGTCAAGCATAAAGTTATTTTGCGTTAAGAAAAGCTATGATACTATTTGCTTAGTTAATTGTCCTCTCTTCTGTAGACTTGTCACTATATGGCACCTGCAACAGATACCTCAATTTGTGGCCGCTATTTTGAAATTTATATGTAACCTTGTCTTCAGTTTAACGCCACTTATCAACAGATAGTCCCGATTGTTGTCAAGCATAAAGTTATTTTGCGTTAAGAAAAGCTATGATACTATTTGCTTAGTTAATTGTCCTCTCTTCTGTAGACCTGTGACTATGTGGCACCTGCAACAGATACCTCAATTTGTGGTCGCTATTTTGAAATTTATATGTAACCTTGTCTTCAGTTTAACGCCACTTATCAACAGATGGGATTGTTGTCAAGCATAAAGTTATTTTGCGTTAAGAAAAGCTATGATACTATTTGCTTAGTTAATTGTCCTCTCTTCTGTAGACCTGTCACTATGTGGCACCTGCAACAGATACCTCAATTTGTGGCCGCTATTTTGAAATTTATATGTAACCTTGTCTTCAGTTTAACGCCACTTATCAACAGATGGGATTGTTGTCAAGCATAAAGTTATTTTGCGTTAAGAAAAGCTATGATAGATACGATTTGCTTAGTTAATTATTGTCCTCTCGTCTGTAGACCCAGATTTTGGCATCTCCACAGACGTGGGCCACGGGGCAAGGCATATTATTAGATATTATTTCTCTATATTTTTGTATGTAAATGTCTGTTTTGGCTAAGTTACACATCATCTTTGTTAAACTTCCTTTAAAAATACGTATCAGGCTATTCATTATTCATCAAATAAAAAATCTGTATACATACATATACTTACTCTGTAAATTATGAATGTTTTTGACAAAAGTTACAAATAATTCGTAACGATTAGTGTGTCAACATCGATCACTGAAGGTCGTTGTTATTTGATGTATTAAGCTGAAAACAAACTGTCGGACGCGGCTTACGGACGCGGCTGAAGGATGTGACGTAATAGGTATCTAGATAATGAATGTACACTGAGCTGTGTAAACTATCGGAGGTAAGTCGCGGACGTGACCTTGAGGCACCTTGAGGCGTTCGGACGTCCAAGAGCTATCTGGCGCGCTGGATGTTTTTGTCATGTGCACATTATCAGTCGCGGCTGTCAGCCGCGTCCGATCGGACGCGGCCTATAGTATGTTTGCAGCTTTACGAACCACTGTAGATGCGCGAAAGTTATTTTCCCATCTGCCAATTATGTAACTAATAATATAATTAATATTTTACTGCCTCAGAATTTATCGGAAACAACACTTTTTATAATTTTAAAATGCAAAATAAAAAGAATATGTACCTTGACATACCTCATTTGACTATTCCCCCTTTATCTACCTACCTGTTTATACGTAAATATTTTAGAAAATATTTAACCCACAATTTTAAGAATCTTGGACATAATTAAAGTCCTGAAAAATCCTTGAAGAGTCCTTGTGTTTTAATTTATAAAGTAAATGAAAAATTATATCCATGAAATTGACATTAACAGTAAGGAACCCTATCCCAGATGAGACCGGTCCAAATCTGACCAGTTTATTTAAAAACATAAACCATTTCGTAGTGGGCGAAATAATTTCCCACCCACTACTCGAGACCGTCTGGCTCTCGTTAAAGAGTTATTCACTTTGAATAGCTTACTTATATTACATCAAAAACTCGAAAAACTTCACATAGCGGTTGGTAGACGTCGCAATTAGGGAAATTACTCAGTAAAAATATCAGGTTTATCTTCTTTTAATGTGAATACCATTTTTAGTATTCCATTTCACAAAAGCAAAACACGAAGCCCTTCAAAATTCAAGTGTTACTCGATCCTGTCGTGGTCTAATTTTTATTAGCGAAATAGAACTCTTCAAACGATCGTTTATTTTAACGAGGTACATAATTCACCTCAGTAACAGATTTGTCTGCAAAAGAGTACAGGATTTATTTTCATGTTTTTGGTGAATAATTGAATGATCATAATTTTATTTTCGTCCTCCTTTTACATTTTGGCTGACAAGATAACCATCGATAATTCCTTTGGGTAACGTTGACTTACTAACCCTTACTATCGATTAAGGGCTGAAGTTGTCTTTTGTTATCTTCTTCATTGTTCAATAGGGTGTACCAAAACAGGCCTGGCACACTCCGCACTTTTGGTATGATGTTACAAGTACGTGCTGCGTTCGACGTGTCGGCCCAATTTCAGAAGGGCTGCTACGCATTGCCGCGCGCGCCGCACCAGCCGTGTCATACATTCGTAATCTATCTCACATGTCATCACAAAAAAGAAGACAACCCTGACGTTGTCAGAAAGGATAAGAGTTATGATTAGGAGGTTGGGTTAGATTATAAGAGTCAACGTCTAAATATCGGAGCAAGAGTCGATATTTATTTAAATAATTTTGCGGTGTGAATCTTCTGTACCAATAGGTACTATTAAGTATTAAGTATTCTGTGACCAAGATCTCATTTGACAAAGACATTTGACAAAGACCCTTGGAACTCGTTACGCTAAAACTATTGCTGCTAGAGAAAAGTACTCATTTCGGTAAATATGAACTTTTGATCAATAACCTAAACCACTAATGGTCAATATTTCAAGCAGCACGCCGCCGCTTCGCCGAGCGGTCGCTAGTTATTCACTTGGCTTTATGCCTGCTACTTGTTTACAACCGCTGCACTTGCATCTTCTAGGATATTTTGGCTGCTATAATTTTAAACTCACAATATAGATTTATTCATATTCCTTATTTTCTGTATATTCTGGGCCATAACAGAATATGAAGTAACTTCTGTATGACTGATTTAGTCGTATATTTGTCTAAATATGATTTGTTAGAATGATGGGACTTTACGATAAGGATAAAATACTATACTTGCACTTAATAACCCATAATATATTGTTATTCGATAGGCATTTTCCGCAACAAACAACGGACTAAGTTCATAGTAAGTTTAGTTTATTTGTAAAACTAAAATCAAATAATAGTAAAGGATAGTGAATTTACTTCATAGAATACAATAGACATGAAAGATTAACGATAAATGATAATTAAACTTTGTTAAAGCAATAGTAAGAATTAAATTAACTTTTCTGCAAAGTATTACCATCATTATCCGTTCTCCTTATTTAATAGGATTTTTCCGGATTTTAATACTTCCAATGTTTTGCATTTCCCGGTTGAAAGCCTAATTACAAACAAATGAACTTAATCAGAAAAAACTGCATGAATCGGAACAGAAAAGTAATGACATTGTATAGACAATGTATTTTAACGTATACAAAAACATGTAACGTGAACACAACAATATATACAGTTAGATATTCGATCAGAACTCTTTCTTTATTACCTGTCGAACATTTTGGTAACAAGAGCAGTGTTTGCAAGGTTTTCAAAAACACGTAGAAAACAAGAAAAGAAAACATCTTTTAGGGTTAGTTAACACAATATGATAGATTTTCGATAACAAGCACTGTTGTACAGATTCGCTTGTACCTCGACTACTAGTAGGTACTATGTACTATAATACTTTTTTATACTTGTACAATAATATAATTAATTTGGTGACAGTGAGTGATTTTTATTCGTCATTTTAGTCAGACACAATCTCATAAAATTATCGGTCTAGAGACGTAGTTGTAAGAAACAGTTTTAAAAAATCAGCATCTTTTTATTTAGTTACAACCTCCAAGTCTTATTGAATCGCTTCGGTAGTTGGCTGGTCCATTAGGCTAATAGCCGCGCAGTGAGTCGGCACAAGGAGATTAAGCTGAGTCCAGTCATCGTTCTCCTTTTTTGTTTTCATTTTGTAATCATTTCTCAGATGGATTGCTAATTAGGCTTCGCTAATGAATCTGTAACATTAATTATAATCATTTTGCTAAAATAAAATATTGATAACACTCCTATATACATGAAAATGCTCAAAAAAGTTTAGTGAAGTCTGATAGTGAAGGCCAAGTGGATTATGATGAGTGAAAATGACGATGACAGCATACCTAATACATTTAAGTGTGATGATGATAATGATGAAGAAGGAAACGGTTTGAATAGTTACTATTAAAACTTATTTCTGTGTACTGTGTACATAAACAATTGGACTGTATTTTATCGATAATTTGATCTATGTATTTCCTTAAAGCGATTTAATTAATTTGTAACTAATCTTAGCACTTTTTATAACATTATGAAATCCTATACCTTATGCTTAGTTTAAAAGAATACTGTACCAAAATAATTATGAATGATTATATTAATCAAGGTGTTTTGTGTAAAATAGACATAAAAATACTTTCAGCCGCAACACTCTGCAAGTTATTTTACCCGTATTTTTGACATTCAATAAATATAAGAATGATTTAAATTAACACTTACAGAAACAACAAACGTTGATTTTAATTTGTTCGGAATCTGTTATCAAAATTTCAATTTGACCCGAATAAAATCGTGGCTAGATTGGAATTTATTTCGAATCGCAGCGCGTTTAATTGCATTCCGAACTGGTGTAAATTGATTCGTTTTGTTGCTTTTAGTTTTGACTCTTCTGTAAACATACACATGCTGGTCTGTTAAATTTGTGATTATAATTGACTGAACTTGATTTGTCTTTTTATAGGCCTGAATAGAGAAAAAACATGAATTGAACAATTTATGATTTGATGTTTAGGGCTTAATCTAGTTAGGATAATACGCCGGAACATTAACAACACAACAACGAACAATTGCAATAATTTCGAAAGGGATTAACTTGAAATAATATTTATTGCACTGAGAACAAAAAACTACTTTCATAAAATATCAACCATTTTCATGCAGACGAAATTTCTGCAGAATTTATTCGAGGTAATTATTAAAGTCGTATAAATTACATTTCATAATAAATTCTGCCAAATTGGAGGAGCATTCAGAAATATGTCCGATCGCCTGTCGTATATCGTTTGTTTTATGTGTACGATACTGAACGAAATTGATTATCATAAAAGTAATAACGAACATTATTCTTTTGTTCTTTGAATCTTCTGAATTGAAAAAATAAACCTAAAGACTGTTTTGGTAGAGATCGTCTACTTCTAAACTAATATTTAAAAAAATATGTGTGTCAGCTGCGATGCACGACTGGAATTTAACGCCATCTAGTTTGCAATCGTCAAATCAGTGATAACGGATGATGATGATGATGATTCTGATGATAATGATGATGAATGATGATGATGATGTTTCACATCATCAGAATAGGATGCACCAAGATTATTATTATCATTAGATGGCGTTGTTACTGATCAGCCATCCAACGCCATCTAGATTTTGTGTTACGAATCACAAACATAATGCGTAACGTAATGGAGAAAGTTTGATTTTACTCCTCATAAAATTTCATACCGCAGGCTTAAATATGAAAATCGATTCTGAAAGAGTTAAACTATATACGAGTACAATAAAGTCGAAAATTATTATCAGTCCAATATTTAAAAAAAAATATCTTAATTTCACGCGTTCATTTTAAAAGTAGACGATATCTACCATTATTATTTAAACTAGACATTACGTATTTATTAAGTGCAAGTTAAACTCGCGTGGAGAGGGTTCCTTACGTTAATTATGTATTTACCGTTATTTTTCTATTTTATTTATTTTTGCTCTACTTCTTATAAATGTTTTCCTGTAATATATATATATATATATTATATTATAAACAACGAACTATAGTCTGTATTTTTCTCAAAATTCTAACCTCATTAGTTTTTATTTTTATTTTGATTAGTTACGGAGATAAGGGGAAAATGGTAAATTTTCATTCTTTCTTGAATAATTTTAAAACTTTCCATCATAAAACTATAAAAAAATATATATTTGAGATCCTTACAATAAGTCCTTTCATTTGACATGTCACATGATACGGTTGTAAAACATTTTTTTTGTTAATTTTGATTTTTTAAATTTTTTATTCGAAATTTGTTTGTTTTCTTTATACCTTTTTTTTGGGTCACAAAAAAGCAAATGAGTACTAAAGGAGGTGGCCAAGATGTGCCCCGGAAACGGTTAAAATACGTTTATTTGTACAAGGTTTTCGTCCTCTGAAAAGACATGTATTCCATTTATTTTAACATAACTAGAATTTTAATCTTCTTCTGAACTCAGCAGTGAGTAGTTATAATAAATTAACAATAATAATAAGTTGTATTGTATACACTTAATCTTCTACTACCTCCATTGCTATCACTGGAAGTTGACAATTGACTGACAGAAATGCCAATGCCTGCTATATTGCCATTTGCCAAATGCCAAAAGAAGATTTTTGAGTTTGATTTCTGCAAAATAATAATTGTGTTTGATTTTTGCCATGAGGTGCATTAATTGCGCGGTTGATATTGAGCGCATGGCACGTCACTGAATATCTTCGGTAGCAAGAAACCTTCAATCCATATTAGTAGAATGGATCACTGCAGTACAGGTACGGCATTTTCACGTGATGACATAAGTTTGGTATTTGGGGTGGGCACGTCACCAAGATCACATAGAAGCCTCTGAGAACGGAAGAAGAGAACTCTCTTTAAAACACTTTTCTACAGTTACTTATGTTTTGCAGAATGTCAACCTACAAGAGCTAAAAGTGCTCGTAAAAGGAGAATCCCGAGTTCTACAGATTTTTATTGATAAAATTATTAAAGTAGATAGTGTAAGCTTTAATGTAAGGTAAAAATAAAATGTGTACATTATACTTCACAAGTGGGGCAAACGCCCATACAGATGTTGGCCACCTCCTTTCAACTTATTTGGTTTAGTAGTTTCGGAGAAAATTAGCTGTGTACGGCGGTCGCCCAGACACACGAGTGATACTAATAAGGGTTCCGTTTTTCGTTTTTTTCGTTTAGAACCCAAAAAAATAGAAAAAACGCATCTAATACGATATTTTAGAGATATCGCTAGTATCAGAATCCAGTACTTAAGCTAACTTGGTTATCACAGCTAAGTTTTGTACCAAAAGCCATTTTGAACACGTGAAGCAAATTATTCAGCTGTAATTTACTTTAGAAGGCAGTTACAAGGACTAAGTGAGGTGGTAATTACCGTTTCGGTCTGTGTACACTAAGCTTTAATGTTATTATACCACCTTAATGTAATTGAAAGTTGTTACGTCTTGAGGTGCTTCCTTTATAGCACCGGTTTTACGTGAACCTAATCTACACTAATAGATATTATAAAGCTGAACAGTTTGTTTGTTTGGTTGAACGCACTAATCTCAAGAACTACTGGTTCGATTTGAAAATTTATTATTGTCATTGATAGTCCGTTTATCGAGAAAAGCTATAGGCTATATAACATCATATATTTTAGTAGTTACATCCGTAAAACGCACACGTAGTTAAACGCGTGTGAAACCGCGGGGCACATTTAGTTTGTTTATAATAATAATAATTCTACTTACTGCTATAATTTAATCCTAGTACCAATATTGTTAAAATATGACAGTTTGTAAAGATGTTTGTTGCCCTTTTACGTAAAACGACGGTAAAAACAGTTATCTGCAGTTTTGTGATTTTCTGAGTATGGCAAAAAAACTTACAGATATCGCCTTATTTTTTGCACTTTTAGATCTTGTCCAGAAGGGGCGAATTCGCCACGAAACGTTTTGCGCGAATTCATTCGCGCGTTAACGAGATACTAGGCGCCAATATATCGCGTCCACAATCATCACGCGAATTCAAAATACGCGCGTAAATCTCATGCATTTCGCCAGACTCTCGACTCACACTTCATTCGCACGAGTCGAAATACTAGAGACGCCTTGTTGCGTTCAGTTAACGCGCGAACAACAGAAGCAAGGTGTACTCGTACGTATCGAGGGAAATGGAGAGCCAAAATTTTCGTACGTTGGTACGCTCCTTATGGACGCAACGGTCGCGCGTGATTCGCACGAGAGAATCGCGGCGAATTCGCCCCTTCTGGACAAGGTCTTAATACGTAAAAGCAGACAACTACTCCTGTTTTGTAAGACTGCACGATGTAGATGCGTGTATGTGTGTGCGTGGGACGCGCGAGTAGTGCGCTGCAGTCGTAATGTGTTATCAGTCAGATGACACGTGCTTTAACAGCCGCAATCTTGTATGGTTTTGCTTGTAATAATGTAGAAAAAAAAAACATTTATGGTCATAATTCTACGACTATGACCATTTCTTGACTATTTAATAACTAAATGTTATGTTAATGACTTATTTTTATTATTTACTGAAAGTTTTGAAATTTTCCCTTAATGTGTATTTTTAAAATTCCATGTAGATACGACTAAGTGGTAGTTAACATACCTAATTGCCATATTTTAGAGTACAATATAATATATGCAGACAACTGCAGTTTAGCGTAAATTAAACATATTTAGTAAGAGTTAAATATTCTACATATTATTATACCTTATTCAATATATAAAGTGCTTTCAACAAACTTGGTTTAAAAATAATAAAATGGGAGCATTTTTACTTATTATGCGTTCTCTGAAAAGAAGCTGTTTGTTCATAACACTTTTTATTTTGCACCCGTCGAAAAACTACTGAACGGGTTTTCATGAAAAGCAAACAGGTTGACCATGACCTTGAATAATACAAAAGGTATTTATTATCCCGGAAAACGCAGGAAAAGCGTAGCTTTAGTATAACAAAACATAACAGTATATCGACGCTTGAAAGGCAAAAATTACCAAGCGACGTGTTGACAACTTTACACTCTAGAGTAGAGTAAAGTAGCTATAACTAATAGGCGATTTTTTACGATTTTATTTTCTAAAATTAAAAACTAAAATGCTGTAGTGTAAAATTGCCAACATGTCGCTTGGTAATTTTTGCCTTCCAAGCGTCGATATGTATAATGGAGACGCTCATGTGTAATTATTGCCTTTGAACTTTGGGAATTTTGTTAGATACATTATTAGCATCTATCTAGTCTAATTTGAAAGAGAACAATCATTTTAAGTGTCAGCAGATTGAATGAATAAAATGTGACAGACAATTATATTGTACAAGTATACTGACACACAATTATACATATCTAATTTTAATATTTCAAATATCTGTAGATATAAAGCCAAAGAACTATTAAGAAAGTTTAATTAATAAGCTACTCTAAAACCTTGAATAATTAATCGACGTATAACTATAGATATAGTCACACGTCTAACTCACTATAACAAATCTAAACATTTCAGTAGTTCTTCATAATTAAAATATAATTATCTCAGTTTCACAACTAATAAGACGCAACTCTTTGATGTATGATAACTGTATTGCCATCTAAGCCTTATTCCAATTAAAATTGACTTACAAATTTAATAAGGGCAACACCGGCTTTCACTTTGTGCCAGTTTCCCAGAAACGCTTCATTATGTAAGGTGGAGCGAGCGTGTAATGTAATATCGCAATATCTAAGGTAAGGAAGTTTGCGTAAGTTTATACGTACCTCTTTATAGGAGCCTAGGTAGACACAATATGAGAAATACAGAAGATAAAATAGAATATTTTGATTATATATATAGTAAGCTATACGTATAAGTAAATAGTTTAATACAATTTATAGTAGTCAAAGATTTCGTTATTTATTTCAACCAGACGGGGAAACTTTTTCAAGTTTTAAAATGTCAAATATTATGAATATGTTAATTATTATTCAATATTAACTATAATGAATTCTCAACAATAACAAAAATAGATTTTATATTTGGCTTTTAGGTGACTTTCAGACTCATGACTTTTCATGCATATTTACATATTATGCGTATTCATGAAGCCAAGAACAAATTAAAAATTTAGGTGTCTGTCGCATTATTGTTGGTTGAACGGGGTCCCCTCATTTTGTAGGCGTTAAATTATAACATTTTTGCGATTCAATCCATAAGTTATTTTTTTTTATATCAGAGTAACTAGACTTTGATAAACTATAAATTAACTAATCAACAGTAAAATTTATTATATTTATAATGGTAATCGAGTTGCTCAAAGCATGATTCAACCACGGACCTGAAAAAAAGACGGACGTAAAACCTCGTCTAATCGAGAGTGAAGCATAGCAATGGCCGCCCTCTTACCATGTGTTGCGCGGATGAGCTCAGAGAGCATGCGGTCAGCCTGATAGCCAGAATTTATTTAACAAGAGAACGTCAAACTGAAATGTCAAAATCAACAATTCTCGAATTAGATTTGTTATAAAGAAGGATGGATTTAAGATTAACCCCCGTATTCAAGAACAACACTGTGAGGTCTCACAGTGCTTGCGAGTGCATAGTGGCATTAAAACCATTTCGTAAACAATACTTGATTGAAGTCCTTCGCTGTGCGTTTGTCAAAATCGATAAAGTAGCTGCCGAGCTACTTTATCGAAAGCATAGTGTTGGTTTGACTTCTATCAAAATAGAAAGAAAGGATCGATTATTTGTATTGTTATCTTTGTCTTTTGCCTCTGTCAAATGACTAGAGTGAAGTTTGCCGCATTAAATGGACCAATAAGAGGGCTGTATACAGCTCTGTGCGTCCGCACAGCCAAGTGATACTTAAGGGTCGACTGTGAAACTGAAGGCTTGCCATGAACAACGCACTGAGAAATGCCTTACTTCGCATAGTATTGCTTCTTTACTTAGACAAGTATTGTTCTTGAATACGGGCAGTCTTACTGGCGCAAACAATAATCTAAATTTTACTAAAAAAATTAACCGACTTCAAAGTCTCAAAAACTACTTTTCAGATCTCGTTCAAATTTATGTGGGACCAGATGACAAGCACCTGCTTTCGATTAAAAAAACAATCATCAAAATCGGTTCGCCCAGTCCAAAGTTCTGAGGTAACAAACATAAAAAAAAAATACAGTCGAATTGAGAACCTCCTCCTTTTTTTGAAGTCGGTTAAAAACTAAAATCGAATGGCAAAAAATAAACTCAATGTTAAAATCAAAATTAGTTAATTTCCACAGTTCACTATAATCAAGATTACTTACTTGTTTAATCTGACAGAGCTGTTAAGTTAAAATAAATGTTAGTTGATTTTTATGAACATTTCAGACAACGGCGGTGATACTTGTAGTTTATTCAAAAAATTGGTTTCCCCACTTATCTACCAAAAAATATTTCCAGAGTATTTTTAAGTACCAAATGACATTGCAGAAATAACATTTCAATTCACGTATTCCGAGGGGAAAAGTTTTGGATATCAAATACATTTGCATGATAAAGAGTATGGTATAAGCGACTTGTTTGTGACCTATTTATGTACGAGGAACATTTTAGCATTTTAAGAACATATTGAAAAGAACGTAGTTTTATGAAAGATCAAAATGGAAAGTTATGTAATATGTAATAAAAAGAGATGATACAAAAGAACAGTGTAATAATAAGTACCAATAAAAATTCTAATACACTATCGTTATGAGTAGCGTCTTTCGTATAATTTTATTAAGTTTTATTAAAATATAATATTATCTATTACCATTTTGAGGGATTTCTTCGAGATTGCGATATTTGCGTCATTCCTCTAGCATAGTTTTTGTTTGATTTGATTTTCATGTACTCATGTCCAATGTACATGTATTATGTATCTATAGCTTTGTGAATTTTAGTTATCCCACTGAAACCTATTATTATCAATGATCAATGCGTTCGCACAGTTCCGGAACTTACCCATGTACACCGAATTTGCGGAAACTTTATAAAAATAATTTAATATTACAATAACAAAAGTTTGTGAAGAGCCTGGATTAGTTTTCATCGATACATTTTTCTAATTATTCGTACATTTTAAGTGCGTTAAGTGCGTAAATGTGACATTAGGGGCACTAACATTATTTTATTAATAATTTAAAAACACATATAGTTTAAAATTAAAAAAAAAACTGGCGGATAATAAAACCTAGTAAGCCTAAAATACACATAGATACTTCTGTGCCATTAAATAATTAGAACTATGATTCGAACTATCGAATTAACTAACACTAAATAACACTAAATAACTAAAATAAACTGATCATATTCATTCATGGTGAATAGCTCCTTTACGATTCCAATGATAAACTTGTTGAAAGTTTAAGCTATTCACCAAGATATTGCCTCAATTCTATCGTCCAAGTTCGTAATGATTCCGGCTAGCTTGCCAATGAGATTCTTTTGATGCAAAGTTTTTGAACAGTGTTGAATTGTAGTAGAAAAATCTGTAATAATATTTTGGATTCTGCATATAAGTTATTTAACAACGCCTTTATTTAGTTATCTTGAATTATATTGCATTGCAGAGTAGATGTTTTTGGTTATATCATTTCCAATAAAATAACATAATCATCAATAGTAAAATCCAATATATTTTGACACAATGTATTGTAAGTACATAATGTATTGTTTTTATTCTGTTATACCCACAACAATGCAATCTAGTAAAAGCTGCAAACTTTGATTTCCAAACCGAGACACGTAAAAATCGACTCTAAAAATATCTGCGTACCCATACAAATTTCGATGCGACCGTTATGGGTTCACCACCGATTTCTATCGACTTATTATACAAATGGCCGATATCTTGGCAGTAGTAACAATATCTTAGCATGAGAAATAGCCACTCCACTGTAGCGGTCTCTCTTGGCTCGAGTCGGCTATAAAACTGCGTCACAGTTCACGACATTTGCGATTCTTGCCGCGGACGTCGACTGATCCGTTACACACAAACCAATTCCATCGAACACAGAACGTTTGCGAGAAAATGACGCAATGTGAAAATGTCTTTGAAACGAATTGGCTGATATCGCTTGCGGTGGAATTGGATGCGATTTAAGCGAATAACAGAGCGAAGGGAATCGTTCAATAATGGACGTTTGGCGAGGCGTTGTGGAAGCCACTAACCGAACGTGGCTGTTTTAAGCTATTAACTATAATCGTATTATTTTTATATTTCATTTAAATTACGTTTTCGATCATTGATAAAGTGAAATAGTAATTTTTATAAAAAAAATAATGCATCGTCTGTGTTTAAGATACTAGAGTGAATAGGAGTATTCCTATTTAAGGCGCGGTGTGATCTCAATATTCACAAAACTGGGTTTCTTTGGTGCTTGAGTACGAGGAAACCCAATGAAAATATCGCACGCAAGAAATACAGAGCATAGAAAAAGGTCTAAAGAAAAATGTTAACCGAATAGAATATTAAATAGTTGTTTGATATTCCCAATAAAAAATCGTAATTTGCTATACAAAAATAAACTTAATCGTCGAAGTTCTCTGTGTTTTCAGCGGTAACAACATTTTTTTTTTTGAGAATATAATACGTATATGGTTTTATTAAAACTTAAACCGGACAGATATTGAATTTAATGTGTATATTTTGAATAACCTAAGGAAAACCCTCAAATTAAATGTTTATTCGCAATCTAGTTACATTGTTAGCAAAAATATGCTCTGCAATTTTGAACCCTATTCAGCGTCACGTAAATGTAACATTAGATTAGCGCAGATATACGGCTGTGTGAGTGAAATCAACGTTTTTAAATCGTAGTCATACCGCGCCTTAATAATAGATATTTATCCTAAGTCGTCGTCTACGATAAAGTAATGCGCGCAAGGCATCGCATTAGGAGATAGATTGTGGATTATCTGCTTCTTAAAATAGGTACTGCATTTTCGTGATATTTATGCAGTATTCGCAAAATCAATTTTCTAAAGTCTGCGGGGCTTGCTAATTTCTCTCTAGTAATCTCATATATTATGTAGATTTTTGAAACTTTACTTCATGTTTATGTCAACACGGGCAGTCATCTTAATTTGTAAATATCCCAATTTTGGGCATCTTTTTTGAGAAAAATCTATGAAAACCATAGCATAAATTACGAATACAGACTATAAGGCATTCAAAGATTTTACACACTTCTTATCGCTTTAAACATACATATGCTATTTGTTGGATAATTTTTTTGTTTTGTCGTAGCATGACGTCATCATTTCATAAGGTGTTACCATCAGGTGGATCATCACTTCGTCGGATAGTTACATAAAACACTTGGAGATTGAAAGGTGCCGAACCTATTTCAAAGTATGGTAGACATTTTTCAATGATGACTTATTGCTCTCGGTTCGTGATTATTTTCGATGTCTCAGTTATGTATGCTACCCGTGACACAGCAAAATTTTTCATGTTTCTTTCATGTTTATTTATTTCCATAGATATATTGAGGTTGCCGTAACGTAACAAACCCTAACATGCTTGGCACGAATGACCTGTCTAGACGTTTCCCATATCCGACCGTAAAGTGCAAAAGATTCGCTCTCAAAATTTTTTAAAGTTTAGATACGCAAGTACAAACTTGTTAACTCTTAATGAAATTCTGAAATACTTTATAATTGCTCTTACATTGTTTAAACTTCACTAACATTCTGCAGTAGGTAATTCTAGTTTATATTCAGATGAAAATAGAAAGTTATGACAAGATAGGTTTCCCAGGAGTAACAGTTTCGCATAGAATGGCAAGTATGGAAATAGGACTTTGTATTGCTCTGGCATTTCCCAGGTGGGCTGAGCTTTAGTTCTCGTATAATAATAATATGGTGCAGGAGATGAAATATCAAAATTTAAAACTTGAAAACACTATTTCACAATATTACTATTTTCGAAAACAATTACCTGAATCGAAAAATATTTATTTGAAGACCCATAAAAATAATATTATGTTTGAAAGACTTTTTTCAAGAAACACACTATGGGGTACACGAGAAAAAATCATCGCAACTTTACCTGTAACGGAACCTAAAATAATATTTTATTGCACCACTTTGTACTTTTTGGAAGAACTAGTTTTTTAAAAGAACTTCAAATAAACCCATTATTTACTTTTGAGTTTTGCGACAGTGTATAGATCTGGGATCTGGGTAGTGCCCCCGCCAAGTCGAGCAAAAAAGCGGTACGGCCGTACCATCCTTTTCTCGAAGCAATTCAGGCCATTTTCGACCCCCTATAACTTCGTTGTGGATAAAGATAGAAGCCTGAATTTTTAGTAACCAAGCAGGCATTGTATAAACACGGTATATTTTTTTTATTTTTTTAAACACGGTATATTTAAAATTTTATTCAATTTGAGTCAGTAGTTTAAGAATCATAACTAGTCAAAGTTTCTCACGTCATAGCGACCACATCAATATTAAAAATCTTTCAAGTTTTAAATAAATTGATTGACTTGGCAATCGCAATAAACAATCAAATTTAATATAATTATGTAGATATTACTTGTGAGATACATTGTGTTTTCATGCGATGGTCAAGTCGATCTATTTATTTAAAACATTAAAGATTTTTAATATTGATGTGGTCACTATAAGATGTTTTACTTGTTAGGTTAGCTAATTACGTAATAACTTAAGACAGAAGGACCCTTAAGTAGGAACTGAATAAATTAACCGACTTGGTATTACATGGATCTCACAACTTTTTATGGTAGAAGAACTGAGTTGCGAGACTTGGTTTTTTTTTACAAGTTATGTTTTTGATGGCATTACAATATTCCCCGTCTGCTAGTTCCATAATAATAATATAATACATTACACACAATACTTTTTGTAACATAACGTTAAAAACTTATTGTATTTACTTTCAGCGCAGATCATAATCTTAATGTGCTTACCTAGAGTATTATAATACTTCGGGGCATGCTTCTTATCTATAAGGTTATCCAAACACTGAAAGCATTTAGAATGTCTAGTTGATCTCAAACAAAGATATTTCCATTAAAATGGGGCACGATATGCCTCTATTGCTGATTTATATTTCAATCGTAATAAATCTTACATTTATTTACTTAGCTATGCACCTATTTTCGATTATAGAGGAAATCATTGTTACGATTTCATTAGAGGCTTGATAAATCATTAAAGATCAAGTTCTTTAAACTGGATAGAACTTCATTACAATTAGAAAATTGTAATGAAGTTTTATCCAGATTCAGAGAGCACATTATTATGACGATAATTAACTGTTGTTAAGTCACGTAGGATGCTTTTGGCAGCATAAAACTTCAGATATGATAGGGACAACTATTATACGGTTTGAGGCCTCTAGGCTCCTCAACAGGAGAGATCCATAGTTGGCCATTAATGGATTGAAGGTAAGACACTAACGGTGATAGACACAGATAACGCACCGCACAACTTGAACCAGTAGATCTAGAAGAAAATAAGAAACCATTTTTTGGTTTTTAAATTGGTGTATGAAAGTCCTTCCTGTCATAATGTCATAGTTATATCAAATTTTATATCAACCTTTTTTGTATGGACATCACCGAGAAATTAGCTGACGATCCATCTGTAGCTCGAGCACGAATATTTGCGAGAAAGTATTCGTATAGTTAACGTAAGCAATTTGTCAAATTTGTATGGCATTTTAGTACCATTTACGTACGATAGGGGCGCTTTTTTTCTTTTTTTCTATTCTATTCTGTTTCTATTCTTTTGAAAAAATGCCATACAAATTGCTTACGTTAACCATACGAATACTTTCTCGCAAATATTCGTGCTCGAGCTACTGATGGTATGTGGCTATCGTCGCCCATTGTAGCTATCCAGTTGGACTCCACGGACAAATAATAATAATAAATGAAATATTAAAGTAATTATTACCAATATTATCCCTCCGAGGGGCCCTAACACCGGGGTAGGGCCCCTCGGAGTTAGTTCGCCTCTTACGACACCCATTTGGAGTGTATTCTTGGCCGTCCCAACACTGCGGTAATTTGCATTATTGCTATGGTGGCATGCACTATCTAAACACGCTAATAATACGCTTTGTGTTAACGATGGAAGGGCGTACAATCAGAATTAATTAAGCTGTTGGACAAGCAAATTAGATCAAAAGCTTGAATGCCAAATGAGATTTACTAGTTAAAGTGACAAGTGACTGCATATAATGCAATTACAGCATTAATTAACTCATTAATATTGTATTCGTTATTTTTGGATTTCGAATTATATGATCAATATGATAATACCATTTTTTTAAGTTCGTTACTTAAGATTCCAATGCATATGTTGCATTACATACCTACCTGGTTTTAATTGTATGTAATAGTCCATCACTTAGTTCATTTTGCCCGCATAATATGTTTTTGAAGGGTAAATGTGGCTCTTTATGTCACATACAAGTATTCTCTAAACGAAATCAACATTTCATCAGATACGCAATATTGAATTCCCACATAATTGCAATCGGAATCGTCGAATAATAGCTTACAGGCCAATAACTGACAAACGCGTTGATTGTTTAACAAGGAGTCAAATACACGCCTCAATTTGGCAGATATTATTGACAAAGGGTCAATAGTGTAGCCATTAGTAATGATTTAATTAGCAAATTCTGCTATTTAATTTTCGGTAATTTCGAATCATAGATTACCCCCAATTGGAGGTAATCTATGTTTCGAATACTGGTATGTTATTTACAACAGATATAATTGGGTTACTATTATTGACCTATATTATTGTGTTTTGGTATTTCTTTCCACCAGTCACTGGAGCAGCGTAAAGTATACCTACTCTAGGCCTCCTCCTCCGTTAATTAAAAATCAGTAAGGCAAAACATAGAAATGCATTTCGAGAATTTGACTTTTAACTAGTTATTTGTCACGGGATACAATCAAAATGTTATAAATATAACTTATACATAAATATCTAGGCAATGTAACTTTAATCCAATTAAAATATGATGGCAATATCTGCAATAATACTAATAATAAAATCAGTATAAGAATTAGAATAAAAATAATATTATCCAGTTACTATATTAATATTAGGATTCCTTAATAAACCTAAGATATTAATCTTTCAACGAAAAAATATTTGTAAATCGCTCCTCTTGATTTCCTTTATTACAATAAATAATTAAGGACAGCCTTCGGGCCACAATTAATTTTTACTGAATTACCTATTCTCTCTTCGTGTTTACGTTGTGATTTTCATAGTCTATTCCATTAATTAATTTCTATACGCACTACTTTTATTCGAACCATTAAGTGTTCAAATGATTATTCCTGTGTTACTAATGTAATTCGGTTTACACATTACGATTATTCGATATTACAAGTGGTATAAACACCACCAAGTAAATAAAATTATTTTAGGTATTGTATCCCTCCCGGACATTGTTAAAAGCACTAAACACACAAAAACGTTTAATACATTACAGGAAAACTTTCAAAAAACAAAACCACTGGGTTTTTGCGAGAAATTGCGTTTTCATGTTGCTAATTATACAACTTTCCGGCAGCGAGAACTACCTACGTACAAGTGGCTAACTTTATTAATGAGGGTAGCTCTCTCGAGAAGAATTCGTATGAACCGTTTGTTTTGTGGTAAATAGCTGGTATGTCACCTCGGAGAATTGTAAGTCCGATCCTGAATGGGCGTGCAGTGATATCGTGGAGAGCAGCAAGGCTATTCTGTTTTGTAACTCGACAGCGGAATCCGCGATGAGTATCAAAATCTTATCTTTAGTCGTTTGAAGTTTGACACTCATCGCGGATTCCGCTGTCGAGTTACAAAACAGAATAGCCTTGCAGTTAGTTATGCATCATACTAATTACGGACAATGAGGTGAGAGCTTGCGAGTCTGTAAATGTAGGCTACTGCCAACCTTTTCCTAACGTTTCCTGTGAATTTTTCTTTCTGCGCAGATGCATGCTAATAAATGAGCTAGGTCACTGAACTTTCAGACCCGTCTATGCGTTGTATTTTTGTTTGAATGCTTATTATTATAAACAGCCAATGTCAATAATTTTTACTTACTATAATACTAGCAATGTACATTTGCATCACTTTAGTAGACTTATTCTTTACTAAACATATTCTTATTTAACATAATATGAATATACATGGGTAAAATCGCATCAAAATAATTATGTTAAGTCGTTTATGAGATGAGCAGGAAGAAAGCACAGCTTATCACAAAAAAATAAAGATTCTAAAAACATTTTTACAGGATTTAGTGCGGTATACACATATATTATTAATAAATTAGGAATATTCAACACAATCAAAGAAATCTTCAACCCCAGCATACCTCCTCCCCTACTCGCAGAAAATCCTACTGAAAACCGGATGAGTTTATGTCAAACGGTCCTACGTAATTGAGGCACTACTAAATGTCACACGGTGATGATACCCCCGATCTGGAAGGCTATATTCTCTTTTGTAACTTGACAGCGGAGTTTCAAAATTGACGTTCGAGTTCTAGGATCACTTCACTTCGCAAGTGCCGTACTAGATGATTAGAGGATGACATATTTATTATTCTCGATCATCGAATTACGTCACCGTCGAAGCTCGTGTCCAATTGTCAAACGAAAAGTTAGTCAAGAGCTATCGCCATCTTTAGTCGTTTGACGTTTGAGTTCGAGACTCCCTTCACTTCGCAAGTGCGTACCAAATGATTCGAGAATCACATATCAAGATCTCGGACTCGAACTTCAATTTTGACACTCATCGCGGAATCCGCTGTCAAGTTACAAAACTGAATAGCCCTGCAGAAACGCGTTAACGAAGTTTTCTTCCATGCTCTCATGTATACAACATAAACAAAAACATGCACCATTACAAGCCGCTTACCAGGCATCAGCTCGAGAGATCATCCTTTACTAAATAATATTTTTGAATTCGGTGATATTTCATACGTAGGCGTTCTGGTATTCACGTAATAATAGTAATCAAAATATGACTTATTCATCAAGATAATTTCAAATAGCGCTATTAAAAATATCTTTCATCTAAATATTATGTGTGTCACGGTAAATGTACTCTAACTTTTCTTTCTCCTTTTTTTATACATTTCTATACATTTCTATACAATTTCTATACATTCTATACAAATAAATAAAATTGTAGTGTCTGTTTGTAATATTAAAATAACCGCTTTTTACTAAGTGCATTTGGATGTATACACGGTACATATACCAAATCATTTTTTACAATTTTTGTCTGTCTGTCTGTCTGCCTGTTTGTTCCGGCTAATCTCTGAAATGGCTGGACCGATTTTGACGGGACTTTCACTGGCAGTTAGCTGATGTAACAAGGAGTAACTTAAGCTACTTTTATTTTAGAAAAAAAAATAGTTTGTTAGGCGATACGAAGTTCGCCGGGTCAGGTAGTTCTAAATATCATCTACGTCGTGGTAAATGTTCTCTAACTTTTCCTTCTCCTTTTTTCACCAATAAAATTAGAAAGTTGCATTATTTGAACACATGCACCTGTAAAAACACAGTAACAACGTCCACACCACCGTAAATTACTTTTGTAATTACAACACGTTGCTTTAAAATTGCTTACTCGTTTTTAACTTTTAATTACGTGGAAACTTTGTGAACGCGTTTCATTATCTCACAAAAGCTATTTTACTGAAGCTGTTCCAGATCTTTAGAGACCTGTTTTAACAATACGCTTGTATTTTAGAAGAATAATTATAACTTTAAAGTCTGATAAGCACTTGTTTCTCAATACAATAGCAATTTTACATTATTTACTAGAATATAACTGGAAGTGTTGTAACTAGCAATAAATACAATCGAAATAATTAAATATTTTAAATTGCTTTCAAAGTAGTTTTAAGTTTTTCAAATTAATACATTTTTATTATTGTAATCGGTAAGGTATTAAAGATTATTTAAAAAGAGTTGTACGAATTGTAAAATTATTATACGCGCTGTTTTTAAATAACGAACGATACTAAAATATGTATTTTAAAATCTGAGCGAGGTTTATTTTAAACCGCCATCGTACTCCTCTAAATTATTAATTAAACCTCTTTCTTTGGCCCTTTATACGATTAACCCGAGTCTCTTTGGGTTTACTACCGCCCTTAACTGAAAATTAAACGCTAAATTTTGAGCACTCACCTGCTTTAAAGGCACTAATTGCCTTTTCTGAGAGTTTAATAACCTGCATTGAAATCACAAGTATTTCGTGCAAAGAGATTCTTGTAAGAATGGAATTTAAAGTGACAAATGAAAGGGCTGAATAAATTGTGTTTATATTATACAATACACTATATACATGTTACGCTCAAAGACCGAAAATACGTTCATGGAGCGAAAAAACTGTAATCCACATGCTAAATTGCTAGATTGGTAGGTGAGGCATGGGTACCGCCTCTGGCGAACCATATAGACAGATTTCCCATGTCTTTGTATAGTGTATACCTACTCGTTATGACGGAAAACAAAAAATCTCAAGTTTGGTTTGGCTCTTATAAAATAAAGTACAGATTTTGCACCGTTACAGTTTTAACATTAACATATACGAAAAACCCATGTAATGATTATGGAAGCGCTCGGTAAATGTAGAGATTTTGTGAGGTTTAAACACTTTTAACTCTCGCGAAAAATTTAAAGCAGGCTGCAGTGGGTGTGGTTTTGTCCGCACTCGTTTTATTATTTAAATTCGGCTGTAAGCTCATGGAAATACCTACTACGGTACTGTCATGAGTAAGTTTATATTTACGTTGTTAAAAGGTTCATCGTTGATGCCAACGTCAAATAAACGGAAACGATACTGCAGCATGTGATTGGTTGTGTGCTCAAGATATTTAATTTTGTTCTACTTGGATATCGTCGACGTACGTAAATATTACTAACAACAGTTATTTTCATATTGAATGATAAAATAACAAACAAGTTATTTATTAAAGTGGTATTCGATATCTCTTTTTCAAACAGAAGTTGAAGAAACCATGGAACCGAATTTATTTGAACGAAATCATCAAAAATCTCTATGAAAATCGTTATTTAAGTAACAAAACAACAAGTATCGATGTGCGCTGTCTTTTGTTAATATAACATGTAAATTATTCCATTTATTTATTCCATTTTAATAACTAAAATCAGTGACGTACAACTCCTTATCAGGCAGATTTTCACATAATACATAACATATTTATGACACTTCGACAGGATTATTTCACGAGAAAAAATTGTCACACAATATTTATTTATGTATCAACTGTGGTATAACTCCATCCAAACTCAGCACTATGATTCCTTGATACATATAAATCACAGTTGGCAACAGGAAAACCAAAATTTGTTATAAATATCTTTCCTGGGCATTGAAGACTACTGGCCGTCATCGACTGGGAAACCCAAAAGCTTCTATCTACGTACTATGTAGTACGTGCTTATACATTTCAGTGGGCATCAACAATAGTCGCAATTTGAGCGCTGTGTTGAGTTCGGACGTGTCCGCGAATGTGTAATGCCGGGCGACCGACAGTACGCGGCGACGGACACAGTTGTACTTTGTCACTCACTAGTATCCTGCGCTCGCTTTTTCGTTATACATTTTTTTATAGAAATAGCTGGCAAACGAGCTGACGATCCACCTGGTGATAAGTGGTCATCGTCGCACATGGACATCAGCAACACCAAAGGCATCACTAATGCTTTACTGGCCCAGAAAGAGAGAAGAAAAAGAAAGACAGAAAGAACTGGCTCTCAAGCTCCCAGCCGGAACACGACTAGTCGTTTGGCGGCCGACTCATGCTCAAGGGTGGTAGCTATCCAGACGAACCTCATGGAGAAATAATAGTAGTAACATTGTGCACTAATATCAAATATTACCCAAAAAACAGACTTCAACGAAATAACGTTATATAGGGACATATTAAAAACCATTAGATCTCTTATCACCAGATTTAGAAACGATATAGATATATTATTATCCTTTCAAATAAAAACGGAACTTTACAAATCGGTTAATAAGTATACATATTTCTTAACCTTTTTTAAATCTTATTTGCTATATATAACGAGTAACATTTCAAATTGATAGTTTTAATTCAGTAGATATAATCTAGCAGTATTGTATCAGCTGCAAATATAGGTGAGACATATAAATATATTTATTCTAATACCCTATGATATATCTATGATGTACATATTATGTAGAATTGTAGATAGTCTGAAAGTTTTGTACACTTCTCAGTTTATCATGTGATCGGCATTATAAATACATTATCCAAAATTACATTTCTACTACCATTACTGCTACACTAATGACGCTCCAAAAACTTTTCTTATTCACAAAGACGAAGAGGAAAAGTTTAAGCCCAAAATTATTTGCATCCGAAAGGGGATAATACAAACTACTTGTATCTGAGAGAGGACATCTCAAGTTTCATAAAGCTTTTCCAGTACTTTTATAATTTGTAGAAGTTTTTAATCAAAGACTTATTAAATTTCCAATGAAATATTAGTCGCGATGGAGTGATAGAAAATAGCAAGGACAAGGCTAACGCTCAAATTAAAATGGCAATTAAAATGGCCCAATTGGACCAATTCTCAGTACATGGTTTTCAACATGGTGACGCTGATCTGACTCAGTTCTCTCAGTTACTTAAGAGAGAGAGAGAGAGAGAGAGATAAGAAGAGAGAGAGAGGCAGGAAGAGAAATGGCACTATTATTTGCTTCTATGAAGAACACTTGTTTGAAATGTTTCAAATGGCCTATTCGCCTCTTTGAAATCATTGGAATACAATAATTTTGATTTAAGGGAATTCTTACTTAAGTGTTTTCTTGTGTTTAGAATAGTAAACGAACGTTTTCGTAATTTATTTTTACATTCAGCTTAAGCCTTCTTAAATACAACATTGTAGTCATTGAATACAACTTGTATTCAGTAGGTGCATATGTTCAGTGCTCAGTAATCTCTGCTTTTACAAAATACAGTGAGTAGACATTCAAACACGTTTTTTGCTGTTTCAGAATTTAACGCGGGAAACGGACGAAGGGGAGTTTAATCTGTTCTCTTTTTAGCCGACTTGAAAAAAGGAGGAGGTATTCAATTAGACTGTATTTTTTATGTTTGTTATCTCAGAACATTCGACTGGGTAAACCAATTTTGATAATTCTTTTTTTAGTCAAAAGCTGGTGCTTGTCAAGTGGTTCCACTTAAATTTCGCGAGATCTGCCGAGTAGTTTTTGAGTTATCCCTAATTTTGAAGTCGGTTATTTTTTGTCAAGAAATATGTTCAAAGTAATTAAAAATAGTGACATACAAAGCCGTTATTTTCATAATGATTGGTTTTGAAGTAGAAGTTACGTGAATTGTATGAAATCTTTCAGTCCATATAACATAATATAAAGAGTCCTCCCGTTGGGTGAAACCAGTGGGTGCAAGGGTAACGGGTATCTTTACTGCCAAATTCAATGTATTATGTTATTCTGTGATATATTATGTGATGTATTAGTTACCTGGTATTCGTTCTTGCTATGTTAATTATTATTCAAATCAGTCTGTCCGTATTATGGGTTTCAAATAAGTTTAAATATTCAAATATGCCTTAGTAAAAAAAAAATTAAAAAAGTAAAAAAAAAAATTAATGTTAAATACAGCCAAGCATTACTAATGTAGAAATTAAGGATGCAAAACCTACAGCTCATGTAATGAATTATTATCTATTTCCCTAAGGTCTATAAAGGCACAAATATTCAACAGTCTTTATAAACGTATTTGAGGTTTCAGCCAAGTCGATCTTGAGTGCTATTATATAAACTTGAATGAATTTCGGTATGAGCGCTTAAAAAGAGAAGAAACTATTATTGCAGGTTAATTACATGCACCATTGTTAAACTATGAATTTCAAATTTAAATATTGCGCATTATATTATATACACAAAGAATACACAATAAAATATAGACAAAGTTATAATAACGAGATTAAATAAATGAAAAATATTCATTTTACAGCACGTTCTACTGCCGGCCTTTATAACGTCAAAGTTAAAACGCCATCCATGGCTCACATTCATATTTGATAACTGTCAATATAGTCCCAATAACTTTGCTCTCGGGCTGAAGAATATTTGATGAAAATATATTGAGTAGTTTCTCCAACCAAGCGCATCCGAGCTAGATACAACGATTGACTTCTTTCTCCAAGTTTGACTCACCTTTTTGAACGACTCAAGTCCCGCGTAAAACTTCACAACTTCGGAAGCAGCGCCTTCAATTTAAGTGTGAAGAAAGCTAGTCATATAATTTTCGTCTTCATTAAATGATCCATCTTTATTGTTTGATTATTTGATAAATTTTATAATAAAATATAATGCATTTAATGATATTATAATATGTATGTTTCAGGGTACCGTAATAAAATTGGCATGGATATACATATTTATTAAAACTCCAGGATCGTAGAATAAAATACTGAAAAAAAAAAATTTCCTCCCCTACAGTTATCGTGAGGGTTAATTTTTTATTCTTCGCGTACCCTATAGTATGGGATATCGTTGAAAACTTCTTTCAAAAACATTATGGGTCTTCTAAGTCCATTTTTGGAATTAGGGGTTCGTTTGCGAAATTTAAGCCAAGCTTTAAAGCCAAATGCTTTAAAGTGCTAACTTTGGTTAGAGACAAGTGTCCCCCCCTCTGCTGGCTAAACGGTTGGATTTGGACAAGTGACAAAATTCTCAAAAATAGGGATGTGATGAATTTACAAAGAAAACTATGACGGCTATGTTAGCATAAGTAGTTAATGAGTAATAGTCGATAAACTTACTACTTCGGAATCCTACATTGCGCGTGGCCTGACACGCACTTGCCCGGTTTTTTATAATTGTTTTGTGGCAGTGCCATAATTAACTTCCTTGTTTATTTGTTAAAATTCATGATTCAAATATCATTTTAAAGATTATGCTCTCCATTATTGCCACTAAATAACCAAATAGAATAAAGTTACTATAAATGAAAAAAAAATCGATTTCAAAATTAGGGATAACTCAAAAACTTCTCTTCAGATTTCGCTCAAATTCAGTCTCAAAAAAGTGGGACCACATGACAAGCACTAGCTTTCCATAAATAAATCATCAAAATCGGTTCACCCAGTCGAAAATTCTGAGGTAACAAACATAAAAAAATACAGTCGAATTGAATACCTCCCCTTTTTTTGAAGTTGATGAATTATGAACGCAGCCAGCTTCAAATAAAGAACACATAGCTGTCTATTTAAGATGACAGAATATTTTCTCTATTGACTTATATACTGCTATTGCTCTACCATTCTGTATTTTGTACTCCTTTTATATTTATACAATGTTTTAGTTCACGCACAGTCTTTATTTATTCAGTAAGCTTCCTATTCCCTATATATTAGTTTCATTAGGTTATGGGCCCAGACGCCTGTTAGTTCAAATATAGGGAAAAGTTCTTTTTTAGGATTTTGTTTAAGGGCTGAAAGCATCCACAAAAATGGCATCTAATGGGCATGTGGCTCAAATTGAAAAATTGCAAGGGCGTGATAATTATGCCACGTGGAGCTTTGCCGTTAAAACGTACTTAGAACATGAGGAGCTATGGAAATGCGTGGATGATAAAAGTGACACATTTTAAAGGCCGAAGACACGAAGGCGAGGACAACAGGAGGCAAAAACTACTAAGGAAGTGCATATGGCATAATTTACGTAAAGTGTTGCGTAAGGATGATTTAGGTCTGACAAGATAGTAGGTTCGTTATGATAATTAATTACCACTGATCTAAGAGGATTGTGGAAGTGTTGAAACCTACATTAATAAAGTGATTAGTTACTTGTGCACACTTAAGGTATCAATATTAATATTGATGGGTTCATAGTCAATGTTGAGTGGCTACGTACACTTCTTCTCCGGACTATCGGAACCCTATAAGCCTCTGTAGTGTGACTATAAGTACGAATCTTGTCAAGACAATCACTACATGGGAAATGTAGTTGATTTTGGAGTATTTTACTCATATTCATCAAGTTATGATAAAGCCATTTAATTTTGAAAAAGGTCCTCGTTGCTTTCTGTGTAATAAATATGACACATATCCAAAAATTGTCGCTCAAGTCAGTACTGAAGGCAAAATCAAAATAAGAATACCAATAATGGAATTTATTTAGCCTTTGTCGCATCCCCAGACGTGAAGAGAGGATGCTGGTACCTGGACTTCGGAGCTGATACACATGACAAATAATAAGGACTGGATATGTGATTATGGCCCTGCTCCGGTAACTACCATCAAAATAGCTGACGACAAGCTATGATGGAGTTATAAGCAATTTGTTGGTGTCATACATGTCATAAATGTATTGTAAAGGAAGTAAAATTTGACAAAGACTGTTGTAAGACATAATAAGACATTTAAAACTAGTCAAGAAAGAAAAGTAAACAATGTTGTAAAGAATAGTAAATAACGGGATAGCAAAGCAAAAGAATGGATATTTGTTTGGTATTGTCCAATAATAATATTAATATTCTTAATACCAATGACTTGTTCACAAAAACAAGAACAGAGGAATGATGAGAAATATACATGTAAGGACAATGATATTGTATGTAAATATCTTTGTGTAAGGAGGAGGAAAAGCTACTTATGATATCGGCCAGAGAATTATTTGCTATATGCGGCGTCCGTATAAAACATATGGAATAAAGGAATTTAATAAGATACAATAATAATTATATTGAAAGCTTAATAATTGGAACGTTTTGAAATGAAAGACTGCATGACTATTGGTTGCTATTGGTTACATATTGGTTGTTTATTGTGTGTGTCAACAGAGGACACATCAGTTCTGCAGTAAATAAAATGTAATTCAATATAAAGATAAATATTCAATATAAATCATTACTGCAAAACAGATAAGAATAAGACTTCAAGAATAATGTTTATGAAGATATTAATGTTGATGAAGATATTGTGTTGATGAAGATATAGTTGGGTATTGTGATTTAGATTGCTTCTTCGAAAGAAAATACTCATACGGCCCAACGCAGAAAGGTAACCCTGTTTATCATGCAAGGAGCAAGCACATTGATGTACGTCACCATTATGTACAGGACGAAGTGGCATCTGGTGACATGCTGGTCAAGAACATCAGCACAGACAGTCTATGATAGCAGACTGTCTCACCAAAGGATTACTCAAGCCGAAGCATCATAAGTTCCTGGAAGCATGGGCTTGCGTTCAAGGGAGGATGATGAATTATGAACGCAGCCAGCTTCAAATAAAGAACACATAGCTGTCTATTTAAGATGACAGAATATTTTCTCTATTGACTTATATACTGCTATTGCTCTACCATTCTGTATTTTGTACTCCTTTTATATTTATACAATGTTTTAGTTCACGCACAGTCTTTATTTATTCAGTAAGCTTCCTATTCCCTATATATTAGTTTCATTAGAAGTCGATAAAAAATATGAATTTTATTAACCTTAAAATTTCAATTTGAATATCTAAACCATAGATAATATATTTTTATTCCAAAAAGGCTTATTGTTTTACCTTTGGTAAATGGGTAAATTTGTGCTAACTGGATAGCACAAATGATATACGAAATCCATTGTGTCAGTACGTGCGTCCAATGAGCGGTTTACCCTCTGACACCCTTATTAATAAAAATCGCTTAATCCAAGCATCATCTGAAGCTACACTTGGACTAGTTAATTCTGGATTAACTAAGTAATAACTTCGTAATTGCAATGTTATTAATAAATATGGAGTAACGTCGAACTAACAATACATTTCTTAGTCCGGTTTCAGCGAGTAAAATATGGCAACCTTTGTAATTTAAAAGTAAAAAGAGTGAGTCAGTGAATGACTCCATGCATTAAACTGACAGTGACAACAATATTTTGGGATTGACAACTTCAAACGACGTGATCAGCTTTCAATTTCAAGCGCCTAATTTCGCTCCTCGCAGTTTGTTTCATGCTATGGTTACTTGTTAAATTTAAAATTGATTTACATGAACCAAAAACGTGCTCGCTCAGTTAACTGGGATGAAGAAGAAAAGGTCAAAGAAAATATCAATGTGAATGACGTTTAGTTAGAACAACGAAGTACTCTTGATATGCGTCAAGTCAACGTCAATGTCGTCAATGCACGCCTAGTCCACGCCTAATCAGTCGCTAAACTATGTAGCGACATGGACTAACTTTGATTCTGAGATTAGACTCGGAGTAGCTTACTTCTTCGTTACTCTATATTTATTAATACTGAATTTAATTAAATCTTATTTACGACAAGTTTTAAAGTTACTCTTGCTTTAGTCTATGTTTATTAATATGGCCGTGAATGTTTAACTCCGCAAAGTCAACATAGTATCGGTCCTGGCACAAAGTAAGTGTACAAAACATTAGGAACGGACTCATTATTTATGCAATAGCAAAGATTATGACATTCCTGTAGAGAGGAACCTGTTTTCAGTGTATTCAGCAATATGCGTGGTGTTTTAAATGACAGAAGTTTGTGAATTATGAATATCATAACATAGATGCGAAAATTTGTAAATGCCCTTCACTCCCTATTGTTACTAGGTTATTACTAAATGTATTTATCTATAAATTTTCCAAATACTAAAAAATAAAATAAATAAAATAACATTTGAATGCAAGTAATTTTTAATTGTAACGAAATTATTATTCATGTTAATTTTGTATAATATCTTGTGATTTGTAGTAAATTATCCACTCTACTATACATACTTGTATTTCATAGCTTAGATTTCAATAAATATGAGTAATAAATAAAAGTACCTGATACTTAAACACTCTTTGCAGATACTAATAGTTTATTAAGCTAGTATGTAAAAGTGCATTATGTTAGTATACTAGTATTTAAGAGGGATAAAGAGCGCCATAGTTTTCTTTAATGGAACGTTCATTGCATATTCTCTTTTTGAATGGTGCTTTTATGTTGCGTCTTACCTGTTGAAACTTTAACGATATCGGGATATACACTTAACATAGTATTCACCTATTACCTCTTATCATAATATCTGTATGATAATTTATACAACCAATTCCTTTTTCAATTATCATTAGATGAAAATGTGTGTTTGTTTGTTTGTCCTCCTTTCACGTCAAAAAATATGGACGTGATTTTTTTGTGGAGATATTTGGAGGATTGAGTGTATATGTATAGGCTTTAATTAGGCCACCTTTGCTCCATGCGGGCGAAGCCTCGGCTGACAGCTAGTTATGAAAAAATAGAAATTCATAATTCCAGCTACCCAGGCAATCTTTCTAAAATGATTTATTTATTTATTTATTTATTTTATTTATTCATTTATTTATAAAAATGGTTGCCTGTAAAGTCGGTTTACGGACGGTAGTTTAACGTGACAATGTCATGACAAAGCTCCGCTCCGCCCCGCCCCACTCCGCTCCGCTCCGCCCCGCCCCGCTCCACTTCGCTCCACTCAACTACTATCGCCTACTGCTCGCCTACGGCATCGGCTTCGATACGCCGATCGTAGCCGATTGTGCCTCTCTCTTTTGCCGCTCTCTCGCTCGCGGAACGCTACATTTTTTCGTGCATGCGCCCGGCGTTCATCATTTTTATAGACGTTATCACGTCAATAAACTTAACAAACATTACAGATTAGTGATCCAAAGCGTTTGCCAAGTTTTCTAGGTATTTGCCTGTCATCCTGCGTAATGCAGCAGGTGGTGTACAAAATATGTCGACATTATAATCCCAAGTTACTAATCCGTTGAGTAAAGTCAAAGCTCTTATTAAAGGAGACTCTTTTACGAGGGTGAGTCTACACGTAGGTATTGTAAACAATTTCCAACGTCGCGCCCTGACATGCCTGTCCGGGACATTAAGCCCTACCAGCTCTAGTACTGTTGGGTTACATGTTCGTCCTCTTAGTAACTGTACAAAATATTCAATTAGGTACATATTACGACGGACTTCTAATGTATTGTATCCCAGCATTCCTAGTAGGAAAAGGCTGGGATAGACATGAGGGTACCCCACAAAATAACCGTACTGTCGAAAGTACAGCAGCCTCATAAATTTCTTTTGGAGTTTTTCCAGCATGAGCTTGTATTTTGCTTCATGTGGACTCCAGATAACTGCGTTATGTTCCAGTATGCTCCTAACAAAACTGTTATACAAAATTTTTGTAGCAGCAATACTTTTTATTTGTTGCGTTTGTCTGATCACAAATCCTAAGCATATGTAAGCTTTCGAGCATAAAGAAGTAATGTGCTCGCAAAATGATGATGATGAATGATGACAGATGAAATATTTATATCGTAAATCTTGATGTAAGGCTAATGCTTCTGTTCTACCATGTATTTATATACCTACAAGTAGTGATGACAAAATTTCAAAGTTTACACACAAACTACAACTCCATCCATCCATCAGCCCTTAGAGGTCCACTGCTGGACATAGGCCTCCCATAACTTGCGCCACTCTGACCGGTCCTGAGTCTTCTGAATCCAGCGGATGCCCGCTGTCTTCTTCAGGTCGTCAGTCCACCTGGTCGGAGGTTGTCCTATGCTCCTTTTTCCGAGACGTGGGCGCCATTCGAGGACCTTTCTTCCCCAACGGTTATCGGTCCTTCGCACTATGTGGCCAGCCCATTGCCACTTCAGCCGGCTAATTCTTTGAGCTATGTCGGTTACCCTTGTTCGTCTACGGATCTCCTCATTTCTAATGCGATCACGTAGAGAAATACCGAGCATAGCCCTCTCCATAGCCCGCTGCGCAACTCTGAGCTAAACTACAACTGAATGGACTTAAATATAAGGTCGATGCATACGTAACATGGACGGGACGGGGACGGGACGGGGACGGGACGGGTCGTTAAGTTTAGGAAACATCGTTTCATAGAAAATGTAAACGATAACGCATACGCCACGGAGGCACGCACAGTAGCTCGAGCACGAATATTTGCGAGAAAGTATTCGTATGGTTAACGTAAGCAATTTGTCAAATTTGTATGGCATTTTAGTACCATTTACGTACGATAGGGGCGCTTTTGAAAAAATGCCATACAAATTGCTTACGTTAACCATACGAATACTTTCTCGCAAATATTCGTGCTCGAGCTACAGGACGGGAACGGGGCACGCACGTATATCTATGCCCCGTCCACGTCCCGCCCCCGTCCCGTCCACGATACGTATGAAGCGATCTTTACTCTCTAAACCTATAAACAACTAACATGTTTTAGCATGTACCTATGTTATACTAAGTGCGATTAGATTATTAGGGATTCGATTTATGCAAATTAAATCCATTCACCCTCATAGTAGCTGTTACCCGCGATTTTTTTATGTTTAAAATATTATACTTACTAACCAAAAACCCCTAATTTTATTTCTGATTCAAATATTAACCGAAGCAGGAATAATATTAAAATGTTAAGAATGTGTGATATTTAAAATTGTTCAAGTAGATAGATATAACTGTTTTTTTGTACATCGATTACATTCTAAAATAATTTTAAATACAGAACATATTACAGACAATTCTCATAAAAGCATCCGTAGGCTTTTTATATCGGTTTTAAACTAAGTTTTGATATTGTTACGCATTTAGGTTCGGAGTTTAAAATGCCAGTCAAGTTCCACAAACAGAAATTGTATGTTACAGCATTGTCCGAATTACGTTTACACTGACCACAATACTAATTACTACATTGGTCACATATTGTAATTGAATAATTCGTATTTTATTTTACTATTATATGTGGTTTAAAATTTGACAAATGTATGAACTTCTATATATATTCTATGACTATACATAATCGTTAGTCTACATGTTGATCTACTGCTGTATATAACCGGGATAAATTCTTCCTTATTTTCTTGTCCTAGCAGTCTTGTCTGTACTATCTGTGTGCCAAGTGTCATCTTAATTCATACAACGGCTAATGCCTGATAAAAAGACACGCATCTACTATTCAAATTCTTATTATTGGACTTTACAGGACTTTGAACAAATTTCGAAAACATTTCAGGTATGAATTTTTCCTAATATTAATAGCAGAACGGATTCAAACAGTGAGCTATAAAATAAAGTACATATAAATTTAAAAATTTTCTTACTAAGGCATCGGTAAGTGAAATATATCAAACTAAAACTTCTTCAAACATTTTTATTTCTCAAGCTTAAGTGTAAGGAAGAGTTAAGTTCATAAAGTGCTGTACCAAGTTCCAAAAATTACGAAGAGAAGTCTCGCAAATATGAGTAAGCTCAGACTAACTTTTAAAGATATTTTTTATTACAGCTTCACAACTCGTGGGAGAATAAAGTTCCTATATTTATCTTAAAATAATATTCGTTAAGTTTTGCAGTTGCGTCTTAAGCGTACTGCTATAAACTGCGTTGAAAATTTTAAATAATAATCTACAAACTCCGTTACTGTTCTACTTGGCTGTGATTTCATTATATTACATAATATATAATTTATTTTAAAAACATAGAAAGTTTATAACGGTATGAAATATAACGATGTTCTCTTTGCGACTAACCACCGCAGAGTCAACTTATGATGCTCCGTTTCGGGGCGAAACACGTGTTGGTGCTGGTATGTATGTTAGTGTATACTTTTAATTATTGTAGTGCATGTTTCCGCTGTGGGAGGGAGGGAGGTGCCACGCATGTTTTATAGTATATACCATCATACATGTTAACCGCGAATTGTTGCAAAGTAGACTAACTTAATAACAATGGATTTCCGCAAAGTAACGCCTGATACTATTAACTAGACGAAGTGACTCATACGTATAAATAATAAGTATCACTTAAAAATGTTAGCAAAATCAAATGGTTTCTTAAATAACTTCATAATATAATTATGTTGATCCTCTATTTCATTCTTACAAATAAAATAATTTAATTTAAAAATATTAGAAACTTATCTAAATTTCGTTGTACCCATACTGTTTGTTAATTAAATTTACATACATAAAATAAAATAAAATAAAATAAAATAAAAAGTTCTCTAAATTTTTTCAATTTGCATAAACTCCTTTTCTCGCGAACATCCCGCCAGTACGGACGACGCAGTTTGTCTCGTCATTCGTTATACGTCGTTCCCGCCTACCTATGACGTGGATGTCTTCAAGAAAAGAGTGAATAGGCTTTTACTGAGTTAATGTGCTCACCACCTTGAACCACATCTCCACTTACCATCAGGTGGGGTCGTGGTCAAGTCACTTATTTATGTAAAAAAAAAACTTCACATTCATTCTCTACGTAATAATGATTTTATTAAATTCATTATTATAAATCGTTTTAAGCTTATGGATGAAGTTTCCCTGTGGTCTAGTCAAAATTTAATTCCGATGCTATACTGCCACCATTCTGTTCGTGTCCCCACAAAGTTCCGTAGTATTATGTTAATCAAAGCATAAAATTATATGCGACGGCACAGCGGTCAATATAATTTTAGGGTGCCGATACAGTAATGAATATTAATAAACTGTTCAAGCGTTATCCACCTCGCTCTAACGTATAATGAGATAACCGTCTCCTTTTTACCACGATTTTATTCGCTTTACCTGTATTATGATAAATGACGCTTTGATTTTGTTTATGAAATCAATGCCTTTGTGATTTAGAATGCTATTTCTGTTAGAATTTAAGAAGACGTGTTCCGTGGTTTTAACCACGGCTTTTAACATTATTATAAACTTACTCCAGGGTTTTAATGAGTAAAGAAAAGAAACTTAACTCTTTTGTTATTTTTGGCTATAAAGTGCAGTACAATGTTAATTGCATGGATTCTAGTTTTTTCGACTATAATTTTTTTACTGACAGCTAAGACTAAATTAATGAAACGTATGAGTTTTGATCATTTTTGTATTAAATTCAGTAATTTTTTTTTTTCATAAAATAAAATAAAAAAATTTGTTATTACATACTTCTTCACAGCTTCTAGACAGCGGGTCTCCGCTGGATTCAGAAGGCTCAGGACCGGTCTGAGTGGCGTAGATTAGGGGAGGCCTATGTCCAGCAGTGGACCTCAAAGGGCTGATGGATGGATGGTTGGATGACATACTTCTTCAAAGATACCGTAGTTCCTAATGACTTATTGTTAGCCTACAGAGAGTGAGTGGGTTTGATTTCTGATTGTGTCAAACATTTATACGTATCATAAATAAATGCTGATTCTCGGATCGTTATCGGGTTGGATCGAGATGTTTAATTAGTGTGTGCTTATGCCACGGAATCACATGACACAGGTAATCTTATTCCGGAAGTACGAGTTTTTGTATGAGTTTGTGAACCTTCATTTGTTTTTAAAAATAATAAGTGAAACTTTATTTCATTTATATGGAAGTTATGCAAGAATAATGTAATTACGAAGCAATACGCGAGTAATACGTCGTGTATACAAGTATTCTCGCGTACGTATCGATTCTTTGAAGTGAGCCTTTAATAACGTAATTTTGTTGAAAATATGATAACTGAAATATTTTCTCTTTTATTTATTACTTTTTCTATATTTCTTGTTACATTTTTCTTTCTTCATTCCTCCACCGTCATTGGGTCCAACTCTCCCATTTCTAGAATGGTCAAATCGTACAACAAATGTGGTGGTTCACCGGACACCGATATAAATGCTGTTACACTGTCCAAATTCAAAAGTTGTTTGTTCAAAATTGAAAATCTTTAATTGTTATTACTATCACTATATTATATTTTTCTTTTATCTTTTTTTGTATTTTGTATTTATTTTGTATTATGTTTTTATTTTGTATTTTTCGTCTTTTTGTAAAATATCTATATTAAACACGTCTATGTTTTAAAGCTTGTTATGTTCATCTGTAATTGACTGTCCATTTATTGCATGTTCTGTACTCTCAATTTATTTGTTTGTGTATTCAAATGTATCAGTTGTTAATGAACTTTAAAATAAAAATAAAAATAAAATAAAATATTGATATTAAAAGTCCATGGTGACTTATTGTTTGTGTGCAAATAAAGAGTTTATTTATTCTTTCTACATAATGATTATTTGCCTAGTGGTAGGTATATCTGTAGCCGAGAAATCACTCGTGAAGGAAATATGAGAATTCTACATAATATATTGGTGTTTGTGAGTATTTCTTTAATAGCATTTGCCGGTGGAACAATCCATCAACGTCGAATGTTTTATGAACATAAAGAAATAACCTGAATCTGGTGCTGAATCAACGGAGATAGGTACGAGATTATATTGTTTTTTATTTATACATATATTACAAAGTTTCCAGGATGTTTCTGCTTCTGAACATAATATGCATCTTCATGAGGTTTTCAGGCTGTAAATAAAAAATCTAGCCTTGCATAGTTTGTTGGATAACAGGATTGTTTCAGATGGCAGTTAAGATACTGGTTAGTAGTACTAACAATGCAGATATAAATTATATATGAGCCTATTAGTTGTGATAAATCAGTTTTTAATTTACAATATTTTTATGACAAAAGCTATACATTTTATAATTATTATACATGAAACAACAAGTAAAAGTTAACAACGCTAAATCTTTTAAATTGTACCAAACAGTCTTACAATCTGTGGTCACCCTCATCCAATTAGTTCACGAGTCGAGTTGAATAGCTTTTATTGTCGGAAATCGGTTTTCAAAGCAAATCGTGTGTCGAATAACCGACATAATTTGAGCTTTTGTCCGCATAACACAATTAGCTTTGTTTTAGTTTTTTTGAAACAGTAATAGTTTAGAAACAAATGCAATAAAATTAGGCATCAAAGTATTACACACATATTAGTTTATTTTTAACCGACTTCAAAAAATGAAGGAGGTTCTCAATTCGACTGTATTTTTTTTATGTTTGTTACCTCAGAACTTTGGACTGGGTGAACCGATTTTGATGATTCTTTTTTTAATCGAAAGCAGGTGCTTGTCATAAATATAAACGAGATCTAATAAGTACTTTTTGAGTAATATTGAAGTCGTTTAGTTTTTGTTAGTAAAAATTTAGATTATAACTTGCTGACCGGGCAAACGTTGTTCTGCCAAAAAATTTTTAGGGGTAGGGGGATGAAAAATAGATGTTGTCCGATTCTTAACCCTAGCCGATATGCACGCAAAGATTCACGAAAATCGGTCGAGCCGTTTCGGAGGAGTTCAACTTCTAACACCGTGACACGAGAATTTTGTATATAAGATACTCTCATATCTAAAAAAATTAAAGGCTCCTATTGAGGAATACATGTATGTTATTTTTATAATTTAAATGTCAGAGATTAAAAGAAATAAAACACCATGATATCCATTATAATATCCATTCATTCCAATATCCATCCAATATCCATTCCTTTTACTTAGGAATTTATTGAGAGTAAATTTGTAAGGAACCTACCGTACCTACTGTGGAAAATCAAAGTTACAGGAAAATCTTTACAAAAGGACTTACAAAACATAACAACGTTTTCATAAAACAAATTAAGTGTAAGTTAAATATCCGGTTTTATTCTTAATCCCCTTGTAACTTTCCGTTATCCGAAATAATTATGAGGTTCCGTGATACATTACCATAATTTTCCAAGGACCCCGATCCCCTTACTTAACAAGGATCTGGGCACAAGGAACAGGATAGGATAGGATTAAGCGAGCGAGATTGTTTATTAAAACGACTTTGACTAGATAAGGCCGTGATAATTAGAGTATTAAAAATAAATTGATGGCCGTATTTACACATTTTTCCCTGGAATGTAATTTTTTTTAGTACTTCATAAAATATTTTGTTTTGTTATTATTTATCTTGTTAAATCACTTCTAACTTTCTTTCATTTTTAGGGTTCCGTAGCCAAATGGCAAAAAACGGAACCCTTATAAATTCGTCATGTCTGTCTGTCTGTCTGTCTGTCTGTCCGTCCGTATGTCACAGCCACTTTTCACCGAAACCATAAGAACTATACTGTTGAAACTTTGTAAGTAGATGTATTCTGTAAACCGCGTTAAGATTTTTACACAAAAATAGAAAAAAGAAACAATAAATTTTGGGGTTCCCCATACATAGAACTGAAACTCAAAAATTTTTTTTCACCAAACCCATACGTGTGGGGTATCTATGGATAGGTCTTTAAAAATGATATTGAAGTTTCTTATATCATTTTTTTCTAAACTGAATAGTTTGCGCGAGAGACACTTCCAAAGTGGTAAAATGTGTGTCCCCCCCCCTGTAATTTCTAAAATAAGAGAATGATAAAACTAAAAAAAATATATGATGTACATTACCATGCAAACTTCCAACAAAAATTGATTTGAACGAGATCTAGTGAGTAGTTTTTTTTAATACGTCATAAATCGTAAACCGCAAAAAACATCGATCAAAGTTACAACGAACTACAAGAACTTTTATATTATGTTACTTGCTGCTACGGAACCCTTCATGGGCGAGTCCGGCTCGCACTTGGCCGCTTTTATAACTTCCAATTCTTGGTTTGAATGGTTCACAGGGTAAGCCATGGTAATTAAAAATATGGTGTAGTTGAATAATGCCTTGCCCCGATGTCCTCCAACAAGCTACTTCCTAAGCCGAGGTCCGAACCCCACAGACGGTGCCCTTAGGAGACGTTCTACGACTGTGTGACGACACATCCCAACTTCCTGAGGTCTGGAGGTATCACTCCCACCTCCTTATTATGTCTTCTTGGCTGAGTCTCTCTCCAAACTCTCTCTGAGTCCAGGCTCGTCCACCTGTCTGCGTGAAGCTGTAAAGAACAAAGCCAAAAGATCAAAGCACCAAAGAAAAATACTCAAGCTGTAAACAACAATCCATAAAATCTGTAAACAATAATAAGTATGTATAATATATTAACTGCTTATGAACACGCACTATCTACCTTTCTGTCACCTCTCCAGTCGCAGGTTTGCTGGAAGAAATTTCATTAGAGATAAGCAATAGGTAGGTACCTTTGTACATTGTATCCCTTCTGTAACTGTCCTGTGAACTCTTGTGTGTACATAAATGATAAATAAATAAATAAATCAATCAATTAAAAAAACAACTCACTTGTGGATTGGTGAAGGAGAAGTTGGTTCCTGGTCTCATTTAGGCGATAAATAATTTAGAATAAGTGGTACAGTGAGTGTTGGTGATGGTGCTGGTCAAGTGTGGTGCGAAATAAGAAAAGGCGAGATTCTGGTTGAATAAGCCGAACCGAAAAATATTGGGAAAAATTTTGTTCGCGGATATAGGGCTTGTCATTTGTCGACTGGTATGTCATCTTTTTTCTCAGTAGCTTTCGGCTAGTATTTTCTTTATTGAAAATTCAGACAAAGGTTACATTGTAATATTAACGTAAGTAATTATTTAATTTACTTAATATTATTAACGAACTTAGTTAACTCTTTATATTTTTACAGGTTCCAAACAGGTAAGTATAATTTATTATTATTTTAGTGACACATAGTTATAAGTAGGTATATTTTAAATATGTTATATGTTATTTTTTTAGTTTCAGGTATTCAACCGGAGGACCGTTTATCCGTCGGTAACATCCTGCCCCTCAGTGTCGTGATGGCGACACTCATCACGAAGAAGCAATGCTAAACGCGACGCAGGACGTTTCCTAACACCATTGTTTGTTTTAACATCAACAATTCTTACCCGTCCATCTGGTCCAGGATACACCTTCTGAACGACTCCTCTCGGCCAAACATTGCGCGGCGAAGCTGGATCCACAACAACAACAAGGTCGCCGACTTTCAGCTGCGTGCCCTCGCGGTCCCACTTTTTTCGAGGGGCCAACGATGGTAAAACTTCCTTTATCCACCTAGACCAAAAAAGATCCGCAAGACGCTGTGCTATACGCCACTGCTTCTTGAGGTAAAGGTCGCCATCGTCGAAGATGCCTGCTATTGGTAAGTTGGAAGATGAACCGAGTAAGAAATGATTAGGTGTCAAGGATTCTGGGTCATGTGGATCGACTGAAACATGTGTCAATGGACGTCCGTTTATCATATTTTCTACCTCACATAGGAAAGTAGTTAAAGTTTCTTCCCTCGGAGCCCGCTCCCTTAATACAACCCTAAGGGCGGTCTTAACACTACGAATCAGACGTTCCCACGCTCCAGCCATATGTGGGCTAATGGGAGGTAAAAATTGCCACCGGACTCCTTTGTTTAGTGCTTCAGACACTATATGCTGCTTACTTAATATTAATTCCTGGTATGCGCTTTTTAATTCCGTATCGGCGCCCCGTAAATTAGTCCCATTATCAGAGAACACTGTGTGTGGCCACCCTCGTCGAGCAGCCATACGCCGCAGTGCCATTATCATGGAATCAGTTGTTAGAGATGGCACCATCTCAATGTGTACGGCACGCACTGTGAGGCACGTGAATAATACGCCATACCTACAAGATCTCTGCCTACCTACAGCCACCTCCATCGGTCCAAACAGGTCTACGCCACACATAGTGAAGGGCCTCTGATGATGAGTTAGTCTACATTCAGGTAAGTCACCTAGTCGCGGGGGTTTAGGTAAAACTTTATTAAAGCGACATACTAAACAATTTTTAGCAACAGAACGAACTGTTGGTCTTAGTTTGAGTAACCAATATTTTTGTCGCAACTCATTTACAACCATTTCGTTAGATAAGTGAGCTGCGTTCACATGATAATGCATCACGATAAGTCGCGCGATATGATCTTTACCATCTAAAATGACAGGAAACTTGGTTAACTCGGCTACGTCCTTCGTGATACCAATGCGGCTACCAACGCGTAGTAAGGTGTTCTCATCCAGAATTGGGGTAAGTGAACGCAAACGACTATCGCGCGGAATCTCATTATTTAATTTTAATAAATTTATTTGATATCGAAACGATTGTAACTGCGAGTGACGGAGCAAGAGTAATTCCGCTTTACGCATTAATTGATCATCACTTTTAATCTTTATTCGCAAAAACATATCTTTTATATCTCCAATTACTGCAATAGGATTTTCACGAAACCTAAACATTATACCATACAATGACTTTAATAAATCGGGTCCCTGAAGCAAAAGGTCATTAAGTGATAATTGGTTACATTTAGCTGCGGCGTAAAAAACTAATCGTAATTTTTTCTTATTCGGGTTGTCGACCCCGAAATGAGGCAAATACCATATGCGAGTAGCCGACGCGTTGCTACACTCAGAGTCGCTGAGTTTTCTTGCGTAGTCGTTGTTGAATAAATGATCGATACGTTCTCGATAACGTGATTCATATTCCGAATTTAATAACATTTTTCTTTCAATTGACTTAAATCTATTTAATGCTAAATGGTATGAGTCTGGCATAGAGGACTTTTCGGACTTCCAAGGAAGACAGACTGACCACTGACCGTTGTCCAATTCGGCCGACTCGTCAAGTATATTAATGGCTTTCAGCTCATCAATATTTGGACGAGGTTTGTTACATAACCCAATCGAATCCAATGAAAAAGAATGTTTTATTAATTCATGTAAATCTTCATCTGTAGTTGATAACGTGTTAGGGACTGAGTGATGCAATGAGTCGTTATGTTCATCAAAATAGGTAGTGTTTATGTGCGCGCTTGTGTATACGCTGTCTGAGTGAGAGATGCAGTGTGTATGTTCGTGTAACGTACCTGCATGCTCGTGCGACGCCGACGCGTTGCTGACGCGCGCGCCGCTGTGCTGCGGCCTGCGGGGTTGTTTACCTCGAGATTCACCGAAGCGTAAGGCTCCGTGCATACACCAGCCTAGTAATGTCTTCGTGATAAACGGTCCGCCCGGCATCTCCCTTTTACAAACAATTGGCGCAATTAAATCATAGTTATCTTGACCTATTAACAATTTCGGTTTAATTACAGATTTACAGGGGTCATAATTAACACTACACAAATTATTATAATGCGTACAATCTACGTTAGAGAAATATTGTACAGGTAAGTTTAATTCTTTTAATTTTCTAACTTTTAAGTTAAACTTATCACCTTTATTATTACTAATATTAACATTTATTATTTCAGTCTTACATACCAGCTCGGAGTCCCATGCGCTAGTCGCTCGCATGGTAAAGCACTCACCATGCAGGCCGGCCTTATCGGCCACGTCCGCCGCTATGAGGCTCACTGTAGCCCCATCATCAAGCAAGGCGTGCGTTTCTACGTCACCTCGGGGGCCGTGGATGGTAACCGGCACTATTTTCAAAAGTATCATTGGTGCGCGCGGGGTTCCAGGCGTGGGGCGTTGCTGTTCTGTCACGTTGGCAATTAGTTTATCGTCGTGGTCGGGAAGCGAGCAGCTGTTGTCAGTCGCTGGCTGGTGTTCTTGCTGCGGCGGTACCCAGTGCAGCAGACGGTGATGTGGCTTCTCACAGGCATCGATGTCACAATTTTCAGCTGTGCATGGTGATTGCGGTTCGTGACGAGGTCCGAGACATTTATAACACAGTTTATTAAATTTTACATATCGCCATCTATCTTTGCGAAGGGCTCTTTTAAATTTGTTGCAGTCCGCTAAACTGTGGATACTATCACGTTTGCAAAAATTACATTTTCTTGAGACAGTGTTGGCCTTGACCTCCGTGCACATCAATACTGGCTCCCTACCATCTTGGTGTTTATGAAATCTGTGCATTCCATCACTCTTCTTATTATTACTGTAGTAATGAATATTACTCACACCTGCTGCTGCTACCATTTTGGCTTCCTCGTGTATGAATGTACTAAGTAACTCCAATTTTGGTGTGTCCTGCTTGTTTTTGTATAGGTATTCTACCCACTTAGCGATTAGTATAGGGGGCAGCTTCGAAGTAACAATTGTAACTAGTTCTGGGCTTCGTAAATAATCCAATTGATGAATCATCCGAGTGGCCGTAACACAGTTTTTCAGTTTTATAGAAAAATTGACCAGGTCGTGATGATATGTACCAGATAACGGTTGTAGTTTCTTCAACTGCGTAGTGATTTTATTCATTATGACTTCAGGGCGTCCAAATTTTAATTCCAGGGTGTCCATTATCTCCTGAGGTGCCGGGGCGCTCATCAGCAGTGCAGCTGTAGCCTCCTTGGCTTCTCCTCGGAGGCATTTTCTTAGCCTCCATATGTTTTCCGTGTCGGTGTAGCCACACAAGCGCGATGAGGACTCGAAGGCTTCTTTGAACTGTAGCCACTCCATGGGATCTCCAAAGTAAAGTGGCAGATCTTTTGATGTGGCCAGTCGTGTCAGTAGTTCCTGGTTGCCTCTTGAGTTTCCGGTGCCCATGGCATCTCGTAGTGCTGCTGTAAGTGCGGTGATGGCGGTATCCAAGCCTGCCCCTGGGTGTGAAGGATGCTGATCGGTCGGTTGTTCCAATGAGGACCCGGGGGCGGCTACCGACTTTTCTAACCATTCTTCAATCTTACTGTTGAATGAACTTTCTGACTTTTGTGAGCACTTTTCTATCACGGCCAAGTCAGCCGCCAATTTCTTCTTAATTAAATCTTTCTCGATGCGAGCCTTACTTGCCGCCAGTGCTATCTCAGCTTCTTTAATTTCTAGTTCTGCACTTTTTTGTGCCGCGATGTATTCAATTTGTAGTCGACGTGCGGCAGATGAACACGACGACGCGCAAGATTCGCGAGTGCTTGGGACGGGGCCGCCATCTTTTTTCACAGTACGTGGCGGCCCGATGTCCGATTTGTGTTCCGTCTCCGATAATCCCGTTTTGTTCGATTTGCATTCGATTTTATCGCCTTCCGTCGTTTTCGTCATTGTATCACGTTTCGTTTGTGCACGGGTTTTCACCCGCGGCGGGGTTTGAAACAACGACATGTTTGTTTCGCGATTTTTAACTTGCTCCGGCTCGATGGACCACTATGTTGGTGATGGTGCTGGTCAAGTGTGGTGCGAAATAAGAAAAGGCGAGATTCTGGTTGAATAAGCCGAACCGAAAAATATTGGGAAAAATTTTGTTCGCGGATATAGGGCTTGTCATTTGTCGACTGGTATGTCATCTTTTTTCTCAGTAGCTTTCGGCTAGTATTTTCTTTATTGAAAATTCAGACAAAGGTTACATTGTAATATTAACGTAAGTAATTATTTAATTTACTTAATATTATTAACGAACTTAGTTAACTCTTTATATTTTTACAGGTTCCAAACAGGTAAGTATAATTTATTATTATTTTAGTGACACATAGTTATAAGTAGGTATATTTTAAATATGTTATATGTTATTTTTTTAGTTTCAGGTATTCAACCGGAGGACCGTTTATCCGTCGGTAACAGTGAGGATTATCTGAACACCAGATAATACCTTATTAGACTATATAAATAACGTTGTTACTACCTACGCTATTTACGCTAAAACAATTTGTTATCCTTTATTAATTCCTCTCGTCATATTAAGCTTTTTATAAGATTTTGGAATGTCCAGTATTAAAAATCTCTTAGTTGGCGCAAACAAATACCTATTTGCGTCATAAATATTATCATATTCATATTAAAATATTTTCATGTTTCACGCTCGTTTTAACATGAATGTACACAAGCGTTTGGGAACACAATGATAATTTCGCATTCCTGTTCAGTAAACACGTCCTTTATGTCTTACTTCATAATCTGCTCTTCTGCTTAATTCCTATATTGACGCAGTCAAGCGTATTTGGGAAACAATTTCCATCTGTGCCCGAATCCCAAATACGTACCTACGTGTCACGCTTGTAGATAATTGAAACTGGCACCAAATAGTACAATCCAGAGAGCAAGCAATATTCACCTTTGCAGTAGTAATTACCTTTGAACTAATTATACTTAGAAGGCAATAGCCGCAATATTCCAGACGATATTCCAAGCCAACATTCCCAAATTGTACAGCACGTGAACTTGCTTGGAGCGAGATCAAAGTAATTCATCTTGTTCACGTATAGACACGGAAACTAGTGCGCGTTTAGTTTTATGAAGATGTAGCATCTAAAGGATTTTAGGTTTTATGTTCTGAGTTGTAAAGCTCACAGGAAATGGCTTCGCAGCTTCAAGGCAACTGTAGTAGATAAATTACTAGCATTCAGGAGCCGGGTTCAGTGAATAGTAAGCGAAGTAGCTCGCAATGATCGAAAAGCCATTAAGGAGGCATGAATACCCGACTTTTACCTTTATACGCATTCAATGTGAGGCTGAAAAGAACTTCATGTCACTAAGATGGTACCGCTGCGTTCCCGTTGCTCTTAAATTTCTGTTCATTTCAGACTTATATATTTTTTCTTCTTCTTTGTCGTTTCGTGCACGTTCTGAAAAGCCTTGGTGGTGGAGTTAATAAGTTGCTTCCATGCCACTCTGTCTTCTGCCTTCCTGAGAGCCTCGGTCACTGGGATGCCTATAATCTCCTTTACGGTGTCGGACCATCGGGTAGGTGATCGGCCTCTAGGTCTTTTTCCGTCTACTTTGCCCACAATAATCAGATTATTACCACTTGGTTGTTTGGTAGTCTCCGTGCAATGTGGCCAAAGTAAGATAGTATTCTTTGGTAGCAGATTGTGGATAGTCTGGTTTTGATTTCAAGCTGGTAGAGAATGGTCTATTATGTTGGTTCTTTTTTTCTGTTTACGGTATGTGCAACATTCTCCGCCAGCACCACCCTTTGAAAGTGTCGATCTTCTTCCTCTCCGCGGCGCGGATGATCCAGGAGTCCGATGCGTACAAGAATATGAAGAACACCAAAGCTCGTACTAGTCTCGTTTTGGTGGCGTTGGAGAGGTTTCTATTTTGCCAGATGCTTGAAAGTTTGCGTAAAGTGCAACATTCTTGGCCATTTAAGTTCTTCGCCGAATTTCCTTGTCACATCCCCCTGGTCACTGTTATATTTTTAATTGACTTTAAAAAGTAAGGTTTTCAATTCAAAACGTACGTATGTAATATTATAAAAAAATCACAATTACGGAATACTGCGCATAGACTCACAAGTACTTTGCCGATGTTTTTTAAATACAGTAGGTACCAATGGTCTCCAAATAAAATAACTTCAAATGGTTCTTTATGTGTTTTTATATAATGCCAAATAAACTCCAAATAAAATTACTTTGATAATATAATACGGACACATGGATGACGGCATTCTGAAAGCTACATATGTTTGCTATTTGCCTTTACAACCTTAATAAGTATGTTTCCAAACCAAACCTTTTCATCAGAGTTAGTTAAAAATGGAAAAGTAGCAAAATCATAATATCGTAATTACTTCTGACTTCTGACTCGTCGCAGAGATTCCCCTCCAACTAATTACATTAGCAAAGTTGCTACTGCTTTGGCAGCTGTGCTCATGACCTCTCAGATAGCACTGAAAAAACCTTTTAATGTTACTTTCTAAAAGCCTAAATCGTAGAACTTTTCAAATTAGCTAAAGTCAAATTAGCAAGAATAGCTAAACGATAACTCATACTAAATTTCCCTCGCTAATAATTCAGTGTGTTGTTTGAAATTCGAATACATAATAATTATCTGGCGTATCCGGACATATTAGGCCGTATTAGACCGGCTTATGCTGGCCATAGATGATCAAGTTTACTTGTTAAGTTTGCAGTGGACTTGATGTGGCATCCAGTAAACTTGACGGTGTATGACTATATGGCTTTAAAATTATCTCATATAAATATAATAATATTTACTATTCACTATTCATTTATTTTGGATCTGTTACTGAAAATCTGTTTTCAGTTCACGTAAACCATATTTTACTCAAAACTCTCTGCCGTTAGCAGGTACGATAGACAAGCTTAATTACTTGTGGTATTCATCCAAATTTAATGATGTTTGCTTGGCTTTTGTTTTTAGTTCATTTATTAATAATTCGTATGCTTCTTACAGACAGCCCAATGAAGAAATATTAATTTGTTATTGCGTACGTTATATCGAACTGTTTACTTTATCATATTTTTTAAATTAACCAATACCCGTAATCTAATATACAGTACAGATATCACATAAATACCTAGAATTTAATATAATTAGCTTAGGACCCAGATTATTAACCTGCGAGCTACAGGATTAATAAAAATTATATTGAATTGTAATTTATATTCCACTGCAATTCTTCGTAAAATTTTTAATGTAGGAATTTAATTAATACATTTTAATCGCGTTGCTACAAATCGTTATTTTGGATGTAATTCATTATTTAAAACCATTCTTCAAAAAATGTTTCATGATTACTATTTGGTATATCATACTTTTGTGGAATAACTCTATGCCAAAATGTTTAAATCGAAAGTAATGAATTAGACCCTATTCATTACTTTGCTCAAACCCTCGATTACTAGCCGCAAAAAAAATACTGCACACGTTACTCTAATGTTCCTTTCTGAGTTCCCTTAAATAGGTGTCTTATTTCTCGTAGTGGCTTAGGTATATACGAATTGCATACATTACCATCTACTTCCCACAGTAAACTACTCATTCTCGACACATTCAGCGTATAAGTGATGAACGAGGACCACAAACAAGAATGAATGAAAGCGATTCATCTTACGGCGCGCAGCCGCTAATACTCCACCACGCTTCATTTTCATTTTGCATAGTCATACGGATATGTTGTTTTGTTATTGATAGTAGGTATTATAATGTAATATTTATTTGTGTATATACAAAATTAAGTGTGTATGTGCTCCTAATATTTATAATAACTGGTGTGAAGTTTAGTTTAACAATAAAATTTAGTGGGAGCGCGTTCATTTTTAAAGTAGACCATCATATTTAGTTTTGAACACAATTTATCGTCTAATATTCAGTGTAGTTACCACATTTTATCAATATAAATGAATTATTATGAGAGAATTTGAAAACAAAGTCTTTCAAGTAGCATTCAGTGTGAACATTATACTAAAATTATTCCACGTTGTTTTCTTTGAAATGCTTCTCGTCTCGCTTAATGCTTATTTCGTGTTCCTAGAGAGTTCTACTTCAATTATAATAGAATTATCATTCCTCAAATACAATCACTGGAATGAAAACTTTACTAGTACATGCAATTGAACTTAAAGTGTGCTTATAAAAACTTATACACAAAATAGAACAAAGCGATGTTTGGATTCAATTAAAATGTCGGAATTGGTTAGTGTTTACATTGATGGAGGCAGGCATAGTATAAATCTTTAAAGCAATCCAAACTCAATTACTAGGGTTTACTTTCGACTAATGGGAAAAGGCTTTCCTTTGTTGCTTCGAGTTGATTTAATTCGTTCGTTGGACATCGGATGCCATAATGACGACTGACAACCGTAGCGAATTTCCATCGAGGAAAAGAAATGGTCATAAAGAATTTCTTTCGAGATTACTTGGTCAAGTACGAATCGAGTCTGGGAATAATATCTATTGTTGCCAAATTACATTTTGTTTTATCAGGTTTTCAATGAGAAAAGTTTCCGGTTTTACCACGTTTCCGTCACAAACAACAGATATAAGCGGTCGAAAATTGCTTCCTTTTATTACTTCGGGTAATAGAGTATTGCGGGCAAAGTTTTTTTTATTAGGGAATATTCCCAGCGAAACGGTAATTTGAATAATAAATCGATTATTATGTTTGTAGTACGTATTCGAATGTCATTTTCCGAGATTATTTGACCTGAAGCACGGGAAAAAAATACAACGAATCGTAGAATTTCATGTAGATATGCGATATGCGATAATATTTTAGTATGACGTCAATGTTAGCTGACAATTTTCTGGACTAGTTAATGACTTAAACGTCGCATTTGTAGAGAAGTTATAGGTCTTCCTTTTTCGTAGGCAACACGTCTGGGACGCTCTTAGCTAATGGCGTTAGCGTATGGGTGACGATAATCGAAATAATAATAATTACGCAATCACATGTTAGAATTATCAATCATTGTTGTGTTTAAATTTGTTCAAATCATAGCCAAATTTCAAACAACAAAAAAATTATGTGATTGAATAAATTCGTTGAATATAAATGCGATATTAAACCGCGCCTTAAAAAAGCCTCCAGGAAATTAGGTTGCTGCTTCAAATTTCGTAGAAATTTCTTTTTCAATAAACGATAGAAAAGAATTTAAAAAAGTCATAGATTTTATTGATGATATTAATAAGATAATAATATGTAAACGCTTACACACTCATACCGCCGCAGTAAAAATTATTATCTGTCACATAAATATCTGCCCTGACCGGGAATCGAATCCAGGAGGCTTCGCTTCGCAGGCAGGGTCACTACCAACTAGGCTACAGGATTGTATCATGATGATCATGTTTGATTGTTAGTGTAAAGATGACGTCTGATAGGGAAGTGTGGAAGAAAAAAACATATTGCGCCGACCCCAAATAAAATTGGGAAATGGGCAGGATGATGATGATGATGATGTTTGATTAAAGTGAAATTATCTAAAGTATTAAAATATTATCTGAAACTGCTGGTCAATTATTAAATTGAAACTGCTTTTGTTAGCAGTAGATGAAAGTAACGCCGACAGTATAATCAGTTACTTGTTATAGTAAACTTCGTCGTTTTACAAAGAAAATGGGTAAAGTTTCTATAGGTAACTATTGGTAACGGATTTTAATGAGTTTCGATATAATAATGAATTGTTTAGATAAAACAGTCGGTATAAGAAATGCGAAATATATTTTATTATATCGTGTTAGTTTCTTTCAATGCAAATCATTTTATCAGTTCATATAAAATAATGAAATTCAAAAGGTTCAGTTATTAAATGACACAATATTAATATATGGTTTAAATTTTTTTTTGTATCTTTGACTAACAGAATTTAAATAATTGAAGTTTTTTTTTCAACCTAAAATCTCCTCTAATTTTTTTACTGATCTTCATGCAACAAGTATACAATACAAACTGATATTTGGCGCTGACTTCAAAAAAAGCGGCCAAGTGTGAGTCGGACTCGCCCATGAAGGGTTCCGTAGCAGCAAGTAACATAATATAAAAGTTCTTGTACTTCATTGTAACTTTGATCGATGTTTTTTGCGGTTTACGATTTATGACGTATTAAAAAAAACTACTTACTAGATCTCGTTCAAATCAATTTTCGTTGGAAGTTTGCTTGGTAATGTACATCATATATTTTTTTTAGTTTTATCATTCTCTTATTTTAGAAGTTACAGGGGGGGACACACATTTTACCACTTTGGAAGTGTATCTCGCGCAAACTATTCAATTTAGAAAAAAATGATATTAGAAACCTCAATATCATTTTTGAAGACCTATCCATAGATATCCCACACGTATGGGTTTGATGAAAAAAAAATTTTTGAGTTTCAGTTCTATGTATGGGGAACCCCCAAAAATTATTGTTATTCTTCAATTTTTGTGTGAAAACCTTAACGCGGTTTACGGTATACATGTACTGACCAAGTTTCAACAGTATAGTTATTATAGTTTCGGAGAAAAGTAGCTGTGACATACGGACGGACAGACAGACAGACAGACAGACAGACAGACAGACAGACAGACAGACAGACAGACATGATGAATTTATAAGGGTTCCGTTTTTTGCCATTTGGCTACGGAACCCTAAAAATGAGGGTATCAATTCAACACCTAGGTTTGTTTGTAATGAAGACTACAAAAAGCTACATAATTTATTATGATTATTATTATGTTAATCTATCAGAACGTCACGTTCACAATCTCGTCGTCACAATCATTACTAGACTAGATCAATATAAAAACATGTGCACTAAGCTTTAGCGAGAGTGATTAAGTAGGTTACTCAGGAGCGCTTAGAAAATTCGTGCTTTATCTTTCATCAGCTTAATTGGATTCGTTGGAGGCTGCTACGCATTAAATTATTTTTAACTGATTTGGGAAGGACCAAGATTTTTAATTGTAACTAGTTTATACCTACTCGCAATTTTGTGTAAGTAACATGACACTTAAACGATATTATACATTCTAACTGAACAGTGTGTACAATATATAGACACAAGATATAGATAAAATAATAGAACAAAAATATTTTGTTCAATTTAAGATAATCATAAAAAGGAACTTGGTAACTAGAATGTACCACGAGCAGGGGAGAATGGTTTCATTTCAAAGATGCATGAAGGCATTTATAACATGAATAATTCCTTCTCCCAAATATAGCGTAATTTGCGTAATTGCCAATTAAAAACATAACGGGGGGGACACGCGTATCTTTTTTAATTTTGGTTAATAAGGTTTTGATGTAGGTAATTGATTACTACAAAGCCTTTAGCTTAATTCCCTAATTAATAAAGCAACAATCCATATAATTGTCCCATGACTGGGGTCTCCTCTCACAATGTGAGGGGTATAGGCCATAGTCTACCACGCTGGCCAAATGCGGATTGGTAGACTTCACACACCTTTGAGAACTTTATGGAGTACTCTCCAGTGTGCAGGTTTCCTTATGATGTTTTCCTTCACCGAAGCAAGTGATAATTAATTTCTAATACGCACATAATATTTGAAAATTAGAGGTGCCTGCCAGGATTTGAACTGGGGCCCCTGCGTTCAGGAGAACATCGTTCTAATCGCTAGGCTATCACTGTTATATACTTGGCAGTCACGCGTTAATTTTGTTGCTAATTAATTAAACGAATGTGTATTTGAAACATGAAAGGAGTCAGCGGTAAATGAAACAAACAATTATAATATAATCATCTCATTAGACTAGAGAGAGCGTAACGTGGCACTAATCCACATCATTAAAATGGAACAGTACCAAACGCACTGTTGTATTTTAGGTTGTGTGTTAATTAACGTCAACAACATTAGTTCATTTCATTGTATTTTATTAAAATTAAGCTCGCTCTGCAGACGTTGTGGAATATTTTTTTGATAAATAAATTCTCACTTAAGGGCTTGTTTCACAATCTTCAAGTAAGTCCGAAGTAAGCTATTCCTTGGTTAAGTTGACATTTCGTGTATGTAAAATGACACTTTAACATCACTTTAACCGGCAAATAGCTTATTCAGGACTCTACTTGAAGATGGTGAAACCAACCCTTAACATACAAATAGTCTCGATATGATCCATTGTTGCGAGTAGCACGAATCATAGATATTTTACTATACATATGCTATGTTCATTATCACGAGGTTTAAGTTTTTGATTCGCTAGGACATGTCATAATTATCTAGCATTACAATAATTTTATTAATTAGTAAATTTAAACGTACTTAATTTTAAGTACAATATCACTTTATTGAACACCAGTAAAGTTACAAAAATATTTACAAAAAATCTTAATTATATGTGTACTTAATATCTGCCATTGAATCAAAATCTTCGTTTAAAAGGCAGTCTTATAGTGTCAATGTAGATACTAAAGAAAATAATTCTTGACAAAAAATAACCGATTTCAAAATTAGGGATAACTCAAAAACTACTCGTCAGATCTCGCTCAAATTTTAAATGGGACCACATGACAAGTACCAGCTTTCGATTACAAATAATCATTAAAATCGGTTCACCCAGTGGAAAGTTCTGAGGTAACAAACATAAAAATAAAAAATACAGTCGAATTGAATACCTCCTCCTTTTTTGAAGTCGGTAAAAAAATGGGAGTGTGCTGTTAATTGTTAAGGAGTTCCTTCAACTGGAGCCAAACCTGTGTGTAGTATCACGTCATCCTTATCACATAAATGTATTGTCAGCAGAACTAAAGCAACATGGAAAATTTCAACTTCTTAGGTTAAGTGGAAGTAGGTCTAATTAAGGTTGCAAAAGACCCAAACAAGGAAACAAACAAACAAATAAACAGGGCAAGCGAAATAAAACCGTTTAACAACAGTAAAAACAACCTTTATTATATCCAGAGATCGGTAGAAATCCTCATGATTAACATACCTTTAATCAATTCTTCATGAGGCATAATTTTAATAAAGAGGTAAAGAATATGGAATTGAACCAAACTTGAATTTACGATAAACTACAAACTGTATTCAATGATTTTGAAGCGACCTAGTTATCCTAGTTATCTTTCTCGGTATCAATAATATAATATATTACTAGACATTATCGTAGATAACATTCGAGCTTGCTCTGTATTAGTTTCCATACAATTGTAACTATCCTAATTATAATAACCTCATGAGGAACGTAGGGTTAGATTAGTAACTAATGTCACTTTTATGATGGAATTCATGTAGATGTGGAACTCTTTTAAAATTAATAGATTTTCTTTAAATCTTTTCATGTATTATACCGTAGTTTTAAATGTATAGAAGAAGATTTAAATACGGTACATAACATAATTAGAGGACTCAGTGAAGCACGTAATATAATTTATTAATAATTCCAATTCAAACGGCTAATCTATGTAAAAATCTCGTATGTGTTTGCGGTACGGTGTTTGCGGTCGCACTCCTCCGAAACGGCTCGACCGATTTGCCTCTTCGTGTATTTCATGTTTTTAACAGCGTTGGTAGTACCTCCACGATTGTGTAAATTTTGCTGCAATGTTAGTTTTAGTATTTTTTTTCATGAAAATGCAACATGAAAATATTTTGCATAAAGTACGAAGCTCTGCTCTCGTAAAACTGAAATAACATGTAAAATCTCACTTGTAATAAAATCTTTTAGTATTTGATCCTAAATTTACATGCAGATTCTGGAATATTATTGCAAGCATACTCCACTTCGATATAAAAGTTTGTCGAACTGAAATTACTTTTAGTGTCTTGATATCTTGGAATTCGTAGAGAATTTTTTTTCTGATTTCAGTATATCATTTCAGCGAGACAAAGGCGAAATTGCATAGTTTTGCATATTTTTACTAACTTAATTTATTATTTTCATATGTACGTTTTAATTTAGTAACATCGCAGAGATATACATATATCTGGATCATAGAAGATTATATCTACAAATACATAATTATATACTTTTATGTATCAGGGATATAAAATTACGCTAAGATTAACATTCTGGGAAAATCGTAAAAATCTAGAGATAACATAACAATAAATAGAAGAACATTCGGAGAATACAATCGTCTTGGCCCTATCAAACGATGGAAAATTTATTGACTAGAACGTAATGTCTTTTATCAAGACGGACTAGCCGGATCAAGAGGCTGTCATGGAGACAAATCGTTACGCCCCCTAACTTCATTTCCTCGGTATCGTGTTGGATAATTTTCCAATAAGATTCGACTATTCGGTAACGACTATCTTGTCGACAAATTATTTAATGGTTTACAAAGTTAGCTGGAAAAAATTGAAAAAATGGCATTAAGAATGAGGTAGCATGTTTAATTTAATGATAATGTTAGATAATACTTTGTGAACTTGTCGCTATTCATATTATCTTCTACTTAATTAATAATTCATTCTGTAAATATCAAGTTATGAAAACGAATACTAAAAATCATCTTTTTTGTCTCACAATCCAGTAAATGTTATGCATTTCGTGGGCCCATCGTAAAACTTTACTGCCATTACTTCTCATGACACGCCAAAAAGTATCATTTAAAATACTCGAAATTCCATCTGGTATTAACCAGAGTACGGTTTCGAAATTCACTGTAAATTGTCAGTAACGTAGGGAGTGTGGGACGCAGTACTCGTATGACCGCAAACCAATAATCAGTGCTAACGAAGTGGATTGGATTAAAGCTGCTCACGCACAAATCATCCGCTCGGAATGCGTGAATCGAGTTATTTATTATACGCATACAACATTGTTTAATTTACTTTACGAATGCAACTTACACTTTAACAAGAAATGCTGTGACAGTTGGACAGACACACGAATTATCCTATCAGCGTTTCGTTTCATTACTTGGAAAACGGACTCCAAAAAATATAGATTCACGACTAGAGGGAGGGGTTTGGCTTCGAATTCCATACGCACCTAAAATTATGTGCCTTTTAAAAGCTGGTGATATACTTTGGTCAAAATAATCATTGTAAGGAACCACACACGTATATGAGCCCTCCATAATATTTCCAAAGATGCCGCTCTGCATTTGGCCAGCGTCGTGGACCGTGACAGTTGTCCTCACTTTCTGTGGGGAGACTGAACCTTCTGGGATAGTTATAAATAAATAAATAAATAACGCTTCACACTCATAGCCCCACACTAGGATTCCCTGTAGACAAGGACATTTACACCCAGACCGAGAACAGAAATTCAAACTCATCATTCAAATTTCTGCCTCGCTGGGAATCGAACAAAGGACCCTTGGTGCGGCGATCCGGCGTGGTAACCATTGCGCCACACGGGTCGTCAACTATATAATTATATATAGTTGTTACTTCGACAGTCGATGGACAGTATAGTGGAGACGTCATGAACGAGAACTTGGTCTCCGTTATACATACTTTGAAGCTCTACATGAAGTGACGTTACTTGGAATGAATCACGAACAATGTACAAAGTCTTGGATTTCATTAACGTCACTAATTAGCAGCAAGTCGTACGTTATAGGGTAGCTGAATAATGCAAGTAGGGAGGTTCCCCTCACCCGGCCTCCCTTGCGAGGATTATTGCTCTTTGTTAAATCCAACTTGTACATATTTTATTAGAAAGTAAGGAATAGACAGCATAGGTCATTGTTCTTTATTATAATTAACAACTTTGTTCAGTATAAAGCAAATATTTGCAACCCCGTAATAATAACATAATAATTATGTACGAGTATGTTGGGTCGCATGAAAATATACAATTAAAATCGTTACAAATAAGCAAGACTCGAATGCAAATATTTATCTCACAAATAAATGTTTGTCCTCCCTGGGCAATAAACTTGGGACTGTTGGCTATTAATTATATGATAGACGAAAGAGACCTAAACAATTTAACACACATGTGTAATTTTTACAATAGCCGAAGTAAACTCGGAACCCCTATGGCTTTGTCATGTCCGTCCGTCCGTCCATCCGTCCGTCCGTCCATCCGTCCGTCCGTCCATCCGTCCGTCCATCCGTCTGTCCGTCCATCCGTCCGTTCAAAGCATAGCGCAGAGACCCTTAGTGCTAGAAAGCTGTAATTTGGCATGGATATATACATATTTTCTAAAACTCTCATAGTACCTATAAAATATTGAAAAACATTTTTGGGTAATTCTCACCAAATCCCGAAATTCTTGTCCTTGGAAATTATATAAAAATCCAACAAAGAAATGGATGTTACTAATATTTCTATACAATCTACATAACTATACCTAAAGGTTTCACATAAGATTTTAGAGCTGTATAAATAAATAAATAAAAATGCATAACCATAATGTTCCTAACGTCATTCCCTCACTATGTCCCAAGTACCAATTTTATTTACTTTTATTTACCAAAAAAGCACAAAAATCATTCGAATCATATTCAGATAGGTTGGGTTGTTTATAAATAGTATGAATTTATGGGAAAAACCGAAATTAGCGTTTTAAAGTTAAAAACGCGTTAAAAATTTGAATATTTATATGTGTCCCACAAAAATAAATCATTCCCTCACACTATTACTGGCAGTTGAATTATGAACGCATTTTAAATAAAATACGAACGCTACCACCAGTTTTTGAAAGTTGGCACTAATGTCAATTTATCAAAATGGCGAATTTTCTGTGATTGTGTTCGGGTGTGCGCTGCAAAAAGATTTTAGTAATTTTATGGTTAAATTACATTTTTGATCGTCATTTCATCACATTCTAAAAAAACAAAAGGTAAGTACTTTAACTGATTATAAGTTGCACAGATAAGATGGCTTTTGGGAGTAATTTCCTTAAGCAGAAAAATCGTTTTAAAAGAAAGGTTAAGTCACGAGTTCTTTACAGTTATTCTTTATTTCGTCATTCCCTCACCATCATTCCCTCATAAAAAATTATGGTGAGGGAATGATGATATATGAGGGAATGATTTTTGGGTGGGCTTACTGGCTTTTTTTATTGTTTTCTTTTATTAACTCTTGAATTTATTGCTGCAATATTGTTGTAGGTTAAAAAATGTCAAGAAAAAAGAAGATAAGCAAGGAAGAAGCTAAATTAAAAAAAAAATGAGAGGTGTCAAGGGACACCTGGATGGAACGAAGTTCCTTTCGATTAATACTAAGCGACCAGTGATAGAATAAATCTATCACTATCTACTGACATCACTACTGACAAGACACTTGTCAGAGTGGCAGTGATAGATTTATTCTATCCCTGTCGCTCTTCCGCATATTAATTGGCATGACAAGAGGAATAGCAATAATAACTTAATGTGCATGATCGTAATATAGATATCCCTGTTGTGCCTATGCTAAATACCGAAGAGTAAATAAGACAGCCACATACTATGATTGTACAGTATGTGTATGGATGTCGCACCCTCGAACACTTCTGGTCGCCTAGTACTTCGCTTTAATTAATAAACGACGTCTTAATTTTTTCCGTCTAGCCCCCTTTCGCAACGCGCGATAAGGAACTTCGATCCAAAAGCAAGAATATGACCGAAAGCGCAGGGAAAAAATGAAAGCTGATCCTGTAACACTTGAAATACTTCGCGAAAAAGAAAGAATTAAATACCTAAAAAAAAAGATCAGAGAAGGTCAAATATGAGACTAAAGTTTAAAATAATTAGTTTTTCTCTTGTTAAAAATGCTGTTAGATGAATCTTTAAGTTAGTAAGGATTTTGATGTCACTGTTATTTAACTAAGTGCCTGAATAAATAAAAATAAGTTTAAATTAGAGTTATGACAAAGTGCTGCAATTTGTGATTTCCTGGAATTACTCATTGATCTTACTTATTGTTTAAGAACAAAATTTCATTGAATAAAAAGTTTTCGTTGAAATTAAACTAATTTTATTCAAAAAGCTTCATGACTTGTCTGTAATTATCATTCCCTCACCTTAATTTTTTTTAATGTCCTCATAACTTTCATAAATCGCGATAATTTTTGGGACCACTACATAATTAAATTCTAGTAACATTAGTACTACCAAATTCACATAAAATAAATATCAAATAATTTCAATATTTTTTGTCATTTTAAGATAGCCGAATTTCGGAATTTCGTGAAAATTACCCTTTTTCACTTGGTTGGTACCCCTACTTGTAACGTGAGGATGAATTTTTTATTCGTCGCGTACCCTATAGTGTGGGATATCGTTGAAAAGGTCTTTTAAAAATATTATAGGTTTTGCCAAACCATTTTTGGATTTAGGGGTCCGTTTGCGAAGTATTTGGCTTTAAAGTGCTAATTTTGGTTAGAGCAAGTGGAGGACACTTGCCCCCTGCCGACTAAACTGTTGGAGTTGGACAAGTAAAAAATTTCTCATAAATACATAGGTTAAAATTATGATGAATTTACAAGGAAAAATATCACGGCTACGTTAGCATAAGTATTTAATGAGTAATAGTCGATAAACTTACTACTTAGGAACCTTACATTGCGCGTTGCCTGATACGCACTTGCCCGGTTTTGCATAATCTCGTTTTTTTACATGAGTAAAGCAAGGATAATACGTTAAATTTGAAGAACAGTAATAGTTAATCCATGACATGGTCAATTTCGATGGATAGGTCTTTAAAGGCCTAACAAAGCTCCATCGTTTCATTAACCTTAAACATTCTGTTAAATAAAAAAGAATGTCATGAGTTTAGATCGATTTAAACTAGAGTTACAGTAAAAACATAAACCATTAAATTTTAATGAGAAATTTTGATTTCAATGTAAAATCAAACATTTTAGTTGAACTTTACTGACACTTAATGTGCACTCGTATATCCAAAGTAGTTGAACTGTTGCCGAAACCTGAGTGAAGCGCGAACAGAGAAAAGGTAACACCCGAGTGGATCAAAACTTTCGCCTTTGTACAATCCTACTCGTTTCAACCGGAAATTTTGCATTGCACTCCCTTATTTGAGATTGCATAGACCAAAATGTTCCCTAAATCTGGGGGCACGGCAGTGCCCCCGCCAAGTCGAGCAAAAAAGCGGCACGGCCGTACCATCCTTTTCTCGAAGCAATTCAGGCCATTTTCGACCCCCTATAACTTCGTTGTGGATAAAGCTAGAAGCCTGAATTTTTAGTAACCAAGCAGGCATTGTATAAACACGTTACATTTCAAATTTCATTCGATTTGATCCAGTAGTTTAAGAATTATAACTAGTCAAAGTTTCTTAATTTCGTCACTCACTGACTGACTGACCGATCATCAAAACTCTAAGGCACTTCTAGCAGACATAGAAGCTTCAAATTTGGAACACAATTAGTGTTTTGTGTATAGATTAAGGAAAAACTAAAACATTTTGCAATTTCGGTCTAGTTTTCTAGATACATCAACTGCATAAATAACTTTGTAATCCCATATAAATATATAGGATTACAAAGTTACATTTGCAGTTAATGAATTACTGTACTTGTATAACAAAGTAACATCTGCAGTGAATGAATCAGTGTACCTGTATATAATATAATGGAATAATAGGTGTAGATAGGTACCTAGATATAATTATGTTCAAAGGTAACTTGTAAAAGGAAAAAAAGTAGAACTATCTACAAAAAGAAATGAGATGCCATCAAAAACAAAACTTGTAAAAAAAACCAAGTCTCGCAACTCAGTTCTTCTACCGTAAAAAGTTGTGAGATCCATGTAATACCAAGTCGGTTAATTTATTCAGTTCCTACTTAAGGGTCCTTCTGTCTTAAGTTATCACGTAATTAGCTAACCTAACAAGTAACAACATCTTATAGTGACCATATTATCAATATTAAAAACTTTTATGTTTTAAATAAATAGATTGACTTGGCAATCGCACTAAACAATCAAATTTAATATAATATGTAGGTATTACTTGTGAGATATATTGTGTTTTCATGCGATGGCCAAGTCGATCTATTTATTTAAAACATAAAAGATTTTTAATATTGATAATATGGTCACTATGAGATGTTGTTACTTGTTAGGTTAGCTAATTACGTGATAACTTAAGACAGAAGGACCCTTAAGTAGGAACTGAATAAATTAACCGACTTGGTATTACATGGATCTCACAACTTTTTACGGTAGAAGAACTGAGTTGCGAGACTTGGTTTTTTTTACAAGTTTTGTTTTTGATGGCATTATTCTTTTACTGAAACAATGTTATCTTTCATTTTAATATACCTGAAATTAACTATTTTTTTCTACGTCATAGGTCATGTTGTTGTGTGATATTTAGCAAGTTTTGTTGCTTTATAGATGAGTTCGGTATTCATAACCAATCACTAAAGTGAAAAGTAAAATCAAAATAAAATTATTTTATAGCAAATCTCGCATGACTTTTTAACAAAGTCCATTGAATTAAGAGTACCAATCATTTTTTATGGAAATCTGATGATAAGTAGCTGTCTTCACCTATGGACAGAAGTGACATCAAAGGCATCAGTGATGCGTTGCTTACCAAGAAAGAGAGAAGAAGTAGAAAGAACTGGCTGGCTCACGCTCGCAGCCGAAACACGATGTTGCAGCTGACTCGAGCAAGAGGGTAGCTGCTATCCAAGTGGACGCCACGGAGAAATAATAATAGTAATAAGGGTATTATATATATACTAAAAGTACAAGTCACCTTATCGTTTCGCGGTAGCATGTATAATGTGGTTACCATAGAGAAATAATAATAATAAAAAGGGTGCGTGTACTTCTGTACGCGTGTGAGAAGTTATACTTCTTCAATATTCAAGTCACTAATATAATAAAATATTACTTGTGTACTACCTGTGTTTACACAAGTACAAACTAGATGACGTTGTTCATGAACCTGAATCACGCTGTTGAGACTCTGTGAGATTTTTATAAGTAATGACATTAAATTTTAAAAGAGGTAAAGATAATAAGAAGCTAGGGCCATCTACCCAGTGCTATATAATAAAATATTACTTGTGTACTACCTGTGTTTACACACGTACAAACTAGATGACGTTGTTCATGAACCTGAATCACGCTGTTGAGACTCTGTGAGATTTTTATAAGTAATGACATTAAATTTTAAAAGAGGTAAAGATAATAAGAAGCTAGGGCCATCTACCCAGTGCTATCATACCCCCTCCATGGTAGCGCAAACGTTTAACGCAACCTTTTTGCAAGTCGCATAAGAAATATAACTTCAATAAGGGTATTTTACGATATACTAAAAGTACAAGTCACCTTATCGTTCGCGGTAGCATGTATACTTCACCCTTATGCCCTTTTCTATTAAGTTTGCTGATTAACACGCGATTGTCGGCGTGGACGTGCGAGGCAGGTTTAATTCGTAGTTAACGCTCGCAAATACGACCTTTTCCGTTGCGAGTTTACCCGTAATCATGATGAAAACAGCCAGGCTAATTAACCCTCTGTCATTTATGTAATGCTCGAATTCAATAATTGGAATTGAAAGTTCTTAGTTCTTAGTTCTTTATTATATTTCAGTATTTCTTATATAAGAGACTCTGTTCATCCTTTAGTGCAAGATTTAGGGAGGTTTCTCTCGCTTATGAATGCTTGTTCTTCTGGAATATCTTTCATCATAAAACTAAATCATTATAAAGCCAATGTGACCCAAATTACGAGTATTTTAATAACGACTTGATTTAAGGATGCTTACTCACACCTTAAATAAACATTCCGTCTATTAAAACATCTCGACTACAAACATAGAAACGAAACCGTTTCTATAAAAAGCTAAATAATTGAAACATTTAATGACAAAAATTAGAAATACCTTTGAGATCCTTTCAAAGAGTCTATAGAGACATTAGAGTTGGAGTGACAACCACGCTCATGAATTAGCTAATTGCATTGTTCTCGCAGCTGAGAGGAGTTCCCGTAATTATATTGGAGAGTCGACGCTTAAACATAAAAATCTGTGTTCTGAATTTTAAGTACCAGTTCACTGAGCTTAAGAATCTCGTTTCCTAGAATGTAATGTCATCCACTTATCCAATTCTAGCAATGAGGTTAAGTCCTGGCTACTAATTTAGTTTTGCATATTAATTAATGACAATACCATGTCTCTACGAACAATACCTAGTTAACACGATGGAGTGAAGTGTCAAGCGTGTGTAAATGACATGGGTCAACAGAGCCCAATTGAATAGAATGGAAGCTCAAATCATATAACACATGAATCTGGGGGCACGGCAGTGCCCCCGCCAAGTCGAGCAAAAAAGCGGCACGGCCGTACCATCCTTTTCTCGAAGCAATTCAGGCCATTTTCGACCCCCTATAACTTCGTTGTGGATAAAGCTAGAAGCCTGAATTTTTAGTAACCAAGTAGGCATTGTATAAATAACAATACCATATTTAATAATAATAATAATACGTTATATTTCAAATTTCATTCGATTTGAACCAGTAGTTTAAGAATTATAACTACTCAAAGTTTCTTAATTTCGTCACTCACTGACTGACTGACCGATCATCAAAACTCTAAGGCACTTCTAGCAGACATAGAAGCTTCAAATTTGGAACACAATTAGTGTTTAGTGTATAGATCAAGGAAAAACTAAAACATTTTGCAATTTCGGTCTAGTTTTCTAGATACATCAACTGCATAAATAACTTTGTAATCCCATATAAATATATAGGATTACAAAGTTACATTTGCAGTTAATGAATTACTGTACCTGTATAACAAAGTAACATCTGCAGTGAATGAATCAGTGTACCTGTATATAATATAATGGAATAATAGGTGTAGATAGGTACCTAGATATAATTATGTTCAAAGGTAACTTGTAAAAGGAAAAAGTAGAACTATCTACAAAAAGAAATGAGATGCCATCAAAAACAAAACTTGTAAAAAAAACCAAGTCTCGCAACTCAGTTCTTCTACCGTAAAAAGTTGTGAGATCCATGTAATACCAAGTCGGTTAATTTATTCAGTTCCTACTTAAGGGTCCTTCTGTCTTAAGTTATCACGTAATTAGCTAACCTAACAAGTAACAACATCTTATAGTGACCATATTATCAATATTAAAAACTTTTATGTTTTAAATAAATAGATTGACTTGGCAATCGCACTAAACAATTATATTTCAAATTTCATTCGATTTGAACCAGTAGTTTAAGAATTATAACTACTCAAAGTTTCTTAATTTCGTCACTCACTGACTGACTGACCGATCATCAAAACTCTAAGGCACTTCTAGCAGACATAGAAGCTTCAAATTTGGAACACAATTAGTGTTTAGTGTATAGATCAAGGAAAAACTAAAACATTTTGCAATTTCGGTCTAGTTTTCTAGATACATCAACTGCATAAATAACTTTGTAATCCCATATAAATATATAGGATTACAAAGTTACATTTGCAGTTAATGAATTACTGTACCTGTATAACAAAGTAACATCTGCAGTGAATGAATCAGTGTACCTGTATATAATATAATGGAATAATAGGTGTAGATAGGTACCTAGATATAATTATGTTCAAAGGTAACTTGTAAAAGGAAAAAGTAGAACTATCTACAAAAAGAAATGAGATGCCATCAAAAACAAAACTTGTAAAAAAAACCAAGTCTCGCAACTCAGTTCTTCTACCGTAAAAAGTTGTGAGATCCATGTAATACCAAGTCGGTTAATTTATTCAGTTCCTACTTAAGGGTCCTTCTGTCTTAAGTTATCACGTAATTAGCTAACCTAACAAGTAACAACATCTTATAGTGACCATATTATCAATATTAAAAACTTTTATGTTTTAAATAAATAGATTGACTTGGCAATCGCACTAAACAATCAAATTTAATATAATATGTAGGTATTACTTGTGAGATATATTGTGTTTTCATGCGATGGCCAAGTCGATCTATTTATTTAAAACATAAAAGATTTTTAATATTGATAATATGGTCACTATAAGATGTTGTTACTTGTTAGGTTAGCTAATTACGTGATAACTTAAGACAGAAGGACCCTTAAGTAGGAACTGAATAAATTAACCGACTTGGTATTACATGGATCTCACAACTTTTTACGGTAGAAGAACTGAGTTGCGAGACTTGGTTTTTTTTTACAAGTTTTGTTTTTGATGGCATTATAATGTGTTATTAATTCATATTTATGGTTTGCTTGACTCAACTAGCTTATAAAACAATGCGTGTTGTTGAATTAAGTACATGTCAGGGTTGCTTTAACATTTATTATTGTTATTGAATTTCCCATTCCTATTTATGTTAATAATGTCTGATAGTTACTAATATAATAAATAATAGTGACAAAACATATCTACAAAATAAGCAAAGATTTTTTCGTCGCAACTAGGCTCAACATGTATTGTAGTTGGTGTTTTAACATACTATACAGTATACATGGCGATGTCTTTCAAGTTGAAAAATAACTCTATACCACTAGCTGTAACGTTCTGCTGTAATAATGTAATAATATTTTACGATACGCCAACGACCGCTCCTTCAACTTTGCTATACCACGTAGATATACCTAAGTCTAATGGAAACTAAGAACAAATAAACTGTTTCTAACTTTAACAGGTTTACCCAGCTGCATAGTTAGGACGTTCGATGTGAAGCTGCGGGCTTGAAGTTTTAATCTTCTGCTAGATATTGTGGTTGTCTACGAATAATTATACCGATATTCTAGTCGAAATCTATTTTATTTGTCATTTAATTAATCAACAATAAAGATAATTTAACATTTAAAATTACCTATAAAATTATTTGATTGATTAAAAAAATTTGATTGCTTATTGTTTTTATGCTCAATTTATATTTTTATGTGTTTACAAAATGGCGTAAAATAAATTACAGAATTGTAATAAAATCAGAATAAAATATACATTGAAATAGTTTGGACTAAGTCGTTTAAATGTTTACTACAACAATTTCATTTAACTCCGTACGAGCCAGTTCATATCTAAAGTGGGAAATAATTTACAAAGTTAAGGATAATGTGGAGCTATTCGCGGTGTCCTATACGGAGCATTTAATTCTCCATAAGGCTATTAAGCTACAATTATACGGAACCTAACCATTAGTTCCCCACAACTAGGAAATAATTCTCGGCTTTCACCTATTAATGTCCCACTGCTGAGTATGGGTTTCTTCTCTTCAAATCAAATCAAATCAAATCAAATGTTTTTATTCAAAATTGGTTTGGTTTACAAACACTTTTTGAAAGTCATGCAAGTGATGCCAATGCTTCAGACAAAGCCCTACTGTGAGAGGGCCCGGGAGAAGAAGAGGCTTAGAGCATACTTCACCACGCTGCTCCAGTGTGTATTAGTGGAGGGGTTAGTGGTCAACTAAGTGTAGGAAGTCTTTCATGCCAAAGGCCTCCAACATGTCTCAACGACTCTTATCTTACGACTACAACTGGGAACGACCGCTGGATGTACCTACCCTGCAAAGCACAGATGCGCTCAAGAATTTTTCGTCACTAGCTGTCACCCATCCAACTACCGACCGCGCCCGCTGTTGCTTAATAAATAATTGGGTTGATCAATTAGAATCGATATATCGATAATGACGAGATGATATTTATTATATAAAGAAGCGCTCATAGCCCGGCGGCTTGCGTCGATCCTAAGCGATCGAGAAAGTTAAGCAACAGCGGGCTCGGTCGGTAGTTGGATGGGTGACCGCTAGTGGCAATTTCTTAAGCGCTTCCGTGCTTCGGAAGGCACGTAAAGCCGTCGGTCCTGGTTGTTATCGTAAGATAACAGTCGTTAAACCATGTCGGAGGCCAATCCAATGCATTTGGTGTTAGCGACTGCCATGGGCGGCGATGACCAATTAAAACCGGGTGACTCACGAGTCACGAGTGAATCGTCACGACGATTCAATGTTTTCTCATAAAATGTAATAATTTAATACTTCTGGAACATTATTTTGTATGACGTACATTATTTGAAATATTGATTAATAATAAACAATTTTAGTACATGTGTATGCATGTGTAATATTTATTCATGAAAGAACAGTAAAGGTATTATAATATATTTACTTTTCAACTTACCACCTAACTATCATACCGCTCTTCGAGTAATTCGGTTTGGCCTAATGGTACGTTGGTAAAGAATGCAGTTAGCATTAAGCTCGCCATTTGTACTATAATATTTTATATTGTGGTCAGTAAAGTTTACATAAACAAACGCTTACACACTCATACCAACGCAGTAGGTATCTGTATCGCGGGTGGCATGGACGACCCATGTAACATATCACAGTAACATCCATGACCCGAGTACAAATATTTATCTGTCACATAAATATCTGCCCCGGCCGCGAATCGAACCCGGGACCCCTCGTTTCGCAGGCAGGGTCGTCTGATTGACGGTATACATAAAACTATACATTTACTAAGTGGTTACAAAGACAGTATCTTTACACGATCTTCTACAGAATAAGGCCCGTATTAATAACCAACCTTAAGATCTCTGCGATTTCAAGATTCGGTTTGAGATGCTGTCAAAATGTCAAATCATAATGAAAAAGTGACATTTCTGAGATCATGTTTTTGAGCCGAGATCGTTATATTGATACGGGCCTAAGACTCGGTGATCATCATCATCATCACTCGTGAGATGAAACTTCAAGGAAATATAAATCTCTCCTAAATTTAAGCGGGTAGTATAACTCAAGATTACCTAAACAGTAACGGTAATATCTTTCTGTTGTCTCACGGGATTACATCGCAGCCTTCTAGATGGTTCGTCCGACACGGAACATTAAGGCTACGGTGCTTTTAACGACATCTTTCCTTATGTGTAATCTCATACGCGCCGTGACAAATCACCACAGAAAACTGACGCGTTTATACTGTCGTATACTGCTGTGTATCTTATATGGAAATCGGGTTAAGTGCGAGACGGACTTGCCTAACGAGGGTTCCGTACAAATTGGTTATTTTTTGGGCGTAACCACAAAATTACAGTTTTCAAATTTTTCTGTTCCGAAGTCAAAACGAAACCATAACGTTCAATCATGTCCGTCCGTCCGTCCATCCGCAGCATAGTGCAGATACCGTAAAGAAAGCTGTAATTTGGCATTAATATTTATTGAAAATACAAAGTGGCGGAGTAAAATTTCCACGGTGCCTCCCATAAAGCTAACGTGGGGATGAATGTTTTTCTCGTCTTTATAGTATGAGGTATCGTTGAAAGATGTTTTAAAAATATAATTAAAAAATGAGAGGCCATTTTTCGATTCAGGGGCCCGTTTCTGAAATATTCGGCTTCAAAATGGTAATTTTCGTTGGAGTCATGCACCAAGTGTCCCCTCCTTACAGCTAAATGGTAGGTGTTGGTCATGTGAAAAAGTTCACGGCGGTATACATGATGAATTTAAAAAGAAATCTATTATGGCTATTTTAGGTTAGCTTATAGTTTTTAGTTGTAAGCCATTATATAATATATGCTATATACTCATTAAGTATGTAATATACTTATAGTTTGACCGGTTTTTCCCTTTAAGTTACTGAACCCTAAAAATTATAATAATAGTGATGGATGTCAACAATAAGGAAAGAGCTTACTAGTTAGAATGTCGGTGTAGAAGGTAAACATTATATTGGTGAAGGAGCTTATAGCTAATCCAAATATCAGAAGATTTTTCTTCGACTGTTGCTTGTACAGCTTCACGTCAACAAAACAAAATATAATATTATTCTTTGAATATACAAAAACCGACATAGTTACATGTTAAATATTTTTGTGTAAACAATCTACATAAAAATTTTCAAAGGTGTATCTTGAAAACTCACAAAGCATGCGGTGTTGCTCCGTTGTCCCCGCATAAACATGGTCACCGAGCGTGCGACCAACATCGATGCGTGCAAGCTTTGGTTAACCGTTAACCATCTGGGCATGTTTAAAAATGTTAATCACCAATGATAATTTACAACAATTAGTTAAATCATTTTTATCGTCAATCAATCACATAATAATATAAATTAATAGTTTTTCAAAATGTCGATGTTTTGCATTGGGTGTCTAATAGGGATTGCAATCCGGTGTCATTTTCAATCCGGCCGGATTTTACCGGATTTTCACCATTCCGGCCGAATCCGGCCAGATCCGACCGGATTGAAGACGTAATCAGAATTTTTCCTTCTCGTTCCGATATAACTGTTTTTAATTGTACCACGGAAAAAAATCTATAGGGGTGAGATCCGGTGACCTAGGTGGCCAGGGGATGTCACCGAAACAACTTACATAGCAACTTCTCCGTTGATTATCATTCAAACTGTTAGCGATTAATTCAATGTTTTCATTTGTTCTTGACGTCCGCCCGGGGTTTAGTTTACTGTTGAACCTGTTGCTCGAAACCTACGCACCCTTGATAGAATTAGATATTTACTTGGAGCATCCCGCAAACGTCGAACTTTGTAACGCGAACAAAATCTTTGACGAGCAGATACAGACGAATCATTCGCCTTAAAATACGTTTCAATTGCGATGGAGCTTAGTGCTTTCATCCAATGTGACATCTTGACTAAATAACGAATAATAAATGACGAAGCTAACGTGGCTGATTCCTCTTGGATAGAAGTAGAACAGATTGTCAACATATCTTGTCTTCTAAAAAATATATTAACTACTACCGTACTACTACCGTACACATATTTATATGTTTAAGAGGGTTTTTCTGTTGTCATGTTATCGCACATCAGTTGAAATAGGTACACCTATACCTTACCCTACCTACATCTATTTAGGGCAAATATTACTAATTAAACAAGAAGTAATATTAACGTAATATATGTATATAATAATGTTAATTATAATTTCACCCTTTTGTAACTTTCAATTTATCCATTCAGTAATTTGTGTTGTACAGTCCCCTGCAAAGAAAAGTAACCCATCTCACGCACACAGTAAAAGATGCGTGTACAAGTACATCTTTTACTGTGTGTGTGAGATGGGTTACTTTTCTCTGCAGGTGACTGCAGTTCCGTGCAGAGAAAAGTAACCCATCTGTATAAAAATATACATACGAACATCAACGTTTCTACTACCTTTGATACGACCTTGTAGCTACGTGTCGACCTGTTTATAGGTATAATTATATATACGTAGTGTGTTCAAAAAATAAGAGAAAGTTTAGTTTTTTGAAAAAAATATTTTTATCTATTCGTCTGCATTAGTGTTGTCCGCCTATAAAATAGTCCCCATTAGACATTTAAATAAAGTGCCAGCGCTTCTTATAATCCCCAAAAAGCTTTTAAAACTCGATTTTTAGGATAGGATGTGTTTTAATGTCATTGCTTAAAAACCACGGCCCTTTCAGGTTCTCTATAGAAAAAAGTCACAAGGAGCCATGTCTGGCTAGCTATGGAGGTTAGAGAATCATTCCGATTCTATTTTTGGCCAAAAGTTCACGAACAAGTAATCAAGTGTGAGCAGGTGCAGCATTATCGTGGTGCAAAAGCCATGAATCAAAAATCGCCGAGACCATAAAAACAAGTCTAGACGCTAAGGTTGATATTTGAAAAGTTCACAATGTTCACAGCTGAAAATTGTGTCAACATAATAAAAAATTGTTTTACAATCGGACACTACAAATCCGCAAAATGTAAAAATTCCCGTTATTTTTTGAACACACTATATTTAATTATAAATTATAAAATTAAATTAAATACTCGTTACTTAATTGGTTCTTCCGCTATTATTATAATTTTGTTAACAAAATATAAATTAAAATGTGGAGAGGTTGTGGTCATAAGGAGGATATATTATCCATGTTAACAGCGTAACTTATGAACTGTAATTTCCAAGAAGCAAAAATAGAATTTCTAAAAAAACTTTGACTTACCCACATATTTTGTTAAATAGCGCATGATCAACCTATGCCGCGAGAATGAATGGTGTGACGTCACACGACGTCTCGCTAATCGATGCTTATCGCTAAGCCTATACTAATTTCGCGGCGACTACCAAGAGCTCTTTGGTCCAGTGGCTAGGAGGTCTCGCCTCCACTTATAAAGTTGGTGGTTCAAATCCTGGCAAGATGATTGTTGTTTTCGCATTTATTTTATAACTAGTCATTTTTTATTATTTTATAATTTATTTCAGAACCCGGCGTTTTCCACTAGGTTAAAAAAAATTCTGATGATTAAGACAGATCAGTGTTTTGTGTTGACGTTGATGCGCCATCTTTACTTATTATCTTCAAATTGTTGCATGGGAAAAGTGGAAAATCGACTTCAGAGTGTATAAAGGACATCCGTACAAATATTTTTTGCGTTATATACATATATATAGATTTGTTGATTCTAGTTAGCTTACCATCGTGAAATGAAATATAAATTGTAATTTAGCCGCATCGAAGTGACAGAAACAGGTTTCCGCAAAAACAGGTCGACACGTAGCTACAAGGTCGTGACAAAGGCAACAGAAACGTTGCTGTTCGTATGTATATTTATGTTTATAAAGATGGGTCACTTTTCTTTGCAGGGGACTGTACATTACATCCCTAATGAACGTTAGGAATACCCGATTGCAATACTAGATTAATTACAACATCTATTACCAGGCATTCAAAGCGTCTAAACTAGCAACAGGGTGATTATTTTACCAAAAATTGGCGTGACCGGATCCGGTCACCGGATCCGGCAAATTTCACCGCATCCGGTATGCGTAAAAATCGCCGGATCCTGCCGGATTACCGGATTCGGTTTTCCGGATTGCAATCCCTAGTGTCCAACTTGTAACATTTTTTAAATATGTTTGTCCTAAATATAACATGGTGTAAAAATTATTGCGATCGATTCAGTTATTGATTCTGAACAAACTCAGATTTCATATATATTAAGAACGAGTAACCGCCCTCGCTTTGCTTCGGTTTTCTTATTTTTTTACACCTTGGGTTACATTATTGGAGTTTTATTAAGGATCCCTAATTTTTTGAAAATATAATATAGCCTATGTTACTCGGGGATAGTGTAGCTTCCCAACAGTGAAAGAATTTTTGAAATCGGTTCAGTAGTTTCGGAGCCTATTCAATGCAAACAAAAAATCAAATCTTTCCTCTTTATATATTAGTATAGACGAGTAACCGCCCTAGCTTTGCTTCGGTTTTCTTATTTTTTTACACCTTGGGTTACATTATTGGAGTTTTATGAAGGATCCCTAATTTGTTTGAAAATATAATATAGCCTATATTACTCGGGGATAGTGTAGCTTCCCAACAGGGAAAGAATTTTTGAAATCGGTTCAGTAGTTTCGGAGCCTATTCAATGCAAACAAAAAATCAAATCTTTCCTCTTTATATATTAGTATAGATAACGTTGTACTCGTATACCATCAAAGACATACCAGATAGACCACCCGAAAATCTTTCATAAATATAAAAAATACAATATAATTTTCTAGCAACATCAGTAACAATTAAATATATAAAAAGCAGCCAAGTGCGAGTCGGACATGCCCATGAAGGGTTCCGTAGCAGCAAGTAACATAGTATAAAAGTTCTTGTAGTTCGTTGTAACTTTGATCGAGGTAAATTACGGTTTACGATTTATGACGTATTAAAAAAAAACTACTTACTAGATCTCATTCAAACCAATTTTAAGTGGAAGTTTGCATGTTAAAGTATATCATATATTTGTTCATATATTTGGGTTTGATGAAAAAAAAATTGAGTTTCAGTTCTAAGTATGGGGAGCCCCCAAAATCTATTTATTATACGGACGGACCGACAGACAGACATGACGAATCTATAAGGGTTCTGTTTTTTGCCATTTGGCTACGGAACCCTAAAAATAGGGACATCAATTTGACAACAAAGTACAAGTATAGAGGTGTAATTATGGTACAATATAGGTGCAAAGTACATGCAATAACGTTTATGTCAATATATTTTAATCTTAAAAATATATTTTAAAATACCATATCAAAATCGTTCACCCACAGCAAAAGCAATCTCCAACAATGTCGTTCGTATACCATTGACAAACTGACGTGAAAACAAACACGTACTGGCGAAGCGCACTGCTGAGATGTATTTATTCTCGAGGACGAGATGCGAAAACGGTTCCCTTGAGAAATGCAGGTGCAAGCTCCGGTGATTTTCTACATTCGCCCTACCGTATATCTTTAACTAGAAACATGGTTATATGTGTGCATTCGTGTTTACGTAACCCCATCTTTAAAAATGGCTGTAGTGAAACTACTCAAAATGCTCGCTCTACCTTCCCAGTAACATGTCTAAACTATAATTGGATACATTTTATCTTGAACTCATGCATCCAAACCTCTTTGAGAGCTTAGTTAAGCCTTTTTTGCCTTTTCCGTTTCTAAATAAAGAACATTTTTATATATTTTTTTGATACAGCGTAAGTACTATTAATTTAATACTTATCTGCATAATAATTATTCATTTTAATGAGCATTGTATGATGACCCAAAATCATTACAGAAAATTATACACAACGCTAATCATTATTATGAATCAGTTACATTGGATTACGGTCATGAATTTTAAAATAGATTTGTATTTTTTTAAGTTCAATTATACTTTTTTTATAAGAAAGAGAGAGAGAAAGAAAGATATAAGTAGATATAGACCTTAAGTCTGAGCTGAATGGTTGCGTTGCGTTGTTGTTTTCAACATATAATCATCGTTGCTGGGCGTATAGTTGCGTCATAGTTGGTTGTCCACAACGCTGGTCGAGTGAGAATAAGCCTCTTAAAACATTATAGAGACTCTTAGGTGAGCTAGTTTTCCGACAACGTTTTTCTTCACCAAAGTGTTAATTAATTTATAGAAACGCAAATTACGTGCTCGCGTGGAATTATAGTGAAATGATACAACGTTTCTATCGTCTGAGTGTGTAGCGGGCGCTAACAACCCGTTTTCAGATTATATTTACCACTATATGCCTGTCCGTCTGTTTTGTTTGAAGTTACTAAGTACAGATCATTATCTTTGGAAATGGAAAGTGACAGATTCTTAGAGATGGATGGTAAGAAAGAAAGAAACATTTATTCCGTCATAAGCATATCAACAACCTTAAGGTTCTATGGTAAGATATATTATAAATAAAATTTGTTTGACTGTGTTCGGAGTTGCATCTGTCACAATGTCGAAAAAGGGTCGCACTCAGAATATGGCGCAGTAAGTGTAGTATGTAGGAGTAATAAAGGAAAGTAAATTGAAATCACGAATTAAGAGCTAAAACTAATAAAGCAAACATAATAAGGTAAATCTCATTATAATCAGGTGGAAGTGATTTGAAATGTGCATTATAAATTCTGTCTACTTCAGAATATTTTCGCGTGTATTTTTCTTACTTCCTAAACTCCTAAAATCTGTGACAATTACTTTTGTTCTATGAAATTTAAGCGAAGAATAATGTTAATTATACCCAATTACTTCCAGTAGCCCGCTATCCGATTTTAAATGTAAATGGTGCATGCGGATAACTTGGTGAACTATATAAAGCTGCTCTGGTCGAGAGATAACTATGATGTTTAAAATAGGAGTGCATTAAATTTGCCAGCTTAAATGTTTTCGAGTGGAAAATTTGAATTGCTAGAAAGTTTATGCAAATATGGACCAGAAAACGTGTACCTTTACAAAAGGCATGCTGACTAAATATTAGTGCAGATTTTAAAAACTACGCTCCACTTTATTCGACCTGCGAAGACTTATTAGACTAAATCCACTACGACATACAACATAGATAATCTAAATTTTACTAACAAAAAATAACCGACTTCAAAGTCTCAAAAACTACTCTTCAGATCTCGTTCAAATTTATGTGGGACCACATGACAAGCACCTGCATTCGATTAAAAAAAGAATCATCGAAATCGGTTGGCGTGATATTGAGTTATTCGTCAATTTGTCGCGCACATCTTAACACAAATTTACGACTTATGTGGTTTTCTCATGGATGCCATTGTCAGATCTCAATAAAATTTATGTGAGACCACATGACAGCCATCAGCTTTCGATTAAAAAATTAATCATCAAAATTGGTTCGCCCAGTCCAAAGTTCTGAGGTAACAAACATAAAAAAATAAAAAAATACAGTCGAATTGAGAACCTCCTCCTTTTTTTGAAGTCGGTTAAAAAGTATGAACAGTAATGCCTCTGCGTTAATGTTAATGGCTGCACCAGAATGCGTCTTATTTAGTACATTAGGCCGAAGATGTGGCTATCAGAATTAAAATTATTTGAGGTGTCGAAGACACCTCCACCCAAGTTAAGTTCGATGAGTTAGTGGTATTAGAACGGCCCTTTTAGTGCGTTAGCTGTTGACCACACCAACTTCATGTCAGTTTTAACGCGTTAGAATGCACGTAGGGCAAGGACATAAGGATGATAGAATGGTCAACAGAGTACAAGACACTGGGCATATTTTCAAAAAACAAAATGGCGGCCACAATCTGTTCTAATTGTTTTTATTTTCACCTTGCACCCATTGGTGCACCTTGTTGAACAACGAACAAGTTCTGTTTCTGTATCAAAATACAGTATGAAAGTGTTCATTGCTCTGAATAGGCTTGTTTTTCACTAAGTATAAATCGATGAAATCCTTGTTTAATAATGAGTAAGCATGATGTAGTGTAAATAAATCATTTAACAGGCAACTTTAACTTTACTAATTGAAATGCCAAATACGTGAGGTTATTTAATGATTAAAATACAAATTATACGTTTTTTGGATGAAATACATACACATTCAATTTCTACTAAATTAGCACCTAATATTAATGCTGAGATAAAACGAAAAGAGATGATAATTAAAGCTTCAGAGAAGTGCTAAAATCCTACAAACTGTTAACTTGCTTATAAGACTTACAAGCTTGCGCTATTTCTCTACGGAAGGTACGCCGTGAATACGTAGTTACAGTTAGCAGAAATTTTAACAAGTTCACAACATTTCGATGGTCTGAGAATACACTGTTGCAGTTTCACTAGCAGGCGAACGATGTAGTAATTACTGCATTGCGGCTTATAGATTAAAGATAGTAGTTAGTGCTAAGTGCAGATGCATTCCCTAGAAGTTTTACAATTAGGTAGTGTTCTAAACGCGTATGAAGGAAACAGCGCGTACCTACTTTTCTAGTTTTGTACTGACTGCAAAATATTTAGTCGCGTTTTATTCGTAGCAAGTAAAGACGTAACACATCCTTACCATATTTAACAGCAGTTACAATTTGATTCTAGGTATCCCTAGAAACTGAGTTTATCAAAACAAAAATCCTGTATGTTGGTAGTCTGACAAAGATAATCCTAAAATCGATACCATCTACTGTATACCCAGTATACCTACGTCGTAAGTCATTAAATAAAAAGCCCAATTTACGAAATCCCCTTACAAACTCATAACAATGAACGTCGTTTAACTTTTACAAAGCGTATGTATCCGGCAGGTGTAGAAGACATGGTACGCTGGGCGCCTATTTTCTAAATTAGGTAACTTCCTCCCATTTTGTTCGGTAAGTACCTCATTTCATTGAATGATACTGGCTTACGTCTCCTTTACACAAATGCGTCGAATACGCAAGGGATGTCTTTAGGCGTACTTAAGGATACTTATTACTTTTTTCTTCAGCCTATGTAGGTTACAGTTCAAAAGAATTTCATCGGAAGCTTAAGATTTATTTTAAACGAAGATTACATCATTTTTTATTATACCTTGTAGTTATTAATTAGATAGGAACGTTCCATTACTCAAAAGTTTTCTTCGGAAATTACGGCTCTGACGTTCAATAATAGTAATCGTACCCGAAACATTATTGTTTTATACCGTTAAACTGAACTTTTCTCTCAAATCACTCAGTAAAAACGGTAAAAACAACGCGAAAATCATGCAAAATTTTTATGCTACTAAAATTATCATATTAAGAGTTAGACAGAGATAATATCTTACACTTGTATTTTATATTACATCGAAAGAAACTATTCGCATATGGTATTTTACACATGTTATTCACAAAATCAGTATGCGGTGTAATGTTATTCAACGAATATGTATCTATTTGGATTAACATCTCACAAATGAACTTCTTCGGAGTAACTACGGCGATACTATCGTTGCCTAGTTATTGTGAAGTAGAACAATCTTTGCGGTTGAAGGGTATGGATGGTATTCTGAAGTGAAGCAACCCTTGCGGTTGGGCGGATTCCTTTAGCTCGGGCTTACAAACGAAGCTTGCTAAGTTAATTTGAAATGACCATGTATTCAATTGGTCGTGATTTTACCTTATAATTGATCGGACTTAGTTTCGGTGATTCGGTTTGTGACATGTTTCGTGTTAGTAAAAGAGCGAATTAAGACGAATGATATATAGGATATAAGAAATTAAATTAGTATAACTCTACTTTGCAACAATCCGTGGTTAACATGTATGATGGTGTATTCTTTAAGACACGCGTGGCAGAAAATCTGGATGAAAGAGATACTAGATTTAAGGGTCTATTTTGAAGAACCATTTATTAGCCTTTAATTAATTTATTTCTTGATTTAATCTATAAAATCTTTATTTAATGTATATATTCAATCAAATCTTCTATTTATTCCCTTTCTATTTATATAAAAGTCCCAGAATGAGCATATCACTGGCATTAATAACATTATGTAATAGCGTGGTAGGTCTTAACTATTCACACTTTTTACAGAACGAACTTCTTACAAAAACGGCGAGAATAACACAAAATTTACGGACAAAGTAACATTTTGAAATGCATCCGTGTCTAAAACGAAAGCAACACAAAGTGAAGTTCACTACAAAAGTAGTAGCATATCATACATCCTCATACATTGTGAAAAGTTTCCTTTTGAAGCGTGTCAAAAAGACTCGTATCTCGAATTCAAGAGGCTACACAGGCGTCAGCGAAGCTAGTTAAATCAGTTCTGGCTCTTCACGGTATAATTTTAGTCACCTGCCTCTACGAGCCGCGTTATATCACCGCTATGCGACAGTTATTTCAGGCGACCGAGGCCCGGATAGCCCTCGAGTGAATAAACCGCCTGAATGTGATATCTCAAGCCCCATCTAGGTATCTCTATATCTGTAAATGTATAGTCTTTTTGGGTTTCTATTTCATAAAGTGTTACTTGATTATTTATCATTACTTATGGGTACCTAGCGCATCGACGTAAAACAATTAGTGCAATTTTTAACGTAGAATTTTTTACCTGCCAAGTTAGCTCTAACTAAGAGAAATAAATTAATGATCCTGCTCTAACAACTTAATAACAGTTATAGATAAATAACAGACACACGAACAGATGGTCTTCCCAGAATATTAATTTTGTAGCAATGTGTCTCACTGTTACTAAATGAGATGTAAAAAAAATATTAAAAAAAATTACGTCCTTTAAGTATGTAATTTTTTACAGGTTCCAGTATAACAAGGTCAGTAAAAGCGGGTATCCTGATTATTTTACACCTAACAACGCATCGATTTTTCATCCATCCACTCAATCAGGTGGAATTATTACCTATATGACTCATTTATGGAGTTGTGAATGCACCCTTACATGTCAACACTGTGACTCAATTCTCATTTAGTAACAGTGAGACACATCGCTATAAAATTAATATTCTCGGAAGGCCATCTGTTCGTGTGTCTGTTATTTATCTGTGACTGTTATTAAGTTATTAGAGCAGAATCATTAATTTATTTCTCTCTCCTAATTTATACATCATATAGTTAATACAATAGTATCAGGCGTTACTTTGCGGAAATCCATTGTTATTAAGTTAGTATTAATCTACTTTGCAACAGTCCACGGTTAACATGTATGATGGTATATACTGCCACGCATGTCTTAAAGTATATACTATCATACATGTTAAACGCGGATTGTTGCAAAGTAGACTAATACTAATTTATACAACATATACAAAATTACTATAATATTAGAATAACCCTTCAGGACAGGACAGGTCTGATCCTAAAATAACATGGCTAAGAATTCTCTATTATCTTCTCGAAGGTGTGTTGTAATTTGCAAACCCTTGCTTAGTTAACTATAGTGTTATTATATAATATGTTTTGGTTTTGAAAATGTTTATGATTATAACAATTTCATTAAATACATCACAAGAGAAATTCATTATTTGTTTGAGCGCTTGCACATTGTCTTCTAAAATGTTTTTCAAGAAGGTAGTGTATTGTTTCGCAATAATTAGAATGATTATATTATTACTTTATATAGAAGTAGCTATGTTAAAAGTATCTTAACAATTCTTCAAAAAGTAAAGAACTTCATTATAATGTTAATGGAATCAAATCACTAGTCACGTTGTTCTTGTATCGAATCGATATCATGAACACATAATTTACATAGCACCGAAATATCAATACACGAACCACACATGAAGCTTCATAAAGTAACACACTACGTAGTTAAATCATTGACATAACTATATTACCTGCCGCTACCAACCGCGTTATGTTACCCTTACGCGACAGTTATTTCAAGTGAGAGAGACCCGAATGACCCTCCAGTGTATATATGCTCGCCTGAATGTGATATCTCGAGCCTTGAGCGCTCATAACTCTGCAGTTTATTTGTAAGTTATCGCTGATTCTGCGGTTATGTTCGAATTTCTCCTTATTTTTTAATTAGCTTAACGTGTAGGTAATATTATGCGTATTCTAATCAGTACCTTATGCTTGTAAGACAATAACTTCTTCATTGTTCTTAGTGATTTGAAGCGCAACAGGAAAATAAATACACGTTTAAACAGTCATCCACTAGCACGTGCTGAAAAGAAGATATCCAAACATCCTAATATTTTAACAAACTTTCACATTTAAGTATAATGTTTGGGTTAACAACCCGCCCTAGACTTGGTTGGACAGATTTATTGTCCAGTGGCTTTTATTGGAGTACCTGGTTAAACTCTGGTTGCCTTGGGAAGAAAAGTAGGTAAACTGATACATCACAATTATTATTATATTTGTGAATCATGTCATTAAGTGCTATATCTTGGAAGATACTAATACATGTAGTGAAGTGAAGGGTATTAATTTTCGCATCGCGCTAATGGCGTACTGGGAGTATTCATTAGCACAGTAAAGCGCACTATAGTTACTGTGGTTCAGACATGGTTATGGTAAGGGAAATATTATACCTGAGCATCCCATCTTAATGATAAAATCACTGAAAATACCAATGGCTAAAGTGAAAAAAAAAACCTATTATATCTAGTAATAAGTTGAATTTTACCAAGAAAAAATAACTTACTTCAAAATGACTCAAAAACTGCTCGTCAGATGACAAGCACCAGCTTTCGGTTAAAAAAAGAATGATCAAAATCAGTTCACCAAGTCGAAAGTTCTGAGGTAACAAACATTAAAAAAAACAGTCGAATTGAATACCTCCTTCTTTTTGAAGTCAGTTAAAAATTGTATAGTAGAGTTATACCTGTGTTTGACATTTATTTTAAACGCGTTTAATTTACCTTACCCTGTTTGTTTTGGTCAAATCCTGCAAACTTAATTAGATTTACTTTCTCTTATCCTAAGGTGTTAAAATTTTACATATTGCTTTATTTCTGACTAGCTGACCCGGCGAACTTCGTATCGCCTAACAAACAATTTTTTTCTAAAATAAACGTAGCCTAAGTTACTCCTTGTTACATCAGCTATCTGCCAGTGAAAGTGCCGTCAAAATCGGACCAGCCATTTCAGAGATTAGCTGGAACAAACAGACAGACAGACAGACAGACAAAAATTGTAAAAAATGTCGTTTTGGTATATGCACCGTGTATACATCCAAATGCACTTAATAAAAAGCGGTTATTTTAATATTACAAACAGACACTCCAATTTTATTTATTTGTATAGAGTATAGATGACAACGCAGTTTTGTGATAAGCATGACCTGATACTACAATTAGGCCTGGTTTCTTTAACAGCGAACAGCACAGTACAATTTTTTTGCTAAATGCAATGTACATATATTTTGACACAATATAAGGATGTATTTCGTTTTCTATATGATAACTTTGCTAAAATTCATTTTAAATTCAAGTTTATCTTCACATATTAAAGCATCGGTTTTAAGGCCACTATAAGTTTCAACTCTGTTATCTATATTTTCGTTAATTTATGTATCACGTGGCGTCGAGGCGATCGGAATGCATGTTCTGTTGCTCATATTGCGTTATTGCATTGCAAATGCATGCTGGACTACCTCCGAGCAAAACTACGAACATGGTGTTATGTAGCTCTATTTATTTATTTAGTAACAATGTTATGTTATATTACATACAGAGAAATAAAATTGTTAATATAAGTTATCTTCTATTGTATTGCGCAGGAAGGCTATTCTCTTTTGTAACTTGACAGCGGAGTTTCAAAATTGACGTTCGAGTTCTAGGATCATTTCACTTCGCAAGTGCCGTACTAGATGATTAGAGGATGACATATTTATTATTCTCGATCATCGAATTACGTCACCGTCGAAGCTCGTGTCCAATTGTCAAACGAAAAGTTAGTCAAGAGCTATCGCGTTCTCGAGTAAACTAAAGATTTTTGAAATAAAAATAAGTTATTTTTGTTATATTTTAGTTATTAGGTACTAATAAATACCATGGCTCGTTTATTTGTGTTCAATTATTTATTTAATTTTACCGATTCGTTTATTCATACCGAGGCGAGGCCATCTTTAGTCGTTTGACGTTTGAGTTCGAGACTCCCTTCACTTCGCAAGTGCGTACCAAATGATTCGAGAATCACATATTAAGATCTCGGACTCGAACTTCAATTTTGACACTCATCGCGGAATCCGCTGTCAAGTTACAAAACTGAATAGCCCTGCAGGTCATGACGAGTGTAGTATGCAAGGCATGAAAAACATTCGTAAGAAATAAAAAATGATCAGATCGTTACAAAACATCACAGGATCACTTGGTAATCTAATCTGATGATAGCCTGAAAATTCATCAAAATCGGGCCAGCAGTTTTAAGAGTCCTTAGGGAACATACATGATTTTTTTATAAGTATAGAATGACAAAAACAAATAAAACGGAATATCATCGGTTTCACCATCATTATCACCAGTTTCAATATTACAATGGTCTCCCTTTGATAAGAAAATTAAATGTTATACATATAGAGTGTTAAATTTTTGTCTGTCTGCAGTGCGGTATGACATTGATCGTTTCAATCCGACGGGTTGCAGAGATCGAGGCGAGAAGCATACAAATGCCAAATTTTGCAATGTAAAATCCTCTATATTTTCTCCACTTTAAGTAACGTTGTGTACTTTGAGTAACACCGCTCATCAATAAATAACTAGCTATTCCATATTAATATTTCATTCAATTTAATAAATTGACTAGCTTTGCTTTGTTATAATAGTTTAAAAGTTTAAAAATGTTTTACCCCACTAAATATTATGTATTTCGAGTACATAAACTCATTCATTCACAAACAAGAGCATTTCCAATAATAATAATGATAAAAAAATTCTTGCTTATGAAAAAGAAAACATGTAGCGTAAGTTGCGTATCGATTTGCAGGTCAGGAATTTCATTAATCTAAAACCCTTATTTCGTGGAATTTGTTTCATAAAAATTAAATATGAATATTGAAATTAATGGCATCCAATGTAGTTTTACAATTTCTGAAGTTAGATTTTCGAAGTTATGTTATCTAATTTCTGAGAACGAAATTATGGACATCGCTTTCGTTCAAGATAATTTAATCGGATCATTTACAAAGTACGTTTAAATTTTGTAGGGTTAAGGTAATCTTTTTTAAATGTTGTTTCACAATTGAATACAAGAAAACCGAGCTTCTACATCTTTGTGTTATGTAGAGCGAAAACTGTGTATCCCTTTTAACAATCATGCACGCGCAAAGATGTATGTGCATTGTGCATACCTACATATAAATATGCATAGATTTTATCTATGATTTTATTTATGTTTATAGTTTACCTAGTTGTAGCGCTCATAGCCCGGCAGCTTGCGTCGATCCTTAGTGACCAGCGAAGTTAAGTAATAGCAGGCGCGGTCGGCAGTCGGTTTGTAATTATTTTATTATTGATTTTATTTAGGTGGGTAAGGCGCTGCACCCACTGCACCGCGCCCCGTCGCGTAGCGCGGGATGGCAGATTTTACCATTGTATGCAAGTATCTCAATTTATATAGAAATCACGCCTAGCACAACACGCTGCCGACGCGGAAACTCGCGGGAAGGCGGCCCCGCGCGCAGTTTCTGCCAATCTGCGCGGGAGCGCGGGGCGTACCGCGGGATATGACAGATCGCGCGGTAAACAATTATGAGTTTATGCCGTCGTAATCTGCATCACCGCGCGGGGGAGCAGATTACACCGCTAAGTAAGGCAGATCTGCGCCTCCGTCGCCGCGCGCGTTTTCCGTCGCTCCGCGCATCGCGGCGGGACGCATCTTCAGTGGGTGGAGCGCCTAACAGCTAGTGGCAAAAATTTCTTGTGCGTTTCCGTGCATGTTATGTCCGGACATGTCCAGCCATCGGTCCCAGTTGTTATCATAAGATGACAGTCGTAACTCCACCACTTCACCAATCCGTTCTGGAGCAGCGTGGTGGAGTATGCTCTAGGCTAGGTCTCCATAAGGGGAGATACCCGTGCTCTGAATTTTTTGGCCACATACATACGATAGTTGAATTTTTGTATACATTAGTCTATTTAAAGTAGTGCATGTTTGCTTCGATAAGAATCAAAAGCAATCACAAAGCAAACGTGAAATGGGAGACAATTCCAATTCAACTCAATCCGGAATCAGCTGATCAAGCGAGGCTGCAAGCGCAAACTCAGTAAATTAGAAGACAACAACAGAAATCCGAACGAATACGTGTACACGTTCACATTCGATTGTGCCTCTATGTACGATTATGTTACCGTCTATTATAGTAGTAGGTATTCAGTTCTACTCCCTACTTCCTATCCTTCCTACTAATGTTATAAATGTGACAGTTCGTGAAGATGCATGGATGTTTGTTATTCTATCACGCAAAAACTACGGAACAGATTTTCATGAAATGTAACATACAGGTATGTACTATGATTTGAAATAAGATCAAAGGTAGGTACGGACGTAAAAAAAGATGGACGTAATCCTAAGAACAAATTCAATGAAGCACCCATAGTAATACCAACTCTGTATTCGTACAAGTACACACACCCACACATTGACACCATACTGATATGACATTGATACCATCGCGAATCAAAAATTATAAAATTACGCACACATGGTAAGCGAGCTGTCAGCTGTTACGTCCGTTCTTTTTTTACGTCCGTGATCAAAGGTAAGTTCTTATTATCCCGGAAAAAATATCGCTTGTAGCAAAGTGCTAGTTTAGGTATAGCATATAGCATGATTTGGAACATTAATAGTAGGTAGTTATCCCGGAAAAAATAGCGCTTGTAGTATAGTGGTAGTATATGTTATTAATGCGTAAACGAGTTTTAAACGAGTAGTTACAAATAATGATAAATGACCATTGCCGCCTCAAGACAACAGGGTGGATCAGCGTAGTCACGGATGATAAAGAAAACGATGGATTCCTTTGAAAATTATGCCCCTAAGAAAATTAAGTACCCATTTTCACTCACTAGGGAAGAAGTATTGAGAAGAAAATTGTTGTATAGCTTTTAATGATTTCAATGTAGTAAACTTTTAGTATAGTATTATATATGACGGCGAGCGACCTCTTTGGTTCTACAACGATCGGTCGATGTAAATGCTGTCATGCAAGAAGAGTCATGAAGAAAAACTAACTATTTAGAATAAGGAAATCTATTTAGAATATACGTGGGACATTCGAGGGGATTATAATATGGATCACGGAGAGATTGTTACTGATGTGAATGGAGCAAAGTAAAAGGAATATTATTGAATAATTAACACCGTAAAACACCCCTCCTTCCTACTGCAATACAAACCAAATATATAATACATTATACATAATATGTTGGCGCAGCCTAAAATAAGTTTGTACTGATCTATCAAATTAAGAAAAAGGAGAACTGTCATTACAATAGACAGATTGGTAGGATCGCGAAACCAAAGTAAAACTAAATAACGTTGAATTGATGAAACCGGGTGTTATCAGGCAATAAACTAATAGTATCTTAGTGCCTGTCGAACTGTGTGTTTATGTTAGTATCCTGACAGTCCTGACATGTAACTACGCCCACAGAGAGAGATCGATGTTCATAGTACTGAAGTGCTCTTGATACATGGTTTACAGAGATGATCTGAACACCTCCCTATACATACAACATCATTGTCTGAACATAAGAAAGCATACACTCCAATCCAGCCTTGTACGATACATACATAATACATACTATTACATGATACGTAATAATAACACCTGATGGTAAATGGCAATGAAGTCCAGAGATGGTAAGCGCTTAACCACGGACCTAAAAAAACACGGACGTAATCCCAACAATAAATTCAGTGAAGCACCCATAGTAATACCAACTCTCTATTCGTACAAGTACACACACCCACACATTGATACCATACTGCTTCAATCGCGAATCAAAAATTACGCACACATGGTAAACGGGCGGCCATTGCTATGCTTCACTCTCGATTAGACGAGGTTACGTCCGTCATTTTTTCAGTCCCGTGCGCTTAACTTACTAAAATGCGCTATTTACTGGTCTAATATTAGAACAATTTGTCATCCGTTCTTGTACTTCCGTCCGTACTCATTAATAATGTTTACACTACGCGGAATGTACTTATAGACTACATTGTTGTTTTATAACTTCATTAGAGTAGTGCTTAAAACGCTATAAAATGTGAATAGGAACTACACTCCAAGTTTTCAAGTATACGGAATGTAGGGACATATTAACTAACGAAGTTATTTCAAGAGTAGAATAAATAATGACTTGTTATTATTTGCCTTTAACTTATAATTTACTTTAGAGACTTTGATAAAGGTCGCTTGGTCTCTGGGAATAGATATGCCACGAGCCAAGTTATTTACATTTGACAAGACACTCCAAGATAATACCGATAAATTGTTTTGGCATCTATCTGATATTATTTAGTGACATCAAAAATATTCATGAATCGAACACCTACGTAACGTCTGTTAATTAAAATATTTTTTATTTAACTGAAATAACCAAGTTTATTTCAAACGAATTCAAATAATTTAAATGCCACATAAAGGACGTGCGTGACGCTTCGTATGGAACCACTTGGCATGACGCAAAATGGCGTGCCGAGTATGTAGGAAAGAGGCTTTTAACAATAAAATTGTAAATTGAATCTAGGCTGTTTGCCACAAGTAAATTTACGAGGAGTTGAATTAAAATAATGGTAGGATTAAATGGTTGAATAAATAATCTAAATTTTACTAACAAAAAATAACCGACTTCAAAGTCTCAAAAACTACTTTTCAGATCTCGTTCAAATTTATGTGGGACTACATGACAAGCACCTGCTTTCGATTAAAAAAAGAATCATCAAAATCGGTTGGCGTGATATTGAGTTATACGTCAATTTGTCGCGCACATCTTAACACTTTACGACTTATGTGGTTTTCGCATGGATGCCATTGTCAGATCTCAATAAAATTTATGTGGGACCACATGACAGCCACCAGCTTTTGAATAAAAAAAACAATCATCAAAATCGGTTCGCCCAGTCCAAAGTTCTGAGGTAACAAACATAAAAAAAAACAGTCGAATTGAGAACCTCCTCCTTTTTTTGAAGTCGGTTAAAAAGTAGTAATAAACCATCTCCATAATACACTTGTTTACTATATCTATGTAGAGTATAAGAATACGAATTAAGGAAAACATGTAGGTGTAACTGAAGCTGCAAGAGAAATATTTTAGCTCTAATAATTCTTGAAAAATTTCCTTTTTAAAAAAGATCAGGAAATATTCTATACAAATCGCGTAGTTTGAAAATTTATTATAATTATTTTCAATACGAAAAAATTCTTCAAAAAAATCCTAATTTCGATTTAGACGATTCTTTAGGAGCCCATAACTAGACAAATACACATCATATGAATAAAAAAAATTGTGTTCGTATTTATATCTACTAGAAGTATAACTGGACCTAATGTGAACAAATTTCAGAACCTCACTTTTTTTCCCTGTCCGCTTGACGTGAAATGCCCCAGGTACCAGATTTCGATTAAAAAAAGAATCATCAAAATCGGTTCACCCAGTACAAAGTTATGAGGTAACAAACATAAAAAAATACAGCCGAATTGAATACCTCCGCCTCTTTTGAAGTCGGTTAAAAATAGAAAGCATGTCACGCAAAAAAATCATCGAGAAAATTTCAGCATGGTGAAATTAACGAAGCAACGCTGACTCCGGTGCGGTATAATAGGAACTTTAACGAAATGAGGGTTTTAATATTCTATAAACTATGTTGTAATAACATACGAAATACAGCTTGTGACGCAGGTTAACGAGTTTCATTTGTTGAACAGCTCTCGTAACTTCACGAATAAAAGTTGATAGTAATGTATACGATAACTTCCTTTATTATATTAAACTTCATAATTCAATTTGGTTGAATAAATTTACGTGATTATAATTATAATTTTTAAAATAATGTAAGAGTAAGGGTTATACCAAGTCTATTATTTTAGTTAATTTATTATTTTTTATGCCACTAATATTATAGTGAAAAATGTGAAAGTTGGTTGAAGGTAGGATGTTTGTATTTTCTTATGTTTGTGATTTCATTTTATGAAACCACTCTTCCGCGCGTGGTCATGGGCAAAAACTAGTATAAAAATAAAAAACCGGCCATGTGCATTGTGCGTGTCAGGCCACGCGTACATACATATACATATACTCAGCTAACCTGTCCGCGATAGTTTTCCTTTTAAATTCATCATAATTATAATTAGGTATACTATGTAACTGCCATGAATTTTTTTTACATATCCACTTAGCTGGTGGTAAAAGTTGACTATAGCAAAAATTTGCAACTTACGAGCCGAATATTTCGCAAACGGATCCCTGAATCGAAAAATTGTCTTTAGAGACGTATAGTTTTTGAAAGACCTTTTCAATGAGCCCCACACTATGGGGATAGACAAGAAAAAACAATGCACCCTCACTTTACCTGCGGGAGAGATACTAGGTTTTTTATTTTGGTTATGTTATTAGTTTAGATTTATGGTCATGGCGATACTTTAAGGATAACATTTTGACTTAAATCTCTAAAAAGTTATAGAGCTAAATATTTCTAGTTAAAATTAGTAAGTTTTATTACCTTTTATAACAAGTGCATGTTGTTAAACTCACCTCGCTTCGCTTTAAGAAATAAAATTTTATGTGAAAAGAACAATATACGAGTACATTGTATGTTTCAGTATGTTTGGTCGGAACGACTTCGTAAAACCGTTTGTATGTTGAATTTTCTGGTTTTAATGATCTCCAGAATTATGACCTGTGACGCTAACAAGCAGATCGTAAATCTTTTTCTTATTTCTTCCAGTATTTGATTACAGACCTGGGAAATCTGTTTTCGTTTTGAAATAAAATTTTAATGGAATCTGCTTTAATTTTATTGCAGTTTCCACGAAAAAGTTTTCAGTCTGACAGATTTATCTTTCAGTAATATTTTCATACGATCTCATATTTCGAATTAATGAATGCCTTCTTTACAACTGTACTAATAATAAAGCTTCCCAAAATGGTGACTGGTTAAAAAAACCGACCATAATTGTATCAGTACCTATAATGAATAAAAGATTATGAATTTTGAATATAAATAGTCTCTCCACAACCTTTGTTTTGCTTACTTTGATTGATATGGGATGTACTTTGATGAGTTTGCAATGTAATGCAATTCGTGAGTGATGACAAAATAGGCAGAAAATACATATGAATTTTGTGGAAAAACAAATGATGCTTCAAACAATTGGATCAAGACCTAAGAAGAAACCATTGTCACCTGGATTGTTATAAGACTCGAGTGTGCGATGAAAAAGCTCCTATTACAAGCGTCAGATGTTCTGCGTTCGTAATTGTGGACATCAAAGCGGCTAATTAGACGCCTGAAGCGAAAATTGATAGTCCTTAATGTTCTACTGTAATTATTTAATTCGTTAAGGGTGTTAGGTAACACGTCATTATCATACGAGTAGTTGTATTTTAATATCATAATGCGCAGAGTATTGAAATGTTACTTGAATGTTATTGAAAAAAATTGTAACATCGGAAATTGTAAAATTTAAATCCAGACGTTGAATTGTATCATTAGATTATGTAGTAAGATATATATATGTTCGCATGTTTTTATCCGTTTCATATTGGTTTAATCTGTCATTTAAATTAAACTATGGAAATAAAGACATCAGTGGACATGACAAACGATTTTTGTAATATTGGTATTTGAATATGAAAATTTCGGTTAACTGATTATTGTTTTAATATTATAAATTAACCACATATGAAATATTATTGTATATTTAAAATGGCTTAAAACCGTAGCCTTGACGTGAATTTAACAGGTTCAATATTGAGGTACGATAACTAAAAATCGCAGCTACTATTTTATATTCATTCAATAATTATAGTCTTAGTCCACAGTCCACAACGAAATTACGTCAAAGTATACAACCCAGAAACAAAATTTAAAATGTACACTGTAAAGCGTGATAGATGAAGTGACAGATTTTTTTAAATGAGAACAAACGAACAAGATGAGTATAAGAGTTGAGTACAACCGGAAATTAAAGGGACGCTGTTATTGCGGCGTTTGTCCCGTTTTCTCACTGTGGAAAAATATTCGCGTCCGGTTATAAACGCTTACAGATGGATTTATGTTTTTATTGTTTAAGAGCACAGAATAATAAAAAAAGCGGCCAAGTGCGAGTCGGACTCGCCCATGAAGGGTTCCGTAGCAGCAAGTAACATAATATAAAAGTTCTTTTAGTTCGTTGTAACTTTGATCAATGTTTTTTGTGGTTTACGGTTTATGACGTATTAAAAAAAAATTACTTACTAGATCTCGTTCAAACCAATTTTCGTTGGAAGTTTGCATGGTAATGTACATCATATATTTTTTTTAGTTTTATCATTCCCTTATTTTAGAAGTTACAGGGGGGGGGACACACATTTTACCACTTTGGAAGTGTCTCTCGCGCAAACTATTCAGTTTAGAAAAAAATGATATTAGAAACCTCAATATCATTTTTGAAGACCTATCCATAGATACCCCACACGTATGGGTTTGATGAAAAAAACATTTTTGAGTTTCAGTTCTAAGTATGGGGAACCCCCAAAATTTATTGTTTTCTTTCTATTTTTGTGTGAAAATCTTAATGCGGTTCACAGAATACATCTACTTACCAAGTTTCAACAGTGTACCTCTTATAGTTTCGGAAAAAAGTGGCTGTGACATACGGACGGACAGACAGACAGACAGACAGACAGACAGACAGACAGACATGACGAATCTATAAGGGTTCCGTTTTTTGCCATTCGGCTACGGAACCCTAAAAACATTTACAAAAATATAATGTATAAAGAAACTCAAGAGAAAAGAACAAAATAAACATTTTACTCGTAATAAATAAGCTCTAAGCTAATTTGATTAATTAGTCGGCCTGAAATAGAGAAACGCGCTTTGTTTTGTTTTGATTATTTTCCTTAAATATATTAATGATCTCTTCATCTTGAATAAGACGCGTATGAATGATCATCGATGAAAAATTTGTAGAATTATGATAACGCTGATTAACAGTATATTTATAACAATTCATAATATTCAGCGCTTATAATAAAAAAATCTCGCTGTAAATGGAATTTGACCCTCGCTGTTTGCTTCATTTCCCCTGTCTGGTTTTTATTTATGAACTTTTCTCTTCTATTCAACTGAGAAGAATAGCGAAAAATTCCTTTGTTATGGTTTCACAGGATTAAAGCTTGATATATTATGTGGTTCTGAGTATGTGGGTTATTATACTATACGTTGAAGCAGCACTGAAAGATTAAAAGGGAACATAGTCTGGTTTAAGATACAGATAAAACGAAAATGATCTTGTTTATTTTTTAAGAGGTTTCCCACAGAGCAAAGGATAATCGTAAGGCTCTTTTTATAATGGCTTTTAATTGATTGAATTTTTTATCATAATATTATGCCATATAATGACATGAAATGAATAATGAATGAGTAGGTATCACTGATACACTCATGCACGTCATTTTTTATCTACCAGCTTTTCGGTATATTTGATGCAATAAACAAAGTTGGTATAATTTTTATTCATTAATAAACTATGCAAAGGTATTCTATGATTAAATTCAAGAACAAGAATTACTTTTCGTGTCGTCGATATTAATATCCCTCCCATACGATTAAAGTGCTTCGTTTTGTCATTTATTACCATATACATTTTATGTGGGTATTTTGGTCCAATTTCATTATTACACAATTACGCAAAATTTTCAAAATCTGGAGTGGAAAAGCTCTTAGGCTTATACTTTTATACCTAAAAAAGTACTCCTATCCTATTCTGGGGCTATGATTGTACAATGTGCAGCGTTATTATTAATATAAAAATCTTTATATTAAAAACATGTTTGGATATTTTAAGAAAATACACGAAATTACCATACTTGTAAAAAAAGTAAAGAAAAATAGGTGACACGTGGCCGTCACTTATAAGTGACGGGAGAACCTAAATGTCAATACAGTCTTTGAATTTGGTATGCTAAACCTAATGAACGTCTGGGAGCTATGTCTGGCAAGGATTATTCCGTTCATGACTTTCAAAGCCGCAAGCTTATGTTGGGGGTTATTATGTAGTGTTAGGCGTAGCTTGTTATATAATACAACTGTAATAATATAATAATTAGAAGCTGAGCTTCGAACAAGACAGACTCTGTAATTAATAGGGTTGGGAAGCACTAATTCACGAAAGTAATAAAATTATGAATTATATAGATGAATGTTGTAGGTAAGTAATTTTACTTGCAGGTAACTATAATTGTGTTGTTATGAGGTTATGTTATGTTGAATATTATCTTGAGATTATCGACCCTGTTATTAAACGAAATGTTCTAGATTTGAAAAATAGCCAGGGAAGGGAATATAATATAACATAGAATAAAAATAAAAATTGCTAAGTGTTAAAAAAAATACAGCGACATAAACTTGCGAGTCTTAACGTAGTATTTTACATAAAATGTTTTTGGTGGATGTCCTCTATATCATACACTTACTATATAAAACAGAATTGATATAGAAAACTTAATACAAAGTTTGGAACTCATAAAACCTAAAATCTACTATTCTGTTGAGCCATGCATCTTTCATAACTAAATTATGTTTCGTGATACGGCGTCGTAAAATTGACACGCATAATAAAACCTCGATATCTAAAGCTTGTAAAACTGACTGCGTGCTTCTCGACGTAAACGAATTATTTATTATTAACAAAGTAGTAAATCAAGTCACTTATAAAAATATATTCATCGCGCACGTTACAAAATATTACACTTTAATATCAAGAATCGTGTGTTGAGTATTGAGAAGAAGATGATTGTATATTTTAAACTTTATTTGCGAAATATGAATATTTATCTAAAGTTTCTGTTTCATGACTTTCTGTTACATTTAACTTCAAGGTGACATTGCAATAACACTTGTTCCTTAAGGCCCGGTATGACTACGATTTAAAAACGTTGATTTCACTCACACAACCGCATATCTGCGCTAATCTAATGTTACATTTACGTGACGCTGAATAGGGTTCAAAATTGCAGAGCATATTTTTGCTAACAATGTAACTAAATTGCGAATAAACAGTTAATTTGAGGGTTTTCCATGGATAATTCAGAATATACGCATTAAATTCAATATCTGTCCGGTTAAAGTTTTAATAAAACCATATACCTATTATATTCTCAAAAAAATATATGTTGTTACCGCTGAAAATACAGAGAATGTCGACGTTTAAGTTTATTTTTGTATACCAAATTACGATTTTTTATTAGAAATATTAAACAACTATTTAATATTCTATTCGGTTAACATTTTTCTTTAGACCTTTTTCTATGCTCTGTATTTTTTGCGTGCGATAATTTCATTGGATTTCCTCGTACTCCAGCACCAAGTAACCCAGTTTTGTGAATACTGAGATCACACCGCGTCTTAAACTAATTAGACAGTTATACTCGATTTAACATAAGTCTCTCCCACGGTAGTTTAAAAAAAAACTTGAAAGGTGTCAAGGGACACCCGGATGGAACGAAGTTCCTTGCAGTCAGTACTAGGATAGCAAAAACATGCAAGCCAGTGTGCCAAAACAAATATATTACCTTATATACCATTTCGTAAGAAATTTAATACCTTAGATTTGTTTTGGCACACTTGCTGCATGTTTTTGCTATCCTAGTACTCTGGCTTGCTTTCTATGTAAAAAAAACTACGACGGCAAAAAGTGTCGTTACCGGCAAAAAGTGTCGTTACCAAATTTTCCGCCTAGCCCTCTTTCGCAACGCGCGATAAGGAACTTTGTTCCAAAACATTCGCGTGTTACAATATAGCTGCGGCCAAGGAGACTAAATCACACTTGCCCAGTGTTAGAGACTGGCTTTTATCCGTCACACTGAGTGAGGAGATCCAAGGAGATTCAAATAGTTGGACCGTAACAGATAATAGTCAGAATACATCAATTAATAATGTGTAATACGTCATGCATGCTATGGCAAACTGAAAGAGGGATTATGGTTACTAATTTGCTCGGTGTTCGTGGGTAGTAAAAACGATCGTCCGTTGTAAATAGAAGCAGATCCTTATGGTGGCGTTATGGTTGAGGGGTTAGTGCACTATTACAGGTGTGTTTCGTTTTAATCTCCTAATGGTATCGCTGTTCCACAACCTCTGCCTATGTTGAACTGGAAAGGTCTCGTAGAAATTAACAAGTGTAGTGGGTATTAACCATATGTACCTATTGATAGTAAAATGTATTCATTTTGAACTGTACAATCTTGCTGATTAAAGAGGTATTTTTAAAATTTTATGTACACATGCATTTGAGATTTTCAGAACTTTTATATCTTTTTAGTTTCAAAAGTTACCAAAAGGAAAAATAGGGATTTACAATTTCCAATTTAATGAAATAATTCTTTTAATAATTTCCTTGTCTTGTAATTCTAATTTTTAGTTATTATTTTAAAATTGAAAACAATAGGGATTTACAATTTCCAATTTAATGAAATAATTCTTTTAATAATTTCCTTGTCTTGTAATTCTAATTTTTAGTTATTATTTTAAAATTGAAAACAATGATGAACAACCATCAACAGTCAATCTTTGCAAGATTTTATGATACATTTCTTTTTTCTTATTTCGCAGCTGAGATTTTATACCCTCACATAATCGCCATTTTTGTGCCGAAGTACATTTTGATGATAAATAATTCTGAGTCGTACTAAAGTGTACAACCCGTGTGGCGCAATGGTTACCATGCCGGATCGCCGCACCGAGGGTCCTGGGTTCGATTCCCAGCGAGGCGGAAATTTGAATGATGAGTCTGAATTTCTGTTCTCGGTCTGGGTGTGAATGTCCTTGTCTAGTGTGTTGTCCATGGCATCCACGACACAGGGAATCCTAGTGTGGGGCTATGAGTGTGAAGCGTTATTATTATTATTATTATTAAAGTAGCACTGGAGGATGATTTCTTTATTCACACATCATATTGTATATATCTTACGTTGAATATGCTATTAATATAAAATGAAAGCATAATATTTTTGTAGGAAATTTAAGAAATGGACGCGATCCGCGCAAAATATTTCTGGTATCTGGTATGAAATGATATTGATGAATATTTTTTTTTCGATCACGTGAGTACAACTTTTAAAGAGAAGATAAAGGTTTAAAGTAGAAAGGTTATTTTTATTCTACAAGATACGACGCGCCGCCACACCGTGCACTAGATTTTTATTTTTTCAACAACTTAATTTGGCCGCGCATAAAGTTATTTTTTTTGTGATTGCACTAAGTGAATTTTTCTTGTAAAATTATTTTTTTACACAGAATTTTCACACATAAAATTAAGTTATAATAGATATTATTGTGTAATGTATGTGATGAGTGAGAAAGATTTATAAGCTGGGTAAGGTAATTAATAAGAGATACGCGAACGCGTACTAAGAAACCCACAACCCGAAATCATAATTATCTGATAACATCTTCACTGAAAGCGAACCTGGAACTCCTAGTTCGATATATAACAACAGGGCTATTATTATCATAATGATAAATGTTAATACGATTAGTCATAGTCCCGTTTCATTGGTTTCATTGATGTCTATTCTAGTTACTTTATAATCGATGGCGACAACCTAGAGGGTTATACTCCAAGCTTTTAAACGCATTGTGCATTTTATCCACCGCACTCCAGGCGAAGCACGTTTAAAGGTTTAAATTAAACATTTTTAATGGAAAGCCTGCTTACTCAAAAGTTTCTGTCTTCAGATGACTTTCAAATTAAGTTTCCCAAATCAAGATAAGAGATTAAATTGTCTAACTTGCTGAATGATAACAGCTTTCAAATCATGATTCCATTCTAATGGAATGTCAATCAAAAAGCTATTTGAGATCATAAGATTGAACGTTCGGATTGTTTCTCATTCAATGAGATTTATGACGATGATGGTTGATGAGAGATCTTACTGTTATATTCGTGTAGTTTATAATTTCAAGAAGTAATGAAAAAGATCAACACCAAAAAATATTTGTTTAAACCCTTATTCACTTTTTAAACTCGACTCCAGATGACTCGTGTTGTTGAATAAAAGCACTTGGGTATTTCCATTCATTTATTTCTTTTGTACTTAAGTCGCCATTTCGCAAAGGTGTCTTATTTAAGAGGAGAAGAAATGGCGAAAGAAACTCCTCTACACAACTGCTTAAACAATTCTACACTTAAACTATTTCTACAATTGGAAATTATTACGCAACACCCGTATTACTGGTTTCCCAGTCTAAGACAGAATGCCCTCCTCGATATCTTTCGACCGACCAACATGATCCCAAGCCTTTCCTGTAACTCTCATATTTCAATCAATTCGAAACCAGAGAAATATGACGTGTCGACAGGTACCGGTACCGCGGCGAAAGAAAATAATGTCTCGTTGTTGAAAATAAAGACAGCATTGTTCGTTAATAATTTGAAACCCTAAAAACTTTCATATATTATATTGCAATTCTGTTACACATTTTGTCGTTACAGATGTCGAATTAATAACCTTTTATTTGAAGAGTTAAACAGAATACAACTAGTGACGGTAGGTACTTAATTTTTGTCATTAAGTCAAATTCAACGATCTATATCCTAACTTATTTGGCTTCAATCTATTAGTAATATATTAAGGTACGCGCCTCTCTTAATTGAAGGGGCCAGGGGCCTAAAATGCTTCAGTGCAGATTGGTGCAGGGGTTAGTTGTTAACCTAATAAGAAATCTTCATTTTCCCCGGAGGCTTCCGATACGATTTAACAGCTGCTATACCATAATGATAACATTAGATTAACTTTCAATCCGAAATACAGAAGCGGTGATGTAATTTTGTATCGATCCGTTCCTCATTTAACTTCCAACCGCTTCTAAAATTCCTTAACTCAGCCAGTCCTTTTTACATGTAGACACAATATTGTAAACATTAACGATAAACAATCATAATAATTATGTGCTTAGTTCATCCGAATCGATTATGATACACCGCTATCAGCTTTAGTTTCAATTTCAAAATGAATGGGAAATACGTTTATTTAAATACCTAACCGCATTCAAATAAATTTCCGAACTAATTCACGCGGCTTAAACCGGTCATATCGTAAATTATACGACTAATATTATTTAGTTAAACCAAAATGTGTACCAGATAAACTACATATGGAAATAATTGTGAGAGGGCGTTGGTCCCGACTGTTGAAACCACGCCAAGTGCAATTTCAACTGTCAGTCTGACAGAAATATTTTTATTTTACGTGTTATGCTGTGATGAAATTTGTAATAAATTTATTACAATTTTTTGCGTCACTGTTGTTCAGTGGATATTGCAATATGTAAAACTGCATTCAGCATTAAGGCAACGCACTTCAGGTAAATCATGTTCTATTGTTATATTTTATTAAACTTACTATTATTCTCATAAAGCTTGATTCTTATCACAGGGTCAATTGATATCATTGCACGAGAGTTAGTTAAAAAAAACCGGGATTAATTAAAATACATGAGGGCTGCCAGATACAGGCTTAGTATTTCCGGGACAATTCTATTATTACCTAACCTGATTATCCTTCACCGCAATTTGGCGTTCATCTGTAAGAAAAAAAAAGCTTCCCTACCAATATCGAGTTACACGGGCGCCCTTGAATTGCCACATTTCACATTCCACGGCTCAAATTTGGGACACTAAAGTCTTATCACTGGACACGGGAAAATCCGGGAAATTCCCGGATTTTCCGGTCAGATGGCAACCCTACTCCTACCTTAGGTTTAGCACCTCGGTGTAGTTATCATCTTTGATTAACTTCATAATTATGCAATAAGGTGTTTATTGGTATTTGAGTGGGTAGTCCCACCCACTGTACATTATATTTACCACTAAGTTGACTACATAATCTATTAACCTACTACCACAACTAATTCATATCCATAAAAAGGCATTAAATAAAAAAAGTATAAAAATAAAATATAAATAATCTGGCAACAGTTCGCTGTGACTACTACATAACTTTACAATGTTTCAATACACGCATCTATATGCACTGAAAGGAGCAGGAAGGGTTGGAGTTATTCATGCATTTTTAATTGCATACGTGTAACATGTCTACCTCATTTTATCACGCTTGGATGCCATTTGCCAGTAATTTTATATACATTTTCCCATCACTTCATGTACATAGTAATCTGTGATTTAAAATTAATTTACAATATTTCGTCGAGGATATTGCTTTTACCAAGCTTGGTTACGATTATTTTCCTATTTCTAGATGAATTTCTATTACGATCCGGAAGATAGAAACAAATAGCGCAAAAATAGGACAGTTGGATGGACGGTTAGCCTAGGCATAGTAATACGCCGATAACAAACAAGTATAACATTGCCTCTCACTGAACTTTATCCATTCTCTTTCTTACGAGGTTAATGTAACGTCAAGCAAGCCGTCCCGGGTTGTGAACGTTAGATAAACGCTGACCTTTGAGGCGAGTTGAAAAGTCTTCCGGCAATCGGGCTGGCTTAACAACTTCATCGAACCTTTACCCAGCATTTTCGACTAAAAGGAAACGATATACGAATATATTTTGTAGTCTATCAAATTGTGACACCGACTGTCTGATACAGGTAAGCCGATTTGTTTAGGAGAATGAAATTTGTGAACTTTAAAATAAAGTAATCTTTATAAAGTATGGTAAAGTTTACGTCAATTCGTTGATATCTAGGGTAAAAGAAGTTAAGACAAATGGAAAATGATAAAGAAAATTTGAAGCATGGTTTTATGACTTTTTTACTTGATTCCCAACATAATAGCAAGCGAGTAACAGCTACTTGAAAATATTATTAACTATTACGTCTCCATAGCCTCAATGTATAAACTTCTTAAATGCTTTAAGTTGCCTTATAGCTTATAGCTTTAAAAGCAAACTGGAGCACAACTAGCTCGTAAGAACCTCAAGCTATCATTCCGTAACTTGGTTATGAGCCAAATCGTTATTAATAGTTCTTAAATTTATGGCCCTGTTTACCCGCTAGATTAAAGGTATGTAATTAAGATTAGAAGGCAGTAATTTCGGGCTGAATAACAGGAATATGGTTAGGAGATCAAACTCCTTTGATTAGCGCTCGAATGAATGAAAGTTGGGCTATTGATAGAAACTTAGGAAAGTGGTAATCAACCTCAAAGGTAGATTTAGATTGGCTCTATCTTGTGTAAGTAAATTGCTACGACTTGCTATATTTTGTGCGAATATCTGAGTCTCCATAAAACCTCTTAATTCTGTCATTTGGGAAATTTTATGATTGTCTTATAAGTATGGTCGGTAAACTCTACTTGCTACTAAGAATTTATTATTAAGCTGTCACAACTTCTTTGTATCCTGTCATGTCATTCATCATCGTTATTGTTATAAAACATTGTTTATTGAGCAAAATATGATTTAAACTGAAGTCATTACGGATTGTGCACATTTTTATAAACAAAAATTGTGCAAACTATGAAGTAGCATAGCTCATTTAAGTTTAACATAATTAACTGAAAAACAAACACACTAAAGCATAGAATGGGGAACGCTCACTAAGCTCCCAAATCCTTTAATAGCCTTCAAACTCCACATTTCTACTCGTCAGGATGTGTTTTTTCAGGTAGGATTAAAGAATTACGTCGGGGTTAAGCTCTCACAACCAACCACACATCGCTGTTAGCTCCAGATTTTTTTGATTATGTTCATATAAATACATCTGAATCTCAATGATATTAAATCTAACTGGAACGGTCATTGTAATGTAAAGCTGTAATGACATATTTTGGAAAACTATAAACTATAGTTATGTCGATACGTAAACAGGAAACTTTTTCTTAAAAACGGTACAAGTTTTCAAGATTAATACTTGCACTAATTTGGTGTGAATAATAATATTATGTACTTAAAAAAAGTGTAAAAATTTGTTTCTTAACATAGAAATTTTATATCAAAAAATTCATGTCAATATGAAGTAACTCTTCATCAAAACGAATTACAGTCGAGTTTCGAACGCAGAGTGGGAGTCAACCAACCATATTGCATTGCATCAATATTTACAAATTTTGTTTACATGTTCGTCGTATTTCTGCTATTTCATTCGCCTTTCTGTGGTCACGATATACCGTAAATAGGAAAGCATAATTTTATTATTATGTAGATATTGTATTCAGAAATTCAATTTACTTGATAAGTTATTTCAACTAGTACTCGTAGAGGTAATTTAAATTTCAACCCGATTGATTAGATTTTGATATTCAAAGTGATCTTACATAAATCGGATATCAAGTGTTCAATATTGACTTTCAGTTTGGGAAGGGAACCCGCCCTCTCTACGATTGATTGAATTTTAATAGGTTTGCTTAATTTTAATTTACTCGATGAATTACCTACGTAACTTGTACGTACCTAATTATAGAATTGATGAAAAACGAATCGAGAACATTTTTAAATTAAATCATTTTAATTTTGATGATATTTTTTATAATAAATACAAAATGTTTTTTTATTATTACATATGGTAAGATAACACAAGCTACATAATTATAAAATAACCTTCATGATTATTATTCAACGGCATTGACAATAGGCATGATGACAGTAAGTAAAAAGCGGCCAAGTGCGAGTCGGACTCGCCCATGAAGGGTTCCGTAGCAGCAAGTAACATAATATAAAAGTTCTTTTAGTTCGTTGTAACTTTGATCAATGTTTTTTGTGGTTTACGATTTATGACGTATTAAAAAAAAAAACTACTTACTAGATCTCGTTCAAACCAATTTTCGTTGAAAGTTTGCATGGTAATGTATATCATATATTTTTTTTAGTTTTATCATTCTCTTATTTTAGAAGTTACAGGGGGGGGACACACATTTTACCACTTTGGAAGTGTCTCTCGCGCAAACTATTCAGTTTAGAAAAAAATTATATTAGAAACCTCAATATCATTTTTGAAGACCTATCCATAGATACCCCACACGTATGGGTTTGATGAAAAAAACATTTTTGAGTTTCAGTTCTAAGTATGGGGAACCCCCAAAACTTATTGTTTTCTTTCTATTTTTGTGTGAAAATCTTAATGCGGTTCACAGAATACATCTACTTACCAAGTTTCAACAGTATAGCTCTTATAGTTTCGGTAAAAAGTGGCTGTGACATACGGACGGACAGACAGACAGACAGACAGACAGACAGACAGACAGACATGACGAATCTATAAGGGTTCCGTTTTTTGCCATTCGGCTACGGAACCCTAAAAATCACTAAAATTATTTATTTATTTAATGAAACCCTATTAATGGATTACAAAACACGCATTTATCGTATTGTTATTAGCGAGATAAACAATATTATTGATAAAATAAAACTACAAAATACGGCAAGCCGCCATCTTGGCTAAAACGCCACTCAGTCTCAATTAGCGCGAATTACGTCACACGTCTTAAAACAAATGAATATCACCATACTAAAAATGACGTATCGTCTTTTGTTTTCCTGAGACATGACGTCACCACCATGCCATGACAGTTTGAAGCGTTTTGGTGCAAATTTTAAACTTATAATTTGAAATGTATTTATTTTATACTAAACCTTATTTTTTGCGAAAGTATGATATACGTTGTAATTATAATATATTTCCCAACAATATAGAACAGTATTTCAAAATCAGTCATGCCTATTACAACATCGCAAACTATACCAGATATAAACCTGTACCTGTCACATTTATTACTACATCCATCCATGTCGGGGATCAATTCGGGACTCTTCGCTTGGACCGGCGATATCAACGAGGCTGGAGTATCTATTAAATTATTATTCGTTTTCCTTGATTTATCTTCTGAAAGTAAATGATTCAATCGAGTGGAACGAACGTACACTGGAGAAGTAGAGATCAATCTCCTGAGTTTACAATCTCTTAAGCGTGATTAGATTTATGTACAACATTTGATGTTAAATGTTCCGTGATGTTCCGGTCATTTTTCACTATAAACATTATTAATTTTGGCATAAGTGATTCAAGGATATTAATACATTTAGTGCGATGAAAGTTAAGTTTCAAATCGTTATTAAAATATGGCATGTATTAGGTTAATCGTGTTGAAAAGTCAAGGGTTGAAGTGAAAAAATATACAACACTCATATTTTTTTATGTCTGCTCTAAATTCCTGCATTAAACAAAATGTTCGTAAGAATCTTCGTAAAGATTTAAAATATAACTAGTAATAAAAAGTGTACCACCAAAAATAAATATAATAATGTAAGAAAAGTAGTTATTTATAAACTACTAGCTGCCCGGACAGACTTCGTTCTGTCAAAAGTTTTTTTATTAAAACCTTCCATCTATCCTATCTTTCAAGTTGGATCAAACTGCACACGGTGTGCAAATTTGATTAAAATCGGTTAAGTAGTTTAGGAGTCCATCGCGGACAAACAACGTGACACATAATTTATATACATATATTAAGATAACAAATTACCAGAACACTTTTTACAGCTTTGAAATCTAAACTAAACTTGGCAGATAATTCTTCCTTTATATATTAATACAAAGATATCTTTTATACCATATAATATGCCTTGATCCCGGTTGATTATGTAAAATTGTTCCTGAACTCGCTGCATCCCCATAACACCCCTTATTCTGCGTCGAGGTTCCTCTGATTACATTAATATTCAGTTTCAAGCTCTCGTTCATCATTCAAGCTTTACCTACTCGAAATAAACGATACTTATTAACAAACATCGAGCAAACATTTAAAGAGACTACCAAGGAACGTGCCAGAGCCAAACTTACATTTGAAATGCAAACAGACAGCAGCTTTTGTAAACCAAACGATGCGCCGCGTCGTTAAATATACCTACTTGAATTTAGCACGTTACTGTATATTTGTTTTGTATAACGCTGTGTATAACTCTGTGTCGTGTTTAGTTGTGTTCGGATACGTGTGCTTTATCGAGCGTGAACTGCGATATCTCCGTATATGTCACTTTCACATACCTACATAACGATAGCTTTGAATACCGGCGCCTTGTTATAGGGACTTGTTCCATCATAATCGGTAAACATCACATCGACGAGATTGCTCGAGAAAAAAAGAACTCTCTCAAATGGATAAGTACCAATTGCGCAATAATTCTTGGTTATAAGATGTAAATATAAAATATGGACGAATATTTCGACTGTCCCTACGTACAGTATCAATAAAGTAAAACGCTACTTTACAGGCGAGCACTTTAATGTTAGATAATTGTGTGCATAAAAGCAAAAAAATAATAATTTATGAAGTTATTTGCAAATAATGCTTTGTTATGGAGTAAATATAGGAAGCCCTTGTGCTGAAACATTTCAAATTTTGTGAGAAATGTCAGTTTCCTTACTTTAAGTAGAACTATCGAAAGTGGTAGTTTTGATATCCTAAAAGTGATATATCAAAAATGTCACTTCCCATAGTTCAATTGATAACCCTGGCTGCAAAACGATAGGACTTAAGTTGGGAACCAGGCCACGACAAAGACATTAATAAAAATTTGTTCTCGGCTCGTGAGTTTTTATGACGTCTCATTTTGTTAATTCATTAATGTGTTCAAAGACACAGTTAATTCTTCTGCTAGAGTGTGAGTAAACTTGTAAGAAAAGGTTATTTTGTGCAAATTTTTTGAGAAAAAGTTTTGTGTGTAAAAGTTAAGGTTATATTATTGACTAAGGCTTAGGTTTTACATTATAATAATGATTTTAAAGTCACTCATATTGGTTTGAATACATTTTACTATGGTACAGGTAGTTGCTCATGATATTTATTTTATATGCTATCTAGAGTTGAGCCGTAACCGGCATGGTCAAAATATACAATTGATATTTGTTCATGACGTAGACAAAATTTCAATTAAAATTACTTCGTATAATTTAACAAACTTGTGTTTCGCCGTTCGCTTATCTGCACATAGTGAAACTAGTCTATTAACGATGAAACGAGCAGGAGTACTCGTTTGCTCCAGTACCTACTCACTCTGAATCTTAATGTGGTGCACCATTTTACCTGTTAGTAAACAAAATGAAACGTCCACATAAGCTCAACGTGGCATTGTCTAAATGAACACCTTACGACACAGAATATAAATAAAACAGAGACTCATTTTAATGTTTTGTACATTTTTACTCAAGTTATCCTACAATATATTACAGACTTGCTTAAAAATTGGACCTAATAAAGAAATTATTATTTTAACAATAATTAAAAATGTATTATGTAGATGTGATATGTTAGCACGTTTAGTACCGCATCTTATCATAATCTCGAACCTTTATCTTCACAAACTACGTATCCAAATTGCGAAATTTTAAATATTTAATCGTTCAGAAGGTAAATTAAATTAAAAGTTTATTAGAGACAAGATTATTGTATATTTCTTTACATTTATAATATATATTAAGTACATTTAAAGTAATGCAAATTAGACTCAATGTTAGTAAAGAAGCCTTATCTCTAACGAATTCAACTATATGCACCACAAAACTCAACTTGTATTCAATAGATAAATAGAATGGTAAATTCAGAACGAAAAATATTAGACTAGCACCGAATCGCATACTTCAGTATTGTTTGTCACTTTACCTAACAATCCAATTAACTCTTGCCTCAAAGTTACTAATTGAGAATCGTTCAGAAAATGCTGACTCGAAACATTTTACTCAACTCGTTTCGTTTTTACGTTCCTTCGTTTGACGTGCCTCAGTCTCAAGTGTGATGAATAATTCGTTTGATTATTTTATAGAGCATTCATAACGTTGCGAATAAGTTTTACATGTTTTTTTTTTGTGTAAAAATATAAGTATTTTGAAGGGAAGAATCAGGGTATTTGTCTTTATATTTGACTTAGAACAAAGCACAGTTTTGTGTAGGTAATATAGTTATTTTTTAGTGAAAAACTTGTCCGATCACCCAACCACAAAGTAAGTCTAGAATTACTTTTTGGTTTCAATAACATTTTGTTTTTGCTGAAATTGTTAATTTTTTTTACTATGATACGGGTACTCACGATATATATTCTATACGCCAACCGTACTATATTGAATATACCGTATAGAATATACCCGTATCATAGTAAAAATGTGTTCAGTCCACGATGAGTTAAGTTTAAAATCATGTATTGTTAATTATGTTAACCACATTTCTTTTAATTTTAAAACATTTCCTAATGAAATTTTTAATTAGTAATTGCAAATTGCAATAATTGATGGTCAATGAATCTTTTCAGGTAAAAAGCGCAATAAAACTGTACAATATAGAATTTCAGAACACAAATGAGCATTGAAATTATGCTAATTTGGTTGGGCTCATAAAATTCAAGAACGCTAGGCAGAACTATTAAAGGCTAATGTAGCGCAATCGTCTGTGAAATGGGCAATAATGTAAATGGAGTTGAGATTACCAATCAGACAAAAGGCAGTAAAAGAAATAAATTTTCGAATAAGTATAGTATAGCAGAGTAGCCGTATTGGGGCGGCTTAGAATACTAACCCCAATCCCACGCCGGATGGGTGTCGTAAGAGGCGACTAAGTCCGGCCCGCTGGTGGTAGGGCCCCTCGAGGGACTATATTGGTGATATTGTTTTTAATTGTTAATTAATACCATTATTACTATTGTTATTTCTCCATAGGGTTCACCTGGATAGCTACCACCCTTGAGCATGAGTCAGCCGCCAAACGACTCGTCGTGTTCTGGCTGGAGGCTTGAGAGTCAGTTCTTTCTTTCTTTTTCTTCTCTCTTTCTTGGCCGGCAACGTATCAGTGATGCCTTTGGTGTTGCTGATGTCCATGGGCGACGATAACCACTTACCATCAGATGGATCGTCAGCTCGTTAGCCGGCTATTTCCATAAAAAAGTACAATGGTAAAAAGTGTTCCTTCTTTATAAAGACAAAAAAGTAATATATTTCTGAGAACAGTTCCCTTAAGAATAATTGAATTACCTTTCAGAATGATAAAGCTGTACAGAAAAGCAACAAAGAATCGGAAGAAATAAAGTAAGCTAATGCTTTTTAACCAAAAAAAAGGAGATTAATTTCCTTTTGCAGAAAATTTAATTTGTACTATAATTACTCTATTTAACGATATTATTACTACCCACAGAAATTAAGGAGGTATGTTGTAAGTGACGAAATACTATTTAAGCTTGCAGAATTTCCAAGTGTCACAAGGCGGTCTTAATAGCGTTGAAATACTCAAATTATACGACTATCTTTTCCTATAGACTGGTTTTAGACACTTTGACGTCAAATATCGGTATCGCTATTTGAATAACTTTCAACATAACGACATCGATCAGGAAGGCTATTCTGTTTTGTAACTTGACAGCGGAGTTTCAAAATTGACGTTCGAATTCTAGGATCACTTCACTTCGCAAGTGCGTACTAGATTATTTAGATAATGACATGTCAATATGATGCAAGTTCACTTTTGTTTTGAAACTTGACAGCGGAATCCACGATGGGTTTCTAAACTGAAGTTAGAGTTCGAGACTCCCTTCACTTCGCAAGTGTGTACCAGATGATTACAGAATCACATAGCAAGATCTCGGACACGAACTTCAATTTTGAAACTCATCGCGGATTCCGCTGTCAAGTTACAAAACAGTATAGCCTTGCAGTTCTGTTTATCAGCGTTATTTGCTAACACTCTTGTGTTGCATTATTATTGTTGTGATTTTCTGTTGATTTTTCATTTCTTATAGACACTATTAACGCTAATAACGGTGTAACAACAGTTAATAGTTTTCTTTTTCCCTTTTGTAGAGAAGATTATATGTATAAAAGAGCTGTTGTTGTTAAAAGTCTGTAGCTTTTATGTTTGCTTTGTAATATAACTATTTTTCTGGGAAACCAACGCTTTAGCGATGGTCTAATGGATATTTGTATAATATTATCTGTATGAATTATAGCTACATTTCAAAAAGTACATAGAAATTATACTTCCAATCGTACTAGAAATAACCTCAAAACACTACACTCACAACAAAAATACCAGGATCTGTGATTTCAGTTAATATTTCACCTAATCGTCAGTAATTACCAACGCTAATTTGAAAGGCGACGCCACTTTGGACGCCATTTCCTCGAGCCCTAATTATGAGTATGCATAGTTACCATTTACGTTGACTCGCCTGTATTTCGTAATGACTTCAATTTAATCTAAGGGACCTTTTTCATACAATGCGGTAATTTTTTTTGGATGTAAGCAGCTGCATCCATCCTTGTGTCTGTGATGACTTTAACTTAAATTCCATCATAAAAACTGAAGTTTTAAAAATATGGGACAAATCTGAATGTATGCTCTTTGAAATAAAAAAAAAAAAGAATTTTCCGAATCGGTTGATAAATTATGGAGTTTTAGGTAAAAAACTGGCAGGGAATGTGTTTAGCATTAACTCCGCCTTTTGTGCTAATATATTTTGTATGGTTCAATAAACTTTAAATAAATAACAAAAAAAAAAAAAAAAAAACAAAATAAAAATACAACCGAATTGAAAACCTCTTATTTTTAAAACCGTAAAAAATATAATGATTATTTTATTTGGATTTGCTTAACATATTGAAATATAGACTTGTTTATTGAGAAATCCCTCTTATGGCTACGGCTCTTACGCTCTATTATGGCCGGGCTAACTATTAAGTACACATGCTGTTAAGGGCAATTGTCCACTTTCATAGTTTCTTATTCCTATTCCTTTTGCGTGGTTCGGCAATTTGTTCTATTTTTGTATCGTATATTTTATTCTTATTAGAATCTAACATCGTTTCAGAAATGTAACCCACATCAGAGAGTAGGGTGCCTCAAGCCTAAAATAATATTTTGGAAATACATTTAAAAACAAGCCTTTAAAATTTTGTTTTTGTGCTGTTGGCTTTTTAAGAGTTTCCTCGTCTGGAGTCAATCCTAATAATATAATGCATACAATATTTAATAATAGTATCAGGTTTTCATTTTCATAAAAATACATTCTCATCTGAACCAAATCAATTTGAAAAAATTCAAATCCGTAGGATGAGAGGAAGTAGTTTTAATTTAACGCATACATGACATGCTAACAAAGTAACGATCATAGCAAATTAATTAATGATACCTAAGTATATGGAGTACACTAAATAAACATGAACTTTCCGAGAGAAATCCTACTGCGTTTAAAGCCTAGGGCCTCTAAAGCCGGAAATCCGGTTTCGTCCGCATCCTCTTTCCATCTGTTCCTAAAAGCCTTTTAGTTCAATTCACTGTGAAAATAGAACAACTCAGAAATACCTGTGTTTTACTGGCACTCGAAAATAGAAGTCACACGAGATACGATGTGTTTTGTGACCCGTTTCGAGATAATCACTAATATTACTACCCTAACGGCAATACATATAAAATGTGGAATGAGTTTGATATATTTGCAAAGTGATTTGAGGTAATTTGAAATTGGTTTGAATAGGCCTTCCCTATGCTTAATGCCAAAAGGATGATTCGAATTCTGGTGTTTTTCAAGTTCATTTCATCGATTGGATAGGCTGTTGGCTCTATCGACCCTTATAGCTTCATGCAGCCCAAACCTATGATCACATGGTATAGTAACGTGACACTTGATGTTGAGTTGATGGTCTACCGGTTAAAAAAATTAGTAAGTTGTGTTAGTACTACGTAAATTACTTAAACTTTAGTAAGTTTTGAGCGATTTTTCCAATTAGGATGGAAATTGATTCATTATCTAATAATAACTATATCATTTTATAGGAATTTAAATTGATGCAGAATAGACCTTAAAATCAAGTTACAATATAGGTGCCTATAGCAGCGAAGTACAGAGAAAATTGCTTTGTAAGACCAAACTGAAATTGTGATAGTTATCAGCCATTAGCAATTCAAATTACGGTCTTTGAGGATATAGAAGACCTTTTCTGTAGAAAAATTACAGTTCGAAGCCGGAATAAGAAGGGATGGCTTCCGCCAGTAATAAAATCGGCCATCTTAGGCCGTTTATTCCAGTTGTTTGTGATACGAACGTGGTTTGGGTATAGAAACAATACATTCTCGGCGCTTCATACTCAGATTGCTCACGGTTGGGATAAGCTGAAGCGTTGTTTAACTTTCTAGTGTGTATTATTTTACACCCATTTTTATAATAACTTTAACTTAAAATTTAAAAAAAGTCCGACAGTTTGATTTACACTAAACATAGCTAATAACAGTCTTGATTAAGTCACCTTTCATACAAAAAAAACCGGGCAAGAGCGTGTAAGGCCACGCGCAAATTTAGGGTTCCCAAGTAGTAAATACTTATGCTTATCGACTATTACTCATTAACTACTAACATAGCCGTGATAGATTTCCTCATATATTAATCATATAACCTATATTTCAGAATTTTTCACTTGTCTAACTCCAACCGTTTAGCCGGCAGGGGTGGGACCCTTGACTCTAACCAAAATTAGCACTTTAAAGCCAAATATTTCGCCAACGTATCTCTAATTCGAATCACACGATAGGATACGCGACGAATAAAAAATTCATCCCCACGTTATTTAATTTTGTAGGAGAGGTACCCTGAGGTTTTTTTTTTATCTTTTGTATTGTGTTGAAATTGGTGAACAATAAAGAATGTTTGTATTTGTATTTGTACCCTGTCAAAAATGTTTTTAAATATTTTATTCTACGATTCTGGAGTTTTAATAAATATGTATATCCAAGTCAAATAACAGCTTAATAGCACTAAAGGTCTCGGTATTTTACTCAGGACAGACGGACGGACGGACGGATGAACTGATGGACGGACGGACAGACGGACAGACGGACAGACGGACAGACGGACAGACGGACAGAAGGACAGAAGGACAGAAGGACAGATGGACAGACGGACAGACGGACAGACGGACAGACGGACAGACGGACAGATGGACAGATGGTTGGACGGACATGACGAAACTGATTTTACTTCGGAACCCTAAAAATTAAATCAAAATCTGTTCATCCGTTTGGGATCTACGATGCCACAGACAGACATACAGTTACTTAGACACTTCAAACTTATAACACCCCTCTTTTTTCGTCGGGGGTTAAAAAATAATTTTCAACACTGGATTACAATCAATTTCCACTAAGATATTTAAAGAGTTCCACCAAACGGGACTCTTATACAGCGCTGTCCCTCCGTCTGTCACAGGACTTTATCGCCCCAACTCAGAGTCACTAACGGTTACTTTAATCGCTCCTTAGTAAAGAATTTCCATACAAATTCTGTACTAAGTAGCGATTTAAGTAACCGTTAGTGACTCTGAGTCGGGGCGTATGTGTTGAATCTTATGGGAAGACACTTATAAATTTTACAGAGTATTTATTTTTGTTGCCGCTATAACTAAATGTCGTCATTCCATCACCTTGTGAAATTTGATCAAATTCCTTAGGGAATTCAACAAACGATGGATTCCTTCATTTCCTTACTACATACACATTTACACAAGCAGTACATTCATAAATTTTTCACCAGAATTCAAATGTCTGTAATAAAACCACGATAACAACACACAGTTGTAGCATTAAGGTGGGCCCTTATTAGGTTATAAAAAATTAAATACGAGAAATATTATGTCTTCATGAATATTTCATTTTACACAGAAAGCGAACAGAGACACGAGAAGGGAACGTATTTGCAACATATTTATTTTCTCCCATGGAACAAGCAAATACTTCCTTATTTAAACAAATAAACAAACCAATAAAGGCTAACACACTCACACCCCCGCAGTAGGTGTCATGGAAGACACATATTATAACACACCACAATCACACCCATGACCCCAGGTACAAATATTTATCTGTCACATAAATATCTGCTCCAGCCGGGAATCGAACCCGGGACCCCTCGCTTCGCAGGCAGGGTCGCTACCAACTAGGCTACGGGTCGTCAAATTTATTTAAAAGTACATATACCAAACCACAGAAGAAATAATAGTACTTATAATAAGTAACCTTACTATAATTACAGATATAACTAAATTTAAAAAGGTAGTGTTTGTTAAGTTTAGAATTATTTCAATGCAAAACGCGAGGTGAAGATGCTGATACCAATGATGAAGAGGCCAGCTAATGCGACGCGCGTCTTAGCAATGGATATCGCATTATATATAGGTACATAGAGTCATAGTAATTATTTATGATCATTCCTACTTCGAAATGGAGATACAATAAAAACAAAATACGCGTATAAGTGTATCAGTGATACCCATATTATGATTCAATGATTTTGATCTGTACGTTCTATATTTTTCTTTGAGATCCATTGCTCATATTTCAGTTTTCTTCTTTATTTTTAGTATTGCTGTAACTCAATAATGCTCTATTGGCTTTCTCCGCAGAGTGGCAGATGACACGTTATCTACGGCGCTGTAATAACACGCTTCGAAGGGTACACTCATATTTCGCACTATCGTATCAACCATGGACGGAAAATGAAATATGATATTTCTTTATGTAAGTAATTCATTTAGTCATACGAATTGAAGCTTAAATCATTGATACTAAGGATATTATTAACTGATCCTTAGACCTCTGTGATCTTAAGATTCGATTTCAGATGCAGATGTGTCAGATCATACAAAAAACTGACAAATGTAAGATTTGAGATCGCGCTCTTCAACCGAGATCAGTTTATTAATATGGGTCTTTCATTTTAAATGTTTAGAGTTACCCGCGTCAAAGTTATGTCACCTGGTGACCTTATTATATAATATTCTGAGGAATGAAGCCCTTGGAAATATCCTTATTTAAAAAAAAAAACCATCACTTGTTAACGCCTGAAAGTAGCATTTTTGTAGTTTATTATAGTTTACACTATTAATAACACCCTTAATAGCCCCAAAGTCTTTGATTGAACTTTTATTTCTTCCATTATTAAATTTTTTTTTGCTATTTTATCTTAATATTGTAGTACAAGACAAGTTTTTTCATGAAAATAAATAATTTATTGTTATTTCCTAGTTACCACACTTAGTCGACAAGTAACTAAACTTGCCCTTCAAAGCCTCCGAATTCAAATGATAACTCCGTTGCTTACCTACGGTTGACACAAGCCATTCATTGATTCGATCTTTTGTATACTTCTATTCTCTTTTATAATTTAACAATAAAAGTATTGTAGAAGATAGGTTCAAGACGGTTTTTCAATGAAATAAAATCAAATTTATTGTTATTTTTCCCAATAACAGCGCTTGATCGACTTTCTCTGCACAGTGACAGATGACACTCTATCTGTGCCATTTTAATTACACGCTTCAGTGGATCCGCCGATATTTCTAACGATATACGAAACGTGAATCTTCAAAAACGGGGGTGAAACAGCTTTACTCAAAGGCTATAAAGGTAAAGGAAAAGGTGTTAAACTGGTGCTGGTATGTATGTTGGTATATATTTTTAATTATTGTAGTGCATGTTTCCGTTGTGGGAGGGAGGGAGGTGCCACGCATGTCTTAAAGTATATACCATCATACATGTTATCCGCGGATTGTTGCAAAGTAGACTAATACTAACTTAATAACAATGGATTTCCGCAAAGTAACGCCTGATACTATTAACTTTATCCATTCTTTCGCTCACCACAATTCTTAACCCTTACTCATTATAAAAAGCAATTTTTACTTACGAGTATATGGTGTAAATGATATAATTATATAATATGCAATGAAGCCAGTTAGTCAGGTTTCAGATAACACAAAAATGGTAATTAAAATGGGTCATTTTAATTTAATTTTGATCTTTCGGAAACCCTTTTATTTTCAGTACTCACGGACTTCCGGCACCCTCAAAGAAACAAAACAGCTTCATCGCCGGATGCGGTCTGATAAGGAAACCGGAAGTCGATCCCAGCTAACGAACAACTAGTTACAGGCAGCCAACCTAACTTGACCGGTTTCCATGACCTATTTATAACGAAAAGCGTAGGAATAGAAAGGATGACACAGTCCAACTTATAATAGACACAGGCCAATTTATAGTAGACAATAATCAAGATATTACTAAGTTCTAATACACTATCCACACAAAGTGACGGAAAAGCTAACTATCCTTTGATAAGTTGTTTGTTTCCCGCGCGCCCTTGTCTAAAAAGATAAATTTATTTCTGATCCCAAATGTAATTTCCCTAAGAAAGGTAGACGCATAAAGTGGCTTACGAAATGGACGTCTGTAAACCTTTCAAATTGTATTTACGGATACAAATAGAACTGCGAATAAGAATATTACTCGTAAGAATATCTGTCTATACATTATAGATTACGTACATACATTTTCTTTGATGATAATCTATGAGTACCTACTTAAATGTTGAATAAAATGTTTCGTTAGAAAGTATATTTACTTATGTTAGTGTAGTGTGACATAGTTTGGCCCAAGCCAAATTTGAAGAGGTCTGCTACAACTGAAGAGCTTGAAGCATACTAGACCAAGCTCAGATTAATGCGAGCGGTTAGTGAAATACCCAGTTATCTATGCTATCTATGATAACAAACTTGGCCAATGTTTTATGAGCCATTTTTGCCACTAGCCGTCACCCATCAAACTACAACCCGCGCTCGCATACTTCAGACCGACACAATTATGGAGGGAAATTAACGCATGACTGCCAAGTAAATAGCAGTGATAGCCTTGCGGTTAGAACGATGGTCTCCCTGAACGCCGGGTGCCGCCGGTGAACGCTGGGGCACGAGCTCAAATCCTGGCACGCACTTCTAATTGCAATCTGAATAATAAATAGATATGTACCGCTGCGCCGCTTGCCGATCTACGCGCGATAAACGGGCGCACTGAAATATCAGAGGACGTAGTAAGTTGATACCTACCACTTAGGTACTGCCCCATTTTCTGAGTGTGTCATTTTGGTAGCTGCAACTCCGAACTCAATCAAACAATCTTTATTACTTTTTTTTACTATGTCAGTGATTTATTTACTGATAAAATAAGATAAGATAATCTTTATTGTTATTAAATTAACTTACAATAAACAAAAAAACTAATTAAAGTAATACTAACAAAAAATAAATTACTATTCTTTACACTATAAAAAAATATTATTATTATTCTTTATTACTATAATTTTACTTTATAATTTTAACGTTGTTGCTATCCTTATGACGGAGTTTCTTTCTTCGTTTCTACTTTTTAACCGACTTCAAAAAAGGAGATGTTCAATTCGACTGTTTTTTTATGTTTGTTACCTAAGAAATTTCGACTGGGTGAACCAATTTTGATGATTCTTTTTTTATAGAAAGCTGGTGATTATCATGTAGAGCGAGATCTGACGAGCAGTTTTTGAGTTATTCATAATTTTTGAAGTCAGTTATTTTTGTCAAGAATTATCAAATATTATGTGCGTATTAGAAGTAATTATCAATTGCATCGGTGAAGGAAAACATCGTGAGGAGACCTGCAACATCGGAGAGGTCGTCATAAAGCTCAAAGGTGTGTGAAGTCTACTAATCCGCACTTGGTCAGCGTGATAGACTATGGCCTGTACCCCTTTCACACTGTGAAAGGAGACCCCGAGCCCAGCAGTGAGACAATTATGGCTTTTGCTTTTGCCAAGTAAATCGTTTCTAAATTGACTATGGGTCACATTACGTTTTTTTGTCTTTTTAACCTGGCCTAACACCGTATAAAAACATAATGGAGAATTTTTAGATATTTATCACGATAGCTATATCTATTTCTTTTTACGAGATAATTACGTAATAAATATTGTTTGTTTTGTTTTATTTGTTGTGTTGTGTGTAATACTAAATAATGCATATTTTGTTTTATTTGTCTGACGTCTAAAATTTGATTTAAACGACTAGGCTATTATACTAGTAGTACTTATTCTTAACTACACTGCAATTTTATAGTTTTAATTTTCATGCTTTCTATTCTTGGTAATTAAACTTCATCTGCAGAGTTACAAGGAAACCTAAAAAACTGGCAATGAATCTATAATTACCATACTTTCTTCAAAGCAACATCTTGAGTTTCTGCGGTGAAATTGTTTCCGGTAATGTACCTGCTATGTGGAAAATTACTTGCCCTTTTTTTAATTATCTGCATTTTTCACAATGCCGTCTTTGTGCAATGCAAGCCTTTATACTTTGCTTTTAATAAGCAGGAGTAAGTAAATGTATAAAATAAGTAATATAGAAAACAGTTGTTGATGTCGTATGGTAAATAAAGGCTAAGAAATACTTCGTGCTAGTATGAGATATTTATAATTCATATTAAGCAGCTTATAAAATAATAATATTAGCTTGCCTGCCTAAGATGCCTAAGATGCCTAAGATATAATGCAGGTTTTATTGTAAATAAGTGAATTTTAAAATTTAAATTTAATAATTCACCTATTTCTAACGTGTAACAAATTGTTTTATAAGCATTGATGTTCCGGTAGGGACGATGCAGGATGCTAGTTACACTTATACATACAATATACATTATACATCTCTCCTCAGGAGTATCAACGCATCTGTGACCAACTTGGAGTTGACTGATTATAATAATATCTACTATAACAAGTGTAGCGAGTTAAAACATATAGGCGGAATTTATTTTCTATTTATAAGCATGGTAAACATACCCAATTAAATGGTTCAATGGTATATAAATACGGGTGAAGACAGATTTAATCATGAGACATTCCGGTTTCATTTCGGTTTGCCTTTCATGTGTAATTTCCCACGGGCGGGGTCAGACCCACATCTTGATTATATCTAGTTCAATACGCTTGGTGCTTTGTTTCAAGAACTTAATTTGTTTTGTGATTCTTTTAACAGGTGTGTTACTGTTTGTATTTTGCTTTTGTATCCGGATTCAGACCCTTTGAATCGGTTAATGCAAATACATGTGTTTGTAACTCGTATTATGGTTTAGTTTTATTAGGTAGGTACTTTTGTTTTTATGAAGTCAATACAAATATTATGTTACATTTGGTAAATAGATATTATACTATACCTACACGTATAAGTGTTTTGTGTAAAGAAAAAAGTATTTAAGACAAGTGTGACTATTAATTAGTCATTGTCTAATTATTTATTATTTTAATCTGTAATCCTTGGAAATACTGTGATGTAAAGATTTATTTCTCTTAAAAGTTATGTTGAAAAAAAAAACTAAGAAATTATGTCATCTACATACTTTTAATTGCTTCAGCTTCCAGTTTATAACTTCCTTCCTGCAAAAACTCAGGTAAGTAACTGTAGCGAATGTTTAACAGGAAATTTTAATATTTACTAGAAAATACTTACCAGCTTAAGCGGTGAGTGACGCCTGCACTTTAGATTACAATTTTCATAGCTTTATACGGTTCCGAAATAAAATCAATACCCTTATAGTTTCGTCATGTCCGTCCGTCCGTCTGTCCGTCCGTCCGTTTGTCCGTCTGTCCGTATGTCCATCCGTCTGTCCGTCTGTCCAAAGTAACGCGCTGAGATCCTTAGAGCTTTGTCATGGATATACATATTTATTAAGACTCCAAAATCGTAGAATAAAATATTGCAAGTGCAGTGATAGTGTGGGGGATCGTTGAAAAGTTCTTTCAAAAATATTATGATTCTTGTAAAATAATTTATGGAATTAGGGGTCCGTTTGCGAAATATTTGACTTTAAAGTGTTTTTTTGGTTAGAGTCAAGTGTCCCCCACTGCTGGGTAAACGGTTAGCGTTGGACAAGTGAAGAAATTCCCAAAAATAGGTTATATGATGAATTTACAAGAAAAACTATCACGGCTATGTTACCATAAGTAGTTAATTAGTAATAGTCGATAAACTTACGCAATTACGATAAATTTGCGCGCGGCCTGACACGCACTTGTTTTAATGACTGGTCGACAAACGTACGCGTCTTCTGACGAGCCATCCGATAGCAGTGGTGTCTATTGCCCATAACCATTGGCCAAAAAGCATTGCCGACATCTTGCCGACAGATTTTTTTTGTAATTTATTTTCGTGTGTGTTATGGCCACGGAAATAAACGAAATCTATTCTATTCTATTCTATTCTATTCTATTCCATTCTATTCTAAAATTAAGCATTCCTCCCGCACTATACCCGCAATGGCACTCTGACACTGCGACCGAAAAAAGTAAAATATTTCACGGAAATGAAATCACAAACATATACGCTCCAATCATCCCAGGGGAATATACAACCAGGATAAAATGTGCTCTGTGTGCCAAGTTTCATCTTAATCCGTACAACGCTTGGTCTAGTCAACAAGTTCAAATTTGAGAAAAATAGTGATGAAGTTCCTAAAAATATGAATGATACCTCATTTTCAGTAAAGAGTAGAAAAACGCATCGGAATGATTTTACACTACATAAACAAATGCAATCGTTATTTACAAATAAAAATTGACCAATTAAGATATTAGGGTTTCGGTGAATAACTCAAAAATAATAAATATTTAAGAAATTTACGAAAAAGATTCTTAAAGATTCTTTACAATAGATTATATCTCATATTTTTATATATATTTTAGGAGCATTATCACAATTTTTTTCAAAATTGAGCTTCTTGACTAGACTGATTGATTTTAATTGCTAATTAATACCATTATTACAATTATTATTTCTCCATGGGGTTCGCCTGGATAGTACCACCCTTGTCGTGTTCCGGCTGGGGGCTTGAGAGCCAGTTCATTCTTTCTTTTTTTTCTCGCTTTCTTGGCCGGCAACGCATCAGTGATACCTTTAGTGTTGCTGATGTTCATGGCGACAATAGCCACTTATCAGCAGGTGGATCTTCAGATTTGCCAGCTATATCCTTAAAAAAGACTAGGTACTGCACTACATACATACATACTAACATACGTCTAAGCTAATAAAAGCATATTAAAAAGACTAGGTAGTGCGTGATAAAAAGACTAACAAAAAAACCTTCATAAAGAAATATTCGTAATTTATAACAGCGATAATTAGGTGTTATTTGATATTCAATTTACCCAGTTTATCTTTTTAGTTTTCGATTTAGCCCTTAAAATATTATGGTACCTGCAAATTAGGAAAAACTAAAGGTAGGATTAACTGCTTTAGTTTATTGGAAATAAAAGCCTTCTTTCATTAATATAATATAAAAATGTTATCGCACTAAAAACTACATATGAAGAAAATGAACACTATTACTCTGTCGGTAGGTATATACCTAAAGTATGAGACAACAATACAAGGCACAATAATTCTACCCAACACTTTAGTAGTCTGTTAAACCCTTAAGCTGGGACTTACAATCCGATTCAAATAATTGCCTCAACTTGAAACACTATACTTTACCTGGACTTAGATCTAAGCCATCACATCCCAACCTTGCACGTTTGAAAATATTGAGGTTTTGCCATAATTCGGTAGATTTAACACTCAGGTGGTTTACGAAGAAAATAAAGAACTTTTTTCTATAAACGAAGTTAAATAAGTTGATTGCTTTTAAGCGAATATTTAAGCACTTTGAGGTTGACTAAATCCGTCCATCAGTGAAGCCACTGCCCTTGTCCGTAGTGAATAATTAACTGGCATCCTGTCAAATAAAGAATGACGCAATAGCGCTATTTCGCTTCAACAATGGTCACTTGACCTATCACCTAGTTTTATTCCGTGATACCTTTACTTTGTGCAAAGGTTTTTAATTGCCTGCCTAATCATGCTACTTCTAGAAGCCAGGATATGTAACGTGCTCTTAAAACCGGTTAATGACATGTCACTGTATTCTTTAGTTTTATACGCGTTTATTTTCAAAGAACTAACATTGAACACTTTTGGAATAAAAGATAAACTAACGTTGTTTTAGAGGATTTAACAACAACATATTGCAGTTTGCTCAATTTCACCAGTAAATAAAGGAGCTCACAGCAAAATATTTGTCTACGTAATCTGTTGAGTTCAGTTGCTGTTTAATTAAAGGCCACGTAAGCTCAAACGATTAACAACGTTCCCGTCAATAATACAGCGTCGTTAGGGGTTGCACATGAATGAGCGGAACTGTATGCTTCGGCCATGCAAATTACTATAGTTGCAAATCGATTGGGTGTATATCATGAAGAGGCGTCTAATGATGCGAAATGATTAAGTATGTAATACGAAGTTTTCATAGGTAGATATATTATGTGAAAAATGTAGAACAATGTAGCTTGCAGGATTAAAATCGGTACCATTTTAACATTTCAGCTAAGTACATGCTTAAATGCAAAATATTTTATAATTGTGTTTCATTTGTTTACATTTGCAAAAGCCTGTAGACACAGTGACTACTCGTATCATTATTCAAATGAATATATGGGATGGAAAAAAGCGAGAAGATATAAATAGAAGATACGGGAATAATTCGACTGGCTTTCAAACCACTAAATGACCAGTATTACTCTGTGCACATAACAAAATTACGTTAATAAAGCTTTAAGTTGAATCGGCATGTTTGTTACAAAATGAACACGATAAACTCGGTGCGTTTGAACAGAAAATTGCTGCGACTGCACATTAGTTGCTATCTTCGCTCCAGTGTTTAATGGATAGAGTAAACAAGCGAAGTGTAGAATTCGAAGTGCAGTCGAGTTAATAAATGTAATTTTATCTAGTATGAAAATATAATTAAAACTCCTTTAAAATCATAACAAAAAAATTTGTTAACTAAATTAACAAATCATATAACATAGTAAAGCTTTTCTAACTTTGTAAATTTGGTGTGCAGTAAAGTTTAATAAATAAATAAATAAAACTACTTTTTTACTTGTCATAATAATAGATTAGTTAAGTATTACTCTACTCGTACTTTTCAAAATCCGATGACACAATGATTTATACCTAGTAAAATACGTGGCACCTCCGTTTTTCCCATAAAGGAAACATAATTTGCATATACGAGGAAAGTTACCAGCACCAACACATGTTTCGCCCCGAAACGTAGCAACACCAGTGTAAGTTATGGACTTTGCGATTTCATTCTTTCAAGTCATTGATAAAGGTCTTCATCACCATTGCAACCCATAACTGTCCCTCGGATGGGACTCGGATCACCTCTACATATGCATAATGTTCCTTCACAGAAGCAATCAATTAAATGATTAATGATTACTCACACACGTACACACACACACACACACACACACACACACACACACACACATCATTCTTTCAAGTCATTGATAAAGGTCTTCATCACCATTGCAACCCATAACTGTCCCTCGGATGGGACTCGGATCACCTCTACATATGCATAATGTTCCTTCACAGAAGCAATCAATTAAATGATTAATGATTACTCACACACGTACACACACACACACACACACACACACACACACACACACACACACACACACAAATTACTTGTGAGCCAGTTATAATTGTTCATCATAGTTATTTGTAATATTTTTTTCCTAATCCGTTTCTAGCCATAGCTTTGAAGTCATTGTTTTGGGAGTTTTTGGGGACTAAAATCAAACTTTCTCCGTTACGTTATGCGTTATGTTTGTAATTCGTAACACAGAATCTAGATGGCGTTGGATGGCTAATCAGTAACAACGCCATCAAATGATAATAATAATCTTGGTACATCCTATTCCAATAATGTGAAAATTATCGTCATAATCATCATCATCCGTTGTTACTGATTTGACAATTGCAAAATATGTGGCGTTAAACTCCAGTCGTGCTTCGGAGCTTCGGACATTGTTTTAGAAAACCTTCTTGGATTACCTAATACATAAATAATTACTCGTATTTTGCAGTTTGCACGACACGTCATGTGTACTAACATCAATGCTGTATCCATATTGTTATTCGTGGGATTCGATAGACGAGAACATTTGCCTTCATTGCAGAACACATCATAACAACGACATTCCGGAATTTCAGTTCGTTAAACTCCTGACTTATCTCCTCGTCAACTGGAATAACAGAATAAAGGCAATAGCTGACTTGCGACTATTACTAGTAAGTTTCAGATTTATATCATATTTTATCAGAGCACTGGAGATGAATATTTTAAAATATATAACTAAGTAATTTATCGCTCATTTGAGCTTATACGAATACACTTAATGATAACAGCAACCTAAGTACAGTTTTCAAAACCCATAACCATAACCATAACCATAGTTTACCACGCTGGCCAAATCCGGACTGATAGTATTCACACACCTTTGTGAACATTATCGAGGCCTCTCATGTGTAAGAAGTGTAGACTGTATTATAAGCACAGTCGTACAGCTTTAATTTTTAAAATATTACGTATTTTTAATTTGTTGTATCTACAGAAAAGCTCAAAACTTGTAATAATAAATTTTTTTATGGAAGTAGCCGGCAAACGAGCTGACGATCCACCTGATGGTAAGTGCTATCATCGCCCATGGACATCAGCAACACCAAAGGCATCACTGATGCGTTGCCGAAAGAAAGAAAGAAGAAAAGAAAAGAAACTATATTAAAGAAAATATATTATGTATATTGTATTATTGGCGTAAGTTAGAGGCGGGCACCTAAACGACTGGGAGAGTAATTTTATTATTTTGGTTTGTGTGACTTTAGGTATAAATAAATGTTGTGCTAATTACTGGCCACAAATAAAGAAAATTAAGAGATATATGTATATACATAGTGAATACATAGGAGATATAATTTAACATAAATAATATGAATAATAATAATAATCTAATTTAATACATGTTGTGTCTACCTGTAATTGAGGGAACACGAATTTTAGACTTAGTTAAGATAACGATAAATAATTATGTATCCTGTGTTGGTGACCCTTAAATAAATAAATAAACATAATTATTAATTGCTTTTTTAAGTATGTACCTACATTAAACGAAATTTTGAACAAATAATAATAAATTTGCTAGTCTGTATGAGCCTTAATTTAAGACCTCAGAGAAATAACACTCACACTCCATTGTACTAGACAAAACCTCCTCATCGAAGTTAACGAACTGAAGTATTATATCTCTAGGTTATTGTCAGATTACGCTCAAACTGCTTTACTCGAAATAAATACTTGAAATACGATGTGCTAGAGCCAAATTTAAGTCTAGTGATTATTCACCTGTATGTCTTTACAGGAACTCTCTGATTTAGTTACTTTTCTTAAATTTAAAAGAAATTACGAAATTGTGTAGAATGTAACTAAAGCACGTCATTTTCTAAAAAAAATACACGAAAGAATCACCGCGTTATCACATGTGAGTCGTGACTCGTGAGTTATCTATACATCTATACAAATAAATAAAATTGGAGTGTCTGTTTGTAATATTAAAATAACCGCATTTTACTAAGTGCATTTGGATGTATACACAGTACATATACCAAAACAACATTTTTTACAATTTTTGTCTGTCTCTCTGTTTGTTCCGGCTAATCTCTGAAATGGCTAGACCGATTTTGACGGGACTTTCACTGGCAGATAGCTTGTTAGACGATACGAAGTTTGCCGGGTCAGCTATTTCTGAATAGAAACAGCGAGAGCGTCGGTTTCCGTTATTCTACGCAGTGCCTTTCCCCCGCCGACAAATGCAAACTCAAGGTCTTAGCAGTGAGCTGACTATATACGCTAAATAATGCCACTAAATGCATGTTTCTACGATGAATACTTTTGTAGTTATTAATGTCAGATGATATAGACCAAATTGTTACTGTCCGGTTTTCAGACATGTACAGTACAAATTTTAAAGATGGTTCAGAATTTTCCTCGTTTTAATAACATAATAAATAAATAAATAAATAAACGCTAACACACTCATACTCCCGCAGTAGGTTATTACCTGTGTCGCGAGTGGCATGGGAGACACATATAACACATCACAATCACACCCATGACCCGAGTACAAATATTTATTGGTCACACAAATATTTGCCCCGGTCAGGAATCGAACCCGGGGCCCCTCGCTTCACAGGACGAGTCGCTACCAACTAGGTTAAAGGGTCGACAAATAAATAATAATGATATAGTGCCTATAAATTAAAAAGATGACGAGCGCTAATAGTTTTGCGTCGCTGAATGTGACAGGGGAACGGCGATTAACATGACTGTGTGAACGTAATACTGCGAAATAAAGTTTCAACTCGAAAACTTGAAAATTGTTTGCGAACTCCGCACGAACTCAGTTGAGAAATTATAGTCAGGTATTACAGGAACTTTAGCGGTTTCGTGTATTTAGTGCATAAGATAACTTTACAGCTAAATGTATAGTCATAAAAAATTAAAAAATTTACTACGTTTTATTGTTAGCATGTTATATTATAATAACGTTGCGAGTAAAGTAATTGAAATAAGCCAATATTGCATAATATTATGGTACATGTAGTATTTGCCCTTAATACTATATTATCAGAGCAATTTATATAGTTAGAACGTTTTTTCTGTGCTTGTATATCAATGGCACAGCTATGTACTCTTATTTCCTGTCACTTGACAACGTGACTATTTATTTTAAAATTTTGTTATTTTATAAGTTCGTGCAGGTCACACGAGATCATACTCATAATGTCGACAGAAAATCTTTATGTCGCTTTATTTATTATTATTATTTTAGTTAAGTACTTGGATCATCAATTAAAAGATAGGTACTTAAAATAAATTGCATTTATTGATTTTGTTCTAAGTCGCCGTTACACTTCTGTCCCACGCAAAAATATACTGATTTGCCAATATATCGTATTTTGCCAATAAGCTAAAAATATAACTTCACTTTTATTAAACAGGAAATGGTATATATATCCTGTAAATTGTGCGAAAAGGACGCCATATGAAAAGCTTTCTTCTGAGATGAGTCGGAGTGAAGTTGACGTAGAATTAGTGAAATGTGCAAAGACTAATAAATAATAAGACTAATATTAAAATAGTTGACTTTAAAATCAGCAAAGTTTTTAAACATTACATATAGGTTTTAATTATCACTACAGATATAATATTAAAGTACCCATTGTACGTGATAAGCCAGGCGAGAAGCAACATGTGACTTCACAAGCCATCGTTCTGAGGGTTCAACCACATGTCGGAGCGCAATCTGCTTCTTCATTATTCACCGGCTGTCGACCCGCTGTCCTTAAACTTCGAGGTACAGGTGGCTCACCCGTCTTATACTTTGGTGATGATTTTCGTAAATTGTTACCTGAAATTTGTACTATATACCAAGTTGCTTTTGCTATAGGTGATTGAGAGATTCAATGTACTGTTATATTAATTAAAGTTAACAATTTAAAGTCAAAATACAATACCGGGTAAATTATAATTATGTTATTTTAATAATGAGGTTAAAGGTTTATTAATGACTAGCTGTTGCCCGCAGCTTCGCATGCGGAAATTATGCTTATCATATTTGTACCCCTTGCAGAAAAAAAATTAAAAACAGGTTAATTTATATGGAAGTACTTATATTTAGGAATTTATACACTGAAATGTACGATATAATCACAAATCATTCCTCCGGGAACGAATTTTAAAAAATAAACAACATTAGTTAACATTAGTTTTTTCTTTTTCATGAAAAAATTTGAAAAACTCGAAAACATGTATTTCATTAATTAAATGAGGAATTTTTGTTGCAAATTTAAAGCAAATCGTTGATATTTCAAAATATTCCACACTAAGTTTCATCTTGTTTCCGGTGAAAACTTTTAATTTTATCGGGACGAAAAGTTTTTTAAAACGTGATCCAAAGTATGAGGAACAACATAACTAATTTCCGTCGAAATCAGTTCAAGGGTTTTCATGTAATGCCCGAACATACAAACAGACAAACAGAGAATAATTTTAAAAACAAAATATTTGGTGTTCTAACACGTTATTGATGTGTCCTTAACCGAAATTTTGAAAAATATTATATGTACAGAAAAACTGGCTCTTGAGTTTCATTAGAAAAAAAACAAAAAGGTCGCGTTATTTCCATCCATCCAAGAGTTACATATCTTGTCTCGAAGTAACACCACCAGATCCTAAATGGATCAATGATGAACTGGTTTTACGATGTCAACATGAACAGTACAAATATTTTTAAAAACGGTTCTGTTGTTTCCATCTGGACACTCCTTCTCCCTCTCCCGCTCCCACTCCCTCTCCCACTCAAACTCTCTCTCTCTCTCTCCCTATCCCGCTCCCTGTCCCTTTCTTTCGCCCGTTCACGGTCCCTCTCTCGCTTCCAGTTCCTCTCTCGCACTTGGTCCCTCTCCCGCTTTCTGTCCCGCTCCCTCTTCCGCTTCCTGCCCCTGTCCCTCTCATTCCTCTCCCGCTCTCTGTCCCTCCCCTCTCCTTCTCCCGCTCCCGGGTCCTCTCCCGTTTCCTGTCCCCCTCCCTCTCCCGCTCCCCGGCCCTCTCCCCGGCCCTCTCCCGCTCCCTGTTCCTCTCCTGTTCCCGGTCCCTCTCTCGCTTCCTGTCCCTCTCTCCTCCCCCTACCGTCCGTAAAGTCCTCTAAACAATTTTTTTGTTTCTCACTATAATCTTACATATTCATTTTCATATTTCTGAGTTCGAAAATGACAAAGTTCTGGAAAAACTTGCAACCTCTTTATTTACCTCTTAGGGGATGAAATTCCAAAAAACCTGTTACAGTTAATTTTTGATTTATTTTCACATTTGTGAGTTCGATATTGACGAAGTTTCGTACAAATTTACATCCCCTTTTACCCCTTAGTGGATGAATTTCCAAAAAAAACTGTTACAATTAATTTTTGTTTCTAATTATAAGTTAACATATACATTTTCACATTACTGAGTTTAAAATGACATAGTTTCCTAAATAGATATTTACAACCCCTTAGTATTACTATTTATGGGGATGAATTTCGAGAAAACTGTGATACAGTTAGTTTTTGTGTCTAACTATAAGCTTATAAACAAATTTTCATCCTTTTTACTTCAAAACTGACGAAGTTGCCATACTAACTTCCACAACCTTATTCAACCCTTTAGGGGTTGATTTTCCCAAAGAACACATAACCTTTAAATTTTGCTTCTAATTTTGAACTAATATATAATTTTTCATGTTTTTAACTTCAAAAATGACGAAGTTGCGTACTAAGTTCCATCCAAGAAATTAACCCTTTAAGGGATGATTTTCCAAAAAAATGTGTTGAAGTTAACTTTTGTTTATTACTATTAACATACATAAAAAATTTCATATTTATAACTCTAAAACTGACGAAGCTGATTTATATGTAAAAGACTTCTAACCCCTATTTTTAGGGAATGAATTTCGAGAAAACAGTGAAACAGTTATTTTTTGTGTCTAACTATAAGCTTATATACAAATTTTCACCCTTCTTACTTCAAAACTGACGAAGTTCCGATACAAACTTGAACAACCTTATTCAACCCTTTAGGGGTTAATTTTCCAAAAAACACATAACCATTAAATTTTGTTTCTAATTTTGAACTAATATATAAATTTTCATCTTTTTAACTTCAAAAATGACGAAGTTACCTACTAAGTTCCATCCAAGAAATTAACCCTTTAAGGGATGATTTTCCAAAAAAATGTGTTGAAGTAAACTTTTGTTTAATAAACATACATAAAAAAATTCATACTTATAACTCTAAAACTGACGAAGCTGATTTATATGTAAAAGACTTCCAACCCCTATTTTTAGGGGATGAATTTCGAGAAAGCCGTGATACAGTTATTTTTTGTGCCCAACTATAAACTTATATACAAATTTTCACCCTTCTTACTTTAAAACTGACTAAGTTGCCATACTACTTGCACAACCTTATTCAACCCTTTAGGGGTTGATTTTCCAAAAAAACACAACCCTTAAATTTTGTTTCTAATTTTGAACTAATATATAAATTTTCATGTTTTTAACTTCAAAAATGACAAAGTTGCGTACTAAGTTAAATTGAAGAAATTAACCCCTTAAGGGATGATTTTCCAAAAAAACGTATTCAAGTTAACTTTTGTTTATTACTATAAACATACATAAAAAAATCATACTTATAACTCTAAAACTGACGAAGCTGATTTATATGTAAAAGACTTCCAACCCCTATTTTTAGGGGATGAATTTCGAGAAAACAGTGATACAGTTATTTTTTGTGTCTAACTATAAGCTTATATATAAATTTTCACCCTTCTAACTTCAAAACTGACGAAGTTCCCATACAAACTTGAACAACCTTATTCGACCCTTTAGGGGTTGATTTTCCAAAAAAACACATGACCCTTAAATTTTGTTTCTAATTTTGAACTAATATATAAATTTTCATGTTTTTAACTTCAAAAATGACGAAGTTGCGTACTAAGTTAAATTGAAGAAATTAACCCTTTAAGGGATGATTTTCCAAAAAAATGTGTTAAAGTTAACTTTTGTTTATTACTATAAACTAACATAAAAAATTTCATATTTATAACTCTAAAACTGACGAAGTTGGTTTGTATGAAAGTGACTTCTAACCCTTATTTGTACCCCTTAGGGGATGAATTTCCAAAAATCCGTTCTTAGTGGACGTCTCCTTAGCAGGAACTATCTACCTACCAAATTTCATCTTAATCGGTTCGGCAGTTTCTGAGATTTTTTGTTTAATCAGCGGTGTGTCGCTTTTCAATTTTATATATATAGATTTACTGGTAAGTAAATACTGGTAAGTTGTCTTATAACTCTCTCCATAAACAACCAGTGTTTATGGAGAGAGTTATAATGATAATAATGATTCATTTGAACGATTGTCAATTTAGACCGGCTTGGCGACTGACTTACCTCAAAGTAGCTGACTCACCAGATCGACATCGCGTGAAGCTGTTAGGGCTCATTCACGGAGATGTGGGGCATCGCGCGTTGCGTGGACGGCGCGGGCGGCACTGAATTCAAACAAATATGGCGTTGTATGAGTGTGTTTACGGGGAAGCGATTTTACATGCCTATTGAATTGCGCCGCGAGACGCCACGCCACACGGCACGCCACACGCCACGCCACACGCCACGCCACACGCCACGCCACACGCCACGCCACACGCCACGCCACACGCCACGCCACACGCCACGCCACACGTCACGCCACACGCCACGCCACACGCCACGCCACGCCACACGCCACGCCACACGCCACACCACACGCCACGCCACACGCCACGCCACATGCCACGCCACACGCCACGCCACACGCGACGCCACGCGCGACGCCCCGTCTCCGTAAATGAGGCCTAAGGCGGCTAGGGACAACAGAAACTGTCTATTTGATAAAATAAAAAGTGGTAATAAGAAGTATGTTTGACATACGTAAAGTTTCTTGACTGTATTATTTCGACATCTAAGGATAAAGCCTGCTAATTTTAACAGTCAACTTAAACAACAGCTTAGTGCGTTATGATTTCTAACTTCTGTCAATAAATGTGTCACTTCCATGTGACATCACGAGTATCCGGGATTTAGTTAACAGCTTAGTGCAGGCACTGTAAAACATCTAACACGAAATATGTCTTTTTTCTAAATAAAAACGAATACTCAATATTGATGGTAACGTTGATTTTTTAGACGTATGTTGAATCTAAACCAATTTTTTGCGTTTTTGTGGACATGTAACCAGATTTTTTCGTTTGTCCAAAAATATTTTGTTAATTTTCATACAAACGGCAGCTCTGGATTTTGATTGGTTTTGTATTTGTTTTGAAATTTTATTTATGGATAGGAGCATTCGTGTTTCGTGCATTGGAAGTAGGGAACTTTATGATATTTTAGTTCGTGGTTACTGATGCATTGTGGGAAGTTTTGATCTTCCTGCTCTGCAACCACTGTCCTTTTAAAATAAACAATTGACATCTTTCTTCTAAAATAAATACTGTTTTGGTTATCTAGTTAATAATACCTACTTAATAAGCAGGTTTAACATTTATTACTTAGCCAGCAAAGCGTTCCAAATAACGGGTATGACGTGTGGGTAGAGATGACTTACCATCAAGGGGCCCATCTGCGTATCTGCCGCCTGTTCGCAATCAGCCTCATTTATCACTCTGTGTCGTAGGTATTTTGAAATGATTGTTCATATAGCGATAGAGCTATGGCGTTTTGATATTAAGTGGATTTCCGTTAACATAAAAATTGGCTAATCCTTGGAATCCAATTACGTTTAATATAAACCTTTTCTATCATAATTTATTACTTATAATACTCGTACTAAAAATTTTATCCATTATTGGCCTCTTTTGTGTTTATTTTTATTTTGTCTTTATTAATTTGAACTTCAAAAATAAAAATGCACCTACTTGTTTATGAGGTGGAGACATCAAAAAGATTTTTTGATAAATATCATCAACTAAGGGATAAAAATAGGGGATGGTTGTTTGTATAACGAGGATATTACTTTAAGGATCGAAATACAAGTATATTTTGGTGCTATTATTATTCTGAAATCTTTAGCCGTGTGGCACCGCGTTACGGAGTTATAAACCTCATTATTTCCCTTATTGATAGCTTGAGCAGCATCTCATGTCGTCCGTATTTTTTACAGAATAATAATGACGTACTTTTCAACAAAGTCAAGACATCCATGCTTCTTAGCTTCTCACCTAGCTGGTTTTCATCAATGATATTTAAAAAATATAGATACGTTATGCCCTTAAATCAATCAAAAAATCTGTTCCGAAAAGAGCTACAACGCACACACGTTTATCTTTTGTTTCACTATACCAATCACATTGATATAATACACGAAGGCATTTTAACGCTGTATGTCAAATGTCAAGTAGGTACTTCTGACAACAACAAAAGCGTGCGTATCGTCTTGTACTGACAGAGCGACTACGAGCAGCGGGCCTATTGCGGTCAATTGCCTATTCTTACGGTTTTCATTGTCGACGCGCTAGTGACATATCTACCTCTTTTTTTAAATTATAATATCATTGACGGATAGACCATGATCTGGTTTTCATATCCTACTAATATAATAAATGTAATAAATAATATAATATTCGTTTGTGCTGATGTTTGTTACTCTTTCACGCAAAAACTTCTATTTGCATTTTCATGAAATTTAGCACACAGGTGACCTTAATGTGAAATAAGATATAGGGTTCTTAGTATCCCGAAAAACGCGGGCAGAGTGCTAGTTTATTATAAGACGAGTAACCACCCTCTTTGCTTCGGTTTTCTTATTTTTTACACTTTGGGTTACATTATTGGAGTTTTATTAAAGATCCCATTTTGAAAATGTAATATAGCTTATGTCACCCGGGAATAGTGTTGGGAAGCCCCAACAGTGAAAGAATTTTTCAATTCGGTTCAGTAGTTTCGGAGCCTATTCAATGCAAACAAATAATCAAATCTTTCCTCTTTATAATATTAATATAGATAATTAAATAGAGGAGGAAAGCACAACCATGTTTGCCACATTTCAATTCATACTCATTGGACAGGACAAGGCACCAATTGAATGTCTCTTGGGTTATCTGGATAGCATTCCAAAATTGGAGGACAGATTTATCCTTCGTTATGTAGACTATCTCTGCAGTTTTTAAGAGAACATATTATTTGACAGTTTTAACCGGGTTGATTTTAAATAAGACCAAAATTAAACGAAAACATCTCTGACATTATTTTCCACTACATAAACGAGTGTTATGAGGGTTAAAGTAACTTAATTTGAATGCAAAGCATGTTTTTAACAAACTTTTGTGCATTTCTACAGGGTGTCCCAGGGCCAAGTGACCGCCCGGCGTCTATTGATTATTTGGACAAAACTATTAACAAAAAACCAATAAAGTACAGGTCTAATCGGTATGGTTTTTTTTTATTCACTTTTTAATTTTTTTGGAAAAAAAAACCTGACTTGCTGCACTATTTTCGACATATTTTCTTTGCTTTTACATTTATTTTCATTCTGTTTCTTTTATTTACCAGTTGTTATCATAGTTTATCTATTCGAGGTATAAAATCTACCCAAAATTAAATATAATATATTTTTTAAAGACATTAACTGAATTTTTTTTAAAATTACCCTTTTTTATTTAATTTCGCTAAAAAGTTGGAAAAATGCCCCATGAATATTATTATTTTATCAATTATTATTAAATTACATGATATTACCTACAAAATCTCATGAACATGTTTGTAGTTATCTTAATCATTTACCGAACTACAAACACTTGAACTATGCACCCTATTTTCGATAATAATAAGAGTAGACTTTTAAAACCAGGCTCGTGGAACATTTAAGTATCTTACTGTCAAAAATACCTTCAAGTCAAGTTTTCAAGTCAGGTTTTTTTCCAAAAAAATTAAAAAACGAATAAAAAAAAACGAATCCGATTAGACCTGTACTTTAGTGGTTTTTTGTTAATAGTTTTGTCCAAATAATCAATAGACGCCGGGCGGTCACTTGGCCCTGGGACACCCTGTTTATTATAGTAATTGTCGTTAGATTCCTATTTACTTGTAGAATATTAAGACTAACTATGTTTGTTAATAGTTTGTAATATTGTAGCAGTAGTGCACGACATTAATGTTTATAAGCATATGTGGGCATTTGAATTTAATTTCCTGGAAAACGAGGTGCCAAATCAATTTTAATTTATTCGCAATAACATATTAATCAGTCCATGTAACTTTAAATTTAAATTTTGTGTTTGATTTTGTTTTTGACGCTTGGCCTGAAGAAAAGAAACGTGCTCATTCTTAATTAAGATAATTTAAGTGTTGGTTTGGCAAGGTTAGTTTAATTTAGTAAGAAATAGAAACTCCACATAGCGAAATTCGAAGTTGTACGGAAAATTAAATTTAAAAGCATATTAATAAAATAATTTTGCTATCCCGTAACTGATAAAAGACGAATTTAAAGATGTCAATATTATTCTAATCTGAAAGTTATTTTAACGTCTTCCTAACTACATGAAAGCTGAACATATGCATTTACACAGTTATTTGAAATCACGTCAAGTTGTGCCGCGAACATTTGAGAGAGTTCAAGTGAATACAATACGTATACTGGAACAAGACATTTCTGCAGTGTTGCGATATATTATATCGGTTGCTATCATATATTATATATATTGCTAGCATCTATTATCTAAGAAGAGTTTTGTATAAAAACACTTGTAAATTATGAGTGCACAGAATACTAGTTAACTATTCATAGTTATTTTCTTAACTTACGGGTATTACAAAATTTTTGTTTGTAGTTTTTCGGGGAAAATACATACGTCTTAAGATCAAAATACTGCATGTATTAAATTGTGACACATGTTGCTTTACCTTGTTAAACTCAGGTTTTTAAGTTATAACTTCTACGAGCAATGAGAAAGATATACTTAAATAATTATTGTATATAAGTATACGCTTTTACATTGTATAATTTTGTACAATTCTATATTATAACAGTAAGAATAATTAAACTCCAACTTTGAGCAGGTTGATTGAAAAAAATGTCATTTAAACCGCTTGCGCTTCAGCGTAGAAAGACTAATTTGAAAGTTTGCCGTGAAATATTAAACTTTCGACTCAGCTGCGCATGTTCGAAAATATCACAAGAATTTTTAAAGCAGCCATATGGAGAGAAAAGAGTTTTCCGATAACAAAAGAAAATGGGTTGCGAGGATATTTTTAAACACTAAAACCCGTGTTCACTGCGATTCTTACATTCTCATAACGTCCAAACAATAGCCATTGGAAAGATTGGTGAAAATAGACCGCAGTTTTCGAGGTACTGTCGACGTTCCACTGATTTTATCTTCTGTAACATCGTGTACGTCGTTAATATTGCCAAACAATAATAATTCGGTTGTTCATGTATAACCTGAAATTAATGAATATTTACCTAATAACTAAGTTTATTTTAAAATTTTACTAGTGCTTTAAATAACTCTTCGTAGATTGTGCACATTTTACTATTGCGAGTATGTCATATTATAATTGTATGCCAATTTTTCAGCTCTCTTGTATTTTATTGGCAAAAAAATTATATTTTCTCTCCGTCTCCTTTCTTGGCCCGATGTGATGGCGGAATCAGAGTTTTTGATATATGTACTTCCAAATTGACCCTATGATTATCAAAAGTTAGTTTAGTTTAGATGGTAATATTCGTGAGGAGTTGAGGGAACTTACAGGTATTACATATAATATTGATATTTTCAAATAATAGATGTTCAGCGATAATTGTAGCGGTCCTATTAAGAAGACCATTTCGTTTTTTCGGTTATTTTCTTTAGTAAAATTTTGATTATTAATCTTTCTAACACTTATAACGGCATTTAATTAAAGTTATTTGACGTCACAGTAGACCGCTAATGGCTTGAAGCTATCACAGCTTAAAATTTCTCAGTATAAAATATTTTTTAAAGAGGAAAGAAATTTAAAAAATCAAGTTCGCTGCCACAATTTGCGCAGCTCGTAGCTTTTTATTTATTTTTCGTTAAGTGAACGCACAACTGTTAGCGTAGTTATAGGAAACCGTTACTTGAAATTGCTTTCCGAAGCTAATGGCCGCCATCAGATTGCAGCAAAAAGCAAAGAAAACTGTTAAAAAGGAATAAACGTACCACTAATGTTTTTTAGCTTCACATATTTTACGTTGAAATGATGAAATAATTTTGTATCTTGCTCCTCATTAAATGTTCAAATATTGTCAATATAAAAATTTGTAAAAGGCACGACTCATCATTTAGTTCTACCTATTATAAATACTACTAGCTTCTACCCGCGACTTCGTCCGCGAGAATTTACAACTGAATCCTGATCCTACTAAAATTTAGATGTTTTAAATGTTAGGTATAGATGTTTGGGTGTTTATGAATTAAACTTACAGTATCCTGCTTTTCATCCCAAAGAATGGATATCATTGATGTCGACAACATGCTTATTATTTCGCGTTTTAGCAAAATGCTAAGGATTAAAAAAAATCATAGGGCATGTCGTGAGGAATAAGTTCAGCGGCAGGCTACCTTAAGAGCTGCCTAAACATGTATATCATCGACACCAGCAACATGCTTATTATTTGGCGTCCCAGCGAGCTGCTGAGTGGTCATAAAAATGAAAGGGAACGTCGTGAGGAATAATTTCAGCCAGCTTGAGAGCTGCTACGCCGGAACAGGCAGGTAAACGACGTTAGCAACATGCTCATGAAACAGAATGACGGAGACGGGCTGTTGCTAGAGTATCATGCGAGTCACAACTCGCGAGTCTCAATAGCCACAAGCTTCTGAAAAGGGACAAAATTAACAAAGCGTGTAAATTTTGCAATACGCAGAAAATAAAAGAACAACTATTATTCCGGAGGAAAACTATAAAGTTATTCCGCAATTAGAACAACCAACAAAGCCATTAAGAGAATTACGTTTACACAAACGCAACCATAGCATTCTTTAAATAGCATCGGTATATTTAATGGATGCTTCCATATGACATTGAAATGAAACGAAATGAAGAGTGTTTTATGTACTCCATAGAATGGTAAGAGCGAGGTTGCCCCATGCATGTCTTTTAGTAGCTAAAAATTATATAGCGACCTAGCCACATCGACTATATCGATAAAAATTGCACGATACCGTAGTCATAAATATGATTCATGGTCCAGAAGGTGAATGTGTCTTCTCTCAAATTATTCATTTGTCATTCGTACCTTATTTACGCAGATGAAGTTGCAGTTTGTTATATCGTTAAACTACGATTTAAAATTAAAAGTATGCCAAATTAAATATTTTCCTGTCAATCATCGCAGGTCATCGCGAAACATCATCATCGTACTTAAAGTATGAAAGGTATAAAAATATTTATGTACTAAATAGATCCCATAATAAACCAAGACTACATCGCTACTTACCATCAGGTGGGATTGTAGTCAAGCATTAACTTATAATTAAAAAAAAAATGATAATTTTTCTGTGCGTCTGGCTTTGCAGCAAACTTGCCGGCGGCTTGCGTCGATCCTACGTAATCGACAAAGTTAAGCAAGAGCGGGCGCGGTCGGTAGTTGGATGGGTGACCGCTAGTGGCAAAAATTTCTTGAGCATTTCCGTGCTTTGGAGGGCACGTAAAGTCGTCGGTCCCGGTTGTTATCATAAGATAACAGTCCTTTAGCTATGTCGGAGGCCCTCGGGCGGTTTGAAAACTTCCGACACTCTGGTTGACCACTAACCCCTCCACCAATCCGCACTGGAGCAGCGTGGTGGAGTATGCTCTAGGCCTCCTGAAAAGGAGAGACCCGTGCAGAGTCACTACTGGCCCACTGGCCATTAATGGGTTGAAGCCAGTATTACGAACAACAAATATTTTTAAAAATTGTTTAGTTATTTCAATTGTTCCATTGAGGAGTCATATTTCGTCTCTAAAACACACCACCATACCTGGCAATATTGATAATGATAACGACATGGACGATGTCAATGATAAAGACATCTAATATATTTAAACACGGTTCAGTTATTCCCTTTGATTGAGAAGCTCACTCATTATCTCCACAATCTATCATCACACTATATTGAAGTAGGACCAACGGGAGCAAATTCCTAATACAATAAAAAATATCATGAAAATCGCTTCATAAACAACGAATCTATTCCTATCTAAAAACATTGTGTTTTAACGATCTTGTTCATTAAAAACTTATTGAAGGTTTGTAGTTTTCGGTAAAAAAACACTGGTAATATATGCATGCACAGCAATAGAAAAATAAAGAAATCTTGACATAAGGCCGATCTTGACGTAAGGCCGACACCACACTAGGATTTTATAAGCGTAGGCGTTCATTCGACACACGTGAATAAAGATTTGCTAAATAGGCTAACAAAATTAATATTTATTTCTATAAAGTAAATAAAAAAATATAGGTAGATATTTACGAATGTTAAAAACCAAATTTGATGATTTTATGCAATTAATTAAACCTGATACGGTACATACTATAATATTTCAATCGCACCTCATATTGAGACATAGGAAAAACCTTGATAAGCTGCAGTATTTCTTCTACGTGAAATTATTATTTTTTATAGCTCATTGATTAAGCGTTGGGCGCGAGGAACGCTCGACAAACGCTGATGTGAAAGTAGCCTTATTTATGCATAAGAAATGCTGTGTTTGCTTTATTTGATTTTATACGAAATCGATGGCTACTAAAGCTTCCATTGTATGACAAAAATTATCACAAGGTGCCTCACCGCACAATTTTTATATGTTTTTTGATAATAAACATATTAAAACAATGAACCATAATTAATATACTGTAATCAGCTGTTCTGAGTTTTCTAATGTCACTGTGAAGACAAACGTCAAAACTGTTTTCCTATTACTATAAATTTTATTTTTTCTCCCTCGGGAACAGATCAATATCTCGGGATAAAAAGTATCCTATACTTTATTCTAGGTATTAAACTATATGTGTGCTAAATTTCATCTTTATCCGATCAGCCGTTTTTGCGTGATTGACGCACAAACATCCAAACTCACAAACTTTCACATTTATAATATTAGTAGCTTAGATGAAGGAATGAAAGGATTAGTAGGATTTCACTTTTTATTTTATGAAAATGTTATAAAGGCATTTCTTATGAATGATAAGACGGATTGTATGATATAAATATTATTAATATGACATAAGTGGGTGGGGGAGTGTTCATGTAGCTTTAAGATCAATTTTCTCCATTTAATGAAGGCAACTAGACCTAGATATTCTGGAGATAAACACCAAGGTTTTGGGACGAAAGTATGTCAGAGGACTTCTGCTAGTTTAGAGTGTAATATTTATTCAGTAAGTTATTTCCAATGACATCGGTGAGACATTTTCAAGAAATGTAATTCGAAGCATCGGTAACATTTTCCTAGAAAACGACGATGCGATAGTACATTCAAGGTTTTTAGCTTTCAAAAGGAGCACGTATAACAAGTTTTGTCGCAGATGCCTTAAGAATCTCGATTCTGTATGCTATTTTTCAAATATTTAGGCCATGAACTATGTCAATGTACCACTAGATGCCAATATGTGGTATTAATGTACTTCTTGCTTTATTAACCGATTTCAAAAAAAGGAGGATGTTCTCAATTCGACGGTTTTTTTAATGTTTGTTACCTCAGAACTTTCGACTGCGTGAACCGATTTTGATGATTCTTTTTTTAATCGAAAGCAGGTGCTTGTCATGTGGTCCCACATAAATTCAAATAATGAGCGAGATCTGACAAAAAGTTTTTGAGTAATTTTGAAGTCGGTTATTTTTTGTTAGTAAAATTTAGATTATAATAATTTATTTATCAATTAGGATTCGTAAATGTCTTAAGTTTCAATGTGTCTTCTATATTATAAAACTAGCGCACTACCCACGGTTCTGCTCGCGATTTCCGGAATAATAAGTACCTTATATCTTATTCCAGATTATGATCTACCTGTGAACTAAATTTCATAAAAATCTGTTCAGTAGTTTTTACATGGAAGAGCAGCAAACATCCATACAACCTCACAAACTTTCATATTTATAATATTAGAACAATAAAAGTAACATTATATCGGTTATATTAAATCGATTAAAACTTCTTCATAAATAAAATTGATTGTTATACAAAATCGAATTGGAATAGCATTCTAACATCACTAATTGCATTGACTAAAATGAAATTAATGAATTAAGTCTACTTATATCAATTCACTTCGATCAGTAGATTTAAATCACCTGGGTGCGTAGGTGAATAAAGTACACTAAAAGTAGACTTAAGACACCTGGGTGAATTAACTCAGGTGAATAAAGTCGACGGCACCATAGATCTATAACTCTCTGTTAATTAAAATCTACATTTTCATACAACGCGAGCTACCACACGCCATCCCACTAATCAGCCCTGATTACGTTTAATTTTTAGTGTTAATTGGCACCAGTTTAATCATTTTATTAGAATTAAACTAACTTGCTGACTCTTTGTGCCGATTATATCCATCTATTTAATATTAAATGTCATTTACTAACCCTTTTAGATAAATATCTATGCTACGGATTATATTGAAATAAATTGTTTCAATAGTGTTCAATAATAAATCAATTCAATAGTACTCTTTATGGTGTATTACACACATTGACACATTGACAGGCCTATGTCCTGCAGTGGACGATGGATGGATGGATGGATGGATGGATGGATGACACATTGACACCGGAGGCGGAGACGCAACCAGTATTTTTGTGTTGTTGTTATTTTTTAGTATGAATGACTACACAGTGGAGGTTGTGTGATGCAGAGGCGGAGCGGTCAAAACCAGCGTAAATCAATTCTATTGTATGAGAATTGACTCTTAGCGAAGGTGAAATGTAACTTATTGGTACCATTTAACATTTGACGACTCTGTAGCCTAGTTGGTAGCGACCCTGCTTACGAAGCGAGGAGTCCCGGGTTCGATTCCCGGCCGGGGTAGATATTTATGTGACAGGTAAATATTTGTACTCGGGTCATGGGTGTTATTGTGATGTGTTATATGTGTAGTCCATGCCACCCGCGACCTACTGCGGGGGTATGAGTGTGTAAGCGTTTATTTAACTGAATTTTTATGTTAATAGCCAACAAAGAAAGCGATAAGTCAAAATCTTAAAAAAACTAATTATGGTCACCGTTCCCCATGGCATGGGCATTATTAACACTGGGCACTGTTTTTCCGTCACATAAGAAGAGGAATTACATATTCTGGATCTCCAACATTGCGACCAAAACACTCTTGAAACTTACTTATCACATAACTAAAAAACTATATAATAAATAAATAAGTAAACGCTAACAAACTCATACTCCCACTGTAGGTTCTTTATTACCTGTGTCGCAGGTGGCATGGGCGACACCTATAACACGTCACAATCAAACCCCTGACCCGAGTACAAATATTTATCTGTCACATTAATATCTGCCCCAGCCGGGTATCGAACCCGGGATCCCTCGTTTCGCAGGCAGGGTCGCTACCAACTAGGCTACAGGGTCGTCATATAACATTGTTTATGTGTGGTCCATATTGTGCCATTTTATTGCCAAAAAAATAATATTTTTTCTCCGTTTTCTCTTAAACTGACATGTTCAGTAAACAAATGCCGTGCTGTTTCCTGTAGGATTACTTCGGCTTGTCGATACGACGTTGCTTTGTACAATATTTTATGGCATAATCCTGTCTGTAACAGGTTTGGTGTATGTTTGGACAACGATTTAACGGGCCTGCCCACATAATATATTGTGTACGTGTAGCGAATATCAGATGAAAAGCTTTATTCTCATGCCATGGAAGTATTAAATGGCTACAGTTCATAATGGTGTCATAAATATGGTGCTTAATAGGCAATAGTTTACGTCCAAGAATTGTTTTTGAGGAGACACTAAGCGTACATCATCACGATTCCCCACTTTTTCTTTTAGGGGTCCATTTCAAGCATCTGAAGTCCTTCCTCTTCCAACTCTGCAATATTTGATGATAGCTGTCTAACGAAAAAATTTAGGACTTTGATGACCCATTAATGTTCCCCGTAGATTATTGATCAGCTTTCTCAATATGTAAAGAGAATACATAATGGCCATGGGACAATTAAGGGTTGTAATTAACCAAATACGTTTTAATATATCTCAGAGACTTTTTTTTCATACTGGTACAAAAGTAATTGTTAATATTATCAATGCCATATCGCAAATTCTTATTGATTTATACAGTCCTCTGTAAGCAATATTGAAATTTTCCCAAATACGAAATGAAATAATTTGTAACCTCTGCAAATTACATGACGGTTATACGTTACCCTACCCAGTCGAAGATTGATGGCTTTGGCCCGTAATTTGACTTCATTAAGAATCGTAATTAATTCGCAGCATAAATTGTTAAAAATTTCTTGACATAATATTTGTGTAATAAAATATTTAAATAACCTTACGAAAAATTACAAAAAACTCTAGAGAACATTATCTTTGAACAAATATTAATTTTAAACGTCATTATATATGTATGTATATACCTAATTTCAGTTAATTTCGTTATTAATATAAATATAAGGTTAAAATAAAATAAAATATTAAAATACCGATAATAATGACATGTTTCCTGTACTTAAACGTTCGTACTTTAAGTTGAAGCGCTTATAGCTGGGCGGCTTTTGTCGATCCTAAGCAATTGGCCAAGTTAAGCAACAGCGGACCGGCCACTATTGAAAAAAAAATTCTAGAGCGTTTCCGTGCTCGTAAAGATGTTGGTTTCGGTTGTTATAGTAAGATAACAGTCGTTACGCCATGTCGGAAGCCTTCAAGCGGAAGAAAATATCTGATATTGGGTTGACCACAAATCCCCCAGCGATCCGTACTAGAGTAGCGTGGTGGAGTGTGCTGTAGGCGTCCTCAGGCAAGACCCGTGCCCATTAATGGGAGGTTAATGGGTTGACGCTAAACTGATCCACAATCCTAGAGGATGTTACAAGAAAGAAAGCTTTTTACAGTCTATTTCCCATTTTAGTTACTATAGAGCCGAATGCTGTACATTTATGAGTTAATCTCGTTTTAATGTAACAATCGGAAATCGGGAATTAATAGATTCACACATCATCACGCTCGCGACGTGTGGTTTGTGGCTGTACCGCAATTGAAAATTTACTGAGGTGCGTTTAATGTAGAGTTTCCTTCATTCACTCGTCGATTGACCTTAATATGGTATGGATGATGAAAAAGTGTGCAAAACGATTTGAAAAATGTATCATGGAATTAATATATGGGCCACCTGATGGTAAGCAGTCACCGTCGCCTATTGACACTCGCAACACTAGAGGCGCCACTGCGCTGCCGGCTGAAAAGGAAGTGATGGACCCGCTTCTTGAAGGTCTCCATATCGTAGCACTGGGAGAATACCGTCGGTGGTAGTTCGTTTCACAGTTTACACGTACGCGGTAGGCAATTCACCTGCATAAGCAATAACATATTATCATGACACTAACAAAAACCTTTTGTCGAAATTTTCACATACCTAAAACAATATCTTTTCGTACCTATCAAATAAACACAATATTATAATAGTTATGATCTTAAAGTTGTCTTCTGAAGAAATTCCATTTTTGCAGTCACGATGAAGGCGATTCTCTAATGAAATTTTTTAAAATTTCATCACCTTAATTGCATTAAAATATTGAAATGCCATCATAGTAAAAATTACAATAAAGCAATACCTCATACATCTAATATTTTAGATTTAGGTACTATTTTCACAGTAAAGTTAGCCGTTTTATAACATATGTAAATAAAATCTATCTTTAGACAATTAACGTACTCAATCTTGGTAAGTACGCTTTTTGGAGGAATGTTGCTTGTATATTTGGTTGTTTAAATAATGGTGTAACTTAATGAATTTAGGCTTTTGTAAAACACTGTATTTTACAGCAACGGGATAAAGGAGTAAATTATGGTAATCGTAAAACACACAATGAAAATTTAAATATGTTTGTCAGCTAGCCTTGTTTATTTCCCGTAAATTTCTGTTTGGACACGTAATTGCGTAGTTATTTATTATTACCCAAAAGCTATGCACGGTGAAATTTAATTGGCTATGTTTCTGAAACGGAAAATAGTTCATAATTCTTATCTTTCGATAATTAAGTAATATTCAATAATATACTCAAATAGTTTTAGGAAAGAACTTGCTTTGCATCGAGAAAATTATGCTTTATAAGTATAACCACTATAATATTAAGTTTTTTTTCTAAACTGATAAAAAATACTACATGTTACACCAAACTTACAGAATACTTTGAAGTGGAAACCGTATGCAAATTGGTAAAGCCGTTCCTGAGACTGACGTGAAAAAAGACAAAAGTTATCGTGATATTTTTAATGGAATTTATTGTTTTAATGAATATCTGCACCGCTAGTTCTTAGTGCGCTCTCTATTTTTGACTTCATCACGACTTACCGTCGAGTGGAATTGTTGTCAACTCTTGTAAAAAACCTTCTTGTAGAAATAAACCCTACTTTGCTGAAGCTTTTCTATGAACACATCTAAAAATACTTTGAATAATAATCTCACAAAAGATTCTCGAGTGATTTGATCCACGAGTTTCCCATGAAAACAATACCCTACAGACAGAAGTGGAGTGATTGCAATCGAAACCGCAATGTATGCCGAAATATGCGAGCGGTTCTCGTATTTACGTTTCGCGAGCAGTTTTTATTTATCTCGCTTAAATGCGTGGTACAAAGGCGCGTCACTACTGTGTATGTTAATGTTAAAGATCAGTAACAGAACTGGAAGGACATTATAAATAAATAAATGCTATACAGTCAGCCCCACACTAGGATTCCCTGTGTAGTGGATGATAATTATGAAGAACACATAAAGCCTACATAGATCACACAAACCCAGGCAGTCATCAAAAATTAAAATTCGTCATTCAAATTGAATTAGAAACAATTTATAGGGGGATTTAACTGAAATTTGATAATGCTTCATTTGAGAACGCTTCATTAACACTTACTTTCAAAATTAGTTCCACTTTTTTTGTGAAGAATACTTTATCTTCCTTTTTTATTTATCTGAGGATGCATATGAGAAAGAAATAACATATAATTAACAGGTTCATGTTATTTTTACACATGTTACGTTTAAGTATGTAGATTATAACAAAACACATTAGTGGTACTATACAAAATCGATAGGTACATCTTGATGTATAGTTTTAAATGTGTTATTACTATTATACGTAAGTCGAACCTCATATCCTGACATAATAACTGGCGACGTATCAAAACAAAATCCTATAAAGCAATATTTCAACGCAAGTTGCTTATAAAAATGAACATTTCCAGTAAAATTACGTCCTCGCGACACACAGTCGTATGCATATGTATGCTGTAATCATGGTTTCATCAAAAGAGCGACATGCAGAGTCGGAGCCATCAGCGCTCGTCACGCCGCATTCATCCACCCTTGATGGTGGCCGCAATTATGTGACTGTGGCACTTCTCGACAACTGTATTTTGCTTTTCTTACACTACGACCTCGAGTGGAGTCGACAGCTCTTCAATGCTCGTATAATGACGTAATTCCCTACCATTGACAGCGACCTTGTTTTAGACTTTGAATTGGCATTTCTGTTTTTCAAATCTTTTGTTATATACAGACGTCGAAGGTTTTAATGTTAGTTTCAGGAATGGAATTTTAAGACTGTAAATTGGTTTGAGAAATGTGAATAATATAATGTAAGAATGGGAATTCTATCAGGCATTACCTGTTGCATTAAAACCAGTCCCAAACCAGTAGAATAGCTGTGATTATGAATATGTTTTAGTATTATTCTTAATTTGTCGTATGCTTTAGACACTCAGTTTTAATGCAACCTTTGTTAAAAAACACAAAAGATTACAAAAGAAATCGCTGGATTTTGCGCGTCTTTTAAAATTTTTGCTAATGCAAAAATATAACATTTTTTAAATTTAATTAATTTAAATATTGTTTATTATATTAATTTCTTTTCTATGACATACAAACTAAAATAAATAGTTTATTCAAATAAAAACATTTTTATGGTGGTTTAACCAGTCTTCAATAAGGCATAATCCAAAAGACATAAAAATTATACAAAAGATTGAAGTTTCCAGTGCCGAAATAAAGTATCATTTTTATCATTTCAGTGGCCGAGTCCGCAAATGACCTGAGGCAGGAACCCTCTCGTCATGTAAAACGCATTACATTCGGGTCACATACAAATTTGATGTTACGTGATCTCGACCCTCAAGTTGTAACATTTGTTGCCAAGAGTTGGCGATTTCATTTTTATAACTATGTATATTCATTAGCATTTGGTGTCTCTTAAGTTCCTATTTCAAACAGTTTTTAAGAAAAATGTAAGTCAGACGGACTGATACATGACTAATTGTGAGTAAGGATTCCACACTACCTCGTGTATGTAAATAAATTTGTAGGAGTATAGATAAATAAATAAATAAATATACGCTAGGTACATACTCGACACCACACAAAGACTAGAAAAGCACCAAGACCGAGAAAAGAAATTCAAAGCCTCGCTGATAATCAAACCCAGGACCTTTCGAACGGCGGTCCGGCATGGTGACTATTAAAGTCATAATAATATTATTATGTATTTTAATAAACCAACCATGGCGGCGTAGATACTAAAATTCTTACCTGACCCACAGAAGAAATAATAGTACTTATAATAAGTCTTGAACATCAATTTGATAAGTCAGAAAGGATAAGTAACTACATTAAAATATCTAATTGTGTTTTCGGATTTCGTACTTTAAAAGGAAAAAACAGAACATTTGTAGGATCATTTCGTTCTCCGTTCTTCCGTCCGTCCGACCACCCATCCGCCTGTCTATAGGACCCTTTTTCTTAGAATCGCGTGGAAGTGTCAAGTTGAAATTAATATCGAATTCTCAGGTCTGCAATCTCTTGGAGCTGTGAAAATACGAAGGTTCTGACTTAACGGTCGTTTATGCATATTATAATTACCAATTTGAAACTCGCAAGGGAATCAAAACCTATCAGGCAGTGTTCGTTGATAAATAATGAAAAATCATGAAAGGCATGATTTAATGTCTTTTATAGCACAAGTAAGTTGTGGTTACCTAGAACATAAAAAAAAAATCAAATAAAAGGTTAACATAAGTTTGTAAGGAACCCTTATTTAATTACGTACATCATCTCGAAACGAGCATAATTTCATGGTAGGTATACGCAAAGGAATTATCGACACGTAGCCGGTCAAGAAGTGTATGGACTACATACTTATTGTATGTCATTGTGTTCTTCTCTATCATAGGAATAATGTTCCATCCATCCATCCATCAGCCCTTTGAGGTCCACTCCTGGACATAGGCCTCCCCTAATCTACGCCACTCAGACCGGTCCTGAGCCTTCTGAATCCAGCGGATACCCGCTGTCTTCTTCAGGTCGTCGGTCCACCTGCTCGGGGGGCGTCCTGTGCTTCTTTTACCGAGGCGTGGTCTCCATTCGAGGACCTTTCTTCCCCAACAGTTATCGGTCCTTCGAACTATGTGGCCAGCCCATTGCCACTTCAGCCTACTAATTCTCTGAGGAATAATGTTATGTTGATGAAAATCAAAGACAATGTTTCATAAATTTTAATTTTGAACTAGAAAATAAATATTATATGAGAATTTAATATTCTACAAATAAGATCACATGTTCTTTCATAACCGCTTATTTCGACCAAGTTAGATTGAGAGCAGCCAGACTTTTACTAACATAAAAGCTACATTGTCTCACAACTCACATCTTCGTAATATTGCCGTCTCATATGTACAGACAGCAGACAGAGTACAAAATTCGAGCTATAATCTTGTTGTTAGGATTTTATGCAACCCTGGTGGCCGAGACACGAATAATAACCAGTCGTAAAGTTAGAAGCATTTTTCAGCAGTCTTTATGAAATGAAGGGTACGCAAGGGGTACCTAATATTTGAAAATTCGTACTCTTGAAGTCGATTATTAAGTGAGTTGTTATGAATACGTAACGTTATACGTTTATACTTACGGTACGTACTAAACACCTTGCGATGATTATTGAGTATATTACCTAAATTCACAACACAATTACCTAAATTTCGTTTTTGTTAATAAAAAAATATATTGATTATTGCTATTTTTAGGTTTCAGGGTTGATACAATATGTTTCGAAAAATTATTAAAGCATCTTATTATTTTCAACGTCTAATTATTTTGAATATTCGCATCGTGAGTTTTTATGAAAAGAAAAACCTCTAAGCGACAAAAACAAATCTCAGATAGAGTTCTTTAGATATACATAAAGATTCATTAGATATACATAATGTCACCTCGTGAGAATCGCGGCGGCGGCGGTACCTTTGAGTTCGAACGTGCATCCACGTTCCCGGTAATCGACGGGGTATACCAAATTAGATATATTTATCTGACATATTCTGTAATGTTTCGGGGTGCTTTCATTTTAATACTGTCGATATCCGCCACAACGTAGTTGAAGAGTTACTGCAAAATTTTTGTGTAATCCATATTACATTTTATGCGAAAACATTTCGTCGTGCAACAAATTCTCACGACATTAAAATATGAACCACTGAGGTCTGGATGAGTTGCGAATTCTAGGATGAATAATGGTTATATACAGACTTGAATACCAAATTTTCCTGCCAGAAATTCTATGCCAGTACGATCTTTAATCTCCTTATTGTGTGCCTGTCTTACAACAAAGCACAATGTGGGTGTATTGATCAGGAGCTATATGTTAAGGAATAAAAGTGGCGTTATGTTACGTTTTATTCTTGTACTAGATTCCACCCGTGGCTTTTTTTTATGGAAGTAGCCGGCAAGCGAGCTGACGATCCACCTGATGGTAAGTGCTATCGTCACCCATGAACATCAGCAACACCAAAGGCATCACTGATGCCAAGAAAGAGAGAAGAAAAAAAAGAAAAAACTGGCTCTCTAGCCCCCAGTCGGAACACGACGAGTCGTTTGGCGGCTGACTCATGCTCAAGGGTGGTAGCTACCCTGGTGAATCCCATCGAGAAATAATAATAGTAATAATGGTATTAATTTACAATTAAAATCAATATTATCAATATAATCCCTCGAGGGGCCCTACCACCAGCGTGCCGCATTTCGTAGCCTCTTACGACACCCATCCGGCGTGGGATTGGGGTTAGTATTCTAAGCCGCCCCAATACAGCTTTGGCCGTGGAAGAATGGTTCACATATAAATGTAAAAATCATTCCACGGGAACGTAAGATCGGGATGAAATATACCCTATTTTTTAAATTGGACTTGGTCTGCTGTGTGCCAAGTTTCGGTTAGCGCGTGATACTTACCCAAACATCCTAATATATATTAGATATTTCGTATTTATAGTATCGGGTAAGTAAAGGTTCAGACTAGCGACATAATCCATTGTTAATTTTTTTATGATTACAGCTAGACAATGACATGAGCTAACATATGAGACACACGTCAGCGGTCAACATCGCCCATTCGCATTCATAAGCAGACACGTTACCAATAGCGGCTTTATATGTTTTACTAGTATTCGCCCGCGGCTTCGCCCGCGGTAAACTGGTCTCGAAACGAATTTTTTTATTAATTAGTTAGATATTAGATGATGACAAATCGCCGTCCATAGTCCATCCGTCCATCCATCCATCAGCCCTTTGAGGTCCACTGCTGGACATAGGCCTCCCCTAATCTACGCCACTCAGACCGGTCCTGAGCCTTCTGAATCCAGCGGATACCCGCTGTCTTCTTCAGGTCGTCGGTCCACCTGGTCGGGGGGCGTCCTGTGCTCCTTTTGCCGAGGCGTGGTCTCCATTCGAGGACCTTTCTTCCCCAACGGTTATCGGTCCTTCGAACTATGTGGCCAGCCCATTGCCACTTCAGCCGGCTAATTCTCTGAGCTATGTCGGTAACCCTCGTTCGTCTACGGATTTCATCATTTCTGATTCGATCGCGTAAAGAAATACCGAGCATAGCTCGTTCCATAGCCCGCTGGGCGACTCTAAGCTTATGTATTAGACCAATAGTGAAGCACCACGTCTCGGATCCGTATGTCATCACTGGCAACACACACTGCTCGAACACCTTCAACTTCAGGCACTGAGGTAACTTTTTGGACGACAAGATATGACGCAGTTTCCCGAACGCAGCCCATCCGAGTTGGATTCTACGAGTGACTTCTTTCTCGAAGTTGGATTTACCCATTTGGATCACTTGTCCCAGGTAAATGTACTCGTCTACAACTTCGAGAGCAGCGCCGTCAACAACAACCGGTACGGGTGTGACATGGACATTCGACATGATTTTCGTCTTGTCCATGTTCATCTTAAGACCCACCCGTTGCGAGGCGCTGTTCAAGTCCCTGAGCATTGTACCAAGTTCCTCCAGGGATCCCGCCAGGATGACTATATCATCGGCATATCGCAGGTGTGTGATGTGTTCGCCATTGATGTTAATGCCACGTCGTTTCCACTCCATCAACTTGAACACGTCTTCCAACGCAGCGGTGAACAGTTTTGGGGATATAACGTCCCCTTGCCTGACACCCCTCTGCAGTTGGATGGGGTTCGTTGCTGTGTTGTGTACTCTGACGGTCATGGTGGCTGATGTGTATAAACACTTCAACACCTCGATATACCGGTAGTCGATCCGGCACCGCTGAAGAGAATTTAGTACTGCCCAGGTCTCGATAGAATCAAAGGCTTTCTCATAGTCCACATAGGCAACACATAGCGGTAGATTATACTTCTCGGTCTTCTGTATAATCTGCCGCAGCGTGTGTATGTGGTCCATGGTACTGTAGCCTTTTCGGAATCCTGCTTGTTCGGGAGGCTGGAAGTCGTCAAGCCTGCGTGCTATGCGATTTTTGAGCACTCTCGAAAACAGCTTATAAACGTGGCTCAGAAGTGCAATGGGCCTGTAGTTCTTCGAAAGGGTCTTATCCCCTTTCTTAAAGAACAAAGTCACCACACTTCTGCTCCACGCTTCCGGGGTAGTCCCAGTATTAATGACGGAATCGAATAGGTTTCGGAGCGCCACTAGGAGGGGTTTCCCCCCAGCTCTTAACAGCTCGGTTGTGATTCCGTCATCACCCGGTGCCTTGTTGTTCTTAAGCTGTTTGAGAGCCTCTCTAATCTCATACAGGCTGACGTCCGGGAGTCATAGAGTCATAGTCCGTCAGTCCATAGTGATAAGGCAATATTATAGTGTATCTAATAAAGATAAATAAATAAAATAAACAAATTTATTTAAAAGAAGAGACCTAACATCGTGGCACTGAGTTTTTTTTTTCAAAAAATGTACGATGCACAACAAAGATAGTATGTTAACATATTATTATTATTTTCTTCATAATATTATAACCGATACAATTTAGACACATGACTTTAGAAAGCATTAGATTAATCAGCTTATCAATTTACGATTGAAATTATACCGTGTAGAAGACATATTGATGATTGGAACGTAACTCCACAGTATCTATACAACCACCCTAGTTGAATTTGCTTTAGACTAAATAACTTGCTTGTCATTCGTGGAAAGCTACCCGTAACCGTTAATAGGAAAATTAATGGGTTTACAGTCAACGGTTTTTGGTTTGAATATCGACCGATTTCCGTGTTTAATTTGTTAGTCAAATTATCCTGTTTATGAAGGTTATGAAAATAATAAATTAGAGCTCATTGTTATAGATGGCAATTTAGATGATATTTTGGAACAGATAGTCGGATTATTTTGTTGCGTTTGATGGTTGGATGAAATATTTAGTAAGTCATACGCCGAAGTCAAATTTTAAACACAAATATCACATAGTATATCACATAGTTCCATATAACGAAGCAGTCATTTCAAAACGCTTCGTAATGGCATGCCTTACACTGTGGGATTGAATCACAAAGGCAACAGAATAGGTGTGCCTTACCTATTCCCCAGCCAATCTCCCCAATCTAATCAAGTACAGGTGCTATCACCCATTTGATACGAATTATAAGCTTGAATTGAATCGTTCTACAAAATCGTTTGACTCGACAGGAATAAAATATTACGTCATTTTTACCGTCTAAAAATAAAACCATCACAGGATGTAAATACGCGTCATTGCATTTTTTGAAAGCAAATAAACGTTTTTACCTACCCTTTACAATGCATGGAGGGAAAAATTGCTTTTTATTATGAAATTTTGTGAGTACTGAAATGTTATACAAAAGCTTTTCACGTTATTTCCTAACCATTAGCATTTATTTTCAGGTTCTCAGAACGAGAACAACCTGTCATGTTTTCATCAGGCGAATAGATTTAGGATTTCCTTGTGAACTTGTGGATGGTGCAGACGTTTCCATCAATAATAATAACGCTTATACGTTAGTGTGTAACTCACACACTCACACTTTGTTGTAAAAAAAATATTTAAAATTAAAAAAAAAATATCATTTTCCATCCTATCAATCTACCTATTAGGTAAAATGGCGTATGAGAGACGAATAAACAGATAGAAGGAAAGACACGTAAGCGAAAAGAAATTCTGTTTTTTCATACTAAAAATTTAAATCGTGGTCGATTCTTTTAGTAATAAGACCACTTGTGATACACGCCACGTACAGTAACATGAGGCGAGACGCCCCAAATTACCCAATTGCTTCCACGTGTGGCACCGCACTGTGCTTGTTGTTGAAACGTTATTTAATTTCGATAAACTGATCTTTTCATAAAAAGCTGATAAATTACCTAGATATATTCGTTATGTGCACCACGAAGGACAGCTTACCTGCGTCCGCATTCCCACCCGCCTATGACGTGGATGTCCTCAAGACAAGAGTGAGTAGGCTTTTACTAAGTTAGTGCGCTCACCATCATGTACCACTTACCATCGGGTGAGGTTGTGGTCAAGTATTCAAATTTTTTTAAGTAAAAAAAGGCATCATTGATGCGTTACTGGTCAAGAAACAGCGAAGATCACGTAATGAACTTAACCTATTAGTGTAACAAAGCCTGTTTGATTCTAGAAGAACTAGCCAGCAAGTAACAAAGAACACATACCGAAACTGATTGTACTGAATAGTTTCAGAACAAAGTGCGGGAGGTGATTACCAAAGTTCTCTGTGGTGCAACACTAGCAAGAGAGACTCGGAGCCATTAATAATGTATGGGTGCAGACTAAATAAGATAGTCCTGAGACACCAATTCTCCTACTACAACAATAGGGATCTATGCACATGTTTGTCTTTAGTTCAGGAATGTTAGTTTGGAATTAAAAAAATATAAGCCACTTGCTGCTTAAGTCTTTTAAATACAAGTATGTGACTTAAATTACTCTGGCTAGAAAATAGTTTGAAACATAGAGCACATGTAGAAAGAACGTCTGACAAACTGCGCAGATTGTTGGACTATAATCGAATCCATAATTTGACGGACCAAAGTATGTACATTTTTTATTTAATTTTTGTTATTTTATGTGTGTAAACCACTATACAAATGATTAATTATAATAATTTACATTGTATATTTTGATTCTTTTAAACTGAAACTATACTTGTGTATTGGTGACTTTGTAGTTCTAGTTTTTCTACATAAAAGAAGCGCATACTCTCATCTTGTACAATCTTTTATAATACAATTCAGATCACGTCGACTCTCCGTTGCCTTTGACGATGAAGGCGTTCTCCGACCTATCGAATTACTTAGTCAACGGACAGTTTTACTGTTTGTACAACGATAACCGGCGCTAGACTTACATAACTCAGTTAAGGAAAAGACTTTTCTATTTCAGTCCACCGTGTAATGTAATTACTTCCATCAGTCCTTTGTTTTCCTTTACTAAATCACGGTATTTTCATTCTCAAGGACTAATTATACTGAAGTAGTTTACCATCGATCCATCGCGATTTTTTTTTCTTTGAATAGAATCTATGTAAACGAACAGAGTCCTATCTGATTGTAAGTGGTCACCGTTGCTTATGAACATAAATAACATTATGTAACACCAAATGCATCACCGATGCGTTGCCGGCTAAGAAGAAAGAAACTGCGACGACCCGTGTGGCGCTATGGTTACTATGCCGGATCGCCGCACCAAGGGTCCGGGGTTCGATTCTCAGCGGAAACTTGAATGATGGGTCTGAATTTCTGTTCTCGGTCTGGGTCCTTGTATTGTGTGTCTTGTGTGTTGTCCATGGCGCCCACGACACAGGGAATCCTAGTGTGGGGCTGTGAGTGTGAAGCGTTATTATTATTATTATTATTTCGCAGGCTTCTTTTAACTTTTTATCGACTTTAAAAAAAGGAGGAGGTATTCAATCTTAATATATATAAATTAGGTGTCACGTTGTTTGTCTGCGATGGATGGATTGAAGTCGATTCTTTTTTATTAGTAACATTTAGATTATTTAATTCTTCTTATTTTATATTTATTTTTTGAAATCCGACTTAAAAAGCCCTTGACAGTTCCGTTAAGTTAATCCATCAGCTTTCGTTCAGAATTCCCCAGCTAGTAATGCACTTTGCAGATTAGACTGTCAGGTTAATGACCTCCAACACCTTTTGAACCGCTCGTAATAAGTTTAACTCAGACTATGCTCAGGTATACATGTATGTAGTTTTATTATGTCTAGGAATGGTTGAAGCCATTTCTAGGAAGTCAGGTTAGTTACTCAATAATGATACTAAAAAGATCATTGATTATACATATAAGAATGCGTACATAATGCATACAGAATTTCTGACTCATTTTGATATCTAGGATATGCATATTTTTAAACAAAATCATACGCTCATTGTAAACTTCAAGGTCTTGCTGTGTTTATTTATTTATGAATCAGGTAATTAAGACAAATCTGATATTAATGTTAAACTCTTGCCCTATAACTTTTAACGTAGAATTTCATAGTAATTGTTATGATTATGATCACTGACAGGGTATATTGTGGAGAAATAACCATTTCACTGCTGTTTGGGTAAAATTAACACGCTGAGTATACTGTAATGGAGTTTTATTACATTTAATTTTCAAGTGGGCGGTTTTATGCCTTCTTTAGAAACATTTAATTGAAAAACGTTAACAAATATATTAAGCACAATGTTACACATTACGCAGAACAAGTCTACAGTTTATGTGGTCGCATGCAATAAGTAGTACTAGGTAAGCGTGGAAAGATCTACCCGCAACAAATAATATAAAATCGCGCGACAGTGAATAAGTTGATACGTTGTTGCTAAGTATTATCTTTGTAGTTATTAGCATAACATAATTATATCAATGTAATTGAGAAAATGTTGTTGAATTGGTAATTATTGATTGTACTAAAATACAGTGTAATGAGTGAGTTTGTGATACCTTGTGTTGTGTATATGAATAAGTACGGATCACGGTAAGACCATATGCTTTCGAGTTAATTTAAAACTAAATGTTTATTTGCTTGTCATTAAGTTAAAACTGTAACAAACGTATAACTTCTTATAAGAAATAAAAATTATTATTATTATTATTATTTATAAATAGGTAAACTTAATAATTATTAAAACCATTAAATTTTAAAAAAATCTTAATTTTGAAATATGTAGTACTTCTTATAACACATTTACTCGAATTTAAATAACAGACACAGGCACAATAAAAGGCTTAATGATATACGATAATATCAATGAATTATATTCTATATTAATGTAATAATACATTTTGGTCGAATTTATTTGTATCTTCCTAAAAGCACTTTAAAGTTATTGTTCACAAAAATTGTATAAGATAATATTCTGCGAGGGTACCTATTGCGCTCGTTTGAATTCGGTTCAAAACGCAGTTTAAATTAAACGGCATTCATAATAATTTAATAAAATAAGTACATTTCTCTCTCATTGGTATTTTACGGGCCCCTATTGATAACTGTCTCACTCACCCCTAATAAACATGTATTTCTGTAATTCCACAGAGCAAGAACTCATTATTCAAATACCTTCTTGCTATTGTGATCCGCGCCGTACATTGAGCTACTGAGGTCGTTACTCTTCAATGAGAGAAGTTCAAAAGGTTATTAAGTATACTGGTAAAATGTAACATGTAAATATTTTATAGAACACTAGCAGTGTGTCCGCGGCTATGGCTGCGTTTTTCGGGATAATAAGTAACGGGATAATAAGGTCTATCCGTCAATGATATTATAATGTAAAAAGAGGTAGATATGTCACTAGCGCGCCGACGATGAAGAGCGCAAGAACATGCAATTGACCGTTCTGCTCGTAGTCGCTCTGTCAATACAAGACGATACGCACGCTTTTGTTGTTGTCAGAAGTGCTTGACATTTGACATACAGCGTTAAAATGCCTTCGTGTATTATACCAATGTGATTGGTGTAGTGAAACAAAAGATAAACGTCCGTGTGTTGTAGCTCTTTTCGGAACAAATTTTTTGGTTGATTTGTAACAGCATAACGTATCTATATTTTTTTAAATATCACGCTACCCGTGTGCTAAATTTCATTTAAATCCGTTTTTAGGGTTCCGTAGCCAAATGGCAAAAAACGGAACCCTTATAGATTCGTCATGTCTGTCTGTCTGTCTGTCTGTCTGTCTGTCTGTCTGTCTGTCTGTCCGTCCGTATGTCACAGCCACTTTTTTCCGAAACTATAAGAACTTTACTGTTGAAACTTGGTATGTAGATGTATTCTGTGAACCGCATTAAGATTTTCACACAAAAATAGAAAAAAACAGTAAATTTTGGGGGCTCCCCATACTTCGAACTGAAACTCAAAAATTTTTTTTTCATCAAACCCATACGTGTGGGGTATCTATGGATAGGTCTTCAAAAATGATATTGAGGTTTCTAATATCATTTTTTTTAAACTGAATAGTTTGCGCGAGGGACACTTCCAAAGTGGTAAAATGTGTGTCCCCCCCCTGTAACTTCTAAACTAAGAGAATGATAAAACTAAAAAAAATATATGATGTACATTACCATGCAAACTTCCAACGAAAATTGGTTTGAACGAGATCTAGTTAGTAGTTTTTTTTTAATACGTCATAAATCGTAAACCGCAATTTACCTCGATTAAAGTTACAACAAACTACAAGAACTTTTATATTATGTTACTTGCTGCTACGGAAACCTTCATGGGCGAGTCCGACTCGCACTTGGCCGCTTTTATAGTTTTTGCGTGAAAGAGTAATAAACATCGCTACAAACTTTCACACTTATGTTATTAGTAGGATTAAACATATATTTATTTTATACATAAGTCAATGCTGACATTACAATCCCACCTGATGGTAAGTGGCAACGAAGTCTTGGGTAATAAAGTGCACTAATTTAGAATACCTGAGCCTATTCTTTCTTGACTTGAAGATACTTTATAATAGAAAGTATTCAGAACTCCTTTGCGATACGCATAATGAATGCGGTTGTTAACATTTCTCACATAATATATGCATATTGATATAAAATTATTCGTGTATGTAGCCCAAAGAGTCGCTATGCAAATTAAATTGCATATTGCACTCCAAGAGGCTACTTTGGAGGGGCGCAATTGGTCTTTATTGCGCCCCGTTACCAACAGTAATGTTATCGACACGGCTGGCTTGATATCGCACTTAGATGGCTACAAGCAAATTGGTACGGAAACTAGTAGGTATAACCCCGAATAATGCGGTTAAGTTTGAGATCTATAAAGCGCACTTACGTTCCAACCATGGAGTATAGAGCTAAGAAGAGCCACTAATAAGGGGGGAAAGTTGAAGTGTCCAGCTGTATAATCTAAATAGATATTCCAGTACCTACCACCATCCTACCGCAATAGTGCTGGCATCGGAAAAACTACGATAAAAACATAGCTTTTTTGACGGAGTGAAGTTTGCTGAGTTCAATAAAATTTATCCTAGGCCACCGCAGCGCCACCCTTAATTGACACGTTTTTACAGACACTATTCATACACAGAGATGGCTCTCCTTACCTCTATACTCTTAGTTTGACTTAGACTTTGCTCAGACAATAGTCAGATGTACGAGATGACTGATGCTTTATTAATACGAAAAAAATAAAAAGTATTAAAATGTTCGTTTTGATATTTGATCATAAGAAAACATTAAAAAGTCATATAAAATAGCTTATGTTAAGGTTGATTCAGGACTATTATTTTTGTTCGAATAATTTTCAGTATGAGCAAAGGGAAAACCACCGTTATAGGTCTCATCCTAAGAATTGAGGTTGATTAATTTATTTATCGTCGTATAAAGTGTAGATTTAAACTTTGGATCCCTCGTTTCGCAGGCAGTCTGACTATCCACTTGGCATATGACATAGGTGGGTAATTCATGTGTTATTGATATCTGAAGTGTTACGCCGCATTTGGAGAAGTTGGCATTCGGCCATGAAAAGTTTCTTACGTGTTTTCCTTCAAACTTGAAGAGCCAGTAAAAGCGGTCTCTAGTTTAATACTTAAATGATAACGCGTTGATGTTACCTTTAGTGCTATTGATGTCTATGGTGCGATTTTTGTTAACAAATGGTATTTTACAAAAGAGATAAATAATACAAGAAAGTTTATTATCAGAATTGTGATTTTTTTATTACATGCTAAAAGCATTGGGCCTTCTAAAACTGGTATATAATGTATAACAAAATGATTGATAATTCGCGCATGTCTCTTGAAGACTGTTATCATTATGATTAAATCAAATCAATTATTCAATTGTGAAATATACAATAGAAATAGTCTCAAGATTGCAAAATTTTCGTTTTATACGTTAAAAATGTGAGTAGTTAGTTGTAAGTTAAAATGTAACATGTAGCAAAAGCTACTTTTATTGTGCACGAAACTCCTAACCTTTGGTGCACTGAATTTCATGTATCCGTCTAAATGCTCATGAAAAGTATTCGTGCTCGTTTTACATTAATAATAAAATGTTGTGGTGTTATATAAAAAATCCGGCCAAGTGAGAGTCGGATTTAAATGAAGGGTTCCGAACCATCGTAAAATGTGTAATGAAAACATCTTATTTTTTAAACTTTTCTTGCTTGGATTATTCTTAGTTTTTACACAGTTATTGTAGTACTAGGAGAACATGTGCGTGAGTACCATGGAAAATATACAAAGACAGGCACACACACCGAGACCAAGGACATAAATTCAATCTCATCATTCAAGTTTCTGCCTTGCTGGAAATCGTACCTAGGACCTTTGCTCACACGGGTCATGTAAATAATTATAATAAAAAGTTAAGTATGTACCAATTTCAATTCAAAAGCTAAAGCCCTGTGAAAGAAGATCAGACGAATGGACAACAGTCTCATGAATAGGATCCCTTTGAGTATGGAGTCCTAAAGAGAATATATTCCCTAGCACCGTATAGGTATAAAGTAATTTAAAACGTCTTCGTGACTGGGACGTACTTTGGCTGGATTTGTGCCAGTCTCCATAGTCTGCGACTGCAACGTTATTCTTCGCTCGAAACTTGAATTTTTAAGGCAATCTAAGACAATGTAACGAAGGATTCGAAATAAGTGACAAAAGTGACAATTTCTATCTTACGACGAGGTCGATTTATCATCACAAACAAAAATAAAAGTTTTAGTTTTACTGACTTCTACAACACATTCTACAACAATTCTACAACGTAATTTGTTATAAGTACTAAAATTTGGTTGTTTTGTTTATGTAAATTGCTGGCAAACAAACTAGCCATATGACTTTAAGTCATCTTCACCCATGAACATCAGTAACATCAAAGACATCACTACACGTTGCCGGCTCTAAATCATACCATTCAAGAGTATCGGGATTAAGTAGGGTGATATAGAGGCCAGTGACTTCAGGAAGCACCAACGCCCTAGTTTCTTGATTTCTGCCATTAAATTAACAAATACATTCATTTACACTTGAACACAGTGCTGAAAGCACAGAAAAATATTATAAGAAATCTGAATACCTGAAACTTTGTAATGCTCTGAATAATACGTTCACTAAGGCCTCAAATTAAATTCAAAAGGAGACCAGTGTAGCAGCGTAATTAATAGCTTGTAATGAGATTGTAGAAACGTACATCCCTAGTTTTCTATCATTTAGGTACAATGAGTGACGAGAATCCCGTAACAGTGAAAGTTTCATGTATATTTAGATGACTCCCGTAACGGTTATGGATAAACTCGCTACCGTTCGTTGTGTGCGCATGAACTTTTACGACTGTTGCGAACAAATGTGTTTATCGACTTTAGATTACCCCGTAGTACACAATTTTATATGGTTTATGAACTTGAACTTTTTATAGAAAATTGAGCGGAGGAATATTAAATTTAGAGAGGCTGACTAAAATGCTAACAATATAAAACATAAACGTAATAATCCACAGTATTTATAGATAACTATATTGTTATATTGTTGTTATTACTATATCATTAAGTTATTGTTGTATTGTATAGTTATCCATATACATAACTAAAAAGATATGATGATTATATAGATATAAATTATTTTCCCATTTCTAACAACCGTTTTATTATTAATGAACACTCTATAGCACTCAAATACTACTCAAGGAAACCTGGTTCTGATCGTTCCAACATTTAGCCCATACCCCACTTGATAAATCACCACTCGAAGAAACTTGCACTGTCATCTCCAAATTGATCGTGGGTAACAGATATCCGATTTCACTCGGAGCTTTCGTCCTAATGTAAAATGCATGAATTCCTGCGACTACTAGTGATAAATAAAAAATATTTTAATGATTAAATCAACTGATCATGTATTTACATATATCGTGATTAAAATTGCAAGTTATGGGGTTTTTAGATAAAGGAATCAGTTTATCGATTTTATTACAGAATAACAAAACCTGTGTCATATATTAAAAATAAGGGGTGTAATGTGTCCTTAGGCGTCGTCAAAATAATATTCACAATTTTACATCCACGTAATAAATTTACCTAATATCAGAATTTTACTACAACGTTGAACGTATGATATCCGATTCGTGTCTTCTTATTCCCAGTAACTTGAAAACTAATTTTGGTTTAAAGTAATTTGAAAATTGCGTTGTGTTTTAAAAATCTCAATTTTCAGCTTCTGCAATATAACTCACGACGGGCGTATCAACATTTTTATGCCAACGCGCGCATTTACACCCGCAATCCTGTGAATTTTATCATTTCTCGCTGTGAATATTGTATTGTTACATCAAAAGGGGAAGCTTTTAATGTAATTTATACTCTGCGTATCCATACAGCTTTTCGCTTTTTTGGGTATTCATATGCAAAGTTGGCACGTTGATAAGTTCTTTATGTGCTATCGATATTTTGTGTATTTTTTTTTTGGTTAACATCAGTAAAGAACAGTAACATATAACATGATAAGTGTACTAATGCATTACTAATAAAAAGTACCTAATTTTCAATAAAATGGTGTGTATTAACCTTTGTTAATTTTTCGCTTGATAGAAGAATAAACCTTATCCAACGGCTTATAAAGGAATACAGTCGGATTCTTCTTTAACCTTACATTTGAAGTTAATAACAAAGGTTAATATTAATCACACTAATACAAAGCAATTTATTAAGAAGTCTACAAAGGTTTCTATTCTGGAAATCGTCCATTTAAAAGAATTCGTAGACCCTTAATCACTTTACTTCACGAAGCAAGTCGCACCAGTCGGTGGCTGGTACACGGTTTATTTGTTATGGCTGTTACGCTTCACTATGTTATGAAATACAATCGATTTTCAATCTTAATATCTACACAATAAAGACTATTGGTGCGAATCCGTGAACCATGAGGGCTAATATTTTTGTAACATCTTTCTTTAATAAAATTGTAAGTAATAAAGCGCGTTCAGCCAAAATGTTGTTTTGACGTTTAAATTAGAAATTTGATGTATATTGTAGGAGAGATTGATTTAGGCAAACGTTTATATTTCTTTCCTTCGCGATATTATTACGTAGTTAGTAACTATCTACAGTGTGCGTTTTATAATAGAGTAAATTATTAATTACTAGCTGACCCGGCGAACTTCGTATCGCCTAATAAACTATTTTTTTTCTAAAATAAATGTAGCCTAAGTTACTCCTTCTTTCATCAGCTATCTCCCCGTCAAAATCGGTCCATGCATTTCAGAGATTAGCCGGAACAAACAGACAGACAAAAATTGTGAAAAATGTTGTTTTGGTATAAGTACCGTGTATGGATACATCCAAATGCACTTAGTAAAAAGCGGTTATTTTAATATTACAAACAGACACTCCAATTTTATTTATTTGTATAGATGTATAGATTAAACATTTACTGGGGTAACAGTCCTTTCGGAAGGTTATACTTGTAAACGTAAAAAATGTGTAGGTACTGGTGACCAGTTACACTTAAGTTTGCAAATGACACAATCCAGTTGTGTACTCCCATAATAGTCGTATTTGTTATCGTTGTGTTGTAGTAGGACGGTAAAACAACTCTGTTGCAGTATAAAATCGATGGTGGAAAAGCATATTGTATTAACCGCCATTTAGTAAAATGACCAGGAGAGACGATTAAAGTTTTAAAAAAATCATAACTTTTGAAGTATTGAAGATATCTCTATGAAATTTAAGCGAATTAGTAGTAAAATTTATTGAAATGGATACATGTAATAAAAAATAACGTATGTCTTATATTTGTATTAATTTATGGAGTTAATACAAAATACCACAAATTCTCAGATAGGTAAAATTAGTTTATATCCAAATATTATACACAAAAAATTTCAAGCAAAGTGTTTTATATCCAAAATATAATTTAGATATTTTCAAGTAAATTGTTTTATATCCAAATAAATGTAATATTACTATCGAGTAAAATGACTTAAAAACAAATCCAATCATGACCAGAGAGAGGTAACCACTTTTATGTAACTTTTTCATATCTATGCGAACCTGTAAAAACAGTTGTACAGACATCATTTTATTCGAACAAAGAGGGCCAAGTGGCTTAACCATACACTTAAATATAATTTAAGCCACAAACTAAACTTGGGAAAACTTAAAAAAAATCCTGAAAATTGTAAAAAAAATAAAAATTAAGGTAAATGTTTTACTAAAATTATATTTATCAAAATAATAGGCATACTAGGATCTAAGACTGGTCTTTCGAATCGGTTCTTTGAACTTTGTCCTGAGCCTTCTGAATCCAGCGGATGCCCGGTGTCTTCTTCGGGTCGTCAGTCCACCTGGTCGGGGGGCGTCCTATGCTCCTTTTTCTGAGACGTGGGCGCCATTCGAGGACTTTTCTTCCCCAACGGTTATCGGTCCTTCGAACTATGTGGGCAGCCCATTGCCACATCAGCCAGCTAATTCTTTGAGCTATGTTGGTTACCTTTGTTCGCCTACGGATCTCCTCATTTCTAATGCGATCACGTAAGTAAATACAAAGCATAGCCCTCTCCATAGCCTACTGCGCTACTCTGAGCTTGTGCATTAGGCCAATAGTAAAACACCACGTCTCGGATCCGTATGTCATCGCTGGCAACACACACTGCTCGAACACCTTCGATTTATGGCACTGAGGTAGTGTTTTGGACGACAAGGTATGACGCAGTTTTCCGAACGCAGCCCATCCGAGTTGGATTTTACGAGTGACTTCTTTCTCGAAGTTGGACTTACCCATCTGGTTCACTTGTCCCAGGTAAATGTATTTGTCTACAACTTCGAGAGCAGCGCCATCAACAACAACCGGTGTGGGTGTGACATGGACATTCGACATGGTTTTCGTCTTGTCCATGTTAATCTTAAGACCCACCCGTTGTGAGGCGCTGTTCAAGTCCCCGAGCATTGTACCAAGTTCTTCCAGGGAACCCGCCAGGATGACTATATCATCGGCATATCGCAGGTGTGTGATGTATTCACCATTGATGTTGATGCCACGTCGTTTCAACTCCATCAACTTAAAAAACGTTTTCCAATGCAGCGGTGAACAGTTTTGGGGATATGACATCCCCTTGTCTGACACCTCTCTGCAGTTGGATGGGGTTCGTTGCTGTGTCGTGTACTCTGACAGACATGGTGGCATAATGAGTACAAACACTTCAACACCTCGATATACCGGTAGTCGATCCGGCACCGCTTCAGAGAATTTAGTACCACCCAGGTCTCGATAGAATCAAAGGCTTTCTCAAAGTCCACATAGGCAATACACAACGGCAGATTATACTCCTCAGTCTTTTGTATAATCTGCCACAGTGTGTGTATATGATCTATGGTGCTGTAGCCTTTTCGGAATCCTGCTTGTTCGTGAGGCTGGAAAACAGCTTATAAACGTGGATAAGAAGTGCAATGGGCCTGTAGTTCTCCTTCTTGAAGAACAGCGTCACCACACTTCTGCCCCACGCTTCCGGGGTAGTTCCATTATTAAGACGGAATCGAACAGTTTTTGGAGCACCACTAGAAGGGGTTTACCTCCAGCTCTTAGTAGCTCGGTTGTGATTCCGTCATCTTCCGCTGCCTTGTTGTTTTTAAGCTGTTTGAGAGCCTCTCTAATCTCATACAGGCTGACGTCCGGGATATCCTCTGTATAGTGTCGGGTCAGTCTAGCTAGCTTTTACCGAGGCGTGGTCTCCATTCGACGACCTTTCTTCCCCAACGGTTATCGGTCCTTCGAACTATGTGGCCAGCCCATTGCCACTTCAGCCGGCTAATTCTCTGAGCTATGTCGGTAACCCTCGTTCGTCTACGGATTTCATCATTTCTGATTCGATCGCGTAGAGAAATACCGAGCATAGCTCGTTCCATAGCCCGCTGGGCGACTCTAAGCTTATGCATTAGACCAATAGTGAAGCACCACGTCTCGGATCCGTATGTCATCACTGGCAATACACACTGCTCGAACACCTTTGACTTCAGGCACTGAGGTAACTTTTTGGACGACAAGATATGACGCAGTTTCCCGAACGCAGCCCATCCGAGTTGGATTCTACGAGTGACTTCTTTCTCGAAGTTGGACTTACCCATTTGGATCACTTGTCCCAGGTAAATGTACTCGTCTACAACTTCGAGAGCAGCGCCGTCCACAACAACCGGTTCGGGTGTGACATGGACATTCGACATGACTTTCGTCTTGTCCATGTTCATCTTAAGACCCACCCGTTGCGAGGCGCTGTTCAAGGTTGGTTTCGCTCAATTGGGTTTTTTTCAGGATTTGCGTTGTGTTTTCGCAAATCACGTCGCTTGCACTTGGAAATCTGTTCTTTGAGCCGTCGGTATTCCCTCATAGAGGTTGGAGACTGCACACATAGTTCTCGACGATCCATCATAAGACCGAGAGTTTGTTCTGAGAGAACCTGAGATCTACCACTAGGGTGGGTCTTGAAATACTTCGACCCTACCTCGTGGATAGTTGTTACCATCCTGGTGTTAAGCTCGTCCACTAACGTGCACGATTCTAGGCACGCAAAGCGGTTTTGCAGCACAAGTTGAAAGTTTTCGGATCACTGGATTTGGACGGATATTGGGCGAAGCGTAGAGTTCATCAGGCGTGAAAGTTCCAGCTTCAGGCAGATATTTCATGTGCCTCTTACAAGACGGTGATCGCTTTCGGTTTTGAACCTGCTGATCACAGAGACATCATTAAATATGTGCCATTTGTCTGCCAGAATGAAGTCTATCTCGCTTTTCGTGGAACCATCAAGACTTATCCAAGTCCACTTACTTGCTTGTTGAAACTTACCGTAATCGAAAAGTCGATTTTCTTTTTAATCTTCGTTAATGCAGTTCTTAATATTTTTTCGCTGCGGCGTCGATTCATTATGCTTAAATCTATAGTTCTACATAAAAGAAAATAGTATTACTAATAAAAAGGTTTTAATGGTAAGGACGGAAAATTAAAGCAATTAATTCAACAATAAACAACACGTAACTAAACAATAACTTACCTAAAATACTTAAATAATAGCGAACCCCGAGGTTTGACAACGGCACGAAGTGCGCTCAGCCGTCCTCTCCGACACAAGAGAGGTGTCTGAAGCGCCGACGCATCAGCCTGTACTTAATATTATCGTCTGATTTACTTGCAATTTGCTTTATTTTGTATGATTTAACCACCAATTTTTGTATGCGATAAAAAATTGTAAAGTAGTTTAATGCCAAAAACAAAACTAGTACAGTCAGTTTAAATGCAGATTTTATTTGTAAAAAAAACAAGTAAATTTGTTTTATTGTATTAAAATTGGTTCTAGAAAGAACAGCAAAATGACTCAACGCATAATGTTACCTTATTTTCTATAGGTAAAATGTATTATCTTGCAAAGAATAGCATTTTAGAGTAGAGTAAAATGTATTAACTTACAATGACTAACATTTAAAATCGGAGTAAAATGTTTCAATTCTGTTGATGAAGAAAAGTCAAGTTGGGTAAAATATATCAATTACAAAAATGATAATATTATAATTTGGTAAATTGTTTTATCATTTAAATTTAGTTAAAGTCAAGCAAGGCAAAGTAGCATAACGTAAAATTTTTAGTTGAGATGTGTTTTAATGACAAAATCCACTATTTACTATGGAGTTAAAACACAAAAAAATATGAAAAACTTCAAAATCATAGGTGTATTAACGACCATAAAAGTTGTCAGATCGAGCTGAAACTAGGACCATTCGAAAGAGTTTATTCTCCCGATTCCAACGGTGTATATAACTCGATATCGCCTAAAATGGCAGTTAATACAATATGCCTTTCCACCGTCGAAATGTGTACCTACTGCAAGTTATTGTGCACTGATAAAAGACAAGTCTATTCGCCATGAGTTCCGCAAATAAACGATCGAAGTCTGAAACAGTTCTAGTATTATGGTAGACAACATAGTAACAAGCTTAATATCTAGTAACTACACTTACGTAGAAATAAAATTATTCACGATTTTAAACATGATGATATTTGAACAATAGTTTAATTATTAAATTTCGAGAAGTAGATATTTGAATTATTTTCGCAAGCTTAGATGTCGAATTTCCAAATTTCGCTTTAGCTTGTAATTAAATGAAAGAACGCTGCTTATGTACAATAGTTATTTGGTGCAAGCATCTGCAGTCGGTTTATAGAATGTAAGGTAAAATTCCTTACAACGCCAGAAATATTTACACACAGTATGCAAAAAAACTGGACCAAATAAAATCGCTTTCGGTTCAAATTACATTCAGGTAAAAGAATGTGAACATTATGTTACAGGATTTGACTTTAATAAGTTTTAGATACATCTAAAAATGTCTACTTTTGACCAAATGTATCAATTTATATTCAGAAACTAGCTGATCTGGCGAACTTCGTGTCGCCTAACAAAGTAATGTTTATTTTTTCTAAAATAAAAGAAGCCTAAAGTTACTTCTTGTTTCATCAGCTATCTGCCAGTGATATTTAAAACTAGTTCAGTTTTAAATATCTATTAGATATCTAATAGAAGTTTATTTAGTAATTTTTCATGTCTATAACCGACTCTGAAATATTCATTATTTTTTACTGATTTAAAATATCTGATGTAAATATACTCTTACGTTTCTTTTAATTTATTTAAATAAAATCGCATAGTAATCATAGCGATGCATATTCTACATGCGCTATTATGTACTAACAACTTCAGTGGCTTCGATCCAATGTTCAACGTACTCTGTAGTTACAAACACCCGAACTTAAGTAATTTGCGTCACAATTAATCAACCGATTTGTTCTAGTCAGTTAAGCTCCCCAAACTGCTTCAGTACTGTAACTTGCTACTTCGGTTACATGACACTGTTTTATATCGTATACCTACTTAAAACTTTTACTTTATTTTGTATGTTCTGTTTAGGTTTTATTGTTTAGTGTTTTTAGGACTAAACAGTTTTTGATTTATCAGGGTCCATTTTAAAGAAATCTTTGCACTAGAAAAATATGATGCGGCTGGCATGGGAATACGTCGCAACAAGAAATAACAAATACCATTGTATATATAATATGCTCTTTCACACACCGATTCCCTTAAAATATCTTAACATTTAATATGTTTTCTCCCCCTTTTCTTCTTCCTTTAAGTACGATAGGTAATTAAAGTACTACTCCTAAGGTATCCTAAGATACCTAAGGTACTCAAAATTACTTAAACTGGTATCCTCCTACCTGACGCATTTTTTTAAATAACGCTTCAACTCATAGCCCCACACTAGGATTCCCTGTGTCGTGGGTGCCATGGACAACACACTAGACAAGGACATTCACACCCAGACCGAGAACAGAAATTAAAACTCGTCATTCAAATTTCCGCCTCGCTGGGAATTGAACCCAGGACCCTCGATGCGGCGATCCGGCATGGTAATCATTGTGCCACACGGGTAATCACACACCTGACGCATTGTTTATTTCTTTTATTCATTTCAATTCATTATTAACTTCAGAGCGAAAGTATAAAGCAAGCAAGTCTTAAAAATGCAATATCTGTATAAAGGTTTGTCCGTCACGATCCAAACGGTATGAACCAACACGTTTTTCTACGACACGTTATCTAAGAAGAATCGGCTCAGGTGGAAAAAGGAATCGTTGTCCATTACTTGCGCTGGTCCATTTCATAGTAACTGATGAGAAGTTGTTACGCACGAGGGGAAGACACTTTTTGGTGGTAGATAATATACAGCGAGAAATATTTAAGATAACTCTATGAAATGACTACGAATCAATTTGTAAAATATAACTTTAATAAAAATAATGACATTGTTTTCACAATCTTAATACAAATTGTCATAAGGGATTGTTGTCAAGCATTAACTTATTGTGTGTAAAAGAATAACCACAACATTATGTTATGACTTTGGGTCGAGACTCTAGAGATACTTTGAAAATGTCAATTTTTGTTTATTTAGCAAAGTTTCCGAATCCACAATAGTTTAAAAATGGTAGTGAACAAGGCATATCATTTCAAAGACGTATCCACCGTAGACATCACGATACAGACACCATTAAGAATTCCGTATCATAAGGATCATGCATTTTAGCTGAACAAGTTCCTTTATCGAACTTTGAATTGTGCTCAACTGTTATTAGTACGAAACATTACACAATAACAGTTATGGCTCAGGTGGGGAAAGGAATTGTCGCCCATTACGTGCCTCGGACCATTTCATAGCGACTGATGGCAAATTGTTTGGAACACTAGAAGATGCTGTTTAATATTCAAGTCTCGCTCACTACGGATATATAAAATTCTACTAAGAAGATATTGCCCCATTTTATTTTATTCCGTCTGCAGTGCCGTTCATGCGAGACGGTGATATTACAAGGCATTATGGTGAATGCAAGTAAAAGTCGGTTATCTCGTAAAATATGTATAAAAACCTTGCTATGAAAATAGATCAGATTTAATTAAACGTTGTTTATTTTACATTCTCCCATAAAATGTTTTTCAGTCTCGAATTCTTCATATTTTCTATTGAAGTAGGTACAATTTTACACAAATAAAACCGTTATGAATTAATATTTCGGCGTTATATTGTAACAAGAGTCAAAAGCATTTTTGTGTATGATTCTTCAACCGCATAGTATAGAGTTGTAAATTTAGGTAGAATACTTTCGTAACAATGTTTGCAAGGCTATCGTCGGACCCTATCTCCTTAAGTTTTCGGCAGTTGTTAAATGGCTCGAGGCTCCAAAAAGATTTACCCTTCCGTCGTCTAATATTCCTCATATTTTGAAACTTTTGACTATATGGAAAACTAACGAAAGGAAATTGAACTTCGCAGGTTCACTTTGTGTCTTGACTTAATAGTATACATAATGTCCCTCTAGTGCAAATTGCACTATTTGCAGTTTGTGGCAGATATCAAATTTCTTAACATATTAATGGATAAAAAAGAATATCATTTTACGAGTAAACTTTGGAGAGTGCAAAGAAAATAGTAACAGTACCTACTCGTTTGTACACACGTAAGAATAATATTATACTTCTTTGGCTTATTATTTACATTCAAGCAAATATTAACTGAGAATAAGACCGAAAAAGTAATTTAATTAATATTATATACTATACTCGTATATACTACTAATATACGTATAAAAAAACAAAACAATTTGATTAGTTAACTGACGTAAAACACGGTTTTAAAAAAGCAGTCTTACTTTTATTAAATAATTTTGAATAAATTTACATTAAATGAACAAGAGTTACTTTTCTTGGATTAAATAACTTATTAAAACAATTTTTAAAGTGACAATTAAGAAGCATTTTCGAAGGAAATGTTTAACTTGATAAAGACTGATTGATGTTAATTTATTAGGGTGCGTCAAAGTCCAGGGTACAGAAGGAAGGTAATAACTTAAAAAACATAATAAAGTTTGTGCATAATTTGATTTATTTTTCCAAGAACATGATATATTTGAATAATGTGAAATTTTGAGTCTCGGCAAACCGTAAAATTATATAAAATTTTAAAATTTTTACTCGAGTTTTGGCTTGTGTCCATACCACATTTATTAAGAATGGAAAGTAGATATATATTTTTTCAAAGTAACAAAACAAGCCAAAAATCAACTTAACAACCCTTAACAAAAAATATCCAACTCAATTTAGCGAATACTGCGTGGAGATAAAATTAACATTATAAAAATACAGATGGGTCCAAGATCCTTTTGGAAGTCCGTCAACGTAATAAAACATTTTATTTTGATAAAAAATACCATTTTATGAAAGACATAACGCTCTATTTGGATTCTAAAGAGTCAACAAAGCTACGTGAAATAATTTTCCTAGAATTTTTTTATTTGTATGTTTGTTGCAGTTAGTATACGTAAGCGGAAGTAGAATACAATGAGAAAGGATAAAGTTTTGCAAATGAGAGAGGTTTATCTCGCTAACGCAAACCAAGCGCTTTTTATATTGACGTTATGCATTTATTTATCACCAGCATCCCTAGTCGGTTTTACTAACAAACAAATCGGATTTTAAAGAGATTTTCTTTTAAATATGTTTGCAAATTGTTAAATGCCTTAGCATTTGATGTGGATTTTATTAGTAGCTAAAGAGAATATTGAATTTACAGTAGGGATGTAGAATGTAGAGCTTTAATTATTATTATTAAATAAACAGTGTTATTTGGTTTTGATATAGAAGTTATTCGTAACTATATATATAAAATAGAGAACGTTTAGATGATTGACTATTTAATTCTTCTATTTCATTATAATTATTTAGGATATAAAACGAAACGTTCATTTCAAAATATTTTAACAGCTAGAATGTGAAATATATCGTAAACCATAATTCATTTCAGGCACTAAAGAATGTTGTTAGAACTAATATGATCAAAAGCTAATGGAAATTACAAAGCGGTTTTAAGCATTTTCGTTCGTCAGAACGCTAACTACAGTAGCTGGTCTTCGTAATTTTAGATAATATTTCAAGCAACTAAGACATTAAATAAAGCGTTTTAAGTTCTTACTAAAGTGTTATTTACAAAATAAGAACAGAAGTTGCTTTGACTCGAATCAAATCTTCCTTCGAATGCGCATGCGGACAAAGCGCATTGCTTCGTCATTTGTTATGCGTACCTCGAAGAACTGTCCGCATTGGTTTTCATAGCCATTATATGAATCCGCTAGTCTTCTAATCTTCAAGTCCTGTATAAACACGCTTAAGTTAGTGCACTTTACAATGAAGGACGTAAGTTCAATTTTACCTAACTTGTAAGCCAAGAAACCTCTCAATTCGTATTCATGTCTCACAAAAGGCTTAGACTGGAGGTCGATAATATTGAAGCCGTCCTTGCTTATCTTATATTCATTAACCATCGTCTATTCTGATGAATCGCGTTCCGAGGTTGATGGACCTTGGAATATCCTCTGGCAGTACGACCATGGAAGACGAATAATTATGGTCACCTCTATAAGCGATTAACCTATTTTACAAGTTGTGGTTTGCTATTTTTTAGTGCTTAGCTACATGTTACTTAATATTTTTTTGGTTCTGTAGTCAAAATGGAAATGACGCCCCAACTCAGAGTCACTAACAGTTACTTAAATCGCTCCTTAGTACAGAATTTGTATGGTGATTCCTTACTAAGGAGCAATTAATATAACCGTTAGTGCCTCTGAGTTAGAAAGTTGTAATATGGTATGAGTATTTATCTTATTTATCACGCTGACAAATATAATAAAATCTTAAAAAAGGGTCGCCCGTAGCACGTAAAATGCGGATAACTTTTTCTCCTTACTCCTCTATATCTACCCTAGCAGGTCATAACGAGTTAACGAGTAATAGTTGATTAACTTACAACTGAGGAACCCTACATTATAGAGATACTATTTAAATCACAGTATTATAATTATAATGATCTGTGACATCTGACTATAATAAAATTACAAGCAGATATATTTTAGAGGAGTTGTTGCATTACCCTCTCTAATTTCTAAAAGAGACATCTGACGTTAATTATAAGTAAACACATTTTAGAGAAATTGGTAATCAAGTTTTTTACCTTTATCAATTTACTTAAAAGAGGTACTACGCACACTGTAAAGGTCGTCTCGTTCATTAGTCACGTCGTTATAAAATTAACCCGGTGAGCTCACAACATACACCTTATTTTAACAAGCAGCGTGAGGGACCATAATTTGGTTATACAAATTTAATAAGAGGTTCAAGCTATGATTAAATAACATGCCCACGTTGCTGGAAAAAATCATGAGCTTCTAATTTACATACAGGTGAATAAATGATTAGATTTTTGTAGTTTGAAACATTGATGTTAAGTATTTAATTGAAATAAGAGTGTATCGCTTTTAAATAAGGCGTTCGTGTTAGTAAGTTAAGTGACTCAGCATGCATATAATATTGTTCTTACTACCCTTTTTGTTTCTTACTCTTATTTCGTATTCTTGTTGTTCCTAAAAACAATTTAATTTACTACGCAACAAACGATGGATTTCTTTCTTTCTTCAAGAATATTTTATAAAATTTATACTTTCAATATTAATAAAGAAATTTTCATAATACGGATTATTTAATTAAAAATTCTTCATAGTAAATTTCTAGTTATTTCTCCCAGTTGTTTCATTTTCTCAAGTAGATCTCAGAGAAAAAATGGCATAAGATAATTTTAATAAGCTCTACTGAACCGTGAAAAAGACAAACGTGAGAACGCTAGCTTCTTGAAAGGACCTTCTGCGTAATAAGTTTCAGAGCGGATACTACGGTATTTAGTAATATTTATTTTGTTTTCCCCTGAATGTTTAATATACATATTTACTATTACCATTCTCTTTTTTTGTGATAAGACCAACAAATGAGATTGCAGTACAATCATCTTCTGCAGCCATAATAGGACTGTAGAAGGGACTATAGTTAGTAGGTCTGATAGTATACTATTTAGTTTATTTGGTTTTAATAAGATATGCAAAGCAAAGCAACAACCCATAATTGTCGTACTGCTGGGCTCGGGATCTCCTCTCACAATGTGAGGGGTACAGGCCATACCATGCTGGCCAAGTGCGGATTGGTATACTTCACACACCTTTGAGAACTTTATGAAGAACTCTTCGATTTGCAGGTTTCCTCACGATGTCTTCCTTTACGCACATAATATCTGAAAGTTAGAGGTGCGAGCCAGGATTAGAACACGGGCCCCCGCGTTCGAGAGGCCAACGTTCTTACTGCTAGGCTATCACTGCAATAAGAATAAGAGTTAGTTATTATGTGTAGGTCAGTCACAGAAACGCTCATGGCCCGATGGTTTGTGTCAATCCGAAGACAGACCGGCGCGGTCGGAAGTTGGATCGGTGACCGCTACTAGCAAAGACTTGAACGCTTCCGTGCTTCGGTACGTTGCTGTCCATTCCGATTAGTTCCGACACTTAATAACTGTTTTATCCATACGCCATATAGCTTTTAAATTTTTTGTTCTTATAATAACAAAACACCATGAAATTCAATAGATTAACACAAAATATTATAATATCTTAATTACTAATATCTACGTGTAAACTATAAAACGTAACTTTTACTTACTTCAAAATCTTACTCTCATATTTCGTGAGAAACGAGATTTATACACTGCATTATGTAAAATCAAAGCGTATGTCCTTGTGTCTTGTAATGTTTTGTGACAGGTTATGCCACCCGAGACAGAGAGGAATAGTAATAATAATTGAATGAAACACAAAGGTGCTCCCTCACTTGGAGCATTCGTCTGTAATGTAACGTTACAGAGTCGAGCATTACAGTGCGCAAACTGTAATGTTACAGATAAGAGCATTACGTTGGTGAGGGAAAAGCACCGAGCATTACAGTGCGCAACTTGATGAAACAATGTGTAATATGAACAACTTGTAACATCAAATTCTCAAAATCGAAACATTACACTCGAATGCTCGTCAGTCAGGGAGGCAATTATGTAATGTAATGCTCAAAATCGAGTCTGAAATGTTACAAGGCGAATGTTCCAAGTGAGGAATGCGTGTCAGTCAGGGAGGCAATACTGTAATGTGATGCTCAAAATCGAGTATGAAATGTTACAAGGCGAATGTTCCAAGTGAGGAATGCTCGTCAGTCAGGGAGGCAACACTGTAATGTAATGCTCAAAATCGAATCTGAAACCTTATATTACAGACGAATGTTCCATGTGAGGGAGCACCTCAAGATAAGTGGTGTAACACGATGCTATCCTGGTGTGGTTCACGGCGTCTCATAGGAAGCAGCTGACATTTCAATTTAGCCTTCAAGCTTAAGATCTAAAGGTTGAAACAGACAATGTTCTGCAGCCAGCTTTAATCAATTTGTAGGCATGTACATAATATACGTACTATACACAATATGTTATCGTTTCATCGGATAGGTATAGGTAGCCTGTTTTGCGAACGGAAAATCTAAAAATATTTCGATCTAGTGCCTTTCGTTTGATACTAAAGTACTTGTTTTAATATTAATGAAATACGTTTATTTATTTTTTTATCTTTCCTTCTAGGAATCACCGATAGTTGGCTTTTTGCGTATTAGGTACTTTGTAAAATCTCTAGCTTTTATAAAAGAAAACAATTTGAATCATGTTAGGTCGTCAATCCATTAACCGCACTTTCCAAGATGTATCTTGTAATTGACTTACAAAATATATAAAAATTGGTTTGTAAAAGTTATATTTACTTAGTTGGATTAGTTTGCGTTTTCACTTATTAAAACGACTGTTATGGCTATAATCCCTTACCTAGATTTCTTACAAGTAAAAAAAATATTTCACTTTAACTTACTTTCACATAATAGCAACAACAGTACGTAGTTCCTTGACTTAACGTCGATAGGCACTTCAATATTCAATATGTTATATTCACTCCAAATCAATATCCATTCGCGGAAGGATGCCTACTCAAAGAACAAAATATTATGTTTGCATACTTTCATACATCAGAAACATAACCACAAAGCTAGTCTCTTTGAGTTGTCTCTCTGAGGACTTCGCAAAATATTTGTTCATAAAGCCTGTCATGTTGCGTGAATAACGAATAACAGATATTCCAAAACGGCTACTGGAAAAGTGGTCGCGAAAATATTTATTTTCTATTCCGTCGCATTCTTTGCGGATTATCTTTTCATTCTGTCAAAATGTGTTTCAGTATAAATTGACATTGCGTTATCGGTTCTACGTACTTTACGTTGCGAGAAATATCAGGGATTTACAGATATTATTAACCAGAAATGTTATTGGTTTTTATTGTTCGTGTATTGGTATATAATATCGGGTGTATATTATGAAATAAAGGTAGTAAATATTTATTTCATGTGTAAGTATTATTTTTGAATAATGTATGGAAGTCGCAATGGGAATTTTACTATTAAACTATTGGAACGAATTTCCTTATCGCGCCTTGCGAAAGGGGGCTAGGCAGAAAAAATTGGGACGAAAAGTTGTAACGACGCTTTTTGCCGTCGTTTATTAATTAAAGCGAGTTACTAGGCGACCAGAAGTCTTCGAGGGTGCGACAGTATAATCATAGTATGTGGCTGTCTTATTTACTCTTCGGTATTTAGCATAGGCACAACAGGGATATCTATATTACTATCATGCACATTAAGTTATTATTGCTATTTCTCTTGTCATGCCAATTAATATGCGGAAGAGCGACAGGGATAGTCGCTCTTCCGCATATTGATTGGCATGACGGGAGAAATGGCAATAATAGCTTAATGTGCATGATCGTGATATGGACGTCCCTGTTGTGCCTATGCTAAATACCGAAGAGTGAATAAGACAGCCACATACTAAGATTGTACTGTCGCACCCTCGAAGACTTCTGGTCGCTTAGTATTAATCGAAAGGAACTTCGTTCCATCCGGGTGTCCCTTGACACCTCTCATTTTTTCTTTATCATCTGTGGGACCTCTTACACTCAAAATAGCTTTGCAATTAATTTTAATATAGAGTGACGTCTCATTAACGCACTATACGTTTAAGAAAAGAGTTTTCATAATAATGCGAGCAGTGAGTATTATTCAGCTGAAGTATCATAATTTGCTGCTATTATTGTATATGGAATTAACGACGCCTTAAATTTGGGTTCGTCTCTGAGGATACAGTGGAAATGAGAAAACTCGCCGATTATTGTGAAAAGGGTTCGCGGTTTAATTCCCACCGGAATCATTTTAAAGTGTTCGTTATAAAGCACTCATAGCTCGACGGGTAGTGTCAAAGTAATAGACCGAGTCACTGAATAAATACGGAGTGAAGCAAGCGCGGGTGCGGTCATGTCGAGTTAAATTTTGTCGGATAAATGTAAAGACATGGAATTTTTTAATAAACTTTATGATATTGGATATGACAATACTCTTATCTAAAATAAATAAGGTGAGACAAAAAGTGACTTATGTTATATGGTGTTTGCAGTACGTTATACCCTCACAAATCAACCAAAAAATCTGTTCTGAAAAGAGCTACAATACACAGACGTTTCTTTTGTTTCACTACACCAATCAAATTGGTATAATACACGAAGGCATTTTAACGCTGTATGTCTAATGTCAGATAAAAGCGTGCGTATCGTCTTGTATTGACAGATCGACTACGAGCGGGACGGTCAATTGCCTGTTCTTACGCTCTTCATCGTCGGTGCGCTAGTGACATATCTACCTCTTTTTACATTATAATAATCATTGTAGTGGTAGTATTTATATTTATCGTATCTATCATATATTGCCCTATCTTATCCTATTGCAAATAAGTGTTGCCCTATGTTTTTTTTAGTTTATTGAAATTTTACATGGTTTTAAATTTGTCCGAGGCATTTAACATAAGTTAGTAATAAAAAGTTGCAAAAAAATTTCGAGCGTCTACTATTTCGGAAACTAGTAAAATAAGTAGTCGTTAAGTTTATTAAATACCAAACCTTTTCCGTTACTTAATTAGTACATTTTCACAACGCAGTAATTAAAAACTGGTATCACACAATTCATAGATGCATAATAAATAAGATAATTACTTTGCTTGCGAATGCTTTGATGCTTAGAAATTATAAGAAGACGTCGTGTTTCGATTTCTCTTATATTATGTTCATTATTAAATATTAACATAATAATATCTATTGTTAGATTATATAGGTATACAAACAAAAAAGCCACGAATAATTTTCATAGCACAACAATGTGTGTATAAAAATCGATGGAGCAATTTTATTTGCAATAGTCATAGTCGTAAAAGTTCATGTGTATTATGCGAGCGTATACTTGCGTATTAGTCCATAACCGCTGCTAGAGCCATTGATGAAAAATATAGTTAAGCCATTCTTACCCTTTTATCGTTACTTGTTAGTAACGCTGTAAGAAAGTTACACGCGAAGAAAGCTGAAAAAACTGCTGGTCTAAACCAAATAAAAACAATGACGTTGTTTATTATTGGGTAATAAATGTTAGTAACTCAGGTTAGTAAATCATTTGATGTATTTTTTTCTGCTAGTAAAATCCTCCCACTCATCCCATTCTCGTTTCGCTTCGAGAGATAAAACCTTTTAATTTACACACTGTCCTAGTGTAGCTATAACGCATGATATTTTAAAGAGGTTTATCGAATTAGCAACCAAACCTCCTAAAACAGTGTTCCTAACTTCGGGCCAATTTTCTATCTGTTGTTTAGTGTTACCACTTGATGTGTTGAAAGAAACAACTGTATGTTTGGCAAAGAATTTACCTTATATCAATAACCGCCGATATATCTATACTAATATTATAAAGAGGAAAGATTTGATTGTTTTTTGCATTGAATAGGCTCCGAAACTACTGCACCGATTTAAAAAAAAATCTTTCGCTGTTGGGAAGCTACACTATCCTCGGGTGACATAGGCTGTATTATATTTTCTAAAAAATTAGGAATCCTTACGCTTCCCGCCCACGTCCGATAATCGGTGACGGATTTTTTGTAGGAAAAAAATAGAACGTACTGAAAGCAATAGTGCAACGCACACGTCCTACAAAAAGTCGGTCAGAAATAATATGGAAGAAAAAATCGGCCCGATTATCACTCCTACAAAAAGTCGGACGTGGGCGGGAAGCGTTAATAAAACTAAAATAATGTAAACCCAAGGTGTAAAAAAATAAGAAAACCGAAGCAAAGCGAGGGCGGTTACTCGTTATTAATATATTTGGCTGTATCTGTCCCGTATACATTATTAATTGTACCTACTACACATACAGTATATTATTATTTCTAGTTGTAAATTTTTCAAGCAATACTGACCTCTCACCTTAATTATCGAAACATAATCTCATTTTTAAACCATTAAACTTTAACACACTCATACCCCGCAGTTGATTTTACCTGAGTCGCGGGAGGCATGGACGACACATAATATAATACATCACATCATATGATAATACCCATATCTGCCCCGGCCGGGAATCAAACCCGGGACCCCTCGCTTCGCAGGCAGGGTCGCTACCAACTAGGCTACAATCGGATAGAACACGTATTTATATTTATTTGTAAACATTAAATTATTTTAAGTAATATCGCGCATATTTTTTTAGGATTGGATGTTTCGAATAAAACCAGCAATAATACGGTGTTACCACGTCCTCTACAGTTTCACTATCTAAGCCACGTTCTAGTCATACAACCGGAACAGGATTTAATTTCCAATTCCGTTCAAGTTTCGGCTTATGTATTATTCAAATACAATTCCGGATTATGACAGAGTCTGCTCAGTTTTGCGGATAGTTATCCGACATAGTTTGACCACGCTCGTAGTCGAGTAAAGATCAACTGCGCTTGTGCAGACGTCGAGGTTATGTACGATCTGAAACGTTAATAGAAAAAGTTTAACCGTTATATGCGGGAATGCAATATAAGCGGCCATAGCATATCGATCATACTCGTTAAAATCGAAAGTTACTGAGTTATGAGCAGAGCAGGTATCTAGGATTTCAATGAGATAAGTAACAGACAAGTAACTAGGCAAATAATTACCGTGTGCATGCTTTTCACATTATTTTGATTTACTCATTATGAAATGATATTTAACTTAGTTCATCATTTATCCAACGATTGAATCATTTAATATTATCGTGCTGAAGTATCCGTCTGAAATTATTTTTCAACGAATAATATCTCTATTATACTTACAAATGGAATCCAAAGTTATTCTGCGTATGTTTTATGGCTGGCCCTAGCTTTGATCATGCGACTCATTCGTGTACTTGAAACGGCTAATTGTGCCCCTTCAAAGTTGATGTAGGAAGTGCTACCCGTAATTTAATTTGCATAGTATTACACTATTACAGCAATTTATACGTAGAATAATCTTTTCAATTCTGAGATCGTGGTTATTCTAATTGAAATTAAACGAAATCTTCGCAATTAATACAATAATATTTTTCGTCAATCAAACAATAGGAAATAGTCAAGATTAGATACGCTATTTCATGGAAATCGTGGAACTGTTTGCTTAAGTTATCCAGAAAAGGTTAATGACGCTTTAAAGCTTTTATAAAGGCAACAATTATTCTGTATTAATTGCTGCCTGAAGCATACAACGCGAAAAAGACTTTGTAAACGTTAATTATTAACGTCAGCGGCGTTAAATTACCGTGAATTCGTTTGTAGATCCAGCTTCCGTTTTGACTGTTCATAAAATGCTACAAAAAGCTAATGTATACATAAAAAATTTAACTCTGCTTTTCAATAGAACTCAACATGAATTTTACTAAACAGTATATTATAAAGAAAAGGTTGCAATATTAATTATTATTGGTTGATTTACTTCTCTATTGATATTTACTTTCTAAGTATTTGCTTAGAATTGCTATAAAATAGGTACTAATGTTAATCGATATCATCTCCTTGGTAATAAGGCAACTTTCTCAAACGAGAGGCAAAAAATGACATGCAAGCCGATCCGCTTGGTGGTGAGGCTTCACAGTTCACATAAGGATTATATTATCAATATTATTAGGTACTTTTAAGTCTACGTATTTATTGGTATTACTAGTATTACCAATGAAGTAGTATTTGTGTGGATTACTTGGCTCCCTACTAACTATTAACATTGGTATGGCGTGTGAGCTGGCAATGGAAGATCGGGAACGGGCGAATGTGCAGACCGCTGTAAATAATACGCGCTACGACATTTTGCGACTGTTTATTTTCAAAATAAAAGCGAAAATGTTTTACATTTTGTATGATTGCTATTAAATTAAAAGATTATAAAATTCACAATACAGGAGTTACGAATTCATTGCTAAGGAAGTGACAGAACAAATTTTGACAGCTAAAGACAACAACTCATGATAAACTTCACTCTACGTAAGGCTTATGCATTTATCTTATACAGCCAATTTATATATGCAATGGAATGAATATACATAATAATATTTCTATCACTTCCCCTTATTCATTACATTCTTCAAATAAAAGAAAGAATAATAAGGACATCACAGTTTCAAGCAGAAAAATAAAACTACATGCACATACTTAACATAATATCACAGTTTGTACAAAGTCTGTATATCCTTAACATTTATTCCATTTATAAAATTTTTATGCTTCATGGAACTTAAAGGCTTAGTTAATATATCTGCCACCATTTCTTGTGTTGATAAATACTTAACATCAGCAAAACCTGCATTTATTAAGTCTTTTATGTAATGGTACCTTAAATCAATGTGCTTTGTTCGTTTGTGGCAATACTCTTTACATTCTAATAGCTTTTGTGCACTTTGATTATCGTTATACAATACAATAGAAGGTGATTTATCAATTATTTCATTCAGAAAATTTTTAACAAAACGCAAGTCTTTACACACATCACAAATTGCTAAGTATTCGGCCTCTGTGCTTGATAGAGCCACACATTTTTGTTTACGGGCTTCCCAATTTATAGTATTATTCCCAAGCTTTATTACAAACCCTGTATATGACTTTCTGTCTACTATATCGTTAGCCCAGTCGGCGTCAGTATATGCAGTTATATTTAAGTTACCAGTCTTATAAAAACATAAGCCATAACTTAAGGTTCCTGCTAAATACCTTAAAACACGTTTAGCCGCAAGCCAATGAGACATATTAAAGCCACAACAGAACTGACTTAGCTGGCTACATACAAAAGCAATGTCAGGTCGAGTACACACAGCGAGGTACATTAGACTTCCAATTAACTCCCTATATGGGTATACATTTTCATCTAGACAATCACCATTTGGTTTATCTAATTTATTGTTAAGCATCATAGGAGTTGAGACTGGATTATATTTTTCCATTCCAAAACGCAACAAAAGTTTCTCTATATAACCTTTTTGATTTAGAGTTAAAATACCTTTAGATTTGTTACGAGAGACATCAACACCCAAACATGTTTTAAGAATGCCCAGATCTTTAACAATAAATTCCTGTTGCAATAATTTTAACAACTTATTTTTAATTACAGAGCAATTTCCTAGAACATAGAAGTCATCTACATATAAGGCTATTATGGTTAAACTTCTATCACTCTTATTTATATAGACGCAAGGTTCACATTTGCTCTGTTTAAAACCATTATTAGATAACAGCTGATGCACTTTTTGATTCCACATGCGACTAGCTTGCTTAAGGCCATATATACTTTTTAATAAGTAACATACTTTATTATCATCTGAATTAAAACCTTCCGGTAGTTCCATGAAGATATGCTCGTTTAGATCACTATTTAGAAACGCGGTCTCTACATCAAAATGACTGATATCTAAATCATATTCATTAGCTAAAGCGAACAAAGTTCTAAGTGTACTGTGTCTAACGACAGGTGAAAAAGTGTCACTGTAGTCGACGCCTTGCTTCTGAGAAAACCCGCGCGCGACCAAACGAGCTCTAAATCTATCCTTACCTTCGCAGTTTTATCTGACCTTGTAGACCCACTTACATTTTATTACATTTTTATTCTGTGGTCGATCTACGAGTTTCCAGACGGCATTTTTGAGGAGAGCATTATACTCCTTCTCCATTGCACGTCGCCATTCTTCTTTGTCCGGCGACGACATAGCCTCTTTATAAGAGAGAGGCTCTATCTCGTTGTGAACCAGCAGAGAGAGATCCCAAGAAAGATCATAATCTCCATACCTGAGTGGAGGCTTTCCACGAGTACTACGTACAGGGCGCGCAGCATCAGTTACCAAACCAGGATCCTGAAGGCCGGCACTAGACATCGCTTCCCCTTGACGTGACGACGGGACATGCTCTGACGAGCTGCAGTCCAAATCTGCATGATTTGGACTAGCAGCGGTCTTTGCTCCCTCGTATCCAGTACAGTACTCCGAGTCCGCACCTGAAAGTATGGTAGTATTAATATCATTCTGACTAGATTCACTATTTTCATTATCACTTAAGCTAATATCACAGTTAATTGCATCATTATTTAAAATATTATTATCATCCATTTCATTATTTTGTAAAATTGTATTATTTAAATTAGAACTCTGACTAGATACATCAACAAAGTGATTAGCAATGTTTTTATTTTTACAATGAACACAAGGATTATCATCCGTGTCCTTCAAAAACTTGTGCTCAAGAAATGTCACATTCCTAGCATAAAAAATTCGTCTTGGATTTTGTGGATCTGTCAACCTATAGCCTTTAGTTGAATCACTGTAGCCAACAAAAATATATCTTTTAGATTTAGGGTCTAATTTAGAACGTTTCTGCTCAGGGATTAATGAGTATGCAATGCAGCCAAAAACTCTAAGGTGACTAAGGTCTATATCTGAACCAGTCCACACTTGTTCAGGCATCAGTCCAGCGAGGGCAACTGTAGGGCTTCTATTCTTTAAATAGAGGGCCGTCATGACCGCTTCTCCCCAATATTCCCGGCTAAGACCAGATTCCTGCAGCATGCATCTTGCTTTCTCTAACAAAGTCCTATTTAGCCTCTCAGATACTCCGTTCTGCTGAGGGCAATACGGAACGGTTATTTGATGAATAATTCCTTGAGACTTAAGAAAAGATTTGAGACGATCATTACAATATTCACCGCCTCCATCAGTTCGTAGACATTTTATGTTGGCTCCGGTCTGTTTCTCAACAAGATTTTTAAAATCAATAAAACGGGACATTACCTGATTTTTCTCTTGTAGTAGGTACACCCAACTCTTCCTACTGTAGTCATCTGTAAAGGTCAGCATGTACTTCGCACCGCCCCAACTTTTAATCGGCATCGGTCCACAGATGTCGGAGTGAATGAGCTCTAATCGACTAGTGGCACGCTTGGCTTCACTAGAGGGATAAGCTTTTGAGACTTGCTTGCCCTTCAAACAAGCCACGCACCCAGAGAGCTCGTGTTCTTCATCCTGAAACATAAGAGCTTTCTTTTGTCGCAACGTGCACATACCTCCATAACTCATGTGTCCCAGCCGCTTGTGCCAGAGCTCTGCTGACACTAACATTGCACTCTGTTTCTCCTGAACTCCATTCTTCAGGAGACCTGAAGAGCACCTAATTGGCTGCGAAGTATTACCTGCAGGTGTGATGCTATCCAGCTTGTAAACACCATTGATATCAGCTGCATGACCATATACCATACCTGTGATGTTACAGTCCCAATCTTTATAAAAGTGACACCCTTTCTTGTCAAAAACAAGTACATAACCAGATTTAATTAGCCTACTAACGGAAAGTAAATTGGTAGCTAATTTAGGAACGAGCATAGCTTCTATTTCTATATTAGAACAAGGAATAATAAATTTACCTGATCCCTCACTATCCAGGTATGTATTATTAGCAATACAAACATGACTCTTCTTATTATTAAAATTTTGAAACATATTCTTATTATTTATCATATGACTGCTATACCCACTGTCAACTATGAAGTCAGTCCGTGTCACTGAATAGGCACAATCAGTCGCAATTGTAGCTTTCTCAGTCTTCTCTTTCTCAGCCTTATCTTTCTTCTGCTTCTTGAGCTTAAAGCATCTGTTTCGAACATGTCCACTTTTTCCACAGAAACTGCAAATTACCTTCTTCTTGGCAAAATAGGCATTATCTGCTGAAGATGTATGTTCATTGCCATTCTTCCGCATTTCTTCTTGCAGTAGTCGTGTTCTAACAAGCTCGCTTGAAAGAGATGTAGTACTGATACATGCAGTTTCCAAATTGCTGACCAAAACATCATATTCGCTTGTTAGACCAGATAGTAAAATCTCCGCTACCTCGGCGTCTTCGATGCTCCGTCCTATATCCTCTAACTGTGACACTAGGGTCATAACAGCATTGATGTATTCTTGCATGTTAGAATAATTTTTGTATTCTATATGGTGAAGTTGCCGGAGTAAGAGTACTCGCCTGTATAGTCCACGATCCTCGAATACCTTGGCCAAGTTCTTCCAAGCCTCACTGGCAGTTTTGGCGTCGCGAACATACTGGTACAAGGCAGGCTCCACACTAAGACAAATCCTTGCTAATGCTCTCTGGTCACGTTGAGTGTCTGTAGTAGTTGATTGATCCGTTGTTTCCACACAACTCCAAATATTTTCTAAGGTTAATAGCATGCGCATTGAGAATTTCCAAGATACATAGTTTGACGAACCACGTAATCTCTCAATTGATATAGGTCCGGCGCCGTTGCCCGATTGAGGGGCCGGCAGCTCAGCACCAGATGTCGATGACGTCGGCATTTTGTCAATAGCGCGATAATCCGCACACTCTCTTCCTCTGCCCTTTGTTCCGATTGTATTCTTCTTGAATAATGTATTCTATATTATCTACTCACAGATTTCAGTCTTCTGGGTCACTGGGTTCTGGGCCCATAACCTATTAACATTGGTATGGCGTGTGAGCTGGCAATGGAAGATCGGGAACGGGCGAATGTGCAGACCGCTGTAAATAATACGCGCTACGACATTTTGCGACTGTTTATTTTCAAAATAAAAGCGAAAATGTTTTACATTTTGTATGATTGCTATTAAATTAAAAGATTATAAAATTCACAATACAGGAGTTACGAATTCATTGCTAAGGAAGTGACAGAACAAATTTTGACAGCTAAAGACAACAACTCATGATAAACTTCACTCTACGTAAGGCTTATGCATTTATCTTATACAGCCAATTTATATATGCAATGGAATGAATATACATAATAATATTTCTATCACTAACCTCTTACTTGATTCAGCAGCCACCGACTGGTCGTGTTTTGACTGGGGGCTTGAAAGCTAATTCTTTCTTTTTCTCTCTTTTATTTATATCGGTGATGCCTTTCGTTTTATTGACGTCCATGGGCATCTGTGACCACTTACCATCAGGTGGATCGGCAGGTCGTTGCCGATTGTTTACATAAAACAATGAATGTTATCCATAAAACCATAAAAAAAAATATTTATTCAGACAAATGAAAATATCCCACAAAGATTAAATACCAGTATGATTAAGTTAAAACAACATAGTATAAATGTATCTTTAGATCAGTCCTTTTTGACATTTTAACACAATAATAATGGAATCGTAAACATTAAATCCAATACATTTTCACTGCACGGCAGTAGAGTTAATTGTTCGTTTTATTGGCAGTTAAACGATCACTGCGCAACTTGGATGACAGTTATAGTTACAATGTTGTAAAAAATAAATGTTTACATTTTATTTCCTTCTTTTGATTGTTCGTATTCCGTGGTTTATAGTACTAATCACGATCTAATTAACATTTGAGTGAAAATATGTATAATCGTATTGCCTTATCTTTTATTGAAACTAAACACTCTGTATAGTTCAATCTTTGTACACTCTGTAACAAAGCATTTCTTGAGAATAAAACAAGACTTAAAATTGCCAAAACACAACTCAAACATTTATTTTAATTTAGAGGACTTGTTTACGGGCTTGTTAAAATGCTAACGAACTAAGAGTTGAACGGCATTCATAATATTATTTCAGATTTAGGCACTTGTCTTACTACAGTTCAGTATAAAATCTTAATAAAAAATAATTATTAGTCGACTATGGCTGTTAATATTAGGTATTACGACCGCACTCAGAGTCACTTAATGGTTACTTAAATCACTGTTTAGTACAGAATCACCATACAAATTCTGTAATAAGGAGTGATTTAAGTAACCTTCAAGTGACTCTGAGTACGGCAGGTACACTTCTTAGAGTCATTGACATTAAAGCACGATCTAGATTTAATATAAACCATTTTCTAAGTTTGTATGATGGTAAGTCACGTAACAGCCTTACTACCGTTATCAATACTGTCTTTATCCATTATCCCTGATGCAAAAGCAGTACGTAAAATATCATTGATTATACCTAATGTACGTGAGTGTCGACAATTTGACAATTGCTACTGGACTTACGTAATTATACTATTCTGTATACTATCTGTAAAGGAGTTGAGGCATTACGTCCGATTTTCGTCGTCCGAATACTTTCCGTCATTTGTGAATTTCCAATCCGGACCTAAATATGAGGGAGTGAAGTAACCATGGTATTATTGCGCTCGTGCTCTACATCCGAAAACATTGTCGTATGTCGAGTACGTTCCTGTGTAAGTTTTCTTTGTATCATGTTAAGTGAATTTGTAAATTGTCTGAGCAGTGAGGTGAGCACGGGCGTCGCGATGAAGAAAGAAAATGGCTTTGTGAATTAATGACATTTCGCACACTCAGTGGAAAAACAGCCTACGAGTAAGTCGTGTTACTTTGAATTTTAGTTATTAATATGATTGGAAAGAGGGACAATAGCTGCATATGCTCATTATTTTTCAAATTTTTATCTTGACGGTTTTTTCCAAAATATCGTAATGTGAATTCGTTTGAATACTTACCGATATTTTAACAGCTTTTTGCTGTCCTGTAAAATTGCAATTTTCATCTTATGCGTTTTTTCCACTAAGGGTGCGATTTGTCTAAAAACGGACGTGCAGAGATGTCCTAGTTTTCTATATCCGTATTTTCACAGATACGGATTGGATAATGATACTATAGCATCTCTTTTACCCCTTCGTGGTACGACTAACACTGTGAAGCTTTGAGTGATACGAAGTTCAAGTGACCACTCCAGTTATTTGTATAGCAGATTTTTCGAATGTTAAAATTTTATGCAACCGACTGGATAAATTGGACGTAATTAAAATGAAAAATTTGCTTGTTACGGTAGAAGTACAGCAAGCACTGTACAGCAGAGTACCTACTTTATTTATTTATTTAATAGTTTATGTACACGTATAAAATTGGTTACAAAAAGTTATAAAAGAAATTTTGTACATAGGCAATGCTTATTTCTAAAAAAATCTCTTCCAGCACACCTACGAATGGAAAAGTGATATTCATTTATTTATTTTATAAAAATTATTATATTAATTTATAAAAACTTGTTAAATATAAATAATATGTAAGATATATACGTATATAGTAACTCTGTCGATATTCTGACCATGACCTTTTGTTACATAATGTAAACTGCTTTTGCTTCTGTTTACTCAACAATTTGCAGTTTGTTACGTTGAAATTACGTAAATTATACCAAAATTTAAATTTATTATGTGACTTACTTCACCGGTATACAAGACTTACTTACGTAGTCAAAACAAACATCTCATGTCATATAGAAATACAATGAAATTAATCATTACCTTTAAAGTTTACTCAATTCATTACATAATCGACAAACGCTGAGTTGGCAAGTCTGAAATAATATGAGAGATGAGAATTGCATTATCTAGGTACGTGAGTCGCACTCTGCTACCGTTCCAATAGACGGAGTGATCTCTAGGGCATCGCCGTGACTCGAATTTAACACTCTCGAGACTTGAAAGCCAAGTGCTGACGTATCTTTCTACGAAAACTAATTTCAATTTGATTGCTATCCACCACATTCACATGTTCAATTAGCCGTCGTTTGTTTTCCTTTGAAGAAATACTAACATGGAACATTACAGTATAGAGTTTCTGAGAATACCATTAAATCAATGCTTTGATTAATGAATCTAGGTTAACAAGCCTATTTTGTAATTGTGTATGTTCGAATTGTTTTGCTTTAAAATATTTTAGGTATTTCATGTTATTAGGTATTCATGTATTCTCTTACACCCTTATTAATAAAAATCGCTTATTCCAAGCATCATCTGAAGCTACATTTGGACTAGTTAATTCTCGATTAACTAAGTAATAACTTCGTAATTGCAATGATATTAATAAACATGGAGTAACCTCGGACTAACAATACATTTCTTAGTTCGGTTTCAACGAGTAAAATATGGCAACCTTTAAAATTTAAAAGTAAAAAGAGTGAGTCAGTGAATGACTTCATGCATTAAAATGACAGTGACAACACATATTTTGGGATTGACAACTTCAAACGACGTGATCAGCTTTCAATTTCAAGCGCCTAACTTCGCTCCTCGCAGTTTGTTTCATGCTATGGTTACTTGTTAAATTTAAAAATTGATTTACATGAATCAAAAACGTGCTCGCTCAGTTAACGGGGATGAAGAAGAAAAGGCCAAAGAAAATATCAATGTGAATGACATTTAGTAAGTTAGAACAACGAAGTACTCTTGATAAACGTCAAGTCAACGTCAATGTCGTCAATGCACGCCTAGTCCACGCCTAATCAGTCGCTAAACCATGTAGCGACATGGACTAACTTTGATTCTGAGATTAGACTCGGAGTAGCTTACTACTTCGTTACTCTATGTTTATTAATACTGAATTTAATTAAATCTTATTTACGACAAGTTTTAAAGTTACTCTTGCTTTAGTCTATGTTTATTAATATGGCCGTTAGACTTTAAATGCTATGTGAGTAAAGTGCTTTTAGCTGTAATAAACTATGACCAGTATCAGTCATTTAACCACAAAAGTTACATGGTTACGGAGATGGTTTGAGTGCACTCCAACGTGAGTAACTACTGCGTATAATAAATTCACTTGTCTCGTTAAAAGGAAATAACACGCAGTATGCTTTCCGCGAAGTGTAGCTGTATCATTTATTCATGTAGGTATCATTGATACAATTATGCACGTCATTTTTTTAATCAACCAGCTTTTCACAAAGGTACTTTGTCATGGAGGAGAAGAAAAGCCATAAAGAAACTCCTCAGCACATCATTTAAAAATAAAAATGCATCGGTATATTTATTACAAAAAAGTATCACTAGCTTGTATGGAACTGGTTGCAGAGCTGGTCATTTCATCTTTGTCATTTATGTATTCATCTAAAGTATAGTAACCTTTGCCTAAAAGTCGAGATTTTACATGTTTCTTAAACAATTCCACTGGCAAATCACGTATTAACTTTGGGATTTTATTATAGAACTGTACACCAAGCCCCATAAAAGATCGCTGCACTTTAGAAAGACGGTAAGATGGCGTTACTAACTGGTGCATTCTTCTTGTTTGGCGATTATTGATATCACAATTTTGTTTATACGCGCTTATATTATTCCGTATAAAAACCACATTACTATAGATATATTGTGAAGCTACTGTAAGTATACCTATTTCTTTGAACTTCTCACGTAAAGTTTCCCGAGACCTAAGTTTATAAATAGCCCTAATAGCTCTTTTTTGTAGTATGAAAATTTGTTCTATACTGGCTGCTTTGCCCCACAGCAAGATGGCATACTGTGAAGAATACTGTGAAAATATGCAAAATAAACCATCCTAGCAGTTTCGACGTCAGTATATTATTATTTTCCTAACAACATAAGCAGCCCTACCGAGTTTAGTCGCGAGATTTGTTATATGTGGACCCCACTGAAGTTTACTATCTAAGGTCACCCTAAGGTCTAAGTTAGCCACGTCATTCTAAGCAGTCCATCATCAATTATTGTTTGTAACTTGCGACGAAACTAGATAGATACCTACCTATTAACCTTGCATACTATCATATTCCACTATGTGCATATTCCGAAATTAAACCGTGTAGAATATACCCAACATTGTTTTATATCATAAAGAAAAATATATAAAAAAATCCTGTCACAACGACAATATTATGAAGCAGATTTCTACAAAAAGGTGTATTTTATGAGAGCTTGAATAAAATAACGTGGGCATTCACAAGGGCGTCAAAGGAAAGTTTCGGGTCCATCCCTGAGGAGTAGTATCTGTAGGTTTACATCGCGTGACAAGGGTACGCGAGGCCTTAAGGGAGCCATTGTGATTAACCTGATTATGATAATAATGACGGCTGTGCCAGTTTCTAAGGACATTTTTGCGCATATTCTTCTTTTTCGGTACCCTGTATTATAATAATACTGCCTTTTATTAGCTCTTGACATTTTTCCGATTTGGCTTTAAAAATTAACTTTTATATTATGAATAAAATGTCAAGGATTTTTGTTTAGTTATTAAGATTAAATCGTGGTAAAATTTAAATTTAAGGGTGTTTAGTTATTTTGTCAATATTATGAAAATAATATTTGCTATTTGAATTTCCTATCTTATTTTGGTAATCATTTTAAATATAATCATGAAATTAATATTTAAAATAAACATTTATGCTTATTTGCGACAACATGTTTGTGACGTAAATCATGTAAAAACTTGTTTTCATATTTATTCGGGAACCGAACTTCTTCAAGTAAATAGTTTAAGCACGTTAAATTTCCTGTGAAAAGCACAACTTGGCTATTGATGCAATATTGTAAGATACCTTTGCTCTGCAATATTACTTAAGCTAGCAGCCATTCGTATATTAATTAATAGCTAGAAACAGCCGGCTAGTCAGGTGCTAGATACACTTGTGTTCCATGTATAATTCAGAGGATTATGTCAAGCTGATATTGCTAGAGTGATCGCACACTATGCAAATTGGACGCAACATTGTACTCGATGGGACAACTTTGCAAGGACGGAATTGGTCTATATTGCTGTATGCAAGCTTGTATTACATGTCCACAGCATCGGGCAGAAAATTCCTTGTTTCTATATACACACACGTACTTCAACTTCAGATAGTGCTGATTATAAATATATAAAAAGAAACAAAGCAGTGGGTTTCGGGGGTGATAAATCGATCTAGCTAGGATTCATTTTTAGAAAATGTCATTTTATCCGTGTTTTCGGACAATGAAAAACTGCTACAACAGACTCTTCCTGACATCTATTGGCGAGTAGCAACACTAAAGTTACTTCAGTAGACGGCGTTGTTTGCTAAAAAAATACCCAGCAAAGCTCGGTCATCCGGGTAATAACTATGATATATGCTTCTAAACTTATCACCTTCAATTTTATTGTTTTACTCAATAATAATTATACTTAACACAATACCACCCAAAAAATATTTATTTCATGACATAAATGACATGAAGATAAAATGTCGTAAAACTAGAAGAACAGTGATATAAAAGAACGTAATATCATTAGGTAAACACATATAAAAAACCATTTATTGCAGAAATGTTCTTGTTTCTTTATAGTGTTTGTATTGTTATTATTATTGTGTATTGACTTGTTCTTTATCACAAAACTGGCTCTTATGCCAATTTTTCCCTCTCATACGAGTAGATGTATAACATTATTAAAATGAAAATCGTTAAATAAAACCCAAAGAGCTACGAAACAACCACCACCACAATAATCAATTTTGTCATATGCATGTCTTTACATGAGAAAAAAATTTGTAGCTTAATGCTAAGAGCCTTCAAGCAGTGCGAACTCAATATTAATTAAGGAATTTTCTTTTTTTGAGGATAGTATATTATTATGAAAGAATAAAGAGTCACTTTCTCTCCAATTTCTAAATTAGACCAATTAAAAACAAATGCGAAAATAATTTTCGCGTATTCGTACTTTTCGCATATTTTGTTCTATGCAAAATATAACTTCGAAACAAGATACGCTTGTAACTCAAGATATTTGACAGTGTCTCGAGGACAAATGGAATGGAAACACTAACCTTTACATAACTGCCGTAACCCTTTTATGGTTAAGACTGGAACAACTGTAAAAGTATTGGATGTCGTAAAATTGATCCCTACAATAAAATTACGCCGTAAAGGACGAAAATGAAATACAGACCTACCATTACACCAAAATACCTAATTTAATAACGCCATTAAATGTACAGCCTGGCTTATCGTAACGTAATAAAAATATTGAGATATAATATTATACCTGTAATTCACAATCTATTTTTTATCCGACTGTCAAGGAAGGGCTATGTTTTTCGCGTGTATCTTGTATATAATTATGTCTGCATGTAATATTATTTATTATCTCATATCTTCCAAACCGCTGTACGGATTTATTTAATTAAGATATCGTTAGATTCGTCTTCATAACTCAAAAATAATCTTGATAATTTAAGAACTTAGATAAGTGTAGATAAAAAACAAATATGGTGGCTGTGACATGCCATTGTTTGAAGTATCAAAAAATAAAAATAAATGGAATAATGCAATATAGATACCAAATTAAAGAGCTTATTATAAGGATTTCAAAAAGACCAAGTCAATCTATTTTTTAGAAACAGAAAATTTTGAATATTGATACGGTCACTATAAGTTGTTGTTAGGTTAAATAATTACGTAATAACTTAAGACAGAAAGACCCTTAAGTAGTGACTGAATAAATTAACCGACTTGGACATGGATCTCACAACTTTTTACTGTAGAAAAACTGAGTTGCGAGTCTTGGTTTTTTTACAAGTTATACAAGCTATGTTTTTGATGGTACATATTTAATTATTTATTAAAACTCGTTGAATAAAATATTGAAAAACATTTTTTTTCGGGTACCTCTCCTACAGGTAACATGAGAATAATTTTTTTATTCGTCGCGTACCCTATAGTAGTATTGTTGAAAAAGTCTTCCTAAAATATTATGGGTCTTCTAAGAAATATTTTCAAAAATAGTTTATAATTATTATGATGAATTTACAAGCAAAATTATCACGGCTATGTTAGCGTAAGTAGTTAATGAGTAATAGTCGATAAACTTACTACTTCGGAACCCTACATTGCACTTGCCTGGTTTTATATACCTGATATACAACAGTTATATTCTAGTAAATGTAGTATGTACCTATACTACATTTTAATCTAAGAGCATCCAGCCTTAGATTAGGTTTTGGGCGTGTTCCAATTAAGTAAGTAAGTAATTAATGATAAGTAAGTAAGTGAGTAAGTAGTCAATGAGTAATAGTCGATAAACTTACTACTTCGGAACTCTACATTACACTTGCCTGGTCTTATATACCTGATATACAACAGTTATATTCTAGTAAACGTAGTATGTACTTATACTACATTTTAATCTAAGAGCATCCAGCCTTAGATTAGGTTTTGGGCGTGTTCCAATTAAGTAAGTAAGTAATTAATGATAAGTAAGTAAGTAAGTAAGTAGTCAATGAGTAATAGTCGATAAACTTACTACTTCGGAACCCTACATTACACTTGCCTGGTTTTATATACCTGATATACAACAGTTATATTCTAGTAAACGTAGTATGTACCTATACTACATTTTAATCTAAGAGCATCCAGCCTTAGACTAGGTTTTGGGCGTGTTCCAATTAATTATTAGCTCTCTGCAGCCTGTTCTGAAACTGAATTCAATGTAATTGAATTCTCGTTCTATTGCACAAAACGTTATTAAATTATTTATTAGGTCATTCAATATTGTTTTAGTTCTGCAAATACGTTTTCTTGGCAGAACCATGAAAATATGAAGAGAAATTTTGTAATAATCAGATCGTTATTAAATTAAATCTAGTAACAAAATATACTATTATATTAAAGGAAAGGCAGAGTGTTTAAAATTTTCGCTTTAATGCAATAGAGTACTCATTAGTTAGATCGAAATATCGGCATTCTAAAATACTTCTAAATGTCATTTAAGTAAGTAGCCATCAGTGGCGGCTTGGGTTTGCAAACAGGGCAACCGCTCGGGGCCTTGCGCTTGCAGGGGCCTCGCGCCATCACCCAAGTTAAAAAAAAACTTTACATAGCAAAACAAAAATATGATTGTATAAATTTAAGAACGAATACCATAATAAACAGTGAAATAACAATAAAAATGCATAAACGATATTAATTTTTGGGTATTTGACTGTTTAAAACTATAAAATAAAATCGAAACCTTCATTACAATATGTACCTATATCGTAGCTCTAGCATTCTTATTATGTTATTGGGCTTATTAATTATGCTTACAGTATTTTTAGTGTTCCGTATGAAAAACGTAAAACGTAAACAGCCGTTCACAGTCAATTTACTCCAAAACTACTAGACCAAATGAGTTGAAATTTGGAACGCACTTTTTTGAGACCCAAAGACGAAGGTGTAAATTAAACGACTGCATTTTGAAAAAAAAATTACGGAATCAAATTTGAACAAAAACTGTTTTGCAAACTGTATCGTGTTGTATGTTAAATGAAAGGACTTGTTGTAAGGATCTCAAGTATTTTTTTTTTAGTTCTACAAAAGATAGTTTTAAAATTATTCAAGAAAGAACGAAAATTTAAGCCAAAAACTGACCATTCCCCCTCTTATCTCCAAAACTACTAAAGCTAGAATTTTGAAAAAAATACAGAAAATAGTTATTTACTTAAATATTACAGGAAAATCTATAAGAAGTCTATAGTCTTAAAAAACGGCAAAAATAAATAAAATAGAAAAATAATGGTAAATACATAATTTTATTAACGTACGGAACCATCTACGGAATCTAATAATTATTACTAAATTCACGAGCGTGCGAGGTATGAAAAAGCATTTGCACATGCATTAGTAATGAGGGCGAATATCGCAGCATAAGGTACTCGTGGCGTTCGCCCATGCTTGGTCTGCACTGTCCACTTTCTATCAGGTGGAGAGCAGTCATTGTAGTTAGCCACAATAAAAAAAATCTTATCTAAATACAATTTTACGGAACGCACAAGGGCCTCGCAAAGATCTGCCGCCCTGAGCCTCGCAATGGCTAAGGCCGCCCCTGGTAGCCATGATGAAGTTTGTTTAATCTTTTCAATTATCAATATTGAGGTAGAGTTAGCTTTTACGTAATGCTAAAGCGTAATAAACTTAATGGCTGAAGAGACTGCATCTTTCTATTTTTCATTAAAAAAATATAGTCACCAGAGGTAAAATGTTTCAACACTCAAGAGATTTTCCGCGTAGTTAGTGTTTATTCATTTTGATTTTAACGTTTTAATTTCTGCTTAATTTAATTTATTACATCGGCATTGCAATATTTATTCATTTAATGACGCAACTAACCATTAACAAAAGACTGTCGTCTCTGGTATGCTTCGAGCGAATCCCTTACGGTGCTCCTTGATGAGTGGGAGCATTTAGAAATAAAAAAATAACGTTCACACACAAATCACTAATCAAAAGACATCACTAACACCCACGTCGAGAATATAAAATATAAAAATATCTGTCCAGGTAAGAATACATTAGTAAGGATTACGAACAACAAAGTACCTTTGCTTGATATACAGAGTATAATTATATCTACCAACGGAGTCCACAAATCTATAAAGGTACTAGCTGACCGGGCAAACGTTGTTCTGCCAAAAATTTTTAGTGGTAGGGGGATGAAAAATAGATGTTGTCCGACCCTAGCCGATATGCACGCAAAGATTCACGAAAATCCGTCGAGCCGTTTCGGAGGAGTTCAACTTCTAACACCGTGACACGAGAATTTTATATATATGTCGGAGATCATAAAATAGAACGCCGAAACGGACCAGGCTTAGGTGTATTCGGATTTTGAAGATGGCAACACTATGCAAATTATCTACTGTCATTTTGACACGCGGTGACGGGATAACCGAGGAGAACTGCTGACTTGCCAGCCTACAACGGACACTACGGAGACAGCCTTCGAGCTGAGCAGACGCCTAGAGAAGAACAATCAGATACGGATCGACCAGTAACTGAATCAGACCAGGGTTATGCGAGGCTTGGGATGGTTGTGAGGGGAGGTTGGAGACCATTAGGGCGGTTCAGCCCTCATTTCTGACTATAATTGTGTAAAGTGTGACTGTGATAATGCTGAACAGTATTAAAACGCGATTATTGTGTGTTCGCTGTTTCTCACGTGTGTAAAACTGTGTTAAGATGAGTTTCTGACTAAAGTGATGTAAACGCCCACATGTTTGTCATTATTTCCCTCACCATCCTATTTCTACGTTATCAGAAGTGGCAAAAGGACTCGAATGGTGAGAAAATTTGGAGTCAGATTCGCACCCGCACGTGTTGGAAAATAAATGAAGAAGTTGAAGTTGTTGATGGAAACTGGTTCGGAGGATATTTGAAATAAATTGGTTGCAATGAGAAACGAAACGACAGTAAACGCAAATACTCGCCTCACGCAAGATGTCAATATTCAATGATGGGGTGTGACGACAAAAAATTTCTCGAGAAGAAATTATGTGGAAGTGAACGGTGGAACAGAATACGTTACTATTTGAACACACAACACGAGGACGTGTTGATTTTGTCGGATGGCCGAGGCAGTATAAGAATCCAAGACATCAAACCACACCAACAAACCAAACAAAAAAAATTTTCCACATGACGTGTCGTGTTGAGGGACAAGTGCGCTGGTACTTGTAAAAAGAAAAAGCTTTTCACTTCGCAAGAATCCGCATTTCAGGTTTTTCAGATGGCTACCTTGATTTGATATTACAAGCAGTGGACGGCAAGCATGTAAAATAAGGATTCGGATAAAGAGGACAGGTTTGAGGTTATAAAGTTAAGGAAAGTAAGACAGCGATTCGGTATGGCATCTTTTTATTTCATTATTATTATTGGTAAGCTCCTGCAGCCAGTATGTTTTCTCGTAGCGAGCAGCACTTACAGCTTTTCATTTATCACGAACATATGCTTGGCGAATATCCTCGTTGACTGAAGTGTTGGTAACAGCTTTTCATATCATGTGCCTGAACTTCTGGACAACAACACTGGTCTCAGTGTCAATGTCCAGGCAACGCCTGCTTGTCATATCCGTGACGTCTTTGCGACGCGTTACATAGCACCAGGATCATACGCTTCTTTTGCTAAGTATGGTGGCAAGTTACCGAGTAACCGGGTATACTAAAATTAAGGTTATTTTCTAAACGGCGCACACTTAACCTTAGGTGAAAGAGGTAAATATGAAGCTATAGTGATATTGCAGTCCCCCACATGGATGTCATTTTTGTTGTCATTTGTTTAATTTAATTACGCTTGTTGAATTTCATTTTATTTTAATTTCTATTCGATGATAGCAAGTGACAAAATAATAAAAGGTATCACTAAGCAAAATCGGAAAATCTGATAGTATTTTTGTGCAATATCTTGACTTCCGTTATAAATGGTGCCACCATATTGAACTGTCAAAAACACCTGGCAAAATAATGAAAGTTAAGATTTGGTTAATTTGATTTTTAAGTAAAAATATTGTGCTTCTTGTAACATCTAGGTTTTCCTGAAAAAAAAGTATTGATCGGAAAGAGCTGTTTAAAGTGGTGGTTTGCGTAAACTACTAATGGTTTCGCTTTATTTGTGCTTGATTCATCGAAGTGTTATTGAGTCATTGTGCAGTATCTTTCATCGTAATTGTTATTAATTGCGCCAACAGATTCCAAATCAGTGCAAGTATATTGTTTTGTGATACCAGAAGTGTTATCTAAATGAGATCAAGAATTTTAAATTTTCAAACATCTTGTTATTCTTTAATTTAGTCTACCCTCAGTTGAGAAAAATGACATTTTGGAAGTTTCGTGTGTCTTGTCGTTGTTTTTGTGTGTTTCAGATAAACTAAGTGACAATTACAGTTGTATGGAGTAATAGACACGCAACCTGTGAATATTTAAACGGTGACGAGAAATTACATCAATGCGTGATAAGGAAGACTGGCGTCAACTACCTGCATTTGATTTTGTTGAAACCGACGGGAGCGCATCGCGGCTCCTTGTACCGTGGCTTACGATGAGCATTATCAGTCATTGGATGGCGACATGATATAACAGGTGATCTGTATTGTTTCTTTTTTGTGGCTGCTGACTAAAACAGTAATTTTGTCGAGTTTGTGCTGATGTCGCATTTGACATTTGATGGTCAATTGAGTTTGTATACTCGATGATTTCTGGTAACAAAGGCCACAGTGAGAATGTGGTGAGCGAAGTGAGTGAAGAATGGAATTTTTGTCATTTAAAAGGGTCATGCAAAGATAATAATTCCTTTACTGATTTGTTCAACAGTTTTTGAGTATCTTTAAGACAGACGGGATAACACACTAAGAATTTCTTAAAATTCTCACAGCAAGTGAACCAATTGTCGATTGTTTTTTAATGAGTAGTAAGTGGTATGCAAGTATGGTTATCGTCACTCGATGGAGGTGGCATGGTTATCGTCACTCGATGGAGGTGGCATGAGTTGTTATCGCTCGCTATAGGTGATAGCAACGACACTCTTCGCTGATTAATGTTTGTGATATTATTTACTACTATGACACTGTTTAATAATTAGCGAGTTGCAAAGCTAGATCGTGTTATCAGACTAATTCTAAGTAATTATCCCGTTCTGGCTGCTACATGCGTTTTCATTATGAAGCCTTGAGACTTGAGGTCAGGGAGGCCGAGTTGAGGAAACTTTTACTTTGCGAAGGTTTGTCTTTTTCAGATGTTCCTCTGCTGCCTCACACGAGGACGTGTGAGATTCGTCAAGATGGCCGTGTCAGAGATCATAAAATAGAACGCCGAAACGGACCAGGCTTAGGTGTATTCGGATTTTGAAGATGGCAACACTATGCAAATTGTCTACTGTCATTTTGACACGCGGTGACGGGATAACCGAGGAGAACTGCTGACTTGCCAGCCTACAACGGACACTACGGAGACAGCCTTCGAGCTGAGCAGACGCCTAGAGAAGAACAATCAGATACGGATCGACCAGTAACTGAATCAGACCAGGGTTATGCGAGGCTTGGGATGGTTGTGAGGGGAGGTTGGAGACCATTAGGGCGGTTCAGCCCTCATTTCTGACTATAATTGTGTAAAGTGTGACTGTGATAATGCTGAACAGTATTAAAACGCGATTATTGTGTGTTCGCTGTTTCTCACGTGTGTAAAACTGTGTTAAGATGAGTTTCTGACTAAAGTGATGTAAACGCCCACATGTTTGTCATTATTTCCCTCACCATCCACTTTCTCCGTTATATAAGATAAAGTTATATTATTATTATCATTAAAGCTTCAGCTTCTTTTCTTTCAGCTTTTCTTTGCCTGTCCTTTAATCCAACACAAATAATAGACAGGAATAGGACAAATGTTTGTATTATCATTTGCTCTATTTTGTAACTATTATTACCCTTCTAAATAATTTTAAATCAGTATTGAATGATTGTTTATTTGAAATCGCTGGAGTGTTAATGCTATTAAAACTCGATTTAAAACAAACACATTTTAGCGGGATTTGGCAATGGGATTATACGGCTTTTATCGCACTGTATTGTGTTTTACATTGTAGTAAATTTTTAGGAATCTTATTTTGATTTATCTTGCTTACAAAATAAATATAGCGTACCTACAGTCTGTTTCTTAGACCGTAGACGAGACTTGGTAAACAGTCTTAATAAATTTTTAAATTGAAACATTAATTTGAATTAATTAAAAAATAATTAATGTTGGTTACTTTTCATTATTGTAGTTCATGTTTTCGTTGTGAGGGAGGGCGGTGTCACGCATGTCTTAAAGTATACACAATCATACATGTTAACCGCGGATTGTTGCAAAATAGACTAATACTAACTAAATAAAAATGGATTTCCGCAAAGTAACGCATGACACTTAACTAAAGTAAATACTATTTAGTTTTGGCATTAAATTGTCTTTAAATTATTTTAATTTCATGTCAGCCTTATTTTTAAATTTAAAATTACGATAAAAACACACTGTAAACAAGTGGCTGTAACAAACACTGTAACAAACACACTATAACAAATACTGTAGACAAGCAGGACTCGTCTTAACACATGGACTATAACAGATGGACTATAATTAAGTAGCTAATTCTGAGAGTTTAGTAAATATATGAAGTGTAATTCACTATGCTGCACTCATAATCGTAAAATGAATCCATCCATCCATCCATAAGCCTTTGTAGGTCCACTGCTGGACATAGGCCTACCCTAACTTGCGCCACTCTGACCGGTCCTGAACTTTTTGAATCCAGCGGATGCCCGCTGTTTTCTTCAGGTCGTCATTCCACCTGGTCGGGGGGCGTCCTATGCTCCTTTTTAGGGTTCCGTAGCCAAATGGCAAAAAACGGAACCCTTATAGATTCGTCATGTCTGTCTGTCTGTCCGTCCGTATGTCACAGCCACTTTTTTCCGAAAGTATAAGAACTATACTGTTGAAACTTGGTAAGTAGATGTATTCTGTGAACCGCATTAAGATTTTCACATAAAAATAGAAAAAAAAAACAATAAAATAGGTCATAAATCGTAAAGCGCAATTTACCGAGGTAAATTGCTACTTTGAACGAGATCAAAGTTACAACGAACTACAAGAACTTTCATATTATGTTACTTGCTGCTACGGAACCCTTCATGGGCGAGTCCGACTCGCACTTGGCCGGTTTTATTCCGAGACGTGGGCGCCATTCGAGGACCTTTCTTCCCCAATGGTTATCGGTCCTTCGAGCTGTGTGGCCAGCCCATTGCCACTTCAGCCTGCTAATTCTTTGAGCTATGTCAATTACCTTTGTTCTCCTACGAACATCGTCATTTCGAATGCGATCTGGTAGAGAAATACCGAGCATAGCCCTCTCCATAGCTCGCTGCGCTACTCTGAGCTTGTGGATTAGGCCAATAGTGAAGCACCTCGTCTCGGATCCGTATGTCATCGCTGCCAACACACACTGCTCGAATACCTTCGACTTCAGGCACTGAGATAGTGTTTTGGACGACAAGATATGACGCAGTCTCCCGAACGCAGCCCATCCGAGTTGGATTCTACGAGTGACTTGTTTCTCGAAATAGGACTTACCCATGTGGATCACTTGTCCCAGGTAAATGTATTCGTCTACAACTTCGAGAGCAGCGCCATAAACAAAAACCGGTATGTGTGACATGGACATTCAACATGATTTTCGTCTTGTCCATGTTCATCTTAAGATCCACCCGTTGTGAGGCGCTGTTCAAGTCCCTGAGCATTGTACGAAGTTCTTCCAGAGAACCCGCCAGGATGACTATATCATCGGCATATCGCAGGTGTGTGATGTATACGCCATTGATGTTGATGCCACGTCGATTCCACTCCATCAGCTTGAACACGTCTTCCAACGCAGCGGTGAACAGTTTTGGGGATATGACGTCCCCTTGTCTGACACCTGTCTGCAGTTGGATGAGGTTCGTTATATGAATAGGTGTCTACTTCGACTGTCGGAAAACTTTATGCCACTGATATGCTTTTGACAAAGCTTCTCTCAAAAACAAGGGAAACCGGTTGTAACTATTTAAATCGCGTGCTATAACTGTATAATAAATTGAAGCTATAGACTAGTCTTGTGCACGTCACTACGGCATAAAGATAATTAACCAATTATTCCAGACAACATGATAACACGATCGTGCGTGACTGTTAATTGATAATAATATGTGTTGATGAAATCTACGAGGTTATATTATTATCATGCTCACAAAAATAATATTTTATCCCATAAAAATCTTAAACTATTCCGCAGCTTCGCAAACTACCTTGAACGGTTATAACGATGCAGTTTCAAGTTATTAAAACTACTCAATGTATGAAGCGCTCAAAGTACTGTAATGTCCTGTGTCGATCAAGTTTTTGACAAAGATAAGCAAATGTCGATGCGTTCGTTATTTAGATGCGTGACCGCTAGTGGATAATTTTAATGATTGAATTGAATTTTCATCTTTGAATTTAATTAAATAAAATACAATGTAGATAACAGAAGCATAACATACATGTGAAAGAAGTAAAATATCCTATATAAATATTGAAATAGCAACATAAAATTTTATTCAGGCACGACACAAAATAAACGCAATATTTTCAAACATGCTGTTGTATACGAGCGTCAATCGCTCCTAGTTTATATTAGTTGTGTACAAAGTTACCGTAGAGCTTGGAAGTGGACAGACTGTACAAGTGTACATACTCGTTGTTAGGGCAGGATATCCTTTGTCGAGTGCACGTATGTCCAGCGTTAATATTATGAAACTACTTTAAACTACTAACTGCAATCGTGATCAACTATAGAAACTTGCTATGTATGTAACAATATCGTGCTAAAACGTTCTTCCACAAGTACTTAGTAGGGTTTCAGATTATAATATAGAATTTGAATAAATAACTGGGCCAACTACCGTAATATTTTTGTTTGTTACATCACAACGACTTACTGAACTTCTGACGCATCTAAGGCTCTAATTTGTAAGTCAGGTTAATTGATCACAGAGTGGCAATTATTTATACTAATATTATAAAGAGGACAAAGATAAACAACTGATACGTCAAAGTATTATAATCCTTTATATATTTTGTTTTGGATCCATTAAGGGCAACAACTGTCCAAAATCTTTTCAGGTGTGGGAATCTTGACAATCCCGTGCAGCTGCAGTGGAATGAATGAATGAATGAATGCATTTATTTGTTCAAGTATGCGTACATATTAGGTCTTAAACAGATTTATATTACATTCCAGCACACTTTGCCGGTGGAACCAGCGTACAAATGTCAAAATAAATTACACAAAAATATTCTATAAACTGATAAGATTACAAATCTCTAATGTAAAATAATAATAACATAATTTGACTAAAATCTGCATGCTCATAAAAATAATAAAACCATACAATTCATCGAAATCTCTTAATAACGACTTATCACTAAAATATTCTTTTATGTTATAATATTGTTTGCTTAGCAACATATTGAGTATTTCTTTTTTTAAGTTTTTGGTTGTAAGTTTGGAAAATTTGTCAGGCAGGTGGTTAAATTGTGGATTATTGAAAAGTGGATTATTGAAATGAGTATATCGAAACTTTTGCCAACGTTGCGTGCTTGTAAAATTAATTATTAATGTGGTGGCAATTTATCACGGCATTCTAATAACTGAAAAAGTAATAAAAAACATTTTCAACACAAAATATATTACACATGAAGTAATCTAATATTGTATTACTGCAGTATTGTATGTTTTTATTGTAAAAACCGATAAAGTCTAGTCGTGAACAAAAGACCTACACAGAATGACCAGCGGTATTGGGGATAATTTGTCATGTCGTATCTTGATTTCCGTCCCACGGACGACCAATGTAACGGAAATGTTTCTTTGTATTTTCCTCCTTTATGCTTTGAATGTGCTATTGACGTTGTTTGAAAAACATATGAATTATAAAATTCCACTTGCTGATGAGTTTTGTAGACAATCTTTTGAACAAATTATATTTTTGTACGGTCGTATATAATGCATTGTAAATATGTAGGTGCTTAATCCTATTAATATTATAATTATGAAAGTTTGTGAAGATGTTTGGATGTTTGTTCCTCAATCACGCCATAACTACTTACCCGATTTGGCTGAAATTTGGAATGGAGATAGCCTATACCCTGGACTTACATATAGGTTACTTTTTATCCCGGAAAAGTTCAGGATTTTTGTAAAAAATCGATATCCACGCGCGCAAAGCCATGGGCATATAAATTTAAATTAATTAATAAAAAAAATCGTTTCGAAGACACTACCGCGGGCGAAGCTGCGGGCAAAAGCTAGTTTATCTATATATAAGGTGTCCCAAAAGTTAAGCAAGGTTTTAACTTAACCTGGGTGTTGTAAAGTGTTACCGACGAAAGGAAAAAAACATTTTGACAGCTGGTAGTTCAGGGTTAGTAAAAATGGGGACGTACCATTTATTTTTACTGTCAAACAATATTTCAGAAATAATAAAAAAAATATGGTCATACTTTTTGTTTCGAACACAATATTATAGGAATATTCCTACATTGATTGGGTCATACTTTTTCAAATATTAGGCTGATGGAGCAGTGACTGTTGTGGACGCTACATGCAAGTGCTATTCCATATTTAACATAAAAAACATAACAACATAAAAAAATAACTGAGTATTCTGATCAATTCAAATCCAGCGTAATTTTTAGTTCACCCTATATTATTTTTTTAATCAATACATACCTTATTACTTAGGTATAAGCATTATTAGCAATCAAAAAATGAAACAAGAAGAAAAATTTTATATGAAAAAACCTTAAATCAAATTTTTGCGGCTTCTCTAATTACTTTATTCTGTGTAAACGATCCCTTTGCGAGTGTTCAATCAAATTCGTTATCATTTCCATCTTCTGGTTAATTTGCTTAATTTGATTGCAGATGCTTTATCCCCGGGTTTGTTGTTGGATTGTTTAATAAGAAAATTTCATTACCCATCGTCACTATGTTAATTGGAAAGTAAAGTAGCGCAATTCTAATCAAGACTTCGAGAACAACTTAATCCCTTTGTTCTCAAATTCAGTGTCAATTTCACTGCACAAGTCAATGAATTATTGATGAAAATTTTCTCCAATACGCCAAAGGAGCTATAAGGGATTTACGCTCCAACACAGAGTCACTAACGATTACTTAAATCGTTCCTTAGTACAGAATTTGTGTAGTGATTCTTTACTAAGAAGAGATTAAAGTAACCGTCAGTGACTCTGAGTTGGTGCGTCAGTGTGAGATCTATAAACCGTACTTAGGCTTTGCACAGACTTAAAATTATCCGAACAGAAATAACGGTCATAATGAACTTTAACATTAGCCGTTATATAATGATTTTTAAATGTTTAACAAAGTGTCAGTCATTTAGTACATTGTTGTCTGAGCAAATTCAAAGTCTTACTTCCAGACATGGACAAATAAATAAAAGTGTACATAACAACAACAAGTCTTCATCACGAAAAGTAGAATTAACGCCCCAACTCAGAGTCATTAGCGGTTACTTTAGTCGCTCCTTAGTAAAGTATCACCATACAAATTCTGTACTAAGGAGCAATTTAAGTAACCGTTAGTAATTCTGAGTTGGGGCGTAAGTACGCTTTATAGATCTGGCCCTAATGGATTATTTGTTTTTTTTTTTGAGACCAAACCAATGTTCATTGCTCATAGCATGAATTTATTTGGCTTTGTTTCTTTTTCTTGACGGTCACTCATGTTAAGCCACCAAGTCGTACTCGTATAACTGTATGCAAGTTATACGGTAAATATTAATAACTAAGTAATTACCGTATTTGATCTGTTAAGTACTATCACGTACCTTCTAGTCGTTTGCCGGTTAGAAGCATGCATGGTGGAAGAATTTTTCACTCGTCTGGCTACCTTCTTTCTTTCTAAAATGGACCGTTAAATGTTTATTACGTTTTGCATTTCACTCGCAGTGTCGGGGAGCAATTAATAATGAGGGGCCTCCTCTCTTTACCCGGCAACGCATCGTTGATACCTTTGGGGTTATGGGCATCAGTGACCACTTAGGCCAGTAGGTAGCTCGACTGATCGAAAGCAATTTGCGTAAAACATTTTTTTGAATTTATATCATCACGGACAAATAAAAGTAATCCTTCATTATTTCTCGTTTGCACTGCTGATTTTCTGACTTCATTCGTTATTAACGGTCCTTTTGTCACTGCCGGATCAATTGGGATCGTTCCATCTTTGAGTTAATTTGCTTAATTCGATTGCAGACGTTTTATCTGGGTCATATTATTGGGGAATATTAATTAAATGTCACTTCTCTTTTGGTTGCATGCATGATGAGATTCTACTTAATTAAATTTTAGAACTGCAGTAACTAATGCTTCATCCCATGGTCTCCTTTAGAGCACCGGTTTCTCCTCATAAATTCCTCTGTTGCTTAGAGTATACACCACCACGTTCCAATGCAGATTGGTGCTGATTATGTAAATTTTATTAGTGACGGATATTAGAATTTGAGTTTGGTTTTATTACGTTGACTTTAAATGATGTTTCATGTACTGAGTAACTGTCTGAATGGGTGATCGGTATTGAAAATGCATCCGTCTCTCTAATCATTGGGCACTAATCGATGGTCAGCGACAACAGAGTTAAGGTAAAGTTACACTTGTCTGTTCCCCTATGGCCTTTGGAATTCGGATAAGGGACAAACTTAAATGAACTCTGTTGAGTTCTCTCGCCTCACACCAAGTTAGAGCATTATTTTGGGTAACTGAGTCGATTCGGCCACTGATATCAGCTTTTCATATAGTTTATATCGTTTACACTAGTCTTTTTAAAACATGATCTTTCGAACCAACACGTATCTACTTAATTTTAAAAGCATCCAATTTCATTTACTTTACAAGACGCCGTACAATAATTTTAAATTATAGATTTCAATTATGAAATTCTCTGATTAAAAATGTAGAAATTTAATCTCGAATTGCATTGAGTGCTTCCGTTTCTTCTTATCTCTGGTATAAAGTAACAATACCTTATTATTTTTGGAACTAAGTTCCTTAGCGCGCGTTGCAAAAGGCTAAACGGAAAAAATTAAGACGAAAAGTTGTAACGACACTTTTTGCCGTCATTACAACTCGTGCGGCGTCGTTACAAGTCGTGCGGCGTGCGCATGTATAGAAAGCAAGCCCGATATTTTCGTTTCGTCTTTCTATTTCGCATTGAACAGTGTGGTGTCGCGACGATTATTTTTGTTGAGTGTATACAGGTTTTTTGTACATAATAAATAATAAAAGATAATAACTATAATGAATCCTGACAGTGTTTCTGCACAAGTTCCGGATATTACTGATGGGTTAGGTAAGTAGAGATTTTATACAGACAATAATAAATGCTTTTGTATTTATTACCATACTCCATTATTGTGTGTATATTACAATTCCTTCAATAATTAATCGAAAGGAACTTCGTTCCATCCGGGTGTCCCTTGACACTTCTCAAGTTTTTTTTTCTTGTTTTTGACGAATTATTTAGGGATACTGAAATACAATTGGACAAATTTGTAATATGTACTTACACTAATCGTGTTTTTTACCTTAACAATCATATGAAGGTTTAGTTAGAATTATTTATTGTAATTTAAAGTCAATAAAATATTTTCATCGAAGAAGCAAACAGGATTCAGTCCATGTTATTTGTATGTTAATAGCAAGAAACCAAATAGTCAACAAGTGCCCATTAAAATGACGTGCATTTTAAAAGGATTCATTATAAAAGGTATCTAATTAGGTATGAAAATAATCTTACCGTTTTTCTCGAGTGCTAATTAAGGCTTAATATGTACAGAGTGTACATACCTTCAAAAAATTAACCACTTGTGAAAAGGAATCTTATGTAACAATATACCTGAGAATTACATAGTTAGTAACAACAACTTTAGGCTCAATAAATCAGCAAAGTGAAAAATATTTTCACATTTGTATTTACAACTAAAGTAAGGTTTATAAAGTAATGAAAACTGCATTCAATTCACTAAATCAAACGGTTTCCGGGCTGTACGTACGACTGAGTTTAATTCTTGAGGCAGAGCAAAGAGCGGGCGGATGGACTCGGATTTCCGGCTTTAAGAGCCAAAGAAACCTGGCGGGAGAAGATGAGCCAACTGCTTAAGTGGATTTCTTATTTTCAGATTTGACTCTTTATTAAATTGAAAATACGTATTTTGTTGTGTGGTTTGTGTACTGCAGATCGGAGATGACGTAAGGAATTTTAAGAAGATGTAATTGGTTACGAGTTTTCTATTATGAAATAAAAATATGTCAATTTCGCAACATAAAACTATTTCGCAGAACAGATCTACGAACAAACGCTATTAAAACTCAAGACAGAGTGTGCAGTTTGATCCCACTTGAAAGATAGGAGAGACGAAAAGTTTTAATAAAAAAAAACTTTTGACAGAACGAAGTCTGTCCGGGCAGCTAGTATAATGTAAGTAAAATTAAGTCTGTATTAAAAGTTTACATATCGTCGTACTAGATTTTGGTGCGTTCCGTTACCAAAAAATATATTTGAAATTGATCCCGGAACTCCTTACCCTACAGGTGGGTCACTGGCACCAACTGGTCTACTACTATCATGTATAATTCCTAATAAATTAAATATCTAACTGCTCAACTAAAAAAATCAAAACCATCTCCTATTAACCTACCGTCCGTGTTCCCAACAAAGGCATATTAACTTGATAAACCCACATTACATCGGCATCACAAGTCTTAACTTTCCCAATTACTCACATTCAGAAAGACCACAGATAATAGAATTAGACAAGAAAGTCCAATTCAAGTTTCAATGTGTGTAAGTTTCGCGAAGAAACGTGCGAAATTACGGGGAAGTTGGGAGATTCGCCCGAACGCTATAAAACCAGCTGTAATGTGACAGAGCGGGGCTCACAGCTGTTGCAGATAATTTCTCTCTTATTCCTTGGGGTTTATCTTCGGGCCTTCTGGGACCCGTCGGACCTTGATTTATGTAGAAGAACTCTACAATTTATTACAGCTTTAGTTTCATGTCGCATTGTATAATGTATACTAGTGTGAATTAAACCCAGTTTGTGTTAATAGGTTAATTAAGCAGACTTTCAAAATAAACCCCATAATTTTGAGTTTTAGTAATGATTTAGGTATTGTAAGAAAATATTTAGAAATGAATCTAAAGACGATTTTTACGTCTTCTTTATTATAGTTATGTTATATTGTTCAAAAGCTCCACGACAATATTTTAAACTCAACATAATAGTTGTAAAGGTGGAAAAGTGTAATTAGAGAAAATTCCAAAAATAAAGGATAAATTAAATATAATAGTATAGTGACAATGTGTATTTATTTAAATGACTTAATGCAAAATATTGTAATTACTTCTGAAACTTCAGAATTAATACACATTTATCTTCTACCTTTTTTTTAAGGGAAATATCCAGCAAACGAGCGGACGATGCGCCTGATGGCAAATGGCCACCGTCGCTCATGATCATCAGTGACAGCGAAGGCATCACTGATGCGTTGCCGGCCAAGAAAAAGAGAAGAAAAAGAGAGAAAGAACGGAGGGTTCTTAGTACAATTATTATATTACAATTAAGTAATAAGCACTATTTCCCTGTAACCTCACCATCATTCATCGCCACACCTAAAATTAGTTGATTAAAAATATTAACCGATGTACAAAATAAATGCCTATCACTTCCGTTACATTGACTTTATTATTATTTAATAATAACGACCGAGAGCTGCACTCCTCGCTTTATTTTCAAAGGTGAAAAGAGTAAAAATTTGAGAATATTTTGAAAGGGAAAAATTAAATATTGTGCATTGATTTTTTAAAGGCATGCTTAAACAATGAAAAATATTGCAGTTACTTTAGTAACTTAAGGTTTTACAAGCTTCACATATTTGTGCTTTTTAACCGACTTCAAAAAAGGAGGAGGTATTCAATTCGAGTGTATTTTTTATGTTTGTTACCTCAAAACTTTCGACTGGATGAACCGATTTTTAGGGTTCCGTAGCCGAATGGCAAAAAACGGAACCCTTATAGATTCGTCATGTCTGTCTGTCTGTCTGTCTGTCTGTCTGTCTGTCTGTCCGTCCGTATGTCACAGCCACTTTTTTCAAAAACTATAAGAGCTATACTGTTGAAACTTGGTAAGTAGATGTATTCTGTGAACCGCATTAAGATTTTCACACAAAAATAGGAAAAAAACAATAAATTTTGGGGGTTCCCCATACTTAGAACTGAAACTTAAAAATGTTTTTTTCATCAAACCCATACGTGTGGGGTATCTATGGATAGGTCTTCAAAAATGATATTGAGGTTTCTAATATCATTTTTTTCTAAACTGAATAGTTTGCGCGAGAGACACTTCCAAAGTGGTAAAATGTGTGTCCCCCCCCCTGTAACTTCTAAAATAAGAGAATGATAAAACTAAAAAAAATATATGATGTACATTACCATGCAATCTTCCAACGAAAATTGGTTTGAATGAGATCTAGTAAGTAGTTTTTTTTAATACGTCATAAATCGTAAACCACAAAAAACATTGATCAAAGTTACAACAAACTACAAGAACTTTTATATTATGTTACTTGCTGCTACGGAACCCTTCATGGGCGAGTCCGACTCGCACTTGGCCGCTTTTTTTCTTAATCGAAAGCTGGTGCTTGTCGTGTGGTCCCATTTAAATTTAAGCTGGATCTGACGAGTAATTTTTGACTTATTTTGAAGTCCGTTATTTTTTTCTTGGTAATTATTTCTTCTACTAATTTAGAACCATTTGACGACCCTGTAGCCTAGTTGGTAGCGACCCTACCTGCGAAGCGAGGAGTCCCGGATTCGATTCCCGGCCGGGTCAAATATTTATGTAACAGAAAAATATTTGTACTCGTGTCATGGGTGTGATTGTGATGTGTTATAATATATGTGTTGTCCATGCCACCTGCGACACAGGTAAGAACCTACTACGGGAGTATGAGTGTGTTAGCGTTTAGCGTTTATTTAGCCCTTTTTAACTACATGGCCACACCCGAAATACCCGATATTAGTTGATTTAAAATATTGAACGCTGCTCATAAGTGCCTAGCTCTTCCGTTATATTGAGTTTAATATAATTTGATCATCACGATCGATTAGCTGCACTCCTCGCTTTATTAATTGGCAGCCAGAATACCGAGCTTAACTTGATAGAGCGAGCTTGAGTGATGTATATTAATTAGTCGCTTAATAAACTGCATTGTACGCCTTTGTACATTACTGACACGCAATGTATTATACAAAAAACACAGACTTAATAAGCAATTAAAACTTATTAGTAATTTTCTCAATAAAGTATATTTTATTGAGAAATTTACTTACTAATAATTTCCAAAGCGCAACTCTGTTTAAGATAATTGTTGAATTTAAAAATTCATTTTCTACTTCAACTTATTATAAAACATAGTTACATCAGTTAATTTAATTATTTTTAATTTTCTAATTGAATGAAATTATTTTTAAATCAAGCTAAACTTAATTTTAACTAATAATAAATATTCTTAAAATCACCCAACTTAAAAACCATGTAATGCATAATTACAAATAAATAGTGAAAAAACAAAGATAAGTTTAAAATAAAAGCAATAAATAATTGACATTAAATTCCTTTTCCGAATTTATTCCATAAAATCATATAATCTGAGTAATCTTGTGTGAATTCCATCCGCAACTATCAGAGCGAAGTTCGAAGGGGCAAATCCAATAATTACGAAAGTGTGGCGGCGAGGAAAATTCAATTTGCACTGCGGCTGTGACTTCTGATCCGAGAAGAAATGAAATATTACCAACCTCTGCCGAGGCCTCGACCCATGTCAAATCAGCATTCGCAGGTATGCTTCGAATTATTTATGGCTGGCTCACCGCTATGAAATTTTTTATCGTCCCGATAAATCTTTATTAGTTAAGTTTTAGCGAGTGCTCGTTCCATTCGACTACGACAAAGTGCAATTGTAAGTCATTGTCACGTCTGAACGTCGTTTTAAATGTTAGATTTACAATAAGATTAGTTTTTTTTTAATGGAAAATAGTACGATTGCCTTCTTATGTTTAACATCATTCGGCAGTTTATTCGATTGATTAAATTATTTTAAATGAGTACAGTAATATAAATAATAATATGTTTTTGATATAATAAGGATGAAACATAAACTCAACTCTTGAACGTAGTAAAGATAAGTACTTTTAGTGCTTGCTTATTTTTTTTATGGAATATGCAGGCAGACGAACAGACGGGCCACCTGATGGTAAGTAGTCACTGTCGGCCATGGACACTCGTAACACTAGAGGCGCCAGTGCGCTGCCGACTAAGAAGGAAGTGATGGACCCGCTTCTTGAAGGTCCCCATATCGTAGCACTGTGGGAATACCGTCGGTGGTAGTTCGTTCCACAGTTTACACGTACGCGGTAGGAAATGTTATGTAAATCTTTCCGTGAACGAATGCTATTACTTAATTAACAGTAATTTGCAGATTTCTTTTCCAACTTATAATTAGTTTAGAAGTTATTAAAATTCATCACCTAATTAAAATTAATTTCTTACTGGTCGTGATCGTATGAAGCAAGTTGCCGTAATAACTCGCCAGCGAGGGAGGATGTTTACATTTCTTAGCCTTTTTGCGATTCTTTATTAGGTTTGTACTGGCGTAGAGAAGTGATTTATTGTGTACAGCTAAACAACAAACTGGATACAAAGTAGAAATTGTTAACGTAGTAGAAAATGGTAAGCTTGTAAAAACGATAAAATAATAATTTATATAGGAAGGTTTATGTATTAGGTATATTTATTACCGTAGAAAAGCATACCATTTTATCACACATGTACGTATAAGAATATAATCAGGTATATTATGTTCTATAGATTACACACATATCCAAAATTAAGTGTGTTCAATATAATAAAATTTGTCCTGTCCTCCTCTGGTCATCCAGTAACCAGAAACAGCCTTACTGCGAAATAGTTGAATAAAATGCTGAAAAATAAAATAATCTCTTAATAAAATAAACAAAGTTAATATATTTATTTCGAAGAAGAAACCGCATATTATGTTTCTTATGATAATTCGTGTCACATTAGGTGTAAGCAATAAGATTTTTAAGAAAGTTGCTATCTGGCACGCTTAGAACTAAAATCCGTCATATCACATGGTCAGCACTTATTACTGTAACCATATTCACGTGTTCACAACAAGGCATCATTACCGTAAGGAGTGAAGGTATGGTTGGAAAGAAAGGCGGCTAATGGTGGCTCGAGCAGCGCGGCACTGTGCTCTACGTGCTACTTGAGGTCAAGTGGCTGAATTCTGTCTTGAATATAGTACGAGGAGAAAAGTACGTTCATGGAATAAGTAAATCAGCAATTACTTTAGAAAAGAAACCAGACGGAAACTGAAGTAGCAGAGACATGGAACAAGATTTTGTCACGTTTACGTTTTCAGAAGTTAAGTTTAGAAGCAAGGCTAAGAAGTGATAAACTTTTAAAAATTTAGGATGCGGTTATTGGTATTCTTGGAGCTAATATAAGCGCTCACGTATTTGAAGCTGCATTAAAACTTTGGTCCCGGTCACTACATTTAAAAAGCAGTAACTAAGTATTGTCGAAACACTTTTCTTTATCCCACGATTACAACCAACACACTGGAGCAACAAACTAAATTTTTAATTTTTATTCTTCACTGAGACATGTGAATATGATTATCTACTATCGTTGTATGGGTGCGTATTTAAATCGGCGTAATTGCATCTTAATTTATGTTAAACACTTGCAAGCCGTTTGTCTTTGAAGGCGTTGGTGCCTGCGACGTGTATAAATGAGGTAATGAGGTGTCTTTGGTCTGGTCCTGGTCTGTTATGGATGTTCGACTATTTGAGAGTTGAACTTGCCACTAAATAATTCGTTACACCCTCTGACTATTAATACTTCTACATGAATTTATTGACGTGGTAACGTCTATTAAAACGATGAACGCCCGGCGCACGCACGAAAAAATGTAGCATTCCGCGAGCGAGAGAGCGGCAAAAGCGAGAGAGAGGCACGATCGGCTACGATCGGCGAATCGTAGCCGATGCCGTAGGCGAGCCGTAGGCGATCGTAGTTCAGTGGAGCGGAGCGGGGCGGAGCGGAGCGAAGCTTTGTCATGACGTTGTCACGTTAAACTACCGTCCGTAAACCAACTTTACAGACAACCATTTTTATACAGATGAATAGTCTACAGCATTAAACTGAATGTTGGTTAGCTAAGGTAGGAGTGAGCTGGACCTCTCTTAATTTAAAATTCAGATTCAAAGGCATTCAGATATTTTGTCAATAGTATTATTTTTGCTGTATTTTAGTTCTACCATCGTTCTTCCACTGTTTTGAAAACTGTATATATTGAGAATTACATTCTAATTAACAAAACCAGGTTTAAGAACTAAAATTTTCTTACATAAATAGTAAGTTAGCGCTCACCGATATTACTGATAGACATAAATAATAATTATTATCATGTTTTAGCACGCGAACTTATGAAAATGTGTTACGTAATATACTATTCGGCAGTAAATTGTGCTTGTGAAATGAGTATTTATCATGCTATTGGTCAAACTACAGTTAATGCTGAAAATATGCGGTCTGCTTTTAATTCAACATTCGATGTTGTAAATAAACTCAATATAAATAAAAGTTATTTAGATTACAAAATATCGTATTGTATTAACACTAGGACACTGCGTTGTAAATTACCAACGCCTTCCCAATAGGTACAAGTCTCAAGTCTCAAGTATGGCTTCTCAATACTAATAATTTCATACTAAATAGAATGTTATTATACAGTTATTGAATCAGCACACTTATTCTATCGTACTTTCTGTGAACCTTAACTCTGTTTATAGTGGTTTATAGTTAAGTACCTAACATTATGTAGCTTATAAACGAAACTGAATTTCATTGAATTGTTATAGATACGTATTTTGAACGTTATTGTTTGTAACAGCTTTCTCGGTAATTGTTAATGCTCGTAATGGCTTAACAAGTGCTAAATACATTGAACTGGTACAATTAATTAGTAATTCTAACAAATATTATAACCGTTTGGAATGAGTGAAAGATTTTTAATACATTTTAGGACACAGAAAATATCGACAGTGAAAAAAAGACAAAAGAAGAATATAAAAATAGTGCTCGCCGGTTTAAATAACGAATAATAGTAAAATTAAAAATCCTCGAAGTGAAGAGACGTCTTGTCTTGGATGGCTGGAGTTTTGCCACGCGTGTGTGTCTTTGACATGCGTGAACAGTCAGTCCAAATAACACTACTATTAAAGTCAACAATATTATTTGAGTACAAGAGTTCAAAAAACATGATCCAAATTAATTTCCCAAGGTTTTCATATAAACTATTTCACAAAAACGAATAAAAAAATATAACAACAAAAGGGATTTGAAAACCTGTTTTTATGAAAGCATTGGTGCAAAATAGCGAGGTTGACTGGTAGCGAGGGGTGAATAGCGACAAGAACCCTAGAGGAAGCGCTGCGTAGATGTGCTTTCAAGAGAGCGTCGCACAGAATGACTTGTTCTATACAAGTGTTATAAGATAACAACTATATTTTATACCTTTACTTTGACCATTACTACTAGTTTATCATCCTATTGATGAGTTTCGCCCAGGATAAATATAATGAAACCAATTAAATAATGGTGTATAATCAATATTTTTAATAGTTTAAGTAAAGAAACAGAAAACGGGGATATTTTTTTGTAATTTTTTGAATAGTCACTGAAGTTATTTTAATTGTGCTCCTAAGCTAACATAATTTGAAACACAGTGTTGTATAAAATTAGACGCAAATATTTGAAAGACAATTCTGCTTCATTTATTCGCGACCTCGTTATTTCAAACGATTATCCCATATATTAAAAAACATTAAATAGTAAAAAAATCTCTGAGAGTTCGGTAATCTCAGTAAGTACATACTACATGATTTTAATGCAAATTCACGTTATATAATAAAAAATATGTTAAAACACTGACGATCATTGTACTGGATAGGTATTGTTACTATCGAAATCACCGTCCTTAAAGCTCTGATAACATCATAAAATTCATTAAATTGTTTGGCCAAGAAATAAATAATTATCTTCTGTTTATCAAATTGCATCTCTACTAGCTTCATGTCGAACAAGGTACGTTACGTAGTACATTGTACCAAGCCTCTGAAAAGTCTTGTGGTTATAGAGCAGGGAGTGGTTTGTTTATGAATGCAAGTTTGAGTCTTTATGCAACTGTAACTCTGTGGGGTAAATGAAAAAAATCATTCGCAAACTGTTATGCCAAATGACGCAAGAAATGATTTTACGAATCTTCAGGTGACAAAAAAAGAAGATGGGATGAAGTTTAAACGAGTTAAACTATTTATGTGATTAACTGTGTACCTATATGGACTAATATTAACTGAGTTTGATAATAAGATACTCGATAACAACTTTAACTATAATTTCTACTTGATTGCATGAGTCTACTACAATTACACTTGTACTTGCACAATATGCGCATATTGTCCGTCATCGACGTCATTAAAGTACACGGGCAATTTCATGTGGTCTGTTTTGGGGTAGGATGAAATACATCTGCTTGGTTGTGGGACTAGGAATATATTGTTCAAATTGCCGCATTCTCAGCGCATGAATATTGCATGAGCGGTCCGTGGGACACGATCGCTTCATCGTGAAGTCACAGGAATAGCGTGTCTGTGTTTATCTAAGACAGAACATCTTTTGTATGCCGCAAAATACTGTTTCGTTGTTAATATTCACATTCGTGTGAATGTTAACTATTGTCAAGTCACCGAATGATCTCACTATTCGAATAATCTTCAATTACTAATGTACATATTCGACTTGAATATTAGTAATATACTAATGTTCATATTTGAATGACGACTACTAAATTAGTAACTAATCTAATAGCGTTTCGACTCGCGAAGCTAGTCGCTCGCGCATTCAACGCTCACTCAGCAGTGTTGCCAAGTTGGGGGTTTCCCCCTAAATTTGGGGATAAGTTAGATGAAAAGGAGTATTTTTAGGAGCTATAATAATATTTTTTTAGGGGCATACCCTAGGGATACAAGTTATTGACGCATATTTCAGGAGTTACCTTTTTTAGAGGAATTTTCTAGGGGGAAAATCTTTTGTAACGGGATTGATGAATTAATTTAATTTATCCTGGTAAGCTTTTTTTCTTAATTTAAGTTACCGCTTAGACGTAGTGTTAGAGGGAAAGGGGGGAATTTTGAGACGCTAGGGGAAATGCTTATTTGAGGTTGGCAACACTGACAGTGTTAGTGACAGTCAAATGAAAGGTTACTAATACACGATTAGTAAGTACTCTGTGTCGAATCAAGTTAAATTAGTTACTAATTTTTATAGATCATTCGAATGAGTCGAATGATGTACTAAGTCGAAGAATTCGACTGGAATCATTCAAAGTCGCGCATCGCTAAGTCGATGAGTGTATTGGTTTCTAATTCCACAGTGAAATATTCAAACTGAAATATTTGTTTTTATTTGTTACTACTATTTTAAGCATGATAATTACGAATACTACTTTGGTATGAAAAACCGAAAATATAAACTTTTATTGGATTATATTAAAAAGAAGATTGATTCGATGGATACAGTGATCAATCAATAAATAAGAATGAGTAAAGAAATTCATAGTATAAATAAACCGGTCAAGTGCGAATTCAACTCGCGTGTAAAGGGTTCCGTTCGTTGATTTATCGACTTCCTATAAGTTGTTTTAAATCAAATCCTTTGTTTGTGGTAACTAAAACAATAACAAATTGGTTTTTGGAACGAAATTCCTTATCGCGCGTTGCGAAAGGGGGCTAGGCGGAAAAAATTGGGACGAAAAGTTGTAACGACATTTTTTTCCGTCGTTTATTAATTAAAGCGAGTTACTAGGCGACCAGAAGTCTTCGAGGGTGCGACAGTACAATCATAGTATGTGGCTGTCTTATTCACTCTTCAGTATTTAGCATAGGCACAGCAGGGACGTCCATATCATGATCATGCACATTAAGCTATTATTGCCATTTCTCCTGTCATGCCAATCAATATGCAGAAGAGCGACAGTGATAGAACAAATCCATCCCTGCCACTCTGACAAGTGTCTTGTCAGAGCGACAGTGATAGAGTTATTCTATCCCTGTCGCTCTTCTACATATTGATTGGCATAACGGGAGAAATGGCAATAATAGCTTAATTAATCGAAAGGAACTTCGTTCCATCCGGGTGTCCCTTAACACCTCTCATTTTTTTTAATTATAATTTGGCCTTTAAAAGGCATTGTAATGAGTTTTTTAATCGACAAACATAATATAGTAATAAAAAAAAATATTGTCTCATACATAATGTATGTATTACATAAAATATGTTTGCCAACTGAAAATGTAAGTTGTTCGTATTTTTACCGTTTTCCTTTAAGAGCATAGACTTATTATTAATTGTCCTATAATATTTAAGCAAATAACTATTCTCTATATTTTTTCCAAATTTTAGCGTCAGTAGTTTCGGACGTAAGAGGGGGGGGGGGGGGGTTGGTCAATTTTTGGCTTTAATTTTGGTTCTTTCTTGAATAATTTTAAAACTATCCATTGTAGAACAATAACAAATATATTTGAGATCCTCGCAATAAGTCCTTTCAATTGACATACAACTAGATACGGTTAGTAAAATAGTTTTTGTTTAATTTTAATTTCGTTAATTTTTTTTCAAAATTAATTTTATACTTTAGATATACCTTGGGTCACAAAAAATTACATCAGTACCAAAGTTCAACTTATTTGGACCAGTAGTTTCGGAGTAAATTGGCTGTAAATGGCACACGAGTGATCCTATAGGGGTTTTTAGATTCATTCAGAACCCTAAAAACGAACAAGTTTTATGCGTGTGTTGAAACTAGTGGTGACAGAAAAAGGTACAATTTTGGAGAACACTTAACCAACGAGCTTGCCTGACATGATTGATGACAGTTGAAGAACCGAAAGAGTTTAGTCGTCCATAGCTTCTGCGTGTATGTAAACAGGCTGGGTGAACAGTAGTGTACACACGTGACCATTTGTTATTAAGTGAATTAAATAGAGGTATATTTTTTAAATTTTATTAAACAAGTATCGTATTGAAATCTCATGGAATAACAAGTCATGGAATATTTAACATATGTTTTTGAAGCCTGTAAAATTTTTAATCTATCAATCGAATACACGCTTATTAATAAGATGCGTATTTTGCGGCTATCAAAAATGAAATCATTCAATGTTTCAAACATGTCTTTACACCTTGCACCTTTGATGCATCCACGCAGTAAACACGAGTTATAAGTAAGACAACATTACTCAGCACCTCGTATTTTCTAAAAATTCTCCGTCGCCATCACGCGCAGGTATCTGAAATTTCATTTTTTCATACTAACCCCATAAATAACCTGACATTCATCTTCTTGACACTTGAATAACCGCCCAACACGGGACCCCATTAGCCTTTAACAAAACAAAGGTGCAAAAGGACTTCACATCTATGCATACGCAGACATTAACAAAGGTTATTATTACAATTAAAAATCCATTAGGAAGAAAGCTTTATTATGTTAATGACAAGGACATGATATCAACACATTAATTGCTATCATTGAGATTTAAAGACAGTTTTGCTGAGCATCAGACTAAATAATGGTGCCTAGTTCTTTAAAATAATCCTTGATTGTAAGATTGCTTGCCTGCCAATTTAGCACACTTTTAAGGTTAACTGTTAAATGCCTTGAACGTGTTTAAGTTACAGTGCTAGAAAGAAAAAAGGATTTTCACTGTATTCCAGTTCATTGGAATTAAGCCTCTGGTTTTACATACGTGTAAGTGCCTAGTATTTACCATAAAAATGACATGTCCTGTATTCTAATATACTAGCTTTTGTTATAGAAAAATATAACGCATTTTAATCATCTCCCATGAGATAATTAACAGCTGTTTCTAAGATCTAGACCCTCTTCAATGTAGTTAGTACGCTGATTCATTAGCAAGGTTCAGAATAGTGAAGTGGGCGTCTGAGACGCAATGCATACAAAATTGAAGTGGTATACTGTGGCATAAGTTGTAAATAACGAGGCAATAACCTGCCGTTACATCACAACAACAAATCATGATTCGAGTCACGTCCATGGTATATCCGAACTCTGTCCCTACCGTGCGCATGGTTGATATGGAAGGGACAAGTAAAGGGTGTTGATTAAGATCTTTTCTGATGTCCTCAGCAAGTTGGCTTTACATGTTTTACATAATATTTTAAATATATCTGAAAGTGATAAAAAGATATTTTAACTTTAAAGTTACACTGGCTGAATTTTCGGAAATCTATTTAGATTTTCATATTTCTTAGTGTTTATTAAATCGAAATTTATTAAAAAAAATATAGACACGTGATACAAAGTTTTAAAAGCTCAGTTATTTTGTGCAAGAGATACAAACAAAATGTTTTTTTTTTCTTACAAAATATTTTTTTCTCATTGTGTTTTCCCTATTTGTTAAAACAAATCTTTCAAAGAGATTTTCTCTTCGTCGCTTTATATCAAAGTGCTCGCATGAAAATGTCGTTCGCAACAATCAATTCCTAATATTAAGTCTTATTTCTACAAGTAAAGGCGGAATCGTATCAGTTACAAGGAATCTTGTAAGACCCATCGTATTTTATACAGGGTACTTTGATGACGGCAATGATTTTTACATTCGCCCACAATTCAGTTCTCATGGAGCTTATCACGCGCGGTTTTTGCAGGCTTCCTGTTTAATGGCGCAGAAAGTGTGATAAATTGTGGTCTAATGTTCTTTTTCTCTTACGTATTGTCGTTAAAACGCTGGTGTTTTATTGTAGATGTTGGTAGATTGCACACCTATGCCTCATAGGGCTTAGGGATTCTGACATTTTCTTTTGTGGGGGAAAATAAGGTGAAGAATCAAGTATACGTAGACTTGTAAATACAAAGGAGCGATATAATACTGTTTTAACGTAAAAAATACTCTAAATTTTGTCTTTATAAAAAAGAAAACTATTTCTTGGTAGGCACGCAAATAATAAACATGAAATTAATAATGTAAATATTTATATATGAATGTTGGAAATTCTCAATTTTTGGTAGAGACAAGAGGTAATTAATTATTAAATAATCAAATCACTTTTACTCCTTCGATTTTTGTAGGCGGCATAAATTCACGAGAATCAGATCTCGATGCGAGAGTCATTATTTAGAGGTTTGTGATTGAAACCTAGAAAACCAATGCATATAATGATTGTTATTAACAGCAGTAGATAACAGAACTATTAAATAAAATCAAGTGGATAGTGTGTCATAGAATAGCGCAAAAACTATGTATTTTCTGTGAAGCAGATAAAGTTACAAAGTAGTTCGATCCTCGGTTTAAAGTACTTATACCTCTTTTATTCTGTTCGAATGTTACAAAACCGATTATGTTGTCCTTTGATTTCCTAAATTTTCTTAAATTTCCTAAATTTACTTAAAAGCTTTGAACATGACCTGTAATTTATTTAGCTTTCACAATTTATGTTCGACATTTACATGAGATACATTAATAACGTCTTTGTTTACTCATGTTAGGACCTATTTCCTAATAAAAGTCAGGTAAAAGTGCTTACCGTACTACATTTTTTATACCATACAATAGTAGTTTCGCTAAAACACATCCGAATGTAGTTATATCCCAATCCTTACTTTCATGTAAGTGCACATGGGCAGCGTTTATCTACGTGTTTATATTCAATCAAATTTTTACAGCGAATTTAAAGCGTGCAATCGTGCACGGCGGCGTCCATAGTTCCATTATGCGAAATTTACGGTATACGCGGTTCGAAATAACTGGCCCTTTATATTTCGAAGGTCCGATTTTTCTGCCTACTTTCCATAAACATCAATATTCAAATACGCGGCCTCTAAAACTCATACGGTCCAGGTTTTTATGACGGGGTTATTTTTCATCGCCTGAATATTAAAGTGGAAATCCCGCGCGGTTCGTAGCGCCAATTGAGCCATATTTTTACAGGCCGACCTTTGAATATTCTATTGAGGTTGAAAGGTTTCTAGCTGAAATCGTTTGAGTAATCGCGGTATATACTTTGACCACCACAGACACGTAAGTGAGCTGCTTTAGCGAACCGCTATATTCGTTTCGGAATTTAAACCTAGAACCATAGCTACAAGCTAAACTACAAAGATTAAAGCTGAGCTACAAGCTATACACAGCTACTACACATATTGAGGTATTATCTCTATATATAAAATAAAAACAATAAAAAATTTGTGTGGATTTCCTTTATAAACTTTGAAACCATCCAACCGATATGCCCCGAAATGGTTTCATTTGAAAGGCAATAATGTGAAGATGGTTTAAGACCACTAAAACGATGCATTAGGCACATGCGGGTCCATTCATGAAATCGTTTTTCTACATTTCCCATACAATTTTTTTTAGCGCAGTAACACACGACGGGTATTCACTAGTTTTGAATATTTTTTGTGTTCCGTGAAGCATCACGTAAGGACGTTAAATAATAACCTACGTATGTAGATAAAAGATCACGCCTTTAATCAAAACACGAAAAAACCTTTATCCTGTCTTACTTTCTTCACCAAAATAAGTAAATGGCGTCTATTTTGTCTCAGACTACACGAATATCGCATAATTAATGTATTTCATTAAAAAAAAAATCTTAAAATCACTGAGCAATATTTTTTGCGGACAGAAAGATTAAATTAATATTATGTTAAAGGAGAAAAGGGGAAAAAACAACAAGTCGTTATTAGTGATTAGAGGTTGCTGGATCCTATGCTGCAACGTTTAAACCCAATCGTTCTTGTATCTGTACATGCTCATAAGGTCTTTCTTCCTGGTTATCTACCACTGTCCTTCTAAATTCAAATTAACACTTGTTATACAAGGCATTTCTTATGGTGAACGCACATATATCCGCACCGACCGCGCTGGACGCATCGCATTTGTATGAAATCAAATGAGAGCCTGATGCGGATGACATATGTCGACGCATATGCTCATCTCATATCCGCATATATGTGCGTTCACCATAAGAAATAACATAAACGTAACATTTTTAAACGGTTTTATTTTATCTGGGCTGATGCTTAAAAAGCAAATTATACAAGCATATTAAAATGTTTTTGTGCGACCATTCCCATTTTGTGCATTATTCATGACAAACAATTGAGTTTATAAAGCCTGTTCCTACTTTGAAGATATGGCAACTGAAGCCTCTAATATTTCATACTGAAAAATCTTTCTCGATTTATTCAAGCAAAACGCTATAGATAAAATTGACCATTTCAGAACTCTCTCGCAAACGAGTTGTTATTTTTCACGGTTGGACTGATGACTCGGGTTGCGTATCAAAATATTTATGTAGTGAAGTTGAGAGACTACGAGGCAATTTTTCCCTTCCGTTTCATGATTAAACTAGTGACCCACCCTTGCTTTTCTTCGGAAAATAGTATTGTAAACTAACAGCTTGCTTATCAGTTTCATTGTAGAGAATCGATTAACCGGACTAATTGTTGTCGTTAGGCATTCGGATAATCGAAAATCCGGATAATCGAATGTCTCAAGTAAAGAGTTTTTTCGTCATACTTATCAGCTAACTTAGGACATGTCTCCTTTTTTTTAATGAGTCAATAATATTTATTTTATTTTTCAGCGATAACACCACTCTCTTACGCTTCAACATTTTTCATGTAAAACTATAACGAAATTCATGGGATAGAGATGGCGCGGTGACACGACACAGCGGAGTAACGATTGGTAACTAACTAAAACAACAACAAAACGTGTGGGGGAAAAGATAGCCCGGGACGCGGGCGGGTAATGCTAGTTCGGACATGTCCGTGCATGCATGGATTCGATTTGAAGGTATAAAGTTATTTGATCGAGGTTGGTAGTCCGGGTAATCGCGAATCCGTATAATTGAGGGCCGTATAATCGAGTTTCCACTGAATTTTGATAGCCAATAGAAAAATTAATCAGTCGCCAAGTGTGGACTGACAGACTTCACACACCACTTAAAATTTTACTTAGGCTACGTCCGCACAGACAGGCGCCTTGCTTAGCGCCTAGAGCCTAGTGGGTTGCATTCTGGCTACTTGCTATGATATACGGTGGCCGCACTGAGAGGTGGTTTGCGTGGTGGGTCGCTAGGTGCCTTGGTCATTTTGCTTGTTGGCACGTTGACGAAATGTCACTCTCAAAAATATCTTACAAAATTAATGAAATAAATGCAATGAGATCATTGAATAAATGCAACAATTTCTCGTTTCAGCTTTTAGTTTTTGCCATTGACATTCATCAATAATATTATATCCATGACAACCCGACTGTCAATCTCATTTTTGCTTCAAAAATGCCTAGCGTCTAGTGACAAAAAACCAACACGTTTGTTTACTTCGATACACGCTAAGCGCGTTGCTAGGCACCAAGCGCGCAGTGCGGCCAGTCACGAACACTATAGAACGTTCGTTTTACTAAGCTACTCGTTAGGTGACTAACTAGGCTCTAGGCGCTAAGCAAGCCGCCTGTCTGTGCGGACGTAGCCTTAGAAAGCTAGCCTTCGGGTCTCCTGGAGTGAGGACCAATCACTTCGATCGTGTCTTTCATTGATGACTTCGTGTCAGTCGATGGTTTCATTCTGTTTGTTGGTCTATTTCACAAAATAGGGTGTTGTGAAATAGACCAACAAACAGTGCTGCTGTAAATGCATAACAAAACCACCACAAACGAAAATCCAATAAAGTTCAAAGCGCCAAGTAACGCAGTGAAAGTAAATAAACTAATAATACTGAAGTGAATGCATTGAAATAGGGTTCAATAAAAAACGTTCTTATTTAAGTATGGACGATTAACATAAATTCAATTATAACATCGATATATAACTCTAACGAAGCCACGAACACCCCGTAATTTAATTTATTTGTTTGAACATTTTCTTCGCGATGAGCAAAAGTTGTAAATGTAATCACACGAACAACTCCCTATTGATTGTCGAACTCTGCAACAAAGTATTAATACAAAAAGTTTATCTCTGAGGGACTTCCTCCATTACGTCATTTGATCGATACATTATTGTCCATTACTTTCAACAGCTATGTATTATTATGCTAAAGTAACAATTATATCATCTTATACATATACAATGTACATCACTCGGTATATTTTAATCAAAATGTTATTGTTATTAGTTTGTTGTATTTAAAGTTATGCAAGACCAGTATAAACTAACTTTTTGAGCTTATTTATAGTACTTATAAATACAACAGATAAATATTCATATCTAAATAAGTTCTATTGCTGAACCATAATACTCGTAATACATCCGCCCAATATTAAAAGACTGCAGTTAAAACCTATAGTAGTCGACGTATTTATTTAATAATAAAGAGGATTTTCTTCAAAAGAAAACGGTTATTAATTTCAGCACATAATACATAAAAGACCATAAAATATGATTTATTTCATTGGTAGTAGATATAAACCAATTTATTTTGTTAATGTTAGGTACCATGCAGTAATTTAATTTACGACTAGGTATGGTCGTGTAATTCGTATAGGCCGATAGTTTTTGTTAAATGTCCACCTATAGATATACAAAAAGCAAAATTTTAGAGCCTGCTATCTAGATTGGAATCGTGGTCTTGTTCACTACAATCTGAATACAAGACGAAAGAGTAATGGGAATGTGTCACACACAACATTGTTGCGGTTTTTGGACATTCATGAATTGTTGCCATCAATCTCAGTCGGACGGCGACCAAATATCTGTGTACGTTTGTTATTTGTTATTCTCACTTTGTTTTTAGCAACACGAAAGCCGCAAGCGTATGGATAATAGGTAATAGCCGTCTTGAAGAAATATGTTTTCTTGCGGTTCGCGTACATCTCTCGTTTGTTTCTGGCTTAACTAAATTTTGTTATTCTTCTTCTTAGCTTTTAGTTATTTCTTTCTTTGCAACGATTGATATACGTAGAAACAGTTTTTAGCCAAACTTCCCTAGTTTGACCATACGAAAATCTATGTATGTAGGTATGTATGTATATTGCTCACGTTCTTTGTTAGTTTATAAATTGCCTTCTACCTATTTATACCAGATACAGTGTGTCCTGCAACTTAAAAAAGCGAGGATGCAGCTCATAGCTTGCATAGCAAAATCTTCCGTTCGTTGAATCATTTACCTCTCAAAGCAGCTGATACCAATATAATATATTTGGTTGATATTCGTAGCCTCAAGTGCAAAGGTAGAACCGTTGCACTTAAAGCCGTACTGCTGCTAGAAGCAGGAGTAAATGCGAGACTAACTCCTCACGCCTAATATCCCGTTCTAATAATATTGTTCTAAGGAAATACGTGTTTATGACAACCGCTTGAAGATTTTGCAGCTTACGTCGTTTTCACTTTGAATTAACATTTAGCATAGACCTGGCGTAGGCATCGGCGATGAGATAACAACTTTAGATGCTCGGATTGGTCAGTAATGTAGATTGTAGTCTTCTACGAAAATCCACGTTTGTTAACTTATTGTTAATCAAGGTTTAGTGGGGTAGCATGAAGATAATTCTGCAGGGAAATACGTGGGTTTATGATACCTTGTGTTGTGTATACATATAAGTGAATACGATCACGGTAAGACGCTATAGTACTATACCGTAATTTCTGTTAAATTAATGAGGTTCGATATTATTGGTTGATAAATCTATATTTTACCTACTGACACATACAATTCCGTTGTTTGTAACTATGTCAAGCTAACTTATTAATATCATAATTTAAATTCCGATTTCATGAATCGTTAGTTAATTTACGTTCCTGTTTAAAAATATTGAAGTCTAAGGTTAGGTATATGTTTTTAGTCTTATATACAAGAGACATATTCTAAGATTCTAAGAAAACATTTTCTTTGTGCAATAAACTGTACATTTTTACAGTCCAGTAAACACGTTGATTAAATAAGAACTTCTATTTGGGTTGCCTGGAATAGACAGCTATCTGCCCGCGAGCAAAAATCGAACCCTATCTTGATGCGATGGAAATATGTTTTCTAGTACTCCCGTGGTATCTCATATTACAATCTTTCCGATGAAGCCGGACTTCTGAGTTAGCAATTTGTTCATCTGATAATATTAGGAATATTTACGCTCGGGGCCGCATTGTTGCGCTGGTATGGTGGTTCGATATTGCAAATACTTTGTGATGAAACCGGGAATGTCAGCCTTTTGTGATATGGACATTTGCTTCGAGTACTGAACTAAGGAATTGAAAAAAAAAGTGTATACCGCAAATATATTTTTCTGCATTTTGACTTCATTTAGGTAATTGTTCAAAAAGAAAACATAAAAATCAGATGATAATTACATCATTATAGTAAGTGTTCTTAACGAACAAACGTCAATTTTATTTTTGATTTAAATATATTGAGGTCTGGTTCCTTCCTTAGACCCCTAGAAGGAAAGGACTCCTTAAAATATAATTATGTTAAGTTATCCTAATGTTTCCGCAAAAATTCTAGACTAATAATTTGTATAGTTAGAAGCGTCTTGACCTGATTTGCTACTGGTCAAAAGCTATGTGAGATGAAACTAAATTAATTAAAATGGTACCGTCTACCTGAGACAAAACTAACGATAAAAAATACAGGTATCGTGATATGAAATGAAAGGGCTTAACAGGGCGTAAATATTTCGATAGTTTATGCACAAAATTTTATTATGCAAAATATTTGTTTTATCTGGCACATATTATGTAAAATGATTTACCTCTAAAATACTTTAATGCTCCAAATAAATTAAAATTTGTCGGGTCAGTCGTGTCTTATCAACTGGGCTTTATAAATCCATAATTTTATCAAAATGTATATTCATTTTGATACATATCAATTACGAAGCAGTTAGCCTTCTAAGATTTAAATTAAACCTAGCCTGTTCTAAGTTTAATACATCGTAGTGGTTTGTAACAGCTTAATTGGATAACTGTTCGCCAGCTCCTAATACGAACATTAATGTAATCTTCGCAAGCATGTCTGGCTATTAGTTCTACTACAGCGAAATCATAAATAATTGGTAGAATCCAATTTGGGATGATTTGTGAGTTATGGAGTTCAAGTAAGGTAGTTTTGAGTAGAAGCTGAAGTTAGTATGTACATACATACATGACAGACTGGTGTTAGTCTAAATAGATTCTATCTATAAGTACTTAGTGTTGTTTGCAAGTATTCCAACTAGTTAGGAGTATATTTGCAAATTAGAGCATAGCAAATACGTGGTTTAGGTAGTAGTACAAGTATTTTACGCATACTTTGACTGTCTATAATTAATATGATTGCATGTAACAATTTTAAAATTTAAGACCTATAATGTAAGTAAATGTTTACCTCATGTAATTTATTAGTGGTCATATAAGTAAATAACGTAATTTTAATGTATTACTAGCCCTGGTGATTTTTGGGGATTCCTGGGTAAAGGAAAAAATGTTTCCCAATGTAGTGAATATTATTCATTATTCAGTTCATACACTCAATTTGATTATATTTTTAGTGTACAGCAGTTTGTATCTCTTGTAATCTATATATGTAAAATTGAAAACCATACATATACCTATATCGATTCTCTGTTTTTATTGATTTACGAACTCGAATAATTACACCCTGTATGTAGAGCCACTATTGAGTTACTATACAGTACTCGAGCCAACAAGATGACCAGACAGTTGGACAGCGATTAATTGGGTTTCGCAAATTAGCGTAACTATGCAAGTGATTTATGCCAAATTACACAATGGTTATATCATTACGGACGCTACGAAATGTCAATACACTTGTAATGAGTTAAATTTGCCTACTACTAAACGAAGTACATAACGCCCCAACTCAGAGTCACTAATGGTTACTTAAATCGCTCCTTAGTAAAGAATCACCATACAAATTCTTTAGTAAGGAGCGATTTAAGTAACCGTTAATGACTCTGAGTTGGGGCGTAGTATTTTTATTTATAAAAACAACGGCTAAATTACTCAAAATAATTTTTGAAACGAAATTCATTCAGTGTAAAGTTCTTCGAAAAACCGTTCACATAATATTTAATTAAAGTGAAAATATGTAATTTTAAATAAGATAACTGACCCGAATTATATGATTATTCGCATGATTACGCAACCGATTCATATCTATAATTCGCACTAATAAGGTACTTATAAAATGCCGACATAATACTGTTTGTCGTATTTATTGGACAGCGTTCTGTATAATCTCATATATTCATGCCTCCACTACTCAGTTCAAGTATTTATAAGATAGATTCAGAAAAACCATCTGGGCAAAGTTTATTCTAATTTATCTTGTCGGGATTTGTAATTTAGTAGCCACTATTCTAAATGTCTCCATTGTATTCCATATCGTATAACTTTCTCATTTGGCAAAGCGCCCCAAGATTCCCATTTTGGGAAAATCGTTAAAGACATTCGCAATATTGGCGAACGGCTAATCCGGTGAAATTATTTTGGTTCCTTCTTTCTCGAATTGTAATTTATTATCAACGATACTAATAAGTTAATAGTATGGGAATTTACTGTAAAATATTTGGGTTAGACTGGCAGAAATGATTCACTTCTTTAATTGAACAGCTCCTATGCGAATGTCACCATTTTTATGGTTGATTAGAAGAAGTTCTTTATCAATCAAATGCCTCCGATATTTTATTATACCTACTGTGCTTAAATATAAAATATAGAAACTCCCACTATTAATTGTTGTTTGCCGTTGATCATATTTCTTAGGTATCGTTGGTTGTGGTGTTTGATTAATGTAATTTTTAACCGACTTCAAAAAAAGGAGGAGGTTCGACTGTATTTTTTTATGTTTGTTACCTCAGAACTTTGGACTGGGCAAACTAATTTTGATGATTCTTTTTTTAATCGAAAGCTGGTGGCTGTCATGTGGTACCATATAAATTTGAGCGAGATTTGACGAGCAGTTTTTGAGTTATCCCTAATTTTAAAGTCGGTTATTTTTTGTCAAGAATTATAAAGCATAAAGAACCTTCATTTATTATTGGGACATCACCCTTGATGCGATCGGTAAATATACTGGAACTATATGCAGTCGTGTTCATGAATATTTCATGAGGTCAGCAGCCTGATCATGGATATATCAAGAGCGTTCAGAGTGGGATCGTACCTAAATGTGAATAACTCAATTGTACAACATTACATCAGTATATTGTTATTGACTTTGTACGTGTATGGCTGAATATTTCATATTAAATGTATTATACATGTTATTGTGATATAGATTTTTTGTTGTCACGCAAACAGGCTTGGTCTTTTCCCATCTAAATATCAACCGTGAATGATATCTTTTTACGTGTTTCATCAGTTACGATGTCTGATACAAAACGAGAAAAATCCATCCCAGTACAATAATGAATATAAAATTTCGAAGTTGAATGATAAAAGAATTCGTAGCAGATTTCCTCTTAGTCGCAAATGCTTGATTTTTGCAGAATTGAGAACTTTATGATGAAGATCTACTTCATAAAATTTAAAGGGTACCTACAGAAGCAAAAGCACCCCGAGCGTAATGTTTTATTGATATTTAAAATACTTCTTAATGGCAAGATGATGACTGTTAGTCAACCTTTTACAATGTTATCGTAAGAGCCATACTTTGTCGATCGTAAATTTAATATCTTCAAAACATTTTGGTAGTATAACTGTTCTGAATAAAAGTGCTTGAAAGCAGTTAAGATCGTTCTAGTCTTTATGGAAAATTATGTAGATTGCACGTTATGTTGGTACTAAAATTGTTTTGTTAAAATTTTGTATTTTATATGTATTTCAAAACGATATTTCAAAACGATATTTCAAAACGATACCTATTATCATCATGAAACTGGCATTTATATTAAATTTATTAAATATTAAAAAGTATCATCTTTTAATTTGAGTAGGTATATTACATCGTATAAAATCTTGTGACCTCAGATGGAATATATAGCAATTATATCAAAATGTGTAATGTTTGTGATTAAGTTGAAAATTACTTCTGCAAGAATACTTCTAAAAGATTATATTTTTATGTCAGTAGCCGACAAAAGAACAAACGTATCGTCACGACTCGTTTGTTCTTTGGGAGTCTTAAAAAAATGTGAATAAGCTTATAATTAAGTGAGTACATTTACCATCCTGGATTTACTCATCGCTACTTACTATCAGGTGAGATTGCAGTCGGGCACTAACTTTTCACATGTAAGAATTAACGAAGCGCAAGTTTTCACATTAAAACACATTCGGTTACCTACTAAACAACAACAAGTTTTTCGATCAAAGTTTAGCACTTATTAACTCTGTTAAATCTTGAAATAATAACAAGAATAATTATTGACAAAAAATAACCGACTTCATAATAACTCAAAAACAACTGATCAGATCTAGCTCAAATTTAAGTGAGACTACACGACAAGTACTAGCTTTCAACTAAAAAAAGAATCATCAAAATCCGTTCACCCAGTCGAAAGTTGAGAGGCCACAAACATAAAAAAAATCAGTCGAATTGAATACCTTCTCCTTTTTTGAAGTCGGTTAAAAAGAACAGATCTTACAAAAGTGTCTACAATGGATTGTAGTAGTGGGCCTTAATAAATTAATCGTTGGAATCATTACACAAAACAACTATCCGATAGTCCCGCAATGCTATCGGGCTCGCCATAAATCGCTTGGTTAAATAATTACGGTACCGTGTAAAAGTAAATCATATTAAGAGTATGCAGAACTAATTAATTTATAGCTTGCACACGCTGACCGCTCGGACAGATTCAAGGGACAAAGATAAATAAACAATAAGCTTACCTACTTTTTTATCTCGATTTTTACAGGGTATATTATGTACCTGCACATGTGTAGACCACAAGTAATACTTTTTAATTTAATATGTTTAATTTCTAAAACACAATATTACTGTATTCAGAAGAAATATAGTTCTCAATAAATTTTCATAAGCATACTGTTATTATAACATCTTCAATGAAAGGAATTACGTTTTTTTGTATGGATTTAAATTTATTTCTTATTGATTGCACTCACATTAGCAACGTACGTTGTAATATCTACAGATGACACAAGTTATAGTGTATCGGATAAATTTGAAGACATCAAACAAACAGAGTAATACTTGACAACAGATAGGGTAACACTAGAAGTACGGGTGACATAGGCTATATTATATTTTAAAAAAGAATTAGGGACCTTAATAAAACTCCAATAATGTAACCCAAAGTGTAAAAAAATATGAAAACCGAAGCAAAGCGAGGGCGGTTACTCGGGACAGATAAATTAAGACAAATACAAATACTAATGTATTTTTCCGACGCATTATAGCTTATTGTATTTAATAATTATTTTATTCTGTACTCATCTCACAATGCGATGTTTGTTGGGTTGACCTCGTTCATTTTAATTACATAATTATCCTCGATTGTGGTGCTATAAATGGGATGAACAGTGTGATTGCAAATTTTCTATCTATATTTTAATCAAAAATCAGTGTATTAAACACTGATTTTATTAAGCTTTTTTATAATATTTTGATAAAAAATGTTGTTTTACCTGCGACTTTGCTCGAGTTTAACTTTTCTGGATAAAAGCTGTTGTACGTGCTTATTATTAGTTAAATATCCCGAAAATCTATTTTCAAAGAATCTACCGTTTTGAATTCTGTTGATCTAGAAGCGGTAGATAGCATTGGCTCTGCTTTAATAAATTAGTCACACAAATTATAATGTTAGTTTTGACTTCAAGTTCAATGGAAATCTATGAAAGCCAAAGGTGTTATATTAATATAATTATAGTATATCTCTTTCTTAGCTACATAAAATAAAACAAAATTTTCCTGTTAAAGTATAGGTTTTATTTTAAGCTGTAGTTTACAACTCTTAACAATAGGGATGCCGTTTCCTTGAAACATATTTTTGATATTAATACTTAATAATATAATGCTATTTACAGTTACATAACACAAATAAACGATTACGTAAACATTGGTTACATTCATGTAATAATTAATACATGAGTACTTCTTTGAAGTTCAGTAGGTATGGAGACAACGAATCGTAGGTTTACCCACAGAACAACGAATATCGTAATAATTATAGACTTATTTAGTACCAGTAGTCACAATAAACTATACGTTTAATCACTTATCCAAATTTATACACGCTAAAATACTTTTTCCGTAAAAATTTTACACAATTAGCTCTTCCAAAATCTATAACATAATAACAAGTTCGTTATCGCTAACTACTTACATGTAATTAAAAAAGGAATCGTGATCTGAACTACGAATGTGAAAATGTCGATCGTGGTGAAGAAGTCAGTCTTTACCTCACTAAAGTACGTCCATCCAATGAAATTAAACCTGACTGTGAGCAATTGTATCCAAAGCGTAAAATTGTGCCCAGTCCGATGGCTGTGTAAATGATGCCGCACTTGGAGAAAACTTTTTCTTGGTGGTGAGCGGTTTGATGCCAGGTTTGGATACGCCGTACTTCGTTGCCATAAGCATCAGCATTAGAGTATTCCAGAAGTTGGGTACACTCCATAAAATTGTAGAATTGTGATCCCTCTGATCCTTCAGAAAGGCATATATCGAATTTTCTGGCCCAATATCGGTGAAGACATAAACTGTATTTTTCGCCTTCAGCATTTCACCGCGAATTTTCTTTATGTTCACGTGACTGTAAGCTGAAGTTAAGTAGTTCGGGGAAAATATGACTAGTGTCGTGTCCGTTTCTTGTAATTTCCTAGTAAATTTTTTGATAAAGTTATTCTTACTTGGTTTATTGATAGGTTTTGTGTGTATTATAAGCTTTTTGTTATCTCTTAAACCAGGTAACATTTCTTTTAAGACAAATTCTTCATCTTTTTCTGAATATTTAACAAGAATACTTTGAGATGGAATCTTTGTTGACAAATCTATTGGTGTTCTGAAGTATCTCATCGCGACTAATATTGTGGCGATAGATAAAACGAATAACAGGAGAAGAAGGAAGAGAAAAACAAATCCGAAATGACAATGATCTCTGAACCAAACTGGGCAGTGTACAAGTCCATCATCCATCACCTGCAACGCATGAAAAAAAATATAAGTTTTTGTTGAGTTGGGTGTAATTTTAGATTCTCGGTGAAAAATGAAATGACCTGAACTTTGGAATGCACCATAAAATTGGATGAAAATGCAATAAAATAAAATACACATGAATCAAGGCACGATATAATCATGATGATAATATAAATAATTATAATCGAAAGATTATAAACTAAGTAAAAATTTATTTTTGAAATAAAAGGGAATAAATTTATTTGCCTTAAAGAGCTTATATATGTATTTTAAAAACACGGTATATTAAAATTGTTAAAATGTTAAAAATAAGAAACCGGTGTAACCAACCTTTGTTTGAAAATGTGCTTCAAGATAATCAAGAAAACAGTAGTTTATGTAGTCACATTTAAGGGCGTTATTTGAAATCCATATATTTTTAATCGGTTTCTTTAATAGTGCATTATATTCATCTTGTCTGGAGAAAACTAATAAATTATCTAAATCGTTGAAATCCTAAAAATTTTACAGTGTTAATTAATATCCAATATTATAAATTTAACATCATCAACTTTATTTTATTTTAATAAACTTATACAAACCCATAAATATTTTATTGAATTATAGCTGATATCCAAGGAATCGTGTCCGTTAGCCCACCAATCAATGGCGGCTTCTTTGAATTGATTATGACTCAAATTAAGTAACCTCAAGTTGTATGTGTGTTCGAAAGGGGAAATCGATTTAACTGTCCAGGAATTATTTTCCAAATCTTTGTACTCAAAATCAAGTCTATTGTAAGCAAAAGATATTGACATTCGTTGTTTATTGTTGCTAAATAAGTATGAAGATATTACTTTCAGGTTGTTGTTTTCCATATTCAAATATATCAAACTCAGAAGCGATGAAAAAGTCGACCTGAAACAATTTAACAGTTTAAAAAAGGAATCATATTTATTTGGCTTCAAAAAAAATTATAATAGGTATCTTACCCAGAAATTTCTTCAATTGAGTTGTGACATAAATTTAGGCTTTCGAGTCTTACTAAAGATGAAAATAATTTAGGTTCCAAACTTTTCAGTTTATTGTGACTCAAATCTAGATCTAGTAAGTTTATTTGATCATTAAATGTTGATTCTTTTAGTTTCTTTATGTCGTTGTAAGCAAGAGATATATTTGTTATCAGAGGAGAATTACCAAAAAGGTCATAGGGTACATCTTGCAGACCACAACGTTGAATATATATTTGCTTTAAATTCGGCAAATTTCCAAACAAACACTTAGGTAGTTGTTTTATCTTTACATCATTGTTAAGAATAATAACCGTCTCCAAATTATCATTTTCCGAAAACAATGATTGTGGTAATGATGAGAATTTATTTGCAAATAATGTAAGTTTCTTCAATTTCCTTAATGGTTTGAAAATCAGTGGCGGGAGTTCATTAAGTCCGTTAGAACTCAGATCTAATTCTTCAAGGACATCTATGCCAGTAAAAAAGTCTTTCGAAAACCAGGTCACGTTACTCTGCCAGAGAGATAGTTTTCTTAGGAAGGATAAGTGCGCGAATAAGTTGGAAGACATATTAGTCAAGTGGTTGTGACTGATCTCTAAAGTTTCCAACTTCTCCAATGGCTTAAATAACTCTTCGGAAAGGTTAATACTGTTACACCGGATGTTCAACCAAGTTACGTTATTAATATCCGTAAAGAGATTATCAGGCAAATGTGTGATGCCATTTACAGATAAGAGCAACTTTGTCAAGTCTTGTAATCCCGTAAAGTGTTTTCTGTCGAAGTACCCTGATAAGTTCCTTGCATTTTGGAATATCAGCGACATTGTTTTCGATACTCCCAGTTGCGCCAACACATCTTTAAACGATGTTGATGGCAAAGGACAGTCTTTAAAACTGACTGATTTGAAAGTGTCCATTTCATTGGCACATTTTGGTAGCTTACTATAATCTAGACTTGTTGAATTTTCACATTTTATGTTAATATAAGTATTTGGTAGGAGGTTTATCTTTACAATCCGACCTGCAATGAAAAATAGAACTCAGTATAGGCTACGAAACTGAAATGTGCAATAACAATGTGGGTAAAAATATCAGCCGTTTATATGTATGTATAGTTTTGACAACTTTTTAAAGTAAAGTAACAGAAATGTGAAAACGTGAACATTTGAGTGTTCTCACCGTCGATGTTGCAATTTAGTTCAACTGTGAACGTGCCTCCACAAACACAGTTAGGGTAACTTGGACACGTTGGTCGTGCTGCTCCAATTATATGTAGTACTAGCGCTGTCGTTAGCACGTATACTAGTTTGATACCCATATTTTATTATTTTACATTTGATTGATTTATTTAGTCTAATTTTATGATGAGTTAAATATGTTTCCTTAACGTTCAACGATTTCGGTAAGAAATCTTCTTTCTCCTTGATAATTCCATCATTATCCTTGTAATCTGTAACAAGAGGAAAATTAAGTTGATTAATGTTTTATTCGATAAACCTGATAATATTGGGGAAGTTAGCAATATTAGACGGAATTAATTTCGTCTCATTATATTTCAATTTTGGTTGGAGTTATAATTAACGTTATGTTGCGCCGAACATATAAAAACGAAACTACATACAAAAGTAGCTTCGATATTTTATTATCTATCTGGTCAGTTACATTGTGTTCACTACTATCAATAAAGTAAACCACATAAAACTACGACGCAGTATTTATTTATCGATAGTCACAATAGGTACAACGCATTTTACAATAATACGAGTACTCACGACATTTATTTTGTATTTCGATATTTCGACCCAGTTGCATGAATCGTGGTCACGGATGAACGGATGATTGAGTTCATCCGTGACCACGATCCATGCAACTGGGTCGAAATATCGGAACACAATATAAATATCATGAGTACTTGTATTATCGTAAAATGTGTTCAGTCCACGATGAGCTAAGTTTAAAATTTGGTACAACATTAGGTAATGTGTAGCTAAGATATGTAAGGTTGTAGATATTATGATAGTGTTATTATAATAATATAGTTATCTAAATGATAGTCTTTAATATACCTACAAATATAATACATTATTAATAAACGTTCAAATTCTAAACTATTTTAATTTATTTGAAATAATTACAAACGTATAAACACGTTGGATGTGAACAGTTCTAGATGCCGTAATACCAAATTCTAAAACTAAACAAGCTTAAAACTATTTAGTTGTAAAATGTAGGAATTGCAGAGAGCCAAGTAATTTAGACTTAGGTTATTTCGTTGACTAGTTTTAAGCCAAGCAAATAAAAGCCGCTGTATTTCCTAAAATAACGTTAGTGCAAGTCACGGTCACGATCATAAATCTTTTCTAGAAGAATGCTGCCAAAGTGAATTCACGGAATGAAATTTGTTTTATTCCTTGTTTTGGGAAAATATACAACACAATCTTCTTAATAGCTTTTAGTTGCGAAAGCATTTTTCGTAACTAATCCGACTCGGTTCGGCAAGATTAAAAAAGTATGCAATCCAGCGATATCTCGACAGAATCTGATCCATCAAGAAAGCTATAAAATATAAAAAAGTATTGTAGTATCTTCTGTATTTTTCAGGCATGAACTAAAAAAAATATTACAGAAGGTTATTATTATTAATCACGATGTTGCCTCACCAGGGGCTTGTTTCACCATCTTCAAGTAGAGTCCTGAATAAGCTATTCGCCAGTATAAGTGAAGTTAAAGTGTCATTTTACATACACGAAATGTCAACTTAACCAACGAATAGCTTACTTCGGACTTACTTGAAGATTGTGAAACAAGCCCTAAGGGTTAAATAAAGGATTATGGGCAACGATCAACTCAGAAGCTAATAGGCGTTACATGTTTATTGTATTTCGAAATCAAAGAAGACCTTAACATGTCCTCTAAAATAAATACAGAAAGGCACGACAACTTTTTCCACAGCGTCCACCTATTTAAATTCCGTTCGCGTTTCTAATAACTTTGCTCGGTCATCACTATACGATTGACAGCCTTCGACTACAGGAACATTGGAACATTCTATTAATTATTCGACGTGTCGTAAATAAATGAAGAAATTTGTTTAAGAGCCGGGGGCCAGACAACACGATGACAGTTCTAATTACTTGTTGTTTCCTCAGTTCAAGCACGATCTCGAGAGATCTTAAAGTTTTAGCGGAAAGGTACAAAATTTAATTATTGAAAAGCCTTTGCTCCGAAAAGAGAGTCGTACCTTTGTAAGAAGTTTTCTGATTTTATTTCTACAATCCTTCCAAAGTTTAAAGGCTTTCAGAGTTTCTGTTACTTGTCGTAATAGGTTCCATAGCCCACCATTTTGGTTTATTTAGTTAATAAATAATTCACTTAATAAATGCTTCAGTTTGAATTACGTATAGTTTAACTTAATAATAGAAGTAATTTGAGATCATTAAGTGTTATTTAGAGAAAATAGAAACTTATATACATAGGTCCCTACTTGTGATTTTGTTTAAAGTTAATTTTAGGCGGAGAGTTCTCCATAAAGTTCTCAAAGGTGTGTGAAGTCTACCAATCCGCGCTTGGCCAGCGTGGTAGACTATGGCCTGTACCCCTCACATTGTGAGAGGAGACCCCGAGCCCAGCAGTGGGACAATTATGGGTTGTTGCTTGCTTGCTTTGCTTGCTTGCTAATTTTGGGTTGTTAGTAAACTTCAGAAACGACTTACAAAATCAACCGAAATGGGTAATTCTACAGTCGGCTTAAACTAATTCATTATCCATAAACCTTCAGATTTTTGCTAATTTAATGTGTGCTTCCATATTTAGTCATATTTAGTGGTACATAATCTTGACGGGCATTTTAAATAATTTCCTTATACAATAGCGTTTCACTGGACACAAGGGCTTCATTCCACAGCGAGTGGGCGGACTGGCGCCGCCTGTGGTTGGCGGCAGAGATAAATGGCTGCTGCATTACGGATTGCTTCACATTAATTTGTCACATTTTACGCATTTTTTTTCAATCATCACATTTACATGAAAGTTGATAGCCATATTCATAACAACCCATTAAAGTTCCACTAAAACGAACGGAACGAAATAAACTCTTCATAATTGTGGCTTGCATACTCCACCGCATTTCTCTAGAAAAAATTGGTGAAGAGGTTATAACCACCCAAATATTGGAAGTGTTCATAGTGTTTTCGCCTCCCAAATGGCTCAACCACTTAATAAAAACCGGATAAAAACCGGAAAATATGTACTGTTTATAAATGCCCTCTAAAGAATGTCAGCTTCAAATACATTTTACCACTTGCAGTTACATACCCGTGATAAAAATATCTTTTATTAGATGACAGAGTTATAAGCAGCCAGTCTCTGAATTAAAAACCCGAGATTGAATCCCATACACGTCCTTGTGATAAGCAACAAGCGATCTGTCTTTATTTAAATCATTCCCATTAGATCTGAATCAACACTGATGTTCATAGTTCAAAGTTTGCAAACAATCACAACACGATGGCTATTGAGATTAAAATCAAAGCATTTACGGTACATTAACCAATAATTGTTATTATCTATTCTTGGAGTGTACAATTGCATAACATAATAACATTATTACATTCTTAATAGGCAGTGTAACTGTGTATCAATTGTGTTCACCGTTATTTAGCCACACGAGATATTAATATTTTACTACCATCCATCCAGATGACTAAAACAGTCCCCAAAGTAAATATTGGAAAATATTTGCATCCAAATTTATATCTAGTTATTTCAGTGCCTGACTGGCATTGCAAGCGTCACAAATATGGAACGGACATAAAATATTGGAAATAAAATTCGGAGCAACTTCCGTTGTCAATCTAACGTGATATCCTGAATATATGTAGAACGATGCTTTTTAGGGTTTCGTATAAAGCACTATAGTTTTGTCATGTCCATCTACCCGTCTTTTCGTCCACCCGTAGCATAGTACAGACTCTTAGTACTAGAAAACTGCAACGGCATTCAAATTGCTAATTTTGGTTAGAATTAAATATTACCCACCCTCTACCATCAAAATAATTATATGACATTAGCATAAATTATGAATTTCAAATAAAAAAGTAGGGTAATAGTATACTCCGCGTCTCAATTAACTATTCAGAATTACCTCATTCTCATTTACAAGACATGACATGTGAAAGCCTAAAATTCACCTTAACTAGTGACTCCTATTTTGCGCTTAAAATTTCACTGTTATTTATTTCGTCGAGAGGTTACATCACATTCGCAGTTTTAAATTAATGGTCTTCATTCGGTTTTTGATGTATGCTTTATTTTAATAAAAAAAAATATATTGTTCAGGATTCACGTACTCTGCACGCCATTCATTTATAAGACGATTATAAGCCTGACATTATAAATCCACCCATATAATAGAAAACTTAAAACGCTTTCTGCTTCAACCAAATACAAACTACATTGTAGTTCATTGCAATAGAAACCACTGAAAGCCTTTCATTGGCTCTCGGTTTAACGAAGCAAACCGCCCATTCTCTGCAAACGATTTTATTTTAAAACGGAATTAACTTTTGAGGTTCTTTCTATGGTAATAAAGAGGGTAACCGACGTCCGGTTTGCTTAATGAAATTAACTATCACAAACCGATACTTAACCCGCCACTAATAACGTACTTTGTATTTAAAATCTGCGGAGAAGTTGTAAAAAAGTAAAACGGTGTACATTTTATTCATATTTTAAGAAATAAGTTGTTAAAAGGGATGCTTAGTGAAATTTAGTTATCTCCATTTCAAAGTAACAAGATTGTAAGCGAAACTGCTTTTAAATCCTATTTTAGTATAAATTTAATTTTTTATACGTTCAGTTTCAGGCAACTTTAAAATTCAAATATTATGTATATATAAAAGTAGCGTATGGTAATAAATTTCTTGAAAATATTCGCCTACGCCGGATGGGTAAGAGGCGACTAAATCCGGTCGGTTGGTGGTAGGAACCCCTAGGAAAGAATTGATTTTAATACTTCATTAATACCAGTTTTACAATTGTAATTTCTCCATGGGATCTAACAGGATGGCTGTCACCCTCCTGCTTGAGTCAGCTGCCGAACAACTCGCCTTGTTTCAGGTGGGGCTAATTCTTTATTTCTTTTGCTTCTCTCTTTTTTAGCCAACAACACATCAGTGACGCCTTTGGTGACGCTAATGTTCATGGGCGACGATAGCTACATAGGCACATCGTCAGATCGTGTGTCGACCATTTTTATAAAAAATCTCTCTACCTAAACCTAAAATCTTATACCAAATAAATTACCGTTATCTTTAATTTAAAGAAAAAACGACTGCAACACTTAAAATATGTAAAAATAGGGTAATAAGCTTATTTCTACATATTTCAATAAAATGAATAAAAATCTAACTGTAAACGAGAATCTATCAACAGGTACAAAAACAGCCTTCATATTAATATAAGTTTAACGCTCAACGTTTGATCCTCAGTTAACCAACCAATTCCACGTCCAAGCATAAATCATTTAGAATGGAGATAATTTTCCTCAAGCCTAACCTGCTTAGTGCGGCGATGTCAGTACTTGTGAGTCTATTACATAGAACAAGGAACTTAGTGAACGTAACAGTAAGCTAATAAGGCTTATGTTATCATATTATAAACTTAGTAAGTTTCAACGGCTTCTAAACTTTGTAATTTAATCCAAAGTACTACCTTGTGCCTGATACGAGGACATTGCATGTATTTTGGCTTATGTCTAAACCTAATTAGCGTGAAAGTGCATTTTGACTTTTCTTCGCCCTGTTCTGATAATATTGTTACGGTTCTTCCCACTAAAGTCTCCTTGTAGAGTAGAACTGTAATATAATTAGAAAATTATTCTCGTGGAGCAACAATGTGACATAGTAATTTTGTTGCCGTTGAGTAACATTGTTACATGTTTAAAACTGAAGTTTTGAGAACTGAAACTGTAGGTTTTAAAATTTTTAGAAAGTAATAAACTAAATTTGAAATGACTAACAAAATTTATAACAAAAAACTGTGTTCTAGTATCGTGTAAATAATTAAAAGAACTTAATTGATTTGATATTCGATCTATTATTGTAAATTTTAGTGATATTATTATTATTATGTGGAAAGGCCAAGGTAAAACATGTAGATATAGACACCGTTTAATAATCCTACTCACGTCACAAGGAAACGAAGCTTAGCTGACTTCATTTTAATTAATTGAAGATAAAGTCAATTCCATACTCGTGCTCTATTGTGCGTGAAATTTATTATCTCACGAACCGCTATTCAATTGGACATAATAACAAAAGCCTCTGAGATTTAGATCTTTATCTGGAAGCATTGTTTTGTCTTCGCGCCAGCCAGCTACAGTGGAGGATTCGATTTGGATTAAGGGATCCTCATAATGGCTTATGCTAAGCTGGGTCCGTACGTGCCTATTGTGTATGAGAATGTGTGAAGGGATATACTACAATGCCATGCGAAAGTCCTGCTTTTCATGCCGCTAAACAAAAGAATATTAATTATGAAACGTTTTATGTTTCAGCAGCTCTGTATATTCTAGGATAAAAAGTGCATCAACTTCGTAAAAATCTACTTATTTACTATTTTTGAGTAAGTCCACATCATAAGCAGACATGATTCTGACGCAGACATGCTAGACTATTCATACGCGAAATGTCTGTATCTAATAAGAGTGAAAAGAACAATGTGTATAACAATTGAGATATTAAAAACATCCACAACCCGAAAACAAAATGTTATAGTCACAAAAATAACAGCCATGATTGAGAACCAAACCCGTAATGAAAACTGACAAATATTACAATTTATGAGTTTATTCCATGTTTTTATTAAAATATATTGTTATAATTTACTAACATACTCCAATATATATATGTCTGTGCTCCAATACTACATATTTTTGGAAGTAAAAAATTATTTTACTACACGCGATAATATGCTATGTGGCAGTGCCTCTTGATGTAGAAAGTTAATATAAATAATCCGTAATACATAAATTCTCCCCTTGTGTTAAACGTTACAAGATCCCCTGGTACTTTACGGGCAGCTACAGCCTATTATTGCACATCTTCAGGGCAAATTAATTGAAAATTGTGGAAATAGAATAGCAATTAATACCATAGCATAAGCGTATAGTTGCGAAGAATACGTTTGTAATTACAAAGAGCAGACAGATTATTAAGTTAGTATTAGTCAACTTTGCAACAATCCGCGGTTAACATGTATGATGGTATATACCTACTTTAAGACAATTAATTAATTATTGTAGTGCATGTTTCCGCTGTGGGAGAGAGGGAGGTGCCACAGGTGTGCATGTCTTCAAGTATATAACATTATATATGTTAACCGCGGATTGCGACAAAGTAGACTAATAATAAACTTAATAGCAATGGATTTCTGCAAAGTAACGCTTGATACTATTCGTATTAGCAGACAGATTACATGAATATACTCGTGAGTTATCGCAGTACACTGTCGAGTCTTCATTCGTACACCCTGGCATACGGTTGCTATAGGGTGTTGCCAGGAGTTAATAAGGTAGCTATGGCAGCTTATTTCTAACCAACTTCAAAAAGGAGGACGTCCTCAATCAAGTTGGTATTTTTATTAAATGTTTGTTACTTCAGAACTCCGTCCGTTTATGAACCGATTTTATTCACATTATCAAAATTCAATTCTGCTTATGGGATCCATGAGGGATCGAGGCAAATCCTCAAATATATGGCGACTTTTAATTGCTTAGCAATGATTTTAGTGGCCTTTTTCGAAAACTATTTCGCTGAAAACGAAGGTTTGTTTGGAAATTTTTCTGTTTTTATTTTCGAAATTTCACCTGAACGTTTTTGGCTATGTATACTAGTATATGTAGTCACGATTCAAGCTGAATTACACATAGCTAAAGCATCAATAGAATAAAAACATTATGCCCGCCTTCCACTGCGAGCGGAACGGACTCCATACAAACTCCGTTCGACTCGCGATTGTCAATTTATGAAGCGAGTATAAAGAATTACAAAATAGATTAACATATTGAACGAGTTTGCAGCGGAGCCCATGTGGACTCCTTAGGACTAGCAACGGTAAATTTCATAGAACTGCTTCCACCACGAGCGAGTGAACGAAGCGGGAGCAAGTTAAAAGGACTCCGCTGTGTCACGGTGTCGTGCGCTAGTTTTGAACGGAGTCCGCTTGTATCATTGTCCTTTTCAATCGACCCACTATCATTCGTTGGTTCGATCTATTTTATACATATAATTCTGTGCCTCCTGTGATAAATGGTACAAGTGAAAAATCGACACTTTAAAGGAGAAGGAAATCAAGTTAAAAAAATCTATTGTAGTTCATTCTAAGTGAGCTAAGTGTAACATGAGTACCTTCTTTTGTAGATAAAAATATTTACTGTCACCGTACATTTAGTTTTTTGTAGTAAACATTATAATATTAAAGTAATTCATCAAAAACCTGTGAGTTGTACCTTTTTAGGGTTCCGTAGCCGAATGGCAAAAAACGGAACCCTTATAGATTCGTCATGTCTGTCTGTCTGTCTGTCTGTCTGTCTGTCTGTCTGTCTGTCCGTCCGTATGTCACAGCCACTTTTTTCCGAAACTATAAGAGCTATACTGTTGAAACTTGGTAAGTAGATGTATTCTGTGAACCGCATTAAGATTTTCACACAAAAATAGAAAGAAAACAATAAATTTTGGGGGTTCCCCATACTTAGAACTGAAACTCAAAAATGTTTTTTTCATCAAACCCATACGTGTGGGGTATCTATGGATAGGTCTTCAAAAATGATATTGAGGTTTCTTATATAATTTTTTTCTAAACTGAATAGTTTGCGCGAGAGACACTTCCAAAGTGGTAAAATGTGTGTCCCCCCCCTGTAACTTCTAAAATAAGAGAATGATAAAACTAAAAAAAATATATGATGTACATTACCATGCAAACTTCCAACGAAAATTGGTTTGAACGAGATCTAGTAAGTAGTTTTTTTTTAATACGTCATAAATCGTAAACCGCAAAAAACATCGATCAAAGTTACAACGAACTACAAGAACTTTTATATTATGTTACTTGCTGCTACGGAACCCTTCATGGGCGAGTCCGACTCGCACTTGGCCGCTTTTCATATTTATTTCAAATGTGTGCTAATACTACGTGATAAATGATACAATTTAAGTTAAATTATATTGCACCTATAAATTGTCTTTGTGTAAACTAATATACATGAAGTAAAAAAAATCTAGGTAGATTCATATAGAATTGTACCCTAATCAGTATTGAAAAAAATCGGTTTATAGTGATATAACTCTAAATAAATAAATAAAATGTGAAAATTAATATAATTTGCATGAAGCAAAAAAAATATCTGTAGAGAAATTATTAACAGGGGTTACAACTTTAAATATATATATTCACAATACGGTTTTTTTGCCAAAACGTGTGCAGTTAAATCAGTTTGCATAAAATTATCTCCAAAACTATAGCAGATAGAAGAACGTGTGTTAGACAAAAAAAATCATATTTTTTTCTTATAAATTTCTATGTTAAAATCACAAAAAGGGTACAACTCTACTCAGATAACTCATCACAGGAGGCACAATATTCTGTTTATATAATTTAAGAGTAAAAATCTAGGCTTTTTACACTTTTTTTACTGTAACGGTAGAGCAGTACACATTTATTTATTGTATTTATAAAATCATCTTCACAATACACTACACAATTACTACACTGCACAATTTATAATAATAAATCCTTAGAAATTAAAAAACAAAACCACTGTATAGTTAATCCGTTAGTAACAATACCATACCCATTCAAAACATGACTGTGTGCAACACTCACCCTATTTATTTTCCGTAGCATCGAGTGTGTGGCGTCTACTCCATTTACCCCTAACGCGTCATCACGTGCGTTCGATATTTGTGCGATGAATTAACGGGCCTCCCCCTTTGGACATCTCTACTATTTTAGGGGTGAGATACATATTTTACTCTTGCAATAATTTTAATGTGTCTATAGAGTGGTGTAAAGTTTTGGCGGTCTTTTTCTTTTCGACAAGATTAAAATACATAATTATGTACACTGAAATTTATCCGTCTTGTAAAAAGTAATCGTATATTTTGTATTTTAAAAGCTCGATTGGTTTTAGTGTATTGACATTGAAATTTATGTGGTCACCGTCGCCATTAATTTATTCTCCAAGGAACAAGTACACTTTCTGTTTTTTTTTTTTTAACTACTGTCACTTAAAATCTTACTTATGGAAATCACTTTGTAATGATCTATGTCATTTTAAACTCTAGCAATTGAACAGCTCTCATATAATAACGCTATTAATAAATCTGTGCGGATAAAATCGCAAGCAAAGGCTAGTGCAAAATATTTCTTTCATTAATAATGCATGACTCAGGGTAGTTTATTAGATTAGTGCGAAGCTACCCTCGGGCATTTCCAATAATCTTCTCCTCACCCCAGTCGACGCGTTGTCACGTAAATATGACGGCTGAATTACTTCTCTCCGTTTTTAAGTGGATTTTTGCTATGCAAATATCTGTTAGAATTTTCGTCTCCATTTTTATGACTTCCATTAAAATTATAGCATATGATACTTTAAAAAAGCTAATAAATTAGACTGCTAGACAATTGGTAACTTAGACGTAAAATGGCGTAAAACTAAATTGAAATACACAGTTTGTTTTACAAACTGAAAAATATTAAACGTGTAGCTACTACAAAGGAAAAGATTCCTTAACAATGATTTTTAGAGTTTTTCTCGGTTTGTATGTACGTTTTTCCCAGTACTCTTAGAAACAACTGCACGGATTTGTATATGATACATCATAGAAATAATAAATTTACATTTATATTTTCCTCTAAATAAGAACTCAAAACCATTATCCAACTATAGTCGAAATTGCAAATATCTTTATTTCAATAATCATACTGATCATCAAAGTAACAATACTCTTGTTTCCATGAAAATTAATTTCGACGGGGCGTGTGTTCACGTCTGGCAGCGCATGGCGCTTTCAAAGTTTCGATAGAATCTACATCCTTAATTCTGTTTGTATTTCCAACTAAACTTTGCAAACGTTCGCAAATAGTTTAGAACTTTATTTTCTACTTTGCAAATTGGTTTTTAAATCAATATCACAATATAAAGTAGGTAATTATGGAACGGTATTAAAAATATTGCATACCTTTGTTAACAAATAATATTGTGATTCCAGTAGTCCTATACTTGAAACTGACAACAAATTAATACTTTTGTACGAAGCATATTACCGCTAATAATAAACAGAAATCGTAGCGTATGACCTCTTCTTAGTATCATTCAATCATATAATCAATATAATATCAGTTCAAGTAGAATAATATCGGTTAATTCTTGTCTTGATGAATCAAAAATGGTTTTTGTTCTAAATTAAAATATTTATCAATAAATATTTATCAATAAATAAATATTTATCAATGAAGTTTTATGACGGAGTTCAATCTTAGCTGTTATATACGAACTCTAACCAAATATTTTAATGATGTACTTAAAAATTTTCTAATTCACAAACATACTACATCTTAACTATACTTTACACATAAAAAATGTAAGATTAATTCCTAAAACATTTCGAGAAAAGTTACAGAAAATGTTTAAAGACATTTTATAACATTAATTACAATATTTATGAAAACCGGTTTTCATTGACAATATGATATTAATAAAAACTTTTAAGTAAAAAGTCGAACCGCCTTCTAACTTGTAAAAGTGAAATATTTTAATGAAAAACATTTCGCCTCCAAGGCACATCAGCAAACCCTGGAATGGTCAATGATGTACTGATTTTGGTATCTTTATATTACCAACAACAAATATCTTTTCACACGGTTCATTTATTCCAATCCGTTGAGAAATTACATATCGACGGGTTCCGGGCTAATTGTATTAAGCGACACTCTGGGCGATATAGACTTTTATACATTTAATTTATACATTTTTATACATTTAATTGCTTTGATATATCGATGTTATGAACACCAAATATCTGTAAGCACGATTTAATTACTCCTGTCCGTTGAGGAGTTCTACTCTACATCTCTGGAACCCATCATCAGATCCTCATCATGTTGCCAATGGGACCACCCTGAAGCAATCCGATATTCAATACCGTTTGAATTGTCCAAATCGGTTGAACCGTCTTCGTGTAATCGGTAAACATCAAAAAAAATACTATATACGCGACGGATTGATAACCTCCTCCTTTTTTTGAAGTTGGTTAAAATAATCATAATTAAAGGTTGTTAGTTGGTTGGGTAACCATTTGTCCACCACCATTCATATTTAACACAACTTTACAAACTTTACAGCTCAAACGACGTAGAAAAATTTGCTGATTCCATATGTTATGTATAAAAGTCTATATCGCCCAGAGTGTCGCTTAATACAATTAGCCCAGAACCCGTCGATATATTGTTATGAATAATATCCTAATCAGGTAAGTTTGTAACATTAGTTCAGTCAAGCAGAAAAATATAAGACATTTAATTGTATGCGAATTGTTCTTATAAAAAACATCTGGTTTGCCCAAAAGTATGAAACAATTTGAGTGTAATCGCCGTTATGAAAGACGGTTAGCTATAATTTCTTTAATTTAAGTACCTAATAAAAAATAATCAAGTATTACATTTTTGGAAGTTAAAAGATTGTTATTTTTTGTTGTTATTTTATAAAAACTTATGATGAAAAATGAAAATAAACATACTTTTGACAATAATTTAATTCACAAATTGCTGTTATTGATTTATATTTTTTTTTTCATAATTTATGTAATGGTATAAATTACAGGTTTTCCACCCAGTTTAGGCAACTGAAGATACTTGTTTACTATAATGTTCTTACTACTATAATAACTATGTAAGAAACAAATTATATTTTGTACATTTTTAAGAAATAAAGATATTATTATTATTAATAATAATAATAAATCTTTATTTCGGACAAAGTCCATATGATGTTAGTAAATACAAAATTCTTATAAACTATCGTTAGTAACATAAAATACACAGAACACAGAAACAGTTACAAATCATTCGTATCACAAATTACATACACAAAACACAAGACAATATAACAGAGAACACAGAAACAGTTACAAAACATTCACAACAGAAAATACATACACAATAACACAAGACATTAAATACAATTAAATATTGGTGTGACGCCGTATCCAGTGGTACAACGTTGGCGAGTCCCACCTTTCCGCCAACGCACTCAGAATGCCGTTCAGGCTGGCTCTCAGCCGCTGCATTAGAGAGGCACAACGCTTGCGCATGATAGCTTCGAAGCCATCAACTTGCCACTCTGCGAACATAGCCGAAGCATTGCAGTGACGGGGCAGCCCAATCAGCACCCTAAATGCGTTGTTGTACTGTACCCTCAGGGCGTCATACGCGCGCCGCGTGTACCTCACCCACAGGCTGCAGGTGTAGAAGGATTGACAGTACGCCTTAAATAGGGTTACCTTCACTTGGTCAGTACACTTTGCAAACCTGCGAGCAAGCATATTACAGCGCACGGACAGCGCCCTGCGCTCTCGCTCCAGGTCTTTATTATCGCTCAAGTCATCCATAACCCAGTGACCCAGGTATTTGAAACTTTTCACTGTGTTCAAAGGGGTATTGCCAAGGTACAAGGGAGGCACATTTTCATAGATTTTATTACCCGCTTTGAACACCATCACCTCACTTTTTTCGTATTATACCTAAGTCCATGAGCTTTCCCATACTTTTCACACGTAAGCAATAGCCTGCGCATTGCGCTGATCGATGGGCTCAGTAGTACCATATCGTCAGCGTAGCTGATATTATTTATACAGACTCCACTAACATGACAGCCGATTTTGGTGCTGCTGAGCTCATCCAACAGACGATTCATATATAGGTTGAAAAGACGCGGCGAGGTCAACCCCCCCTGCCTCACACCACCATCCAACCTATACACCGCAGAAAACTCGCCAGCCCATCTTACTACATTTTTCTGATTGTTGTACCAATATTGTAAAATAGATATAACCCCACAATGTACATCCGTTTCCTTTCGTAGTTTATCCCACAGAATACTGTATGAAATGGAATCAAAAGCCCTGGATAGGTCTAGGAAACATGCATAAATCGGCGTGTTTCTTGCAGTGTAGTACTGAACAGTCTCCTTGAGGCACAGAATGGCACTTTCGGTCGAGAGACCTGGCCTGAAGCCGAACTGTGAGTCATGTAGATGAAATTGCATTGATAAAATTAAAATGCTATCATCCTTTTATACGTATAGTACATATACATATATATTTTGCTGAAGTTCTTCTAAGTAAACCATATTGTATCTTCCATTTCTGGACTTTGGTATTTTCCTCTCTCATGTAATGACTATTATTTTAATAATTATAATTAAACACATTTAAATTCTAACTATAAAATCGTCTGGCGCACTCGCGTTCGGTATCAAAAGCAGTTATTAACCCAGCACTACTAAGAATTCTCTACGTTGTTGGAAACATTGCAAATTAAGTCATAAAAACGGCGTTGAGTGCCGTTTACATATAAAACGTGTTTTTCCCGCTTATCGCTATATCGACTAATGAATCATGTAGACGAAGGGTTCTCGTTAATTGATCGAATTGTTGGTAATCACTTTGGGTAAGGTATCAATACAGTATTAATATTCACATACCCTTCGAATATGTGGCATATAAATTAAAACCTAAAGCTTTTTAGGGTTACATAGTCCAAACGGACCCCTCATAGCTTCGTCGTGCCCATCCGTCCGGCCTTTCGACCGTCCGCGTTCGTCCGTCCAACCCTCCGACCGTCCAACCGTCCGTCCGTACACGTGCTGACACGCACTTGCCCGGATTTTATATTATACACGTCCGTTTGTAAATTTAAAACGTGTTAGTTATTTTAGGAATATAATTTTCTATCCTATACGCTTACGTAATTAAAACATGATTTTATACTCTATTCGCGGATTGAGCATATTTTATCACGAATGGGTACTCACGGTATGTATTTTGAGCCAGTTACGTGGGTTATAATCGTGGCTATACTACTTAGCAGTTGTGCAGATAATTTTTTTTTTTTTTTTATCAAGTGTATCGACCGTAATATTCAATGAAAAAAAAATACATTATTACGTTTTTCTGTCTGCCTCTCATGTGTTTATGTTTGCCATGAAAAAATAAAAATCTTAAAAAAAACGATTAGCATTTTCATGAATTGTTTGCCACAAGAAAATCACTTCACATAAATGTTGTAAGCACACACAAAATGTCGTACGCGCACACCAAGCCTGTTGTGTTGTCATCATTATTAAAGAGTTAATTAATTACACAGCACAAGCAGCGTCGAGTCTGGCCCTCAAGACTACATTAATAATACCAATTTATGTTGTTAACTTACTACCGTGCATTCTATTTACTAAGACTGAGGGTAATGAGTTCCCAAAACGCGATATTGGTAATGCCAGACCTATTCACTCGAGAATTATAATCAGTACTGTCATATCTAGTTTTATTTGTACGTGTAATAGCCAACGAAGGATCTATTAAGTGAACAAATAAATGAAATGAATTTTCTCAAATAGGTAGCCGACAAACGTGCAAATGAGTGATCTGGTGAGTGTTTATCGTCAACCAAGGATATCAACAACACCAGGCATCACCGATGAGTCGCCAGCCAAAAAAGGTGCTTTAAAATCACATTTTTTATTAGTAAAGTGTAACTTTTATTCTATCGCCCCAAAATTTTTCGTCCATCTATCGCATGTCGCATTACAGCCGACCCAGGAGTAAGGAATAATAATGGAGATTCAATGATTTAAATAAATATTGCTCTTAGTTTTTAATAAGTGTATATCATCTAAATGATTGTATTAATTATGTATTTTGTACTCTAATACGCAAATTGAAATAAAATTTTATTATATTTTGAATATTTTGTTTACTATTGATTTCCCATTATCATTCCCATTTTCAATAAATAATTAAGTAAAGATTAAAAACGCAATTTTAATATCCTAAATCGAATAATTTTCTAAAATTTTTTCTTTAAATGCCTACAAACTGAAAAAAAGTTTCACTTGCATCGTGATTTCACCAATTTCTCTTTTAAATATTTTAATGAATAATTTTATTATCTTCCTGGTGATAACACTCTTATCTAATGCTATGCTGACGATGTTCTCAATGTTTAAGCGTATCTGCTGGGCCTCATACCATATAATAAACTTATAATAAACATATAATTATAAGTTAAGGCACTCACAATTTAATCAAATGCGAATACCGCATGGTCTAATATTCCAGTTATTCGCGGTTCGCGTCACGAATGATTAACCCCCGTATTCAAGAACAATACTATGAGGTCTCACAGTGCTCACGGACGCATAGGGTGATTCAAACCATTTCGTAAACAATACTTGATTGAAGTTCTTCGCTGTGCGTTTGTCAAAATCGATAAAGTAGCTGCCGAGCTACTTTACCAAACGCATAGTGTTGCTTTGACTTCTATCAAAATAGAAAGAAAGGATCGATTATTTGTATTGTTATCTTTGTCTTTTGCCTATGTCAAATGACTAGAGTGAAGTTAGCCGCATCAAATGGACCAATAAGAGGGCTGTATACAGCTCTGTGTGTCCGCATAGCCAAGTGATACTTAAGGGTCGACTGTGAAACTGAAGGCTTGCCATGACCAACGCACTGAGAAATGCCTTACTTCGCATAGTATTGCTTCTTTACTTAGACAAGTATTGTTCTTGAATACGGGGGTAAATATCTATACCGCTTTTGCGCAAAATTGTTGAAAGTTTTAGGTAACCTTTAAAACCAATTACGAATATATAAATTAAATAAAGGAATAATAAAAAGGTAACAGAACTATACCGATTTATCTAAGGAACACTGTCAAGCAGCATTATTTACATATCCATTGAGTAACCCGCCGAGTGTCTCTTGTCTCAAGAGTATCACGTCTGGTGAGGGTTGCAAAGGCTTAATTAATTAACTTCTGTGAGTGAGCATGTGAACAAGTGAACATTTAACTGTTATTTTTTTAGCTTTAGCCTCCAAACACGATTTTATAATCAAACTTAATTTTAAGAACATTTATTTTGGACGTAATTTTAGATAGCTCTTAATCAATGTCTCCACGAATGAAAGTCTGTAAATTAACAAATAAGCAGGTGATATATCTGATGGTGAAAGGGTCATCTTCACCCATAAACGTTAGTAATACTAAAGGCTATCTGAAAGTCTACATATATAGATATACCTGCTTTGTGATATTATGGAAGAACAGGGCTACCTGATACAAGAAGACAATTAATGATCTATTTTTATATATAGACAAATAAAGTTTTTTTTAAAGTCATCACTAACGTTTACCGACTAGATACGAGCAAGTTACCAGCACTTTTTAATGACCTCAGATGGTTGGAAAATCACTAACATTTTCAGACGCCCATATACCTACATACATTTACTTAAACTAGCATTTGTGAGTCTAATGTTATGTTATGTAGTTGGCAACATGACATAAACAACCATTGCGAGAAATAAATGTGTTCTCAAGTCAAGAATCCAACGCGGGATTGGTTCATGGTTAGCAATCACTATTGTACGAATTATGTATCCCTATTCTCATGTATTTGAACCAATTAAGCCGTTGAAAGGTTGACTGAAACCTTTAAACGGCTTATTAACTCTGATCGAACATAAAACCGTCAACGATTAACTTGAAACATCATCAACAACACAAGCCATAGGTGTCCCACAGCTGGGGCTCAGCTCACCATATGAGGGGTACAATCCACTGCAAATTAGCTTTACACATCTCAATGTTCTCGCATCGTAAACTTTTAGACGTGCAGGTTTCTTAACGATGTTTTCCTTCACTGATGCAAGTGACAATAACTTATTTTTTATTGAAAATGATGACTAACGAGCTACTAACGATCCACCCGATGGTAGTGGCTATCGTCGCCCACGGACATCAGTGACGCTAAAGGCATCACTGTTGCGTTGCTCGCCAAGAAGTAGAAAGAACTGACTCTCAAGCGTTCATACAAAACTTTTTTTTTACCGACTTCAAAAAAAAGAGAAGGAGGTTCTCCATTCGGCTGTATTTTTTATGTCCTATATACCTCATAGCTTTTTACTGGATTAATTTTGATCATTCTTTTCAATATTTGTTATTCGAAAGCTGGTGCTTGTCATGTGGTCCCATTTAAATTTGAGCGAGATCTAACGAGTAGTTTGGAGTAACGTATAATTTTGAAGTCGGAAACTATGAATTATTTTAATTTAAGTAATATATAAAAGGTCATTTTTACTATTTTTACAGATATTATTATCTCTAGAGCTTGCTTGGCTATCTACTACTCTCTAGATTGAGTTAGCCGCTAAAGGACCCTTCTTCCCTTCCCTCCCCCCTTCCCCCTTCCCTCCTTCCCTTCTTTATCTCTCTTCTTTCTTGATCGGCAACGCTTCGGTATTGCCTTTGGTGTTGCTGATGTCCATGGGTGACAAAGCTCACTTACAATCAGAATCTTCAGCTCATTTGCCTTCTAGTTACATAAAAAAACAAGAAAGTATATTCTACACTTCATGTCCATTTGTAGAACCTAGGCACTATAGGCAGTGTTTACCAAAACGCGATAGAACCCATTAGTTAATTACTTATCCAGATTAATAACCGAAACACGTCAAACAACGTTTCACAGTTTATTTTTACATATATACTGAGCTATAAGAGCATCATTCTAGCACAATGTTAGAACTTAGCAACGTTTAAAAAGTGCGTTATATTAGTATCACTTAGTCCCTTATTAAGATAGTTGTACCATGAATTGAGATAATTTTCTATACGTATTTAGGAATAAATTAGGCAGATAAATATTGAATACATGACAAATGGTAGTAAACATTGCATTATTTCTATTGAAGACTTTAAAATTAAATTTGTGAGACCCTTTTACAAAAATTATCAAAACCGTGAACGTATTTGAGGTCAGTTGATAAGTTTTATCTAATTAGAATTTTCTAGAATGACTTCAGAGATTAACTGATTTAACTCGGAATCATTATATATCAAATTTTTAAGTTAATGCAATATACATTCATTAAATACATATTTATGTCCATTTTAATAAAATATCTAAATTTAAGTGTATAATAGATTTGCCTACCACTTCAAATGTCAACTGCTATTTTAGGATACGGCGGAGTCATCGAAAATCAATAAAAGCGATCCACTTTTAATAATAACACTGCTGCTTGTTAACCCTTTTGGAAGACTCGAAAATTCAACGTGTATTTTCTGTTTCAATAACATAATTACCGATAATAACTGTAATCACAATTCAAAATTATTTATAGCTGAGACTCATATAGTTTCCTTAAATAACATGTAATATTTTTATTATTTTTTAATTACTTAATAGATTAACATTTTCAGCTTTAAACATTATACAAATATTAAATATTTATTATGTAAAGTAGTTCTTACCTGTTGCGATTAATCCGAGCACAATTATCTTTGCAAATGTCCGTGCACTAAAATCAGCTTTAATGATAAAATAACTTAAAGACTAATGTTCGCTAACAGCTGCTTTACGCCAAGGCGAAAAACCAACCAAGTAACGATTTATGGAATCGACTCCTCGTAGACGACGTAGACACGTAACCGCTACGGGCGCTACGACGCGACTGAAGCGCTACGCAGCTACGGTTTCGACTAACAAAATAAAGCGCTCGTGCGATTTCGGATCGCGACGGAAATAACCGAACGCGCTACAATATACAAAGATGTTTATGTGTTGCTGGCACTTTTAATATTAATACGGAAAAATAGTTTTTATTACGTTCCACTGAAACATTAGGCACACCCATGTGTACTGTTTTATGAGGTAATAACCGTCAGCGTTGGGACCTTAAAAGCTCGAAAACGAGTTATATGCGAATTGCGTTCTTACTTCGAAACTTCATTGCTTACTTTTCTACCGCAACAAAAATGCGTGATGTGCTTCGTTACTTAATTTTCATTTTTTTAGGAAGTTTTTTAAAGTTTTTGATGTGAAACATCTTTACGCGAGGGGTAAACCTGATTTTAGACTTAGCGATCGTGGCGACACATTTCGATGTTTCACATCTGTCAGCCGTCCCATGACAGCTGTTTTTTAAGTAAATAAGTAATAGTAGACAAACGAGTAGGTACATGTCTAAGATTAGAATATAGGATAGAAATTTATCCCAGTTGTATGTTTCTCTGGGATAATTTGGGCGTTAATATCTTTCTGAGTAATCCAAATAACGTTACCAATCCATCCAAATGATTTTATCATCAGAATCTCAAGACCATGGCCTTTTGTATAAATGTTCGCATTGATAGCAAAAAAATGTTTAATTTGATTTATCAACCAATTAACCCATTAGGTTAAAGACAATTTGCTACCATTAATAGGCTAATAACATGTTAATGAATGCGACTACCGTGTCATAGTGCATGTCCGCTGCGCTACTAGAATTAATTATGCATTCACAGTTCAATCGCCGTAGACTTGTTTATTATTATGCGCATAATGAACGATTGAAAGAATATGCTCTATTATTTATTATTATTATTTTTATTATTATTATTATTATTATTATTTTATTATTATTTATTATTATTATTATTTATTATTTTATTATGACTGTTATTCGATTATGCAATTTGTCTTCAAATGTTATTTGTGCCAAAATTGGTGTTAACTTACATCAATTTAATTTTAACTTAACTTTAACTTCGACAGAATAAGTTACAGTATATTAGTAAAAATTAGTCACAGATTTTACAGAAAAATTGCATATCAGCAAGAGAAGACTTGAGGCCAGCCACAATAATACCTAGTTATGGTTTTAATACGATGATAGGGTAATTATTTCTTCATGTTGATTTTTAATCGAAACACTACTACAGTTTGGGTATAAATTGTGTTTATTTTTAACAGTTACTTATAATTTAGTTTTACCTACTGATATCACCCAACTTTTCTATGAAAAAAAATTAGAATCAGTAGCCTTATAACACATAAACAAAATAACAAAAAGGAACAGAATCGTAACTTACTAGTCTTAAAATGCAATACAATCTCACACACCCTGTAAATGGGAGGTCGAGAAAAAAACGGAGTTTAATGTGCAATTATCGGATTTCAACTTGAATGTTACAACAATAAAAAGCAGAACTAAATAGAACGTAATATGTTTCGGGTCTCGGCGGATTTGGCGGACTGTTTTTGTACAACTCGATTTTATGACGGCCTCTGTAGCATGGACAACGAAAAGAATTCAATGGATGTGATAATATTTTGCTACAATTTTTTTGGTACAAGCTAATATTATGTTAATGTACCTAACATGCATTAGAAACACATAAAATTAATAAAAATAAACATTACACACACTACCATGCATTTGACACGGGCAGAAAGGGTCTCTACTTTAAAATAAAAAAATGAGAGGTGTCAAGGGACACCCGGATGGAACGAAGTTCCTTTCGCTTAATACTAAGCGACCAAAAGTGTTCGAGGGTGCGACTGTACAATCATAGTATGTGGCTGTCTTATTCAATCTTCGGTATTTAGCATAGGCACAACAGGTACGTCCATATCACGATGATGCACATTAGGATATTATTGCCATTTCTCCCGTCATGCCAATTAATATGCGAAATACACACATACACTAGTCAGAGCGACAGTGAAGGATTTATTCTATCCCTGTCGCTCTTCAGCATATTAATTGGCATGACAAGAGAAATAGCAATAATAACTTAATGTGCATGATCGTAATATAGATATCCCTGTTGTGCCTATGCTAAATATCGAAGAGTAAATAAGACAGCCACATACTATGATTGTACTGTCGCACCCTCGAAGACTTCTGGTCGCCTAGTAACTCGCTTAAATTTGATAAACGACGGCAAAAAGTGTCGTTACAACTTTTCGTTCCAATTTTTTCCGCCTAGCCCCCTTTCGCAAGGCGCGATAAGGAACTTCGTTCCAAAAATGTTTACAAATTTACGAAGAACTTTGGTGCTTTGGATTTGGAGATATTTCAATCGTGTGTAAGATAGTAAATTTTTCATCAGTTGAGATCATTAAAGAAGCATGAGTACGCGGTAGGCCTGTTCAACTACGAGAATACATTTGGAACAAGTTACTAAGGATATTTTCGCACATCTTAACTGTCAGTTAAATTGCCTGGACGGTACAAAATAACTGGGATTTCGATAATCTGTTTTTGCTCTTCCTAGCCTCTCAAACAGATCGGGTATACTATAAATCATTTTCAAATGTTTCGCGGTTTTATGTGGCTTTTCGCGACGGCACAGTTTATCTCGCATCGATTTGGGATTTAGCCATAAGGCCGCATTCGGTATGATTTATCGAAGCTTAGTGTAGTTTTATGGGATCTAAAAGGTCTTTCAAATTATATCGGGTCAATAGCGCTTTAAGGTTCCTTAGAAAAATCGTAGTTTATTGCTGTCCTTTTAGGTCTCTCGCATAATGTCTAAGTTATGGAAGTTTCAATTTTTTTTATTACGTAATATTACTTACCTACATGTAACAGTTTAATGTACATAATATATTATGCAGTGTTATTACTAATATATTAAATAATCTAAAATTAAATATATTAGGGATATAATTAAATGTCTGTAATAATAATAATAATAATAATAATAATAACGCTTCACACTCATAGCCCCACACTAGGATTCCCTGTGTTGTGGGTGCCATGGACAACACACTAGATAAGGACATTCACACCCAGACCGAGAACAGAAATTCAAACTCATCATTCAAATTTTCCGCCTCGCTGGGAATCGAACCCAGGACCCTTGGTGCGGCGATCCGGCATGGTAACCATTGCGCCACACGGGTCGTCAATTATATAATCATTAATCATGTAGTTTTTTTCGTAATGTATTTTATATAGTAAAGTATTATTAAATTTTTAATGAACCAAAAACGTGCTCGCTCAGTTAACGGGGATGAAGAAGAAAAGGTCAAAGAAAATATTAATGTGAATGACGTTTAGTTAGAACAACGAAGTACTCTTGTTATGCGTCAAGTCAACGTCAATGTCGTCAATGCACGCCTAGTCCACGCCTAATCGGTCGCTAAACTATGTAGCGACATGGACTAACTTTGATTCTGAGATTAGACTCGGAGTAGCTTTCTTATTGGTTACTCTATGTTTATTAATACTGAATTTAATTAAATCTTATTTACGACAAGTTTTAAAGTTACTCTTGCTTTAGTCTATATTTATAATATGGCCGAATGAGAGTATATTATATTTCTTAAGCCGTATATTAGACCATAATAAAATGTGTCGAAAGTTGACAAATATTGAAATTTTAGTGTGCTATTAAAAAAATGTGACATTCATTTCTAAAATACTTAGCTTTATGAACTATTTCTTAACATTATTATCTATAATTTTTAAAAAAGGGGAACCAATTCGCTACACGTAACGTACTTTACATATATTATATCCACTGTAATAAACAAATCTACTATTCAAAATTACTGGAATATCAGAAAGAATGTTGAAATTATACTTTAAAAAATATGGAGGGATCGTTAGCATAGAATGTATACTAATATTATAAAGAGGAAACATTTGATTGTTTGTTTGCATTGAATAGCCTCCGAAACTACTGAACCGAGTTGAAAAATTCTTTCACTGTTGGGAAGCTACACTATTCCCGGGCGACATAGGCTATATTATATTTTCAAACAATTAGGGATCCTTAATTAAACTCCAATATTGGAACCCAAGGTGTAAAAAAATAAGAAAACCGAAGCAAAGCGAGGGCGCCGTAACTCGTATTAAATAAATAAAAATCTGAATACGTTATACCAAGAAACCAAAACATAAAGTATCAGAATGACTGTTAATTTTATTACTCTTTTCCTTATGCTATTTGAGATCACAATCTACTATGTGTTGCAATATCCAACTAGAATTATTTTACCTAATATTTCCTGTAGTAAAGGAACTACGAAATGAATTCAAATCGTTGATACATTTTAATGATAACATTAAAGTTTCGCTCAACGCAGTCGGGGTGGTAGAATTATTCATCTGGTTTAGTTAGCTCAATAATCCATGAGTTAGCTTAAAAATAAGTATTTATTTATTTACTCTTTATTAACCACAATATTTAATTACGGTACAATTGGCGAGCTTAATGCTTAATGCATTCTCAACCAGCTAACCAAGTACAAGCAGGCCAAACAAAGGTAACACGAGGATTTATGTGCTCAATTAATATTTAAATATTGTTTCCAGTATTAAAAATATTAATGGGGGTTACTACTTAATATCAGGTGGCAGAGTGGAGCACAAAGCACATTGGAGGGTTCCGTCCACACTTGTAATTTTTTTTTGTGAACAAAATGACGGTTTTCAGATTTTTCCTTTTGCTAATGCTATAAAACATTTCTTCTTACCAACATCCATGATTCTAAGTCAGCGGCAAGTACTTAAAATATATGGGATAAACGACCGTGTTATTTGATTGAGTTATTTAGAAGCTTTATTTTTTTACAGCTCCAAGGGATTGCAGACCTGAGTATTGGATATAAATTTCAACTTGAAACCTCATGCATTCTTAAGAATAAGGTTAGTGACAGACAGACTTTTGAGTTATGGAACATTGAAAAAGTTAATCAAGGGATTTTTGTTGATAAAGCCGACTGTATAATGTACATAACTTAGTACTCATATCTACTAACAACTTGTATAAACATATATATTTATATACATATAAATATATCATTATAAACTTTATCAATTGAAATCTTGTTGTTTACTTTGCTGACGTCTCGTACATTTAAACAGAGTAGGCAGTTCCATACATATTCTTTATTCATCTGGTGTAGTTTGAATAGTGTTTCGAATGCTTCAAAAAACATTTTCGTGGAGAAAACGTAGGCGACATTAAATATTCACGGCAATATGCCATGCAGGCGTTCACAGATAAGTTATGCAAATACACACAGGTTTGTATGTTCTATGAGTCGGCGTGTCTTGGATAGAATAGAATTTAAATCGACAGGATGACACGTTTTGGTTCGTTCTTGTTTTTGTGTAAATAAAGAATATTACGCCACGAATTGAAAGGCAATTGGTAAGGGAAAATTGGTTGAATCTGCATATTGATTTTTGGTGGAGATGATTTTACGTATTATGAGTGGATAACTAGCAAAGAAGCCAATAAATGATGTAATTAGGTACAGCACTTCATAAACAGCGGCTCTTAGTTAGCAGGTTTACAAATACATTGAAATAATTTCCCAGTTGGTACTTAGAATACCATCAGGATACATATAGATAAAATAAAATACCTAGGATAGAACGACAGAACGAAAGAAGCTTTCGACTCGTCGACTAAATGTGGCCGTAAACCTACGGTAAACTCCGATCGACCCGGTCAGTCACAGTTAGTATTAGATATCAGTCGCTAAACTATATTAAAGGAAAACATCGTGAGGAAACCTGCACACCTGACAGTTCTCCATAATGTTCTCAAAGGTGTGGTCAAAAGTCTACCAATCCACATTTGGCCAGCGTGGTAGATTATAGCTTGTAGCCCCCATATTGTGAGAGGAGACTCAAGCCAAGCATTGGGATAATTACGGATTGTGACTTTGACTTTGCTAAGCCGACTTTCAGAAGAATTGTGACACATGGATTGCGACCAATTCAAATTGCAACAGCGTGATGGAGAATGCTCTAGGTCACGTCGATTTATTATTACCTCAGAAAATGCGGGAAAAGTCCCAGCAAATTAAAAGAAACTCCAGTTACAAAGTTACCACTAAATATGATACTATGAACGTAACGTCTACGAGTAGCTTGTCAAGAAATTCTACCAGGCGGTACTAGCATATTTCAGCATCAATACGATCTCCGTAACATACCTTTGATACTAACATAATAATATGTGCCTTCAAAAGACTTCTCTTAGATATATTGAATACTGTTAAAAGCTTTTTTGACTGAAAAAATATTGGATTCTCGCAGTATTCAAGTATCACTGAAAGGCTCTCTCTCGGCGGTGAAGCGTTAACAAGACCCTTTTAGGCTAGTGTTTGTGTAGTCACATTGTTGCCAAATGTCAACAGAAACACTGAGCTCACAAACAAATGTTAGGCCACTAAGTGATTGGGTCCAGAAAAAACGAATATAGGAAAAAAGAAAAATAACTACGAATAGTGGAAAAATTTCCATTGTACACTTCTTTTTGTTGATTCAGTACTATACTGTATAGTATTCAAGAAATTCTTGTAAATGTATAAAATATATTGTAAAAAATTGAGAATAGAATATAAAAAAGACTATAAGTTATAGAAAAAAGACTATAAGTCACGACCCTGTAGCCCAGTTCAGCTTTGTTGTAGTGATCACTGGTTCGATTTTCGGCTGACACAATTTTGGAAGTTATACTTCTTGTGGGGCGTTAAGTAAAAATTATGAGAGCAAATTTTTTACGATGCGACAGCCAAAAAATGACATGATGAAGGTGCGTGATAATAAGCGCACAGCATTCGCTGGAGTTGTTGTGGATTGCTAGCGGGGGTCGTGGATGCGAGCGAGAGGAACGTGGTTGGATCCCTATTGCGCGCCGGGTCATGGGTGTGAGCGAGAGGTACTTATAAGTAAGAGTACTACTGGTAAGTAAACACTACAAACACATTTTTCTATTTATTTTTTTGTTACTGTCTATGCCACCCACAACACAGTAAATCTTAGCACTGGGTTAAGAGTGTGTGACTGTATTTTATGCGTTTTATATGACTAGCAATTGTTCGCGGCTACGCTTGCGTGTTTTTCACAACAGCTACAATTTTTTGACGTTATAAGAAACCCGATAGTTTGTAGTTTGTAGGGGAGTATATTATATCTAAATTTACACCTATTAAGAATATTATTCATGCGTTATATTGAGTCCAGTTTCATGATTTGTATTTATATAAACTTACCTGTTCACAATAATACATTCCATACATATTGAAGTAACTTCTCCTAAATAAGCACGATATGAATAAATGGTCCATATCATTACACCGTGAATTGTTCATAAATCTTGCAACATGGCGGCTTTGTTTAGCTGGCCGGCGACGAATACCCTTTCGTAGCTTAGCCGCTTTCAAATCCCGGATTTTCCATGCAAATAGAAATGGAATGTTCACATTTTCGTCCATATGAATACGTATTCTTTTCAGAGAAACTGGACTTCGCTGGTTAGGTATGCATACAAAAGTACTGCTTTATAAGACACTTGGTTGGAATAAAATTTTATAAAATACGAGTAACCGCCCTCGTTTTGCCTCGGTTTTCTTATTGTTTTTACACCTTGGGTTACATTGTTGGAGTTTTATTAAGGATCCCTATTTTTTTTGAAAATATAATATAGCCTATGTTACTCGGGAATAGTGTAGCTTCCCAACAGTGAAAGAATTTTTCAAATCGGTTCAGTAGTTTCGGAGCCTATTCAATACAAACATAAAAATCAAATCTTTCCTCTTTATATATTAGTACAGATATATCATTGAATGATTTATCTCTTCCCGTATAATCCTAATTATTTAGTGTAGTGATTAAAATCTACACATTTCTCATCATAGGTGCTTAAAATTTTTAGTGATATTACGATCCATTCATATACATGGAGCCTGGTAATCACAGGGTGTTGAAGACACTAATGTAGTGTTTACGTATCTGAATAAGGAAGTTAAGGTAGTTTCCTTATTCAGAGGTTTACGTACACTGTAACTGCGATGACAATAGACAAATAAGCTCAAAGACAGATGGCCAATGATAACCCGTCTGGTTCACTATATGTAACTATCATGTCGGAACTACTTAACATTAACGACTTTTCACGCAAAAAAGATACTTTTTATCTGAATCCAACTACTAATGACTACTACTACAACTACTAAATGAGGTTTTTAATGGAAGGTAAATTGATTTAAATGTTGATTGTCAAGCTTAGGTAACGTCATAATGTGACCTGACAGTAAACAAAACTTTTAATCGAGTAGGTACATAAATTTTAGCATGATGCTAAAAATTTATCTACTACAGTAAAAGCTAAAATTGAAATTGAAACAGAAGACAAGTGTCTAAATAAATTTAAGGATGTCGAGTGTCGAGATGACTTGCGTGTTACCGCAGCGTGTCTGCATTTTCTTAAGATTGTGGCACATAGACAAATACAATAAAATTCAATTCAAATTGCAGTTAAACTAGATAGTAACGTGTAAATCGAGGTACCTATGTGACCATTTACAATAAGGATGTTGACTAATTCTAGGATTCAATTTTTTCAATTTTATAGATATAATCTTAATATGAACGAAAAATATATAATATAATATAATAATAAAAATGATAATGTTCAATTTAAAAACAAAAATTGATAAATAAAAATCATTATCAAACCCACTAATTGTTTATAGAACTTACTTTTATAATACGAACCATAACGTTATAAGTTAAAAATGGCGTTTGAGGTCACGTGACAGTGAGTACTATTTCTGAGATTTTAAATTGTTATAAATAATGTATCGTGATTGATTTCGGTAAAAGAATAATATTTTAGGTGTTTAAATGTCACCATAAATATTTTATACATAAAATATTAATTTACAATAAAATTAGTGTCAACATCCCTATTAGGTGATTCGTCTGTTCATTTGTCAGCTAGTTGCATAAATAACTTATGTTCATTTTGACTTAGGTGGACACTGATAGGCCTATATTGTTTATGCCATTTCAATAAACGAGATATCCATTTCAATAACATAGTCTTTAATATCGAACGACTTGAAAAATAAATTTACTTGATTTGGACATCTACAGGTGAATGTTAAGATACACTATTAGATTCGCGGCGTTTCGTTACCAAGTTTCTTCACCAATATTTTTTAAGCATAAAAAATACTGAATAGACATCTTAATATACCTATATAAATTACGTATCACGTTGTTTATCCGCGATGGACTCCTAAACTATTTAACAAATTTTAATCAAATTTGCCCGCCATGTGCAGTTTGATCCAACTTAAAGATAGGATAGCTTACATTTCAAAATAAAAAATCTTTTGATAGAACGAAGTCTGTCCGGGCAGCTAGTAATATATATTTTATTTTCCCACAAATAAATATATTCGTTGTAACTTATGTACGCAGATCTTTACTCGCACCCAATTTACGGGCCCCGGAAAGACGGATGAAGTTAGTGTAAAATTATTATGATAATTTCTCACCAAAAACTTCCTTGCGAGTTCTCGCCATGAATATGCAACGAGAAAGTTCATGCGGTGCAAACTTTTTATGAGTACTGTCAGATTGTGGTACCATTGTCGAGATTTGGTTTTGTCCGTAATGTTTACGATGTAAGTTTTCTATAGGAAGGTGTGATAACAAGGTACAAGCTTAAGTACGGTCTGCCAAACAAGTTTTGGTGGAAATTTAGCTTAGAATCGTGTCCGGTCGGTACGACCCTGACGACCTTAACGACATTGTACACACGACCTGGCCTGTAGCTTAGTTGGTAGCGACCCTGCCTGCGAAGCGAGGGGTCCCGGGCTCGATTCCTGGCCGGGGCAGATATTTATGTTACAGATAAATATTTGTACTCGAGTCATGGGAGTGATTGTGATGTGTTATATGTGTCGTCCATGCTACCCGCGACACATGTTATAATCTATTGCGGGGGTATGAGTGTGTTAGCGTTTATTTATAATAGAAAAATGGGATCTGAAATAGGACGGTAATCTTTGGCCTTGAAAAGATACTTTATTTCGGTTAGAAGAATAACCTGTGCTCCTTTCCACAGGGAAGGATAGGAGGGAGTAGAAATGGAACGTTTAAAAACGAAGGTAATAACAGGTAATCCTGTTACCTGTTAGGAGAGGAGATCATCTTACGACTAACACAATAATGAATCCAAGTTAATGGAGAATAATGCACTTTTCAACATCACTTAACTAGTATAAATTAAAAAATTAAAAAAAAAACCTCCTGCTATCAATAAAACTATCATAATATTATACATTTTTGAAATGCTTACGGTGAGTTCTTTAATTTAATACCCATATTGTAGTATTAGATTTATTTTTATTTTTTGATACTTCAAACAAGGGCATGTCACAGCCACCATATTTGTGTTTTTCAAATTTCACTTATCTAAGAACACTTGGGCTGTCAAGACGCATCTAACGATATCTTAATTATATAAATTCGTCTAGCTATTTGGAAGACATGAGGTAATAAAGAATATTACACACATATGGACATACAAGATACGCGCGAATAATCTAATCCTTCCTTGGCAGTCGGGTAAAAAAAAACTAATAGAAAGAAACTAAACCTTCAAATGGGTTTCTTTTTGAACAGACTTATAAATGTGGCGTTTTTATTGATTGATGAATGACGGTTGACTGAAATTTTTCGTTTAGTATTGTTTGTTTTGATAATAAATAAAGTGTTTATCTGCTTGAACGCAAATCGGTTAAAGTCTAGTAGGTATTATGTGTATTTTAGCTGCTGAATACCTACATATACGAGGTATATGTATGTACAAGTTTATTGCTGTAAAACCGAGGTTGATTAAAACCAAATTCACAACAGCTGAACAGTTGTGTTCTTCCTGTAATCATAAGCCATAAGCAAGCTGTTTGAATGCACAATGAATTCTCAATTTGTAAGGCTTATTCTGACAGCTTGTTCTCATTAAAATGTTACACATTGCTAGCTGGTTGATGAACACTGGATTTAAAAAGGTGTTGTGGACACATCTATGGTTATTGTTATACTTTAATTTTTATTTCAAAATAAAAATCTGAAATCTTCTTTTATTCCGTTTTTAGGGTAATAGTGCACCGTTATAATTATGTAAAAATGTAAATCACACACTTTAAGAAAAAAAAGATTAAACTCGTAGCATTGTCACTGCACAAAAGTTTCTTACAAAACGTTTACAAATCTCAAATGTAAAAAGTGCATGGTGAAAACAGTATGACCCATTTCTTAAACTTTCATTCCGTTTATTTTAGTTGAAAGTTTTTCTTAAACGGTGTTATTTTGTAGAAGCATCTTTTGTGTTTTAAAAATACTCAAATTCCCTTCATTTGATGACACTCTATAAGCAATATCTGTAGCTTTATAACTGTAGCTATTTTATTTTTACTGCTCTATATTATGTGCATATAAGAATATCTTTCTTATTCAGCGATTTCCCTTCACAGCTTGAGATTGAATTTAAATTATCCAAAATAAATTCCAATCATAAGGCTATCACGGCTTATAAAGTTGCAATATTTTATTCTTCTTATTCTTCAATATTTACAAAATAACTTACAGTATTATGAGGTTATGAATTGTAATACTGGAAACTATGTACACTTCAAGGGTCATGGTACGGTCATGTATCACTCCTGGCATACTCCGTGCACCTATTTCTACAATATCGTTTCTAATAATATATTTTCTGCAGATGTTCACTGCAATACTGCAAAACATAAATACAATATTTTATGCTTTGTTCAATCTAGCCGAGGGTGTTAGGAAAACTGAAGTTACTTCGTTGTGACCCATTCATATAAATACAGGAATACCCAACGGTGTTCTTGACAAGTGAAGACAAATATGCATTAGATACTTAGGGTGCACTTATACCAACTATTATTTCTTGTGTGCTTATACTCGAACTTTGCTCAGACAACAGTAAAATGTTCTAGATGACTGTCATTTTGTTATTTGGAAAAAAATTTAAGCCATATTAAATTTACGACCATTATTTTTGTTCGGATATTTGATAGTGAGAAAAAATTAAAAAGTCGTGTATAACGGCTAATGCTGAACGCACACTTGTCATAATATTAAGGTTGAATTGGGACCATTATTTCAGCTTTATTTATTGATTTAATCTTTTTTGCAACTTACATTATGTATGTATAGGAACAAAAGGCGGACTTAATGCTAAAAGCATTCTCTCCCAGTCAACCTCATAGTTCCTTAGATACTTTGCACTTTGATTTGTTCTAGCTCTCCAGCGACATTCATTTTCTGCGGAGACAACATTACGAAATACTAACGTGATCATTTATTGATCATAAATAATATTTTTCAGGTTTCAAATATTGTGACCCTACATAATTTCAAGCAAGTTGAGCAGATAAGCAGATAGTATTGTAAGTAAAAAAAAAATATTTATTTTTATTATGACAATTAATTATTTCTAGTATCTTCAACTAATACGTGAAAACTCAGGTGAGCGTTTCATAAGGGCCACACACGAATTTCACGACATGGACATTTTACAGATGCCACAGCGTGTTATGAGCTGTGTTTTCGCTCAATGAGCCTTTTCGGTCTTTGAGCATAAAATTTATATGTATTAAATGATATATGTTACAAAATGTATAGGAGAGGAAAATTCAATAATGTCAATGTACTTTAGCTTTCTACTACTCTTTCGAATATTCGTAACAAGCAGACTTTATTATGATCGATATAAGCAGTTGCAAGGTACTCGTAGTGCTGTTATAAAGTTACTCGTGTCGCTTAAAAGTTCCGACCCTTACCCGACGACTTAAATTAGGTACGAAAATAGCTACACGTAGAATTAGGTATATGTTATATATTTTTATAATAAGCAAAGTTTTTATGATTCTAAGGCATTTAATACTAATATCCCACCAAATCGTAGATAGTCTAGAATTGTAATCTAAGGAGTTACTCAGTTAAGGCCTATTCACTCGTGTAACTTCTGGTCATAAACATTTGACCCTCTGAGTGATATTTGGGTTGGTTGTTATCTAAATATCTAATCCAAATTGGAGCAGCAATTAAAGTGAAAGCCCTGCAGTGTGATGGTATGTAAAGGGTAACAGCCAGCTTTGTAACAATCTCATTTGCACCTGTATATCAATAAAAACAAAAAATCTCTACTAGAAAAACGACTAAAAACGCGCCATTCGCCAACAACAGAGCAATGAACTCTCAAAGAAAATTCAACAAAAACGAAACGCTGAAATATACATAATAAGAATAAATATTTGAGTATTAAAAGTCGTTAAAAGTCGGCACAAGTTTTTTCCATGAATTGAGGTAGTTAAAGTTCAGGAGTTTGAAGGAATGGATGTTCTAATTAAGACGAGTATGCCGCAGAGACGTATGCCACATAAACCGAAGTGTTACTTTAGCACAAACTTTTAACACTGATGAGCCGTAGCGGGAGTTTGCAATTTAAACTTTGAATTCATTAAGATTCTCTTATGTTAGAAACGTATTACTTCATGACAAAATGTTTAATTTGGATTGTAACTAAATTTCAGACATTCCTTGTTTTTAGTGCTTTAGTAGAACAAATTAGTATGTCTATACTAATATATAAAGAGGAAAGATTTGATTTTTTGTTTGCATTGAATAGGCTCCGAAACTACTGAACCGATTTGAAAAATTCTTTCACTCTTGGGAAGCTACACTATTCCCGAGTAACATAGGCTATATTATATTTTCAAAACAATTAGGGATCCTTAATAAAACTCCAATAATGTAACCCAAGGTGTAAAAAATAAAAAAACCGAAGCAAAGCGAGGGCGGTTACTCGTATCAAATAAAATTAAAATGATTAACCGATCGTAATTTACTGAATTCTAAAAAGCACGAAATAAGTTGTTATTTACACACTCAAAACACCGGACTACTATACCCTGTGTCACGGCTGGCAAGCAATAACACAATTGAATCTTAAAAAACGTTGAGAATAAGTTATACTTGACACTAAAATAGGATATTGCATATAGATAACTTGTACTTACTCAACTTTTCAGAAATACAGCCTACGCTATGCCTTCATAATAAACGTCATTACACACTATTTTTCCTTGAATAAATAAAAAAAAAATAAAGTTATGCTATCTTTGAGGGTTTTATGACTAATGGAAGATTAAGGTCAGTGACATTACAATTTCAAAGGGCGTATGAATACTACGCATTTCTCGCAAAATTTTACTGGATGCAACAGAAACAATTCATGAACATGTTTCAAATGAAGCTTTGATGTTGCTCACAGAATATTACAGTATAAAACTTTGCAATTTACGCTAAGCCTTTGAAATTCGAAGAGAAGTGAGTTTTACGCTTGAATTAAAGTTTTAATTTTATGAATTGTAATCTGTTTCTCTGCTCTTAACATTTGTAATTCGTCCCTGTAAAGTGAAAAGTCACCAAGTTGAAATTAAGCTATTTGGAGACACGTGTATAATTTTACTAATTTATATTACATTTCGAAGTAAATATTACCACCATGATATTATGTATTTATACCACATTATAAAAACATGTCAACCAAGGTTACGTTGTTTCAGATTAGAAAAACCGGACAAGTGCGAGTTAAATTCGCGTGGAGAGGGTTCTAGTGCGTTGATTATATTATCTATTTACCGTTATTTTTTTATTTTAATTATTTTTGCGTTTTTTAAGACCATAGGCTTGTTATAGGTTTTCCTGTAATATTTAAGTAAATAACAATTATTAACTGTATTTTTTCCAAAATTCTAGATTAATTTTCTTCAAGAATTTAGTTTACGTTTGCTCTTTGGGTCACGAAAAAGCTTATGAGTAAATTTATACGTATTTGCTCCAATAGTTTCGCAGAAAATTGGTTGTGAAAGGCGACCAGACACACGAGTGATCCTATAAAGGTTCCATGTTTTTGTTTTTTTTCATACGGAACCCTACAAACACAGAATTTGATAAAAAGAACAACCGGGCTTGTCTTATCTGAATATTTTTTATGCCGAAAGTGTAACACAAATGAAATAAAATCAAATGGTCCCGAATAGATTTTATGAGGCCAAGCTATTAACAATTTTAACCGTCGCATTTAAAATGCGAATTTAAAATGTTCAGTATCCGCGATGATATAAGTTTAAAATCATTAATACGACACTTTTTGACAATCTGTGGTAAAATGTTAACACTTACCCAGTCCAGTACTTTATTTTACTTTAGACACATAAACTGATGAGGAAGAAATAATGGTTAAGTAAATACAAATAAAACTTGCTGTAAGGTTTCCAAACATGACTTAAAATATAAAACATAATGCAAACAAAATGAGTTCAGAACGTAAACATAGCAATATCATTGTCCGTAACAGAATAACCTTTAATAGCAATAACGGCCAAGGGATGCTTTAGAAAATTTCTCGTTAATTTACAACGTAATTCCTTTGTAATGAAAATATTTCCTCAGTGAAAATTACCTATAAAGCTTTCTTAATGAAGGTATTCAAATAACATTTTCATTTGTAATGACATTCAATGCTGACCTATTAAATTAATAGACAGAAATGAAATTGTGAGGATAATATATATAATTTATCTATATAATTATTATGTCTCTAGTTTATCATGGTAAGGGTCGCTTTCGTGTGGGATGTGGGAATTTAGAAAAAAAAAAACTTTCATATTTTACACATTATTTATTCGGCGTGATCAGTGTTTACTGTGATTTCATTTAAAACATCGCATTAGCTTCGATTTGTGGTTGGTGCTTAGCCCAGGATAAAAAACTATACTGGCAATATACGCGTAGCTCCCGACGCGCGACGCCGCGACGATACAGGCGGCGGCCATGCATATGTCGCAGGGAAATGAAGCAATCCGTGATTTAATCAAATACTAAACTCCAGGTGAAATGAGTATAACTAATAAAGACGAGTTTAATGAGCCCAAACTCGAACCACCAGAACAATGTTATTTAACGAATGGTTTACTAAATAAATACCTATAATTGAAAACTAAATAATGCGAAACATGCGACTAGGCTTGAGTAGTTACCAGTTTATTTCGTCATTTCCCTGAGACAGATTAATGATTTTCATTGAAATTCTCTAGAGAAATGTCTCAAAGAAGTCGTCATTTCGTCATCTTACGGGATTATTTTCATTGAAATTCTCTAGTTAAATGTCTCAAAGGACCTGTCATTCCATCATCTTGCGGGATTTGATCAAATCCCTCAGGGAACTGATTAATTCATGGATTCCTTCATTTCCCTGTAACATATAATATACGAGCAGTAGTAATCTTCAACACATTGACTTGTCTCGCTGGTTTTTTTATGGAAATAATCGGCAAACGAGCTGACAATCCACCTTATGGTAAGTGGCTATCGTCGCCCATGATCATCAGCAATACCAGAGGTACCACTGATGCGTTGCTGGCCAAGAAAGAGAGAAGAAAATAAACAATACGGCTAAAAATTTTCCTCTTATTCATATTTTATTAACTAATATCTCTATATCTATCTTATTAATATTTTATTGTCTAAGCCGTAGTTTTTTTGTTCAAACTTTTTTCTCCGATGAATTCCAAATAAAATAGCCATTTATTTAATGTTAATTGAATTTATCCTCTTTCATTACAGACCATTTTCATTAATGTCCGCGACCGGGTCAGATTACGCCCAATGACGTTTGATATTGATAATATTTTTATCTTTTACTTAAAAGTGTATAATAAGAAAAAAATTTCTGTGCGTCTGAGGGGATTCATTGGTATTCTTTAGTATTTAATACATTTTTTATGGTGTCGTTCAGTGACATGCCGTATGGTAACGAGAGATCTCCAGATCTTATTAATTCACTCCGTTCTCGACACCGCTTTGCGTTGATATAACTGGTTATTATCTACTGGCATTCCTCATTCTTTTGTAATTTGGTTTCATTGAAGAAAAAATATTTTCAGCTCTATATAATTTACATTTTGAAACGTCAAACAAAGATTGGAAAACCAATTTTCTTCAAGATGTTAGTCCAATAACAGGGCATGATAAATGTACTAGTTTTATGAAAGATTGCAGCAGGAAGATTAAAAACAGCTCAGACGTGCTAACTTGACTTCCATGCACTCGTAGCTCCGACATGTTGAAACTAATATCGCTTACAGCATTTTAAAAAGATATACTAGCAAACACTCAGTTGCTTTTTGATAAATATTATATTGTGAAGAATCTCCTACATTAAAGGTTGCTTCGAATAAACAATAGTATTTTTTCTTTATTATTTAAGATTATCAGATTTAATTGTTGCTTGTTATTGTTTCATTTTTAACAGACTTCAAAAAAAGGAGGAGGTTCTCAATTCGACTGTATTTTTTTTATGTTTGTTAACGCAGAACTTTGGACTGGGTGAACCGATTTTGATGATTTTTTTCTTAATCGAAAGCAGGTGTTTGTCATGTGGTCTCACATAAATTTGAGCGAGATCTGACAAGTAGTTTTTGAGTAATTTTGAAGTCAGTTATTTTGTATTAGTAAAATTTAGATTATTCTTATTTATGTACAATAACCTTTTTCAAATTTACCCTGAATTGAAGAAACTGAGTCTGCTCACAATATTAGATAGCAATAGCAATAATGCTGGTCTATGATTTCATGTATTGGTTAAAGAGAACAACTGAAACTACGAAATATTAGAACTATCACTTTATTGCTCATATTCGATTCATATTTACGAATGTAACTTTCCGGCCCGTTATTATACTTGGTTGATTTCGGGTTAAAGACTTTTTAAGAGCATGTTTACCATTCAATAATGATACGTTCTTTACTAAAAGTTTATTTCACAATTATTACAACGAAGCCGAAAGATCATTTAAAATCGATTAGGTGTTCTGTATAAAATGCTTGAAGAGCGTAGCAATTTGAGACATTATTGTATTAAAGATTTAACTTAACAGTTTTGACCATAATGTTACCAGTAAAGAATAATAGTAAGGTATGATACTTGTGTCACGCATAAAATACGTTTTGTAAGACTATAGGTAAACAGAAAATTGTTAGTGAAGTAATTCCTAAAAATGAAATGGTAGAATTTTAATCAAACAGAGATTAGTTTCCAAATTATACATTATACCACAGAAGAAATAATAGTACTTATATTATACTTACACATAACACATATTCTTCAATCCATTTTCTGCGTGTGCAGCGTACTGAGTTTCTTTCGCTTTTATGTCTGTGGGAAAAATATATTATGGAACCTACCGATATTGTACTAATTATTTGATATTACATTAATTTTGCCATTAACATTTAAAATTTACTGTTATTTAAAAAATCATCAACGAAACCTTCAAATTATTTATTACGAGTAACCGCCCTCGCTTTGCTTCGGTTTTCTTATTTTTTTACACCTTGGGTTACATTATTTGAGTTTTATTAAGGATCCCTGATTTTTTTGAAAATATAATATAGCTTATGTTACTTGGGGATAGTGTAGCTTCCTAACAGTGAAAGAATTTTCCAAATCGGTTCAGTAGTTTCGGAGCCTATTCAATGCAGACAAAAAATCAAATCTTTCCTCTTTATATATTAGTATAGATTAATTATTTTCCCTTGCAATTTGCTATCATTCATCATATTTGCGTGTTTTAACTGTTCTAATGACTCGACAGTTTTTACAAACACTGGCGTCAATTTAATCGTTCATTTAGGTATTTGCAAAGATAACAAAATGCATTTTCTAAGGCATTTCATAAGGGAAATCCGGCCATTTTGAAGCCAACTGTATGCTTTGTATTTGGCTTTCTGGTTAGATAAAAGCTTTTTTTTGAAAATCCCTCTATTTTGAAGTAAGCTCTAAAACGAATTGTGTTTGACCTTTAAGATAGAAATACTGAAAAACCTGTTCCAATAATTTAGGAAAATTAACCCCGAGAACCTCCGCTAGTGGCAAGTATTTCTTGAGTGCTTCCGTGCTTTGGAGGGCACGTAAAGCTATTGGTCCCGGTTGTTATCGTAAGATAACAGTCGTTAAGCATGAATAAGGTCTTTGGGTGGCTTGAAAATTTCCAACACTTGATTTGGCCTCTAACCCCTACACTAATCCGCACTGAAGCAGCACACGGCCGCGGCGGAGTGGGGTATACTCTAGGCCTCCTCAAGAGGAGAAACCCGTGCTCAGTAGTGAGTCATTAATAGGTTGAAGAGAACCCCAATACAGAAAACTAAAGGACAAAAGTTTGAATTTTAATTTAATATTTAACCATGCGCGCAAAGCCGCGGGCAACATTTTAAATTTGATAAAAAGTATACAAAGATTTGATTTGATTGAACATTACATGTAAATAGGTACTATGTTTCAGTGTTTATTGGTAGCAAGTTAAAAATTGTTCGACAAAATACGCATGTATACAGTGGCTGTAAATTGAAGCGACCTCTCTCAGATTAAATGTCGGCAACCTCACGGACCCAAACCACACGATTTGAACCGCTCTATATTTTATGTTACATCGGCTCTTTCGCCGCTGCCTTTTTTGTTGCGCTTTACGTCATGCACAATAGTACAGTGTATAACCGGAGTATAATTATTTTTATAACACGTGTTTGATTAATGCTATGAACGGAATTATATATTACTGGTAACCAAAAACCATTTAAATCGGTTATTTTCTTAACAGTCCAAAGATGGTTGTTACTGGGAGAAAAATGCCATCAAAAACAAAACTTGTAAAAAAAACCAAGTCTCGCAACTCAGTTCTTCTACCGTAAAAAGTTGTGAGATCCATGTAATACCAAGTCGGTTAATTTATTCAGTTCCTACTTAAGGGTCCTTCTGTCTTAAGTTATTACGTAATTAGCTAACCTAACAAGTAACAACATCTTATAGTGACCATATTATGAATATTAACAATCTTTTATGTTTCAAATAAATAGATCGACTTGACCATCGCATGAAAACAATGTATCTCACAAGTAATACCTATATATTATATTAAATTTGCGATTGCCAAGTCAATCTATTTATTTAAAACATAAAAGATTTTTAATATTGATAATATGGTCACTATAAGATGTTGTTACTTGTTAGGTTAGCTAATTACGTAATAACTTAAGACAGAAGGACCCTTAAGTAGGAACTGAATAAATTAACCGACTTGGTATTACATGGATCTCACAACTTTTTACGGTAGAAGAACTGAGTTGCGAGACTTGGTTTTTTTTACAAGTTTTGTTTTTAATGGCATCTCATTTCTTTTTGTAGATAGTTCTACTTTTTTTCCTTTTACAAGTTACCTTTGAACATAATTATATCTAGGTACCTATCTACACCTATTATTCCATTATATTATATAAGGTACACTGATTCATTCACTGCAAATGTTACTTCGTTATACAGGTACAGTGATTCACTAACTGCAAATGTAACTTTGTAATCCTATATATTTATATGGGATTACAAAGTTATTTATGCAGTTGATGTATCTGGAAAACTGGACCGAAATTGCAAAATATTTTAGTTTTCCCTTGATCTATACACTAAAAACTAATTGTGTTCCAAATTTGAAGCTTCTATGTCTGCTAGAAGTGCCTTAGAGTTTTGATGATCGGTCAGTCAGTCAGTGAGTGACGAAATTAAGAAACTTTGACTAGTTATAATTCTTAAACTACTGGTTCAAATTGAATGAAATTTGAAATATACCGTGTTTATACAATGCCTGCTTGGTTACTAAAAATTCAGGCTTCTAGCTTTGTCCACAACGAAGTTATAGGGGGTCGAAAATGGCCTGAATTGCTTCGAGAAAAGGATGGTACGGCCGTGCCGCTTTTTTGCTCGACTTGGCGGGGGCACTGCCGTGCCCCCAGATTGAAGATCTGTTGTAGATATAGAACACTGAGGGATCAGCCAAGCTATTAAAGATATTAAAGTCGAAGGTACCTGTCGATGAACGCTAAGGGATCGAAACTTAGTAGGGAGATACTAAACTAACAAAAAAGTAAAGCATCAATAAAAAATGTTCTAAAAATAAATTATTTCCTTATGTACGCTTCAACAAACAATAAAAACAATCAAGTATTCAAATTAATTCTAATGATTATATTACAGCTCACGGCTTATGTTTAACACACTGTTAAAATCACGTAGCTACCGCGCAATTTACACCTCACTCCTTATTTATGTTACGGTACCCTTTCCACACGTTCTTTTTCTAAAAGAGATTAGATTTATACTCTCTACCCTTTTCGTTGTAAATTAAATGCGCAGTATATTTATTTAAGAGACTTGATTTTTATCTCCTAACTAGATGAAAAAGAAAGCACGGCTAAGATTGTTTTTTTTATACTTTTGTTTTTTAGCTGACGCTGCTATTTTCAAGTGTTGACCGCCGCCCATGAACTATACCGAAAGGCATCATGCATTGCCGGTTTAGCAGAATGTTTAGGACCAGTTTGTTTATGATTTATTTAAATTATGGACGTTAATTGCATATTTCATCAACTAACAATTAAGCCTTTAGAAAATATTTGAGTAGTCCTTTCATTTATTAGTTCATTGCTTTATTAAATGAAGTGGGTCAAAATCAAGTCCAAAGGAGACGGAACATACAGGGGAGGCATATAAAGCGTGTAAAAACATTTTCTTATTCTTATTTCTTCAAACTTTCTTATTCCTAGTTGTTATTCATTGGTTAGTGTTTTTCACACACTTTTCACACACAAACACACAATTTTTTTAATCGGTATTTTTGTTGACTTGTCGTGGATGTTTCATTTTGCAAGTCTATTTTTCTTTATGGAAATAACCGGCAAACGAGCTGACGATCCACCTGATGGTAAGTGGCCATCGTCGCCCATTGACATCAGCAACACCAGAGGCATCACTGATGTGTTGCCGGCCAAGAAAGAGAGAAGAAAACGAAAGAAAGAACTGGCTCTCAAGCCCCCAGCCAGAACACGATGAGTCGTTTGGCGGCTGACTCATGCTCAAGGGTGGTAGGTATCCAGGCGAACCCCATGGAGAAATGATAATACTCGTAGTAATAATGGTATTACATAATTAACAATTAAATTCAATATTACCAATATAATCCCTGGAGGGGCCCTACCACCAGCGGGCCGGATTTAGTCGCCTTTTAGTCGTAAATACGCCACGCCAGATGGGTGTCGACCCATCTGGCGTGGGATTTGCGTTAGTAGTCTAAGCCACCCCAATACGGCAAAAATGGCCCCTATGGTACACCCACAATACAGAAAAGGTGCAAGGGTATGAGTATGTGAGCGTTCATTTACCGTTTTAATAATTTTACTTCAGATTACGCCTCGATCGTACTAATTGCGTTCCCGAATATAGGATATACAAATAAGGATATTCCTGAACGGAATAACGTTTTCGATTATTTCCGAGAATCTACCCTAGGCTGGCTAAACGGAGTTAATGTTTCCGAGTATCCAACCTAGGGTGTTTTTTTAGGGTGGCAAAATGGAATAGGCCAAAATTAATATACACAAGAATATAATACTTATTATAAGTACTATTATTTCTTCTGTGATAATACGGAAATTCAAAATTACTTAGCATCTGAACCTTATTATAATATATTTTACTAACCCACATCTCAAAGTACTGCCTACGTTCGTATATAACCATTCAGTTTCAACGGAAGAGGTCTGGCCTGGATACATCAGACCCATAAATTAGGAGCAGTGGCGTCGCCCTGCTGTGAGTTTTATTGTGATTTATGTATTCGATTATCGAACAAACGGCTAAAAGCGTTTCGCCAATGTAACGATGTCATTAATAATTTAGACGACAACTGCCCATACTTCAAAAATAGACGGCTATCGGTTACATGATACGAAATTTGAAATTTTATCACTGTGAATACGGCCTTTGTTAAAATGTCGCGGCGTAGGGCTGTTCATGAGAAGGGGATTGAACTGGTTCAACATATCCCAGATCTATATCCGTTAAGTAAAAGCTATCCCAGTAAGAGACATATCGGTTCATGTGAAATCTTTTACAGATAGAGCCCGAATCTTTTTACGGACTATTTCGAATGAGATTTAAAAAACTAGGAGGAAGGAGCTGAAATTCCGATAGAATTATTAAGGCTCGTTCATTGAGGCGAGGGGTCGACAGCATATTTTATCAATTTCAACTAAACTGTTTCATTTTAGGCGAATTACACCGATAAAAGCGGTAGCAGTGGCGAGAATTATTCACGGGAAACAAAGCGACACCCACCGTTTCAGGCAGGTGTCTGAAATACGAAATTCATTGCGCCGTAAACAAAAGGACGAATTTTAAAGCTTCACCGTGAGTGTTTTGCGTGAAATAAATTTTTACCCCCGGTACCATTTTTCAACTTAATCTGTTTCTGTTATTGATAAACGACAACGATATGAATTTCAATTGTTATTTTATGTATTAAAACTTGTTAGTTTGAGCGGACAAAAGCGCATCGGAAAATGGTTGTGACAGTTTTGAGGTCGAACATCAAAGATGAAAAACGTTGCACTTTGCGCTAGTTTTTGATGTTAAATTAATATAAAATAAATGCCTTATAGATAAACATGATTTTCGTCAAGTTAGTCATAAGTAACCAAATATCAAATACTATTAAAGAAGTATCAAATGGTTGTATCAGTACGAAAGGCAACACGAAGAACATTATTGTGATACCATTAATCATTCAGTACCTTGGAATGTAGAGACAAAAGAAAACATTGAGGTCTTTTGTTTTATTTATATGTTTGTGGTTGATAGTTTGTTTATTGGTCGCTTGATTTACAAAGATGTACAAACATAATTATTGACTGACAAAATAATTTGATATTCGGGAACTATTCAAACATTTCTTTTATCCATTTTAAAACACATTTAGTCACATAACACGTAGTTATAGTTAGCACATAGGTCACATTTTGTCTTAAGGCCCTCTTCTAGTCATAAAGTAGGTATTATCGCGCTGGCGAGTCCGCGTGGATCAAACATCGATAACGCCTCGAGAACGTGAACTCGTATGACCCGGTGGCCGACCACAGCACAATTAGGTAGAAATATTTTGCAGTAGGAGACCTGCACAGCCTGCACTACTTTTACAAATTTGAATTATGTAGTAGTCAGTAAATAAGTACATTTATTAGTATGAAATGAAAATAAAGTTTTATTTTTATCATTATCTTAATTATAATTTTATGTTTGTTACCTCAGAACTTTTGACTGGGCGAACCGATTTTGATGATTCTTTTTTTAATCGAAAGCTGGTGTTTGTCATGTGGTTCCACATAAATTTGAGTGATTTGACAAGTAGTTTTTGAGTTATTTTGAAGTTGGTTATTTTTTGTTAGTATTTAGATGATATTAGTCAATTTTGTATGTAAGTACCTACTTATTTGTGGGTGAACCGATTTTGATGATTCATTTTTCGATCGAAAGCTGGTGCTTATCATGTGGTTCCACATAAATTTGAGCGAGATCTGACAAGTAGTTTTAGAGTTATTTTGAAGTTGGTTATTTTTTGTTAGTATTTTGATGATATTAGTCAATTTTGTATGTATGTATATAAGTACCTACTTATTTGTGCATCACGCGTATCTCACTTAGGAAATAAAATAATAGAATTTTCAGAACACCCTTACCTGTTTTTAACCGACTTCAAAAAAGGAGGAGGTATTCAATTCGACTGTTTTTTTATGTTTGTTACCGCAGAACTTTTGACTAGGCGAACCGATTTTGATGATCCTTTTTTCAATCGAAAGCTGGTGTTTTTCATGTGGTTTCACATAAATTTGAGTGAGATTTGACAAGTAGTTTTTGAGTTATTTTGAAGTTGGTTATTTTTTGTTAGTATTTAGATGATATTAGTCAATTTTGTATGTAAGTACCTACTTATTTGTGGGTGAACCGATTTTGATGATTCTTTTTTCGATCGAAAGCTGGTGCTTATTATGTGGTTCCACATAAAATTGAGCGAGATCTGACAAGTAGTTTTTGAGCCATTTTGAAGTTGGTTATTTTTTGTTACTATTTAGATGATGTTAGGCAATTTTGTATGTTAGTACCTAATTATTTGTGTATCACACGTATCTCAGTTAGGAAATAAAATAACAGAATTTTCAGAACACCCTTTTTTTATTTACTACTAAATGTTATGTAAAGTAAATATTACGTAAATAACTAAATACGAACTTGTCGAGCTTGTAGCCTAGTTGGTAGCGGAGGTCAGTGGGGGTTGTAAAGGAACCGCCTAATATGCCGCGTAGGTATTTGGTGCTTCCTTCATTCACGCGTCATAGAAGCGATATTTTTCAGAAATTCATCTTATGCTGCAATGTCTCGTTTATTTCTATTTTTTGTACTCATTTCGATCTAAGTTTGCGACTTGTTCACTACAGTAAAATATCGTTTATCAAGTTTAGTGCGAAAAGTTCCGAGGTCAAATACTGTTCAGAATTTTATTGTGTATCATATTTTATGAATTGAAAAACTACTCATCGGTAAAGTCAATCTCACTGATATGTGACATTTTTTAAATTTACTACTAAATGTTGTGTAAAGTAAATACCAACTTGTCGACCTTGTAGCCTAGTTGGTAGCGGACTTGCCTGCAAAGCAAGGGGTCCCGGGTTCGATTCCCGGCCGGGGCAGATATTTTTATATAACAGATAAATATTTGTACTCTGGTTATGGTAATTATAGTGATGTCTGATTTGTACTGTGTCTCATATTTTACTGGGGGGTATGAGAATGCAAGTTTTTATTAATATTATTCTTACTACATAATTTTTTTTTAATGGAAATAGCCGGAAAACGAGCTGACGATCCACCTGATGGTAAGTGGCTATCGTCGTCCGTGGACATCAGCAACACCAAAGGCATCACTGATGCGTTGCCATTCCCATACCCCTCCCCTCCCCCTCGCCCTCCCCTTCCCCTCGCCCTCCCCTCCCCCTACCCTCCGCTCCCCTCCCTCTCTCCTTCCCCTGTACTTATATACAAATATACATGTACATATATATACATATACATACAAAAAAAAACAATATTACAAAAAAACAACATTCAAAAACAATATTAAAAAAAAAACAATATAATAATAATCATTTTTTCAAAACAATTTTCCATTTATTTCATAACGAGCCTAAAGAAGTATAACATCAAAAAAGAAAACTGGCTCCCAAGCCTCTAACTCATGCTCAAGGGTGGTAGCTATCCAGGCGAACCCCATCGAGAAATAATAATAGTAATAATAATCAATATTATCAATATAATCCCTCGAGGGGCCCTACCACCAGCGGGCCGGATTTAGTCGCCTTTTACGACACCCATACGACTTGGGATGGAGGTTAGTATTCTAAGCGGCCCCAATACGGCAAGAATAATTGTGTAATTAGCACTTGACTTATACCACCTACACACACCACACCTACCACATACCTAAATACTATAAATAGTATCTAAAGTATAAACACGAACAATTTTTATTATTTCAAATTACAGCAGTGTGGATACTTTGGACTGTGTACCTAATACGTCATATAAGTTCGAAACGCGCGCGCGCCAACAATAAAATTACGAGTCGGAAATTCGACTGTCGCACGGCCGAAACTGACATAAGCCTTACCTCGACGGCGTCTGGCGCGAGACTAAGTTATTACGTGGGGCGTTTCGTAACTATAGAAAATGGAAAAACTATGAATTGAAAGAGTTGTTTTTCAAAATTTCATGTTATGATTCGCCAATAATTTCGGTATCTATAGGACCTATACTGTGGTATATTTTTTATTATCTGGAAGCGATTAAAACGCGAATAAAACGCCATTTTTATGCCAGATTAGACCCAACTTTGTGATTTATTTCTATCGAATGAAGTAACGGGTATCGTGTATCAAGTATGACAAAATGAAAGAACAAAGACTGTAAATTAACATATATTTTTTTTAGAATTGTATTATGTACCATTTATGAACAAAACACCTTCAAAAATACCATTTTTGGGATAAGACCCCCTTAAAGTAAGCCAGATCATTCTTTTTAACGAACCGAAATGGATTTACACATTTGATAGCAGTGGACTTGTTTTTCTAATTACTTCTTACAATCCTTACTAAAATCGATTACTACCAGCGTTTAAATTTATATTTGACCCAATATTGTGTATAACTATGAAAATTATTTAAAAAAAGACAAATAATGATATACACATGAAAAAATCTTTACCTCTTATAAATCATACAGTAAGCTCAATGTTTTATAATTACATTAATTATGAAAGACCGCGCTCTACGTTTTTTGCGACTTTTCATTTGCGGTAGGAATCTAAATTAAAACAACTTAGGTCTTTTTACTCATTCATTAGCAGCATTTGTTAAATTAATAACGGTCTATTCAGTTGCGGAAAATTGAAGCGAAAAGTACTTTTATACAGTTTTTCTTTCAGTTTGCAGGATTGAAATATGAAAGTAAATTATAGTCAACCTTTTTTCGTATTTGTTCGCCTCTCCACGGAAAGTATATACTCCATAGTTTTCAGAGTGCATTGTATGATCGGATAAGTTTCTGGTGATTTAAGCAGATCTTTATTGCGTGTAGTTAACATAATTATCTTTCCATTATTTTCTATGAAATTGTTGCTCCAGAGCAGGCTTTTGACAATAGATTAATATGGCTAGTGCATGATCAAGTTTACGTTATTAACAATAGATCATTAATTTATTTATCGATTTAATTTCCTAGTAAGAATTGTATTAAATTTAAATTTTACTTGTTGCATGCTCACGAAAGCCAAATATGTATGAACTACAAAATATTTTATAACATCATATGTAACCATATTTGAAGCAATAAATAAATGATTTGATTTGATGCGTAACTTCTCACACTGTATACTACATTTAATTTTATTGTGTAGTTCATCGATCTATGTATCCTTTTCTAATTTCTTTCCAGTTACTTTATATATTTTTCTTCGGCCAGATATAATAATAAAAATAAAAGAATAATGACTGGGCCTGTATGTGTTCCTTCAACTTAGGCATTTTGTAAGTAGAACGACACATAAATGATATATTTTATGTAAGTAGTCTAGTAAAACTAGCAGGCGAGCCACCATGAGAGAGATAAGTACTGCGGGATTAAACTTGATTGTACAGGGTCTGGTGACCTGTAACAGGTGGGAACGATACCATAACCTCGTCCGTCCGTCCGTTCAATAAGAGGTACCGAGTTTTCAAATCAAATCAAATCAAATCATCATCTTTTAATTCAAGTGACCGATGTAATAAGAATACGATCTATATTAAGTATTTTATTTATTTATTTTATCTTTAATATACCTAAAACAGTTGGTATAAAAAGCGAGCTTAATGGCTGGTAGAGCCAACCTTTGGGCAAAGTCGAAAACAGCGATGGTGGTATTAAATAGTAAGTACTCTACGAATTACGTATAAGTAGGTATAATTATTATAAACGTCTTTTAATGTGTTATTTATTAACAACACATAATTTACACTAAAAAGCTCATGTTGTAAGGGTGATCATTATAATAATTGCTAAATTTGATCTTAGTTCAATGAAGGTTCAATCTTTAAACAAATAATTAACAGATGTAATTCTAAAGCCAAGAATTTTGGGTACATCAATCACTTATTTAATCATTGACGTTGATTGATCGGGTCACAACTTAAGTAAGGTCGGAAAATTAATTAATGTTGAAATTTCAATAAGATTTAGCAGCCCTCCTTGATCAATTTTAAGAAGAGTTTGCCCTAAGTGTTTTTTTCCCTAAGTATCAATATGCAATAAGCATATTGGTACTTAGAGCTCTTTACGTAGGACACTTTTAGAAAAGGATAATCAACTTCATTTGACAATTTGGTTATCTTAGTGTTTGATCCAAATTACTTTTCCAATCCTACTAATATTATAAATGTGAAAGTTTGTATAGATGTTTGTTACTATTTCACGAGAAAATAATTGAACGGATTTTCATGAAGCACACAGACCATGATCAGAAATAAGAAATAGGATATTTATATTTATACAAGTAACCGAGTAAAAAATAACCGCCCTCGCTTTGCTTCGGTTTTCTTATTTTTTTACACCTTGGGTTACATTATTGGAGTTTTATTATGGATCCCTAATTTTTTTGAAAATATAACATAGCCTATGTCACCCGGAGATAGCGTAGCTTCCCAACAGTGAAAGAATTTTTCAAATCGGTTCAGTATTTTCGGAGTCTATTCAATGCAAACAAACAATCAAATCTTTCCTCTTTATATATTAGTATAGATATAGACATAAGAAAGCAAAGCAAAGCAACAACCCATAATTGTCCCACTGCTGGGCTCGGGGTCTCCTCTCACAATGCGGATCGGTAGACTTCACACACCTTTGAGAACTTTATGGAGAACTCTCCGGTGTGCAGGTTTCCTCGATGTTTTCCTTCACCGAAGCAAGTGATAATTAACTTTTTAATACGCACATAATATTTGAAAATTAGAGGTGCGTCCCAGGATTTGAACTCGGGCCTCTCTGTTCGAGAGACCAACGTTCTAACCACTAGGCTATCACTGCTTTTTTTTTATATATATTGATATAGACATAGGGTTAGGCAAAGCTGCGAGCTGATAGCTAATAATTTTATAGATTTTACAAAGTAGGTAAGGTAACATAAATTTATTAATATACTGACTGAAACCTAATAAAAATCACCTAGGTATACGTCACATAACACCAGCTCCCAACGCGCGACGGCTCGCCGTCAAACTGTCCAACTCGCAACGCAGGTATGCTTAGACAAACATACTGAAACGGTTTGCGCAGCGTCTATGACTTGGACTTAAGGTTTACTTTTGTTTAACGAACATGGTATTGGAGGTTTACACGCGGTGTCAGGCTGGCGGTATTATTAACGGTTTGAGAGTGACGGCCGTGGACGAACCGACACGCTCTTTATTGAACTTACCTCTGACGTTAGACGTCTGATGTTTGACGTATCTGTTGAAAATTAATATATCTTCATTAAATTACCCTGAGATCCGAACTAGAAGCAACTTGCACCCATCTACTCGTTTTAAACTGATAAAATAATTTATATTCAAGTGTTTATATCCAATTTAGTATGCTAAGAAATATATAGCGATTAATAAAAAATGGAACAACGTTTGCATTTTCTAGTAAACGTATATCTATATCTCAGACACGGACGTAAAAAAAGAACGGACGTAACCTTGTCTAATCGAAAATGAAGCATAGCAATGACAGCTCGCTTACCATGTGTGCGTAATTTTGTAATTTTTGATTCGCGATGGTGTCAATGTCAAAGTAGTATGGTGTCAATGTGTGGGTGTGTGTACTTGTACGAATACAGAGTTGGTAATACTATGGGTGCTTCATTGAATTTGTTGTTGGGATTACGTCCGTCTTTTTTTTACGTCCGTGATCTCAAATTAAAGAACAAAAAGGATCTATATTCAGAATTGCTTAAATAAATTATATCATATTTGTCAAAATAGATTGACGGTCAGTTTCAACCACCTGTCAATCCTTTTTCACTAAATAAGTGCTCAATAAATATAATAAAACTAATAAACTGATCTGAGGATAATGGGTAGATAGGTTATTAAAAACGTAACGTGTGTAAAAATGTAGAGGGTGCATAAAGTAAAGCCAGAAAGGTAATAATAATATTTTAATGCACTTTACACATTATACTCCGTTCGCTGTAGCATGGTGCGGGTGACAGTTGTCTATATGATGTTGAGATCTGTGGCCGCTCATTTACACGCGCGTGTCACGGACCGTCTCGTGGCGCGTCCGTAAGCCACGCCCCCTACGCGCGTGTGAACACCACGCGAGCGCTCGCGCGAGACCCTTTGGCGCGCGCATACAAAACCGCTCCCGACGCGAGCCCTGCGAGCGCGAGACGCGCCGCGGTCTGGACCGCGAGCGCCCTGTTCACACGCAAGCGAATGCGCGCGTCTCGCGGATTGTCTCGTGGCTCGCGCGCGCGTGTAAATGGGGTATCAGTACTTATAATAAATACGTCTATGGCGTTACGTTATACGCATAAAACTTTGCTTAATTTTTATTACAAATGTGGTACAGCTGAAATACTAAGTCATAATTTGTAAATCGCGGTAACGTTCAAGAGTGAAACGAAACGTTATTGAAACTGTCACCCGCACCATGCTACATCGAACGGAGTATAAGCAGATGTAAAAATACATAGTAGGAATAATGCCTACTAGGCTACTAATCAAGAATCAAAGAATGCAATAATTTTGCAGTTAAAAATTTTGTTTAAAAAGATATAAAACCCAACCCGTACTCTGGCGGTCACGAAGTCAACCGCCTGACTTCAGTCATGCCATACAGCCATGAACCCTTTAACGGCTAAATAAGGTGTGTTTATTCAAACTTTCATTGCCAGTCATTTTCGTTTAATGACTTAATTGAACAATTTCGTTTAGTCAGTCAATTTCGTAGCGAAACTGGTGCAAACCGAGTGCTTTATCGCGTGCTTACCTCCCGCGCCCTCTTAAATAACCCCGTTATTTTTTTAAGCATGACTAATTGCAACAGATTTCGTGTAATTACCTCGCTGAGTCATTATTTACCCTTCATGTATTACACTTTTTACCTTAGCAGCTCTAAAGCTTTTAGTGACACGTTTATTTATAGTTATGTCTTTAATTATTATTGTATTTAATTGTACTAGCTGTTGCCCGCGGCTTCGCCCGCGGTAGGGTTCGATTTTTACAAATCCCGCGGGAATCCTGAACTTTTCCGAGATAAAAAGTAGCCTATGTTTTAATCCAAGGTATAGGCTATCTCCATTCCAAGTTTCAGCCAAATCGGTTAAGTAGTTTTCGCGTGAAAGCGTAACAAACAAACTTACATTCACATTTATAATTTTAGTATGATTATGTCTTTATTTACTATTGTATTAAATTGTACGTTATTAATGGTCGTATCGTTTTTATATTTTTAATGTTACTTTAAACGACATTTTCTTTGAAAGAAAATCCTTGGGACTCAAGTAAATGGACTAGGATTAGATTGAGTTAATTAGAGTAATAATAGAAAGGCTCTGTGGCGCTTAAAGTTACACTGAAATTCAAACCCAGGTTGAATGTAAACATTCCGTTCCCTTTTTTTATTCTTTTGTAGTTCTTTTATAGTTTTAATTCAGTTGTAAGTCTGTAGTTAAGATTTATTAAATATGTTCATCGGATATGACTACTGTTGATAAATTATTGCATTAAACAGTTGAGCAAAAACCCCCGTTGGAAACTAGACTGCATCCTTGTCTAGCAGTTAGCTTTATAAACTCAAAGCAAAACGAAAGACTTCGGAAAAAGGGGATATCATATCACTGCTTTACTATGATAGCTACTAGATTATAAATCTTGGTTCAGTAATTATATGCATAATATAGCCGTATTAGGGCGGCTTAGAGAATACTAACCCCAATCCCACGTCGGATGGGTGTCGTAAGAGGCGACTAAATCCGGCCCGCTGGTGGTAGGGCTCTCAGAGGGATTATATTGGTAATATTGATTTTAATTGTTAATTAATAGCATTATTACTATTATTATTTCTCCATGGGGTTCACCTGGATAGCTAGCACCCTGGGGGCTTGAGAGCCAGATCTTTTTTTTTCTTCTCTCTTTCTTGGCCGGCAACGCCTCAGATGCCTTTGGTGTTGCTGATGTTCAAGAGCGACGATAGCCACTTACCATCAGGTGGATCGTCAGCTCGTTTGTCGGCTATTTCCATAAAAAATATATACTATGATAATATACATACATGTTTTTTTTTTATCTGGAGTACTAGTATATCAAGTCTTAATTTAAAAACCAAATTTTGATAGGTTTAGAGTTATGAAGCAGTCAAAAGTTCCAACGGTTCGTGTAATATCTAGACGCTATCTAGTAAGCGAAGTCAAATATAGAGCTTGAATTACATGTTCTTGTGACTAAAATTTTAGGATTTTCTACACAGAACTTGGCACCTATTTAGATCTCAATTATTTTTTTTAACTTGGTTCTCATTTCACAATCATGTTTTTGTTGAGATTATTATTACATACGGGTCCTGTTCATCAGTTCTTTTTTTTTTGCTTGAACTTGTTTTGACACGCTCACGCGCGAAATGTATGTTCTAAAAAGACACGTAAGACATTTCGTATACCTTAAAATTTGTTCTCATGACATCGATCTCAGCTAGTTATGTGCATGTCCTTATCTGAAATACTGTTGTGTGTTTGTGTCACATCGGGATTAATACCTTGGCAAAGGGAAATCTACTGTCGAGCTAGGTCATCTTGTCTGGCTAACAAACGCAATCCAATTTTTCCAATGTCTCTATACACTAAAGCACTCTTTGTACTGAAGGAGGTACTACATGTTATGTACATGCGATGTTCTACTTTGAATCTAATTAATACTATAAGCTATTTTTTTATAATATTTTTTCATTTTTTTTCATTTTTATCGACAAAATAAATACAGCTGTTTATTTATGTCCTCATTGAGCTTAAGAGAACTAAATGGTAAAGAATTTGATAAAAAAACATTCTAAATTCATGCAGACGAAATTACGAAGAAGTCGTTATCCGATCCTAAATTCAGATCTTAATTAATTATTATCGATTTCGCTTAACTTAGGTAATTAATAGAAACGTGCGGCCCCAAAACTTAAATAACCCTTTGGGAAGTTCACGTATTAATCTAACGGGGAGACAATGAAAACTTTACCGGAACGGAACTTTCGACACTTGTGTATTGAGTAGCAACACTTTTTAGGTGCTAACTTGAATAAAATCGTAAACTTGCTTGAATCAAGAGATTAATTTTCTTATTTTTGCGTTCTTATAAGGAACTTACTTAAATTAAACAACCTGTTAACCTGTAAATTATTGAAGTTGTACTTCTTTTGGCGCGTTTGGGAAAAAATATGAGAGTAAAAATTTTACCAAGCGTGCGCACACCGACAGCCAAAAAGCGACATGACGAAGTTAGGTGATGACTGATTCCTTTTACAAACAAAGTGTTGTGGCATACGGAATAAAATCTTTAACCATTTTTGTTCTGTTATGCCAAAGAAATAATTATAACTACTTACGCGCGTATGTACACACACACGTTTTTAGGCTTCCGAAGTAAAATCGGAACCCTTATAATTCCGTAATGTCCGTTCGTCCGTCTGTCCGTCCGTCTGTCCGTCCGTCTGTCCTTCCGTCTGTCCGTCCGTCTGTCCGTCCGTCTGTCCATCTGTCTGTCCGTCCGTCTGTCCGTCTGTCTGTCCGAAGCAAAGCGCCGAGACCGTTAGCGTTAGAAAGCTGTAATTTGGCATGGATTTAATACATATTTATTAAAACTCTAGAATCGTAGATTAAAATATTGAAAAACAGCTTATTTTCAAGGTCCTCTACAAGTAACGTGAGGATGATTTTTTTTATTCATCGCGTACCATATAGTGTGGGGTATCGCTGAAAAGTTCGTTTTTAAAATTAGGGGTCCGTTTGCGAAATATTTGGCACATTGCGCTTGGCCTGACACGCGCTTACCCGGTTTTTTATTATAATGTCACAGTATATTGCAGCAAAAATAAGTTGTAAGTTATAAGTTGTCAGGAAAGGAAAAAATAAATAAATCCAGCAAGAATTGCAAATAAACATGAAGTTAATCCAGAAGCAAATTCAGTCTACGATCGGAAGATGCAGGGAATGTATTCTGTGAGTACTGTGACTTAGAATATAAATTTCCTAATTCATAATATTTTTAACTCAAAGTGAATAATAATATGACGTAATTTGCATATTGTAAGATATTGTAAAGTAAAAATGTCAGTTGCTTATATGAACGTCATATTGTAACAAAAGAAAGTACATAATACTTATAAGTATTACTAGCTGCCCGGACAGACTTCGTTCTGTCAAAAGTTTTTTTATTAAAACCTTCCGTCTATCCTATCTTTCAAATTGGATCAAACTGCACACGGTGTGCAAAGATTAAAATCGGTTAAGTAGTTTAGGAGTCCATCGCGGACAAACAACGTGACACGTAATTTATATATCTTAAGATTATGTCTTCCTTGATAATACTAAGATTTAATCAATTTCTATCAAACAGTTATTTCGATATAAATGAGAGATTAGTTGATTAAAGTTATATTTTAGTACACATTATTAATTCGGTATTCTAGTGTGCAAGTCACATAAATTTACAGAGGATATAATATTTCACGCAATATTACGGTACGTATATTGAAACAGAAGCCCGCAGAAAATATCGGGAAATATTACCTGCACGCAAATAAATATTACATTACACTAGAAGTAATCCACTTTACGTTCTCGAGGGGCTACGTACGTTTATTGTGTTTTCGATGCTGGCGAGATTAGTTTGTTCATGATCTCGATGCGCAATATTTTAAATAAGTATACTATTTTCACGAAAATGAGAAATATATTTGAGATATACTGAAATGAAGTCTTTATTTTAAAGTAACTGTTTACTTGAATTTCAACTTTTCAAACGTAATTATATTTATTTTATGTGCTGGTAAATATCGAGGAACTGACGAGTAAATTGATTAGTAAGTATAATTTGGGTATCTCCACAGCGTGGTGAAGTGTTCTCTTGTCTTCTTCAAAGAAGAGACCCGTGCCTAGCAGCCGGTTAGTGGGTTAAAGGTAATCTTGTTAGCCGTATTGGGACGGTTTAGAATACTAACCTCAATCTCATGCCGGATGGGTGTCGTAAGAAGCGACTAAATCCAGCCCGCTGGTGGTAGGGCCCCTCGATTATATTGGTAATATTGATTTTAACTGTTAATTAATACCATTATTACTATTATTATTTCTCTATGAGTTTCGCCTGGATAGCTGCCACCCTTGAGCATGAGTCAGCTGCCAAACGACTCGTCGTGCTCAAATCTGACTGGCGTTCTTTATTTCTTTTTCTTCTCTCTTTCTTGGCAGGAAATGCATCAGTGATGTCTTTAGTGTTGCTGATGTCCATGGGCGACGATAGCCACTTACCATCAGGTGGATCGTCATCTCGTTTACCGGATATTTCCATAACAAAATCTGGGTATGATAGATCCCAGCGATCCGCAGATGATGCATCGTTCGCCATTGCCTCGTCAGTTTTTACCATAAGTATGAAAGGTTTGATTGGTCCTATAGGGTGTTCGGAATTTACACCTCACAATGTCAATTATCATACAATCGTATCATATATTCGAATATTTTTTCTTTCATACTTTAGATGTAGAGATTACAGCATTATGCATAGCAAATATATTATACGCTGCTGTAATAGCGAACAGTTCTAATTTAAAAGTGTATTAACTATCTCCTTGTTCTTCTTTCCTCTTAAGGAAACAAAATCTCTCACCTTATCCCAAGTTACCTAACAAAGTGTTCGCGGGTTACCTTAATCCATATTGAAATGCTTTAGTTTTTGTTTGTTCCAACTAGGGAAGTTTGTGAGTACTGAACTTATTGGAAAAGTTGTTTACAACTAAAGTTGTGAGGACATAGGTTAGATTTATTAGTGTTATTTATTAGCTAGTACCTAGTGATAACTCATTTATAATAAAATGATTACATTGAAGAAATATTACGATACCTTTGGAAATTATTATATATTAGTAATTTTATTATGTATTGTTTGTATATAATAATTAACCATTATAAAATGTAATAATGATCTCTGAATAGTTACAAAGGTAGCACGAGTCGTTGCATTATCTTTCTATAATTATAGCGTATAATATAATGAATTTAAAGAAAAAAATTTTAGATATTCACGGCATGACAATTTCACATTACTTCACGGATGTATTGCAATTTCATAATTATTATGTGTATTACATGTGTTTTTGACCTAAAATAGTGTGGAACCTCTATGCGAGTGTGATGACAACACCTATACTGCTATACTGGGATTTACAAACCAAAATGATTCAAATTTGACGATCCAAATCCCTGTTGGGCGAGGATGTCTTACTCCAATTGCCACATCTATCTATAGCCTGTCCATATTATAACTACACAAATCCACGTTAGGACTGCTACATTAGTTTAAATGAATGTATTTTGCACAACTTTTATCCTGAATGAGCAGAAGCTCTACGACCAATCTAAATTAGTGTTCGAGGGCAGTTCCCTGCCATGTAATCCCACGCGTATAGTTTAACGAAGCGTAGTGAAACTTTTTGAACCTTGCACGTGTAAACAACTCTACTGACCAGTACGTAAAATTGAACCCTAACAAAACAAGATAAAATTCAATTTATCTTTTCAACGGTCGTGTCCATCTACGCTCGATTTACGACATAGTTTTTAGATGTCGTTAGTTTCGTTGTTGTAATTTTGTTTGAACTGCTACTATAGGTAATTATATTATTCTTTTATTATGATACATAATCCTAGACTTTAGTATTGTATTGTGCACGACTTCAACAAAATTTATTTTTGTACTCATTCAAATTTTACCCTACTTTTTTACGTACATTTTACCTCTTTAGAAGATGAATTTATTTTCTACTTGTTCAAAATTACTTTCTACTTATTGTTCTTATACACTTTACAAGGGGGAAATTCCTGTAAAACGTTTCGAGTGGTAAGCCACCGTTAGTCTTTGAACGATTTAAAAAAGGGAGCAGGTTTGATCGCGTTTATTTTTAAATGCGTATGCTTCATAGCAAAGGCTATGAAAAAAAATTCTGAGACACGCTTTATAAACTTTTTTAACAAATAAATAACGAGTAACATGTACCTATGTTAATTTGGAGGCTTTATAGAATCGCTCTTCATTGTCCGTAGTTCACAATGTAGGACGATAGCGAATTTCACTAAACTATATCCGCGAATACAATGAACCTTACATCGAGGGATCGGATAAAGGACATAAGTATGTGCCTAAGTAAGAAAAATTAGATTTTGAAGCAGTACAATTTATTTTTTATTAATAAATTTTACTCTATGTAGACAATAAAATAAATGACTCAAGCCAATATCGTTTTTACTTTTATATGATTGTAGCCTTAGTTAATGACAGAATAATACTCATCATTAAAGGGCGACAATGATCGGCTTTGCTTATATGTATACAATTTAAAGACTCAAGAGTATAATATTACGACATACGTAATTACGAGTATGTACATATTATATGTATAGAACAAATTCCCCCAATACATTGTTCCTGAACTTTACTACACGTTCATTAAACGCACAGAAACCTCAAGTTTCATCGCCATTTGCACGGAAACGCGGTAATTTCCATACATCTCATCTACTTAGAAGCCACATACAACAATAAACAGAAATCCATTTGCGCCATTACTAAGTAATTTTGTATCGAGATTGTCTTCAGAATAGGTCTTGTGTAAATATGTATAATGATTCATCAGAAACGCGCGTTCAGATTAATGGAATTGTCTATACGTTTTACTTCATCTCTTTGTTTTAACTATGTATATCTAAAGTAAGTTTTGAATGGAAATTATGATGTGTGAAAAAAATGGGGTCGAATTCTTTGGAATTATTTGGATCTGATATACTTTATAGGTAATACTTCTGATGGCGTATTTTAGTCTTGATATAAAAAAAATCTACAACGCTTTTTTCTCCATCACACATCGTTACGGAGCTCGAGTTTACCTTTAATTTACCTTCTCAAATTGCGATTCTTGAACAATAATTTTGTGTTATCTAAGCGCTAGATGTTGTATAATTAGGTATATGGAAATATAGTTCCTGTAAATCATAATACTTATGTCATAATTCTGCTGAATTTCACAGCAACACAGCAGGCAGAAGCTTGTCATATATTTAGACGCAGGACAGCAATGAGCTGGAATCCATTTGCACCATTACCGGGTAATTCGGCATCTAGATTGTCTCGGGAATTGCGCAGCTCGACATGCTATTCATCTTGCATTATTATCGTAGGTAATCAGGAATGAAATATATTCCTGTATATCACTATTATTGTTAGAAAGATAAATTGAAATTCTGTACTGAAATAAAAATTATACTTCAGCAACAACGTTAGCATAGTTTAACCCGTCGGTTACCGGGAACGTTCCAGCACGTTCGAACTCAAAGGTACCGCGATCACGCGGATCTTTAAGAATTAAATAATAAATTAGAAATTGAAAATTCAAATGACTTTATGGAAATGTTAAGTTTATTAGCAAGTTTGCGACTTGAAGTTGCGAATTACATATATATGGAATTAAAATTCGCAGACTCTGAGGTGTAGATGGTATAGGTTCCATAAACATTTTATTATTAAAATTATGAAGAGTTATCATTTATATACTACGTAGTGAAAAAATCAATGTTAATTTCATGTAGTTTGTTTACAAATTGCAGCAATAATTCTGGTGATAATAATGTATTTAACATTTAACTGTTCATTATAAAACTCTATGCTAACAAAAAGATTAGGTATACGACGAGTGAAACTGATAGGTATAATTCGGCAACTAAGGGTTTTCACTAATACCTGACTACAAGTAAGGAACTGATCTTACTTATACGTGCGGATAGACCTTAAATCAAAAAAGATTAAAAGATTTGTAAAGTCCCTTGTATCTGTGTTTGAATTTTTGCTTTAAAAGATAATAATAAAAAAACAGCGCAATAATAATATAATGGCTACGCATTTAAAGTAAATTGGTTTTTATCAGCTACATTGCATAATACATTGTAATAGGTCTTAACTGAATTTGAGAAAATTTTGCTCGAAACAGAAAATAAAACATCGTTGTTTACGCGAATAAATCTTCCTTAGTGAATTTCCCTCTCATGTTTTCGAAGTTTACTTATGAAAGTTTTGAGTGAAAAATTACCGTAATAATTTTTGTTGCGGCGAGGATGTCTTGGTGTCTTCGTAATTAGATGCGATAAGATAAACTTTATAGCATTTATTATTTACATATTTTTAAGATACACTATATTTTAGTCAAGTCATGATGATTGTGACCACAGAATTCCTTTCACGCGGAATTTCTGGAATGATTAAAAAAGTACAGAATATGAAATAAATATTAATAGAATGTGAAGGAGAGATCCCACTAGGCCAACTATTTGCTTTTAGGACAAAGTTTAATTATATCTGCACGAACAAGAAGCAAAAATATTAATATATTATTATTCATTATACTTAACTAATTGTTTTCCTCCGGTCCTATCGAGTTTACCCATGAAACTTTTGAGTGAAAAATTGCTGTAATAATTTCCGTAGCAGAGAGAACGACTTGGCATCTTTGTAATTAGATCCCCAGCTTGAAGTTAAGCTTCCTTCGAGTGTTTTCTTAATTACTATATTGGATACACTCAATATTTATTATTTCAGTAAAAAAGTTGACAATTTTGTTACGAACAGTTAAAAAGTAGAAACAATTAAAAACATTTTAATTGGTGAATCGTTTCTAATTTAAAGATTAATAATGATTCACATGGATAATCCGAGTAGAAATTTCGTATTGGCATTTGAAACGACTCGTATTTAAAATGTAGGGTGTGTCTGAATAGGTAGTGATTACTTCGTTACATTGTTTTACATGCCATGTAATAGGTAAGTAAGTTAATGTTTGAGTGAAATTCCAACTGATGGTAAGTGGCAATGAAGTCCGGGATTGTAAGCCCACTAACTGAGTAGAAGACTATTCACTATTTTCTTGAAGACTCCCATAATCATCATAATATTATCTGAAGAGTATACTTTTAAAATAGTTCATAATAATTTATGGCATGTCTTTTCCATAACGTTAACACAATAAACATTTCACTTAATCTTTTTTTTATTATAAAAGTTTTGAATATACACAGTAGAAAATCAGCAAAGACGTTGGAGGTTATACGAAATCTCTTAAAGTTTCTTGCACAAAACGGATTGCCTTCAGCCAAGTAACATCTGAACATTTCTAATTACAGGTTTGCTGAATTATTACAAAGGTCAGGAATTCCTATTTGTGAAGTTCCTTTATCTTTGCAATAAATCGCCTTTTCAGTTCGCGATGGCAGATTAATGAGTAAGATTAATTTCAAAACAAACTTGTCTTGTTCGTTACTCATAATGATACTCAATAAATTTCAAAACTCGGAATATTTTTCTCATAACTGAACGTTAAATATATTATTTATTACAGGATTAAATTCAAGTTGTTTTTTTTTTTGTAATAAAATTCAAAACGTGATAATTTCTTCAACATCTAATTTGTGATTTTAGGCACGAGTATCTTAGGACCACTTTGGCTTTTAAAGAAGTCATTTGGAAGAGTGTTAAGATTAGTTTGTCGAATAAAACAGTACGATTTTAGCAGCTGATTAACGTACTTTCAAATGCTACTCGTAAAATACAAAGGATTTTCGTGTGGGGGTTGTTTTAGTACGATGCAACAAAATAAATAAGACCTTGTATGCGAATTATCCTTATTTCAGTTTGTTATTTACAATATCAACTTGATTTAATTATTTTGGTAACAATTAACCGTTAATCCACAATATCAATCATGATTGATTCAAAACATTCGAAATCGAATGCACGGGGGATACTGGCGTTATTTAGTTACATTTATATAAATAAAGTAGACATAATGTTTTGACTACAATATTACGTTTATTCTGTTATTTATTTTCTACGTTTATATATTTTTTGTAACATACATAATTTACAATGTGAATAATAATTTTTTGTTCATTTTCGATAAAAAAAATCATTCACGTTGTGCTGCAGATCTTTTGTAAATATTTGTTTGTTAGTTTTACTGAATTTTTGTCGATTGCCAAGGAAGGTTTATGTTTTTCGCGCGTATCGTGTATGTAGATATGTATATATGCATGTACATATATGTATGCATGTAATATTATTTTTCCCTCATATCTTCCAAACCGCTGGACCAATTTATACAATTAAGATATCGTTATATGCGTCTTGACAGCCAAAGTATTCTTAGATAAGTGAAATTAGAAAACAAATATGGTGGCTGTGAGATAGCATTGTTTCAAGCACACAGAAAAATAAAAATAAATTGAATAATGCAATATGAGTATCAAATAAAAGAACCCAACATAAGGATTTCAAAAAGGTTTATTTTTTTTGTACAGTCGAGTTCATTGATTTTTTTTTAATTTATAGTAGTTTACGTTATTGCTTTGTTATTATTTTAACATTTTTAAAGTAATTAACTTAAATTACATCAGTTTCAGTATATATCAGGTATGCTCTCCATACAAACAGGTGTTTAATATCTATATTGAAACTGCTTCCTGATATTCCAATCAAGTGCGCTATTATGCCGTTATCCCGAAAACAGTGCATGAATATGTAATTTGATGAGAGTGTTCCATGAATTTTAGTCACGTTGACGCTGATGCTGTAGACAATTTGGACCTATAATACGGAGTAAAAGCTGAATAGAAATACAGTGAAAAGGTGGGCTACACATTTAATTGATATCAGAAACGCACCGATATCTTTGATATACAGTCTTCCATGAACAGCAATGACATAAAAACCAATAGGTGCTTATATGAATAAATCTGGATTGTCAATTCTGGCTTTTGATGATGTCATGACTCATGAATGATTATAAATTTAAAGCCATAAATGGAAATTACCATAAAACATTTCGAAGGTTTACATCTTAGTTTATCTTTGAAGTCAAAGTAAAATATCTTGTTCATTTTAATAAATCACTGCGCTCTTTTACACACGTATTGGTATTCATGAGATTTTTGCATCAGAACTGGTTCGAAGTTTTAAAGGCAAAGAATATAATATCACGATCACTTTGACGGTTAGTGCTAAAGTTTCGACATGGTGTGCGTCCGAGAAAACGACAAAGCTTCTTAAAAACTGAGGAACAAAAGAGACTAGAACGAGGGAAGAGGGATTTTAAAACAGCAATTTAACGCTTAAAGAATGTTCAACAAATTAAACACAAACAAGATAATCGGATTACTGTCAATGAGAAAATACCAGTAGGAGAGTAGTTTAATGGCGTGCTTAAAGTGCAGATAAAACCTACTTCTTTTATTATGAAGATGTAAAACTTACGCTACAGAGAACTGTGTTTACCAAAGACGCCGTTTAGTAATCGAAGTAATATGACACAATGATCATAAATGGTCAAGCTGCTGCAAACAATCAGTTGTTGAATGAATGATCACTGATGTGAAACATTCTTAAGCGCTTCTGTAATCGTGTTAACATTGTTAACGCATTGTTAACCTTTGACAGAGGTCTTTGAAGGAATAAGACATAAAAAATAAGATATCTTAAATTACTGTTTATATCATGTTCAAATACCAAATATTTCATTTGGCTTCACCGAACCCAATAACCGTATTGACTTGATAATTTTAACGGTGTACTAGTATGTAGTGAAACAAGATGTGGTACGAATGATTTCACAAGACACAAGTAACACAATATCCAAGTGAGATAATGGTACCGTCAATGCTACACAGACAAAGAAAGTGCATGAAAATCTTTTTATACATCGCATCAAATATTAAAATATAACTTTGTTGTTCGAGAACCATAATATTCTTGGCGAGTATTCTCGACAGCGCGAATAATCCGACTTCGAAGAACTTTCTAATAACGCTCTCTCTGGATTCATTGCACCTTGCAGAGAAAAATTTTAAAACTTTCAAAGACTTAAGAGATATTTGTGGAAGTTTCCAAATGACATTAATCCTAGTAATTACTCGCCCGATTTTGAAACCTTTAAAACTTTTAAGGAATTTTATTCTATTTTCAAAGTAACGTCACATTCCCAACCTTTTTACGTACTTTTTCTTGATCGTCATGATAATAAAGTGTTAAGTTAGGTCAGTTCAATCTTTTATAGTAGTGGGGATTTTGGAAATTATAGCAGAATAAACTTTCTTATTAATAATAGTTCTGTATTTAAAATCATAAAACAAAGGCTAATTAACGATAGACTTCTACCGAAGAACAAATCCCTATAAATTTAAAACCAATACCTGTATGTTTGTTAACAGCAATCGTATAATAACTAAAGAAAATTCACTAATACACGATATACTTATGTATATACATACATATACAATATATACAATATATTTATGACGACCCTGTAGCCTAGTTGGTAGCGACCCTGCCTGCGAAGCGAGCGGTCCAGGGTTCGAATCCCAGCCGGGGCAGATATTTATGTGACAGATAAATATTTTGTACTCTGGTCATGGGTGTTATTGTGATGTGTTTTATATGTACGAGTATGTGTCGTCCATGCCATCCGCGACACAGGTAATAACCTACTGCGGGGGTATGAGTGTGTTAGCGTTTATTTATTTATATTTACTATCAACGAAAGCTCATAAATATATACCGGAATCTCTACTTATACTGCATCCTTCCAAGACTGCAGGCTTCCACAAAGTGGTGCTAACTACAAGTGCTTTGTTTAAGACTTAAGAAATTTCCTCCTTCAATATTTAAGCAAAATGCATTAACTAAAATATATTTGTTATAAACCTACTTTATGACTACAGCCATCCTTAGTGTGGAAAACATGATTCTTATAACCATAGAAAATTACAATTATAGCAGCTCGCTGCGAGGATTAACTATCTGTTGTGAATTAGGAAACTAGAAGCGCAGGTATACCATCATGTAACCAGTGGTAATAGGAATTCAATGGTTAACCCGTACTTCACAAGTTCTTATTCTACCGATAGCACGAAGCACTTTTGCGATTAATAATCAAACTATATCTAAAGTAATTTGTTATATTATTATATGCCATATCTAAAGGTCACATGATAGACAAACGAGATACATGCAATACCTGTCAACAATTCGTGAGAGCTCGAGATAAATACGAGTATTATAACATTGCTATAATTATCAATCATGAAATGAGTCATGAATCTAAACCATAATTATTAACTACTACCAAAATAATGTTACGCTATTTACGTCCGCATATTTTGTCTACAAAATACAAAAATTAATGTGCCTTGGACTACAAAACCACGGGACCGATTTTGGTGAAATTTTCAGGCAATCTTCAGATATGCCTAGAAGGTTGGTCAGTTTGGTAGCAATCAGATCAACAGAGTTTTTTTTTGCTATATTAGTGCTACTTTTTTGAAGACGAGACGGGTCACTAGTCTTTAATAAAAATACAATACTGACGATTTTTATACCTCACCTCCAATTCTGTTGTAAATTAAAATAATATAAAAAAAAAACACTTTTAAAAAAATTTAACTAAAAATAGAAAATAAATTTTAATAATTTTTTATTAAGATTAGTGTAATAAATATAAATTAAGAATAGTGTACCTAAATAAGTATGCCAAATTTCGATTTAATCCGACTTTTTGAAGGAGGTCAAAAACATGTTCAAAGTTTCCGTTACATAGGCACATACTAACATACGTATGAAGCTAATAAAATCGTGTTAAAAATACTACGCTTAGTCTTAAGTTGAAAACTTCAGCATTCCGAGAAAGCGGAGCGTTCGCGTCGCCAAGACAAAATCTTAATGAAATTATGATAAAGAAGTTAATTCTCATGAATTTCCAACTTAAGAAAGGAGAATTTTTACTAAATGTTTTGATTTAATAAAGTGTTGCTCGTGGAAACACTGGCTTACGCTGTAAAATGAGAAATATGAAAGCTTAGTACCTCTAGTTGCTTGTGTTTAAACAAATCTGCGTTTATAAGATAATCTTTTTTAAATTTTTAAATAAAATTTGATGTTATATTGGCCATAGTTGTACGCACTCTAATAAATTTAAGTGTCTACCTATTATTAGGCTACATGTTAAAGGCAACAAGATGGATGGACGAACAGACAGCGGAGTTTTATGAAAAAGGTTCCATTGGCACCTTCTAATTACGTAACCCTGGAAATAATCCCAGTTACTTCGTTGAATTGGTTAAGATTATAAAATATCAGACCATAGTACCGTAACTTTAAAACTCGGCTTATCAATGGCTTGCCCTATGATTTGCGCACGGAACTATGTAACTACTAACAACATTAAATACCTTAAAACAGTTTTTTTTATAAATCAGTGAAATAGTATCGATGTGAACCCTGTTCGTAGCATATTAGCTATAAACCTCAGTGGCTTCATTAGTGCTGCAGTACCTTGTTATTCGATTTTTACGATTCCCGCCCACGTCCGATAATCGGTGACCGCTTTTTTGTAGCAGAAAAATAGAACGTACTGATAGCAATGGTGCAATGCACACGTCATATAAAAAGTCGGTCAGAATTAATATGGCAGGAAAAATCGGCCCGATTATCGGTCCTACAAAAAGACTGACGTGGGCGGGAAGCCTTAAGCAATAAATAAATAAAAAAAAACTGTCGTAAGAGAGTAAAACATCACTGGAATAATACACAGCTACAAGAACATATATAACACCGAAGCTGGAATAGTCATGCCCCAAGCTTTGTTTCGGTTGTTCTAGAGCTCATTGCATTGATATGTTCCGACAAATCTGATTGTGTTTTGATTGCCATCATATTAAATTAGTATTATTACTCGTGGATGTTGTATCATAGCGGTGAATAGTTTAGACGGTTAATATTGCGAGGATCGATTATTTAACTTACATTAAAACTCATGATTAAATAAATTACGTTACATTAAAATCTGGTTTAAATAAACAATCTAAATCTGACTCAAATTTCAACGCAAGGCAGAAGATAGTTGTGGAGAAACTTCACTATAAAGTTTATGATACTTGTTAGAGCTGCGGTTTAGTGTGGGTTTAGAGGCAGAAACTGGACTTTATATAGTAATTACTCGGAACATTGCAAGTGTTGTTACAAGCAGGACAATCTAAAGTCTTAACTTACTGTATATCCCTTGTCAAATACCAAGATACGTAGACAGTTGACAACTAAATATATTATCACCACAAAATATTTCATGCTATTAATAGTCCGGTCAATTTAGACATTCGAAGGTGCATAAATTCCCAACAAGCTGAAAATCAGTTCAAAACATAATTATAAATAAAAATTTTAAGTTCCCCATCATTCCCGTGTATGGAAAAAATATTCAAGTACCCCAGACAAAAATTGTAGATCATAAAATTATCTATAAAAATGTATCAATACTTTTCTTCCTACGAGCCACCATTTCTGAGATATAACGATTCAAAAACGCGCTAAGTACACTACCATGAGGTAGCGTGGTAAACGTGTGCATATTATGACGATAAAAACTTACAACTTTTTATGCTAAAACTTACCGTTCTGCTGAAAATCACGAAAAACTCATTTTTTTGACCTTTGACCTTGAATATTTTTTTTCCATACACGGGAATGACGGGGACCTTAAAAATTTTATTTATCATTATGTTTTGAACAATCTTACTGATTTTCAGCTTGTTGGGAATTTATGCACCTTCGAATGTCTAAATTGACCGGACTATTGCAACACACTACACATTATGAAGAGGATCATTCATGACACTGAATATCTTACATTTATGTAACTAAGCACCTAGGGATTTGTTTTTCCGAATAGGACTAAAGCTTTTGGTATTGACACCACTTGATACATAATTATATCGTGTCCTAAATCATTCCATACACTTTTTTTGTGGTCTCCAATAACTTAATACTAGCTGCTGATGAACGTTTATTCTTAATTGTGCGCCCTATCCTGTTTTCAAAATTATTCACTTTATTAACTTAATAAGTTGTCTGGAAGAGATTGCTGTTAAAGTAATAAGAGCGTCTATTGTACTAAGTTCTGTATTATAAAATGTATCTAGATATAATTTTGGTGTATATAAAGAGGACTTTGTTGTTGTTGTTATTGTTGATGATGTTGTTGTTATATTTCCCTAGTTTCTTTCACTTTCTCTCTCTTCTTTCTTAGTCGCAGCGCATACTGATGTATTTGGTGTTGCTGATGTCCATGATCGAAGGTGGCAATTTATTAATGTGGATCGTTAGTCGACTATACATATATATACAAAAACACTAGTTTTTATGTTGACGGCTATTCTGACAGCAAAAATAACGCTAGGCAAATAAAGTTCCGTACCGAGTTCAGTCGTCCGAATCCTGAATACATAAAAAAGTCTATTGTAACGTAACACAAAAAACTGTATTAGAATTCAGTTCGTTCGACAAACAAAAGTTACGACGCCGGAAACTACTAAAGTTGTTCCTAATCTATACTTCGGCAACTTTTAATGCAATTGCCGTATTCCCCGAATAACAAAAAAACAGAAGAGTACCAACTTACATTCCATACAAACAAATAGACCGTAAACCGGCTTCCATAAATCCCACTTACTTTGCCGCTATCCAACGATTTAGAACTAACTCATAGTTATAAATTTTCGGATACGCTACTGAAAATAGCTCTGCGGCGAAGGTCTGGTGTTCAGCCAAACAGATGAAATGTTGCCTGGCGCGCCATTAAGAATTAATGGGCCGATTCGAGAAATGTCATCTTCCGGTAAATACAGAACGTAATTCATTTCCCACTTGACAGTCAACTGGCATACTCGTTGGTTCGTTCTCTTTTGTACAAGCTTCGTCGAGGAAACTCTTTAGATTGAACGGCTTTTGTCACAGTGTATGAATGACATGTATGTTTCACACACCACAGGAAACAAGTATTTTTGTTTTGTGTGAAACATCCATAATCACTCGTTGGGTAGATTTTTATATTCAGATTCTTAAAATGTCACAACAAAACTCAGATAACTATGTATATTTTGCTCAACACTATGAAGTGAAAGTGAATATATAGAAAAACCCCTGCAGTAGGTTTTTACCTGTGTCGCGGGTGGCATGGATAACACATATAGCACATCACAATAATAACACCCATGACTCTAGTACAAATATTTATCTCTCACATAAATGTCTGTCCCGGCCGGGAGTCGAACCCGGGACCCTTCGCTTCGCAGGCAGGGTGACTACCAGCAAGGCTACAGGGTGATCGTCGTTATGTTTAACTAACACTCTGCCCGCGGCTTTGCCTGTGTTTTCTCGGATAATAAGTACTCTACGTATACTATACGTATAATATACTCTACGTACATCTTAATCCAGACCATGGCTATCTGTGTGCTTAATTTCATCAAAATACGTTCAGTAATATTTGCATGGAAGAGTAACAAAAATCCATGAATCCTCACAAACTTCCATATTTATGATATTAGTAAGATTATATCAATTAACATTTTAACGATCGCACTGTGATGTACAGGTACACTAGACAGTTTTATAAGTAAAACCGACGACAGTAATTGGTTATAAGTAGGACTCATCAACAAAAACAACGCGAACCAACCTGTCTGGGAATGAAAATGATTCATTTCGTAAATTAGCCGGTGAAAAGATGGCTTCATAAAGAGGTCTTTATACCTCTACTAAAGGTTCTACTGAAAGAAAATGCGAGGGGAAAATATATTTTTTTTATGTTAAAAGACTTGCTTTCAGTATTCGAATGAATGAATTGTATCCAAATGTTATGTTTCCTTGGTACCGTTTGATGGTATATAATGACAATGTTAATATTCTAATAATAACATGGGGATCGTGAATAAAGAAAGAGTCTGCCGGTGACATTTTCCTTTTCTTTTTTATAAGTATAAAGATTTACAAATTATTATTTTTGATTAAAAGAAGACTGCTCAGAAAAATAAACGTTCACTTTGTTCGACAATATGTTTACAGTCGAAACCACACACACACACACACACACACAAAAACAATACAAACAACTCACACCCATAATAGTATTTTATGAACTTTTCACGAATGAAAAATAATTCAGCAATTCAAAATTTTCGTACTTATTTTATTAACTACGAGTAAATGCTCTCGCGTTGCTTGTTTTAAAATTTTTTTACACTTTGGGTTACATTATTGGAGTTTTATTAAGGATCCCTAATTTTTTTAAATATAGTATTGCCTATGTCACCCGGGGATAGTGTAGCTTCTCGACAATGATAGAATTTTTCAAATCGGTTCAGTAGTTTCGGAGCCTATCCAATGCAAACAAACAATCAAATCTTTCTCTTTTTATAATATTATTATAGTAAACATTTCGCAGTGCAAATCTGGATGAATGTACCTTTCAAATAGTGAAACATTTTCTTGTCCAGTTCCGTGGCTCTGAACATTAGCATCCCCATACACTACAAATACACGCTAACTTTATAACAATATAATTTAAATTACAAATAACTATAAAAGAAGTCATAAAAGTTTTCCGTTAGGAATTAAGTAAATAAACTCAATCTATGCCACGAATCTCAATCTTCGTAGTACTTGTTAGCATGACATTTCAATTGGAGTCAAATTTGTAATTCAATAAAAAGTTTCTTCGAATTTGAAAATTTCGTGGAACAGTTTCAATGTTTTGTACGTAAAGCTAAGGAAGTCGACGAGCGCTGAAAAGGATTACATTATTCTAATGACATCTATCATATTCTTGGATGTCCTCAGTCAGTTATTCGGTATTCAAGACGCGAATTTAATTATGGGTAATAATATTTAGAATGCATTCCAAAAGGATAATTTGTAATTCATTCCAAATAGATAGCTATCCAGATGGGTACTCACTCAATTACTGTTAGCGCTTTATTAAGAAAGATAAAAGATACAGCTACTTACCATCCGCTGGTGGGGTTCGTCTAAAGCTACCACTATCTTGCTTAAATCAGCAGCCAAACGCCTCGTCGTGTTGCGGCTGGGGTCTTGAGAGCCAGTTATTTCTTTCTTTTTCTTCTTTCTTTCCGGGCCGGCAACACATCGCCCGGTGAAGATAGTTTGTTGGCTATTTCCATTAAAAAACTTGTATTAATTTATAATCAGTTTAGTTCATTGTTTATAATTACTTTTTATTTAAGTTTATAAATACTTGAATTCTGGTAATATTTTGACCATAGTATGGCTTAATGATAGCTCAAAATATAGTATTAAAACTGTTAAGCTGAACATTTATTTCACAAGACACAGACACACTATTTTCTTGTCTATCAGTATAGTGTAAATTGTTTTATGACTAATTCGAATCTTGCGTGAATTTTGGGATACCCATTATTATTTGAAAAACGTACCTATAAGATAATAATATCAACGTCAAGGTGAGTCATTGACTGACAATGTCATTGGTAACTGTATCACGTATACGCGAATTCAATTTATGAGATTGCTATTGGAGTACATCCTGCGCGCCAGACACGTCATGGGGCCTGACAGGCCAATGTTTCACCGCTCATCTTTACATCATGCAGCGTTTTATTCAGAAATCAAAATCAACCATTCGGTCTGAATCTCTGCAGATTGGATGTCCATTACGTATACGCGATAGCTGAATTTTATTATCTACAACATCATTGCTGTAATACGAGAATTGTAACATGTATGTCGTAGGTCGTCCTGTGGAATGCTTTTTCGAATAGTTAATTTTGATAAGGAGTATATCACCTCGTAGTTATTCTCTATTTCTTCTTCTCGTATTTATTCTCCCTCTAAAGTTTGATAGTGGTCGGATAAGATTTTTTATTACTGTTCCCCGTGCGAAGCCTGAGCGGGTCCATATTATATTGTAAATATATAGCATTTGCTAAAAATACTATAAATTACTGTCATGCGTTTTGACAATTCAATAATTTACCGCGGAACCTAACTTAATATACAAAGCTTTTGTTCGAAAATGCTTTCGCGAACTGAATTTTCGCGTTACACACGCGATTCGTTGATTTCTTTTCTACTTTTGAAGTGAAAACTTCTTTAGCATCGCTGTCATTTGAAAGTCGATGAAACGAAATAGGGACAGTAAAAAGAGACAGATACATAAATTCATAAGATTTAACGTGGGAGAAAATGAGATAGGAAGCATTATACAGTGTTTCTTATGTTTGTGTAACTTTAAAAAGTGCTATATTGTATTCATAGATGGCGCGAGGAACAAGATAGAAGATTCGTTTTATTTCTAGATAGAAGGCGCTAGCTGCTCATTTTACTCTTCATATTATGTTAAGAGATGGCGTTAGTTACCACTGATTTATTTTTATTTAGTTAGTACAAAATAGTTTTTGAAAGATAATTAAAACTGATACACGTTATTAAAAGAATACTTACCTTTATTTTTAAAGGTTTCACTTGTACCACGTGTGAATTGCACACATTTTTTTATCTTCCACACTTACCTATAGGTACTTCTCAGTGACTTGTTCTAACTTTTAATGCTAACTTCTTGCAACGTAGCAGTGATATCTCTGATATTGTTATTTTTTTATTACCACTTCACGGTATTCTGTATGCTGAACAGTAGATGTGCACATATAAGTTATTTCAAAAAAGGTAGAAAAACCTTTTCATAATTTAAATTATAGTTTCTTCACACTAGAACTTGCTTGACCACGATTTAAATTACGAGCTTCATTGGTAACAATTCCCCAATGCACTAGCGAAAATCAAATCTTGATTAATTCTGACCAATCAATTTAGTCCAAAAAAGGCTTGTTTACACGTTCGAGTTTGCATCGAACAATAAATTTCAATATTTTGTTTAAATAATTATCTTGTTTAATATACATACATTCAATAATTATAATTTTATTAAGCCAGAGTAAAAAAGTATATCGATCAAAATTTAAACGGATAATTAATCACACTTGTAACTTTATAGACCCACCAATTGAAAAGTAACTAAAACACGAGAAAAATACGAGAATTTTATTTTATTTTATTTTATTTTATTTGTCAGTTGTCACACAAAAACGTTCCCTTCGCTGTCATACTAATATTTTAAGTTATTGTTTGTTGAATTGTTGTCGTCTATTTTTTAACTCAAAGTTTAAAACAATTATATTTATTATTATTATTAATTTATTTGTTAACGCCATGAAGTATAATATAATATTACGTACTAACACGATTTTTTTTAAACTTATCTTTTTTGCAGTACCAGCTAGCGGTATTCTGATTTGATGAATCTGTCACAATTTTCTTGGCTTCAGAAACAATTGTGAACTCTCTCAATCAAGTCTGATTGAACGCAACGCAACTATACAAGCCCTCAGCTAAGTGCAAAATTTATATGATGAAATTACAACACCTGACTTTTGCCTAGATAAGAAATAGTGAGGAAAGGAATAATATCTAAAAACTGAAAAAGATAACTAAAATTACACTAATTAGCTACGTCTACGTACTTTTCCTACTAATACAACAAACTAAATGACACGTACTACGTATCATTCTATGCAATATGCATCCAAAAAAATATAAATTCAACTAAATATGTTTTTTATTTTCTATCTCCATTTCTTACCATTACGTGTTAAATATAAATAACAAGGTACCTTTTATAATTATAGTAGTTTAGTTGAGTGCTAACGATAAATGTCCTAAATAGATATTCCTTGTGTGGATCTAATCTTAATCTAAAACCACCTAACTCTCTCTCTGAAGGTCTCAAAACTTCTAAAAGGTCTCTAATGAAAATTATTGTCTTATTGTACTCGTATTGTATCTTGTATCAAATAGATTTTTAACGGAAATAAGTGATGAATGGAATGCTGGTGATAATAATAACATTAATGTGGTCATATAATGCGTTATAAAGGTAACAGTGAGTGATAACCCTAACATGCAATCAAGTGTACACTATCTGTTTTGTTGATCCAATATCAACATTGTTAGCCTAACCGCTGGCATTTAATATGATCTAGTGTGTACAGTGGCGGTGATAAATTATTCAAGCAAATATTGTAATATCACTCCACTGGCCGATATTGCGGCACCATGTTTGATTAATTGTCGATAATTGCATCGGATACGCGTATCTACTTAATGTATGAATTGTTTATGGGTTAATAGCAATTTAAGAAGGCTGTCTAATCACTAAATGTCACGTTTATTCATGACCCCACGACTTATCGACCCAGATCCATTCTTGTTCAAACTATTAAGGTTTTATTATAGCCTAAGTGCCCTACCTCACCGGGACGCCATGGCGACGTCGCCGGCGTAGTTGCCACGGCTACCGTTGGCGACCGAAGGTAGCCAAAAGTGTAGCCAGTGGCTACCCGCTGTCAGTCTCATATCGAGAATGGACGCTTCATGCGTAGAAGAAATCGCACTTATATATTATGTGCGTCGCAAAAAGTTAATAAAGAAGAAACGTAAGAAATTGTGGGCCCATTCTTTTGTATCGGATCAAAGCCGAAGTGGTGTATTTTGCAAACTATATGAATATTTAAGAAAATTTCCTAAATAATAAAATAAATAAATAATAATAAATTGACTATTTCGTCCCAACATCTTATTTTTAAATTGCGGTCGGAATAATCAGTTCTTGCGGTATCCCATAAACATGGACGATTTTGTATTTCTACAATAAACCTTTCTGTATTTCGATACAGAACAGAAACAGATACTCATTGTTGAAAAATGGAACCGTGTTAAGTGAAAAACATAAATAAGAATAATAATTAAAATAGTTTGTTTTTGTAAGAAACACGCGTGCGTTCGTTTTGGCGGCCGGTTTGGACACTGAGAGAGTGAGACGTAACTTGAACGTGTACATTTTACTGGCGACGTCGCCGGGTCGCCAAGTCTCCAGACTCCACACAGCGCGCTGGCTGTCATGGCTACGCTTCCAAATTGGCGACGTTGCCAAAGCGTCGCCAAGTGAGGTCGCTGCCATACATTTCAATACTAACTGTTTGGATACGTAGCCGGCGACGTCGCCATGGCGTCCCGGTGAGTTACCGCTCTAAAAGCGTAAGTTTATCTATGTATTATGTTACTAGTATCATAAAAGAAAGATGAAGAATAATAGAATATTATTGGCATAATGTTATGTTATCATTTTGGTAAGTTAGTAAGTAATAATAAATAACGTTGTGAAAATTGCTAGTGAATATTACATAAGCCGGCAATGAAACATTGCGTGTCTAACACCCTCTGAATAAAAAACTATTGTTTCATTGATTTAATGAATTAATTTATTTTTAAAGCATAATTATATATATCCATTGAAGTATAATGTCATAGAACAGACATCTCGAACAAAATGTGTGTCCCGCCGGAAGGTTCTATTTTCAAAATTGAGGCCCCGTTCTCCTTTCAAAATCGAACGAATCCACTGAACATTGAAACCGATCGGAGCCAATTCATTGGGACATATATTGTGTTTGCAGTATCGGTTCTATATGCTAGTAATAATACTTTAATACATAATTATATCAAATTTATAGCGTTACAAAATACTTGCAACTAAATCATTTCAATTTATATTGTAGAAAAACATCATATTTAAGCAGTACTTAGGACGCAGACTGTTTTAATTATACCTATCCTTGCGTGTTATCAAATCGTATTTTATGTCATGTACTGAAACGAATCTCGAGAAAAATACCATTGCTAGTAACAAAAATAAAACTCGTGAATCACGAATCCAATCAACGAACGTATTTGGAACCAAAAGTTGATTTGCAAATAAAAGGATGCAAGTCATCGTTACGCCAAACATTTTAATATTCTGGCTGCTCGTTACAATCTGAAACTTTGGCGTGTCAAACCGCTCGTCGCCACTTTGGTTTACACTCAAACATTAATATTTAATGCGTACTATTACAAGCAATTTATTTTACACTAATATTATTAATTTTAGCTGTTAGCCGTATTGGGGCGGCTTAGAATACTAACCCCAATCCCACGCCGGATGGGTGTCGTAAAAGGCGACTAAATCCGGCCCGCTGGTGGTAGGACCCCTCGAGGGATTATATTGGTAATATTGATTTTAATTGTTGATTTAATACCATTATTACTATTATTATTTCTCCATGGGGTTCGCCTGGATAGCTACCACCCTTGTGCATGAGTCAGCCGCCAAACGACTCGTCGTGTTCCGGCTGGGGGCTCGAGAGCCAGTTCTTTCTTTCTTTTTCTTCTGTCTTTCTTGGCCGACAACGCAACAGTGATGCCTTTGGTGTTGCTGATGTCCATGGGCGACGATAGCCACTTACCATCATGTGGATCGTCAGCTCGTTTTCCGGCTATTTCCATAAAAAAAACCTATATATTTCAGTTCTATATTTTTCGTAACGAAATTTTAAATACGCTTTGGACCGTGAATTTAAAATTATTATTTACGAGAAGCTCGCCCTTAGCTTCGAATCGGAATAACTAATATCTTAAGCCTATTAACCTTCATAGGATTATAGAATGAAAATAAGAATCGATTATTTTATAACAAATTTTGTAGTTACAAGTTTCTCTTTTATCCTGTTAGGATTCGGTTTTAAAAGAAAATTGGGAAACATGTTATTTATGTAGACACGACCTTAACTTTATTATACTCGTACTTCTTGTGCGTCTCATTTATTACTGAAGTGCATACCGAAAATACTTTAGGTAATTTTGCGTTTGTATCAAAATTATGAGCAAAACGGTGCGGTGCATAAATACATGTTATTTTTTGGTATTTTCACGAGTGGTCACATTCATAAACGGAAACTTTAAAATGTATCGATCGCTTGTGGCTCGCAATATTATTTATTGCTCTCTCGCGCTTGGAAACTTTTCCGGCACACGACATTAAATTTGTTGCATTAAGGGTTATCGATGCCCCAACTTTTATTATCCTGTGAATGTTTTGGGGTGTTTATTTTTAAATTGACATAAAAATATTTGTATTCAGTACATTATAATGTGTGTAAGTAAAATAGCAATAAATATTGCGAATACAAACGCCCCAAATAGAATCACTAACGGTTACATAAATCGCTTCTTAGTACATAATTTGTATGGCGATTATTTACTAAGGAGCGATTAAAGTAACCGTTAGTGACTCTGAGTTGGGGCGTAAGAGTATCATATTAAACGAATATAATTAAAATGTATTTGCCCATAATTCCACCATAATATTTTTTTACTATTTCAACAAAAATGGCAACTTGTTTAATAACCACTTTAAAAAGTAATTATTAGTAATTTAATTTGATCGATTTGATTGTACGTGTCTGGATTTGTTTTTTAAGATTATCTGACGATTAAATAATATGCATTAGATTAAATTTTTCCGGACTATTTAATTTTACTATTAAAACAAGTTCTATCAACATTGCTTTATTATGCAATGCACAAAACATAGCTAAAAATTGTTAATTTTGTGCCAATTGCACTTGAACCTACGCGATATTATTTATTGCTCAACGGGGCGAGAAAAGTTTTTCGTAGCTTGATAGTTGCAGTGAGAGGGCGTTCGAAACTACTCGTTATTTAGGGATGAAGTTTACTGGTTTGGTTGAAATGTAATAACTCCCATTTTTCAGAATATATGATTCTAGTTAAAATTAATTAAATGTAATATACTGATATTTGATTTATCGAAGGTAGGTGCAATCAAATTGGCTAGTACAGGTACGAGGCCGTTTACCTCGTACAAGAACAGAGAAAACAGTCCAATGATAAGAGCTTTTCTATTATGCTTTTTAAATTTGCGATTATTTAGTCGTTCATTTATTCATCATTATTACAAAAGGGATTTCTCTCAATAAATTTTTATAAAGAAATTCTACAAAAATAGTAAACCCCCTTAAAACCAGCGTGATTACGGAATTATTATGTGACGAAATTATTCTGCTTGCGTATTGCTACAAATATTGGATACAAAAACCGTAATCTTATTTTATCTGTACAAAACCTTTTTTAGTCATGACCTTATTCAAAGCTTATAAGTGGTCCCAAAGATACAAATATCTCCACGGTCTATATTGTAGCGTTAACAAAACTTTTCCATTCTAGCTCTGTTACAAAAGTGGAAGTCGATAAATCGTCGGGTCCATTCTGAAGCCGTGACCAGTGTCCATACTTTGTTGAGAACGGACAAAGTGCTAGGAACTTTTGCAAGAATTTGCGAATTTCTTTTGCATCAGTGTCGTGTTAGAATACAATATGCCTAAATATTGGCATGTCGGTCATGAACTGAAATGGTGAAATGTTGCTGACATTTTATATAATGTTTTATTTTCCACTTGATAATATATGCTGTGGCTACTTTTAATTGCACACTTTAGAATAGAACTATTTTGAAACAGATGCATTTACTTTGTTGGTAAAGTAGGAATTATTTAGCAGGAGAAGTAATCTCTTTTCGGCTTTATGACTACGATCAAAGTATAGCAGGAGAAGTTTAGTAATGTAATAACGGAAAGACCAGATTATGTTGTTGCAATAGTTATTATAGTATTTAACTTTAATGCTCGGATAAAATTCGGATTGGATAACTTATTAATTTTAAATATTATTTATGAAATATAGTAATTATATCATAATTATTTTTATTAAGTTAATAAGTATAACTTTTAAAATATTCCAGCAATAAATTAATAAAAACAATCAAATTTTTAATAAAATATGTTAATAATCTAAATTTTAGTAACAAAAAATAACCGACTTCAAAGTCTCAAAAACTACTTTTCGGATCTCGTTCAAATTTATGTGGAACTACATGACAAGCACCAGCTTTCGATTAAAAAAACAATCATCAAAATCGGTTCGCCCAGTCCAAAGTTCTGAGGTAACAAACATAAAATAAAAAAAAATACAGTCGAATTGAGAACCTCCTCCTTTTTTTTAAGTCGGTTAAAAATTTAACAAGTAAAGAGAACTGTCTAAGAAATACTAGCAAATTGTAAAAAGTATTAAGAGTGTAAAAGATAAAATTTCACCCACCATTGTAAGAGAAAAGTAGAAAATGTCTGTGCGTTTATTGCCATCATATATTAAAAGGAATTCTACAGTCAAAAGCTATATTTTACGTAGAGGATCTCATATGGTACGGGAATTAAAATCAGGCTGAGAATATGAGTTAATTTTGTTGAAGACAGTTCGAAATCTCGTTACTTAATTAAAAAGTAACGAGCCTAAAGTCGAGGCGGATAACAGTTTAATGTAATGGAGCATCCAAGTAACTCTTTTATGGACGATTTGTTTACAAACCTGCATAATTAATGAAGTTGGGCTGGGTAACTCAAAAGAAAAATATTTAAGCTACTTTGCTCTGCCGAATATATTTCATACAAATGTATATTTAAGTATCCGACCTAAGACCAAATGTAAACATACAAAATATTGGAGCACCGTTTTTTTTCCTGCTTTTGAAAGCTCAGAGTTTAAGTCACATTGTACTTTAGCAATACATTCAGCCTTTTAGCATAAATATAGGCGTTTATATTCATGAAGCACTCTGACGTTGACTTCTCCTGAAAAAGGCACAGAAACTGAGGTCTTATTGTGTCCTGAGTTATTTATTCAACGCACACATAACCTTATTTACATACGAATCTAAGTTTTGCCACCTTTGTTTGCTTTACCGAGGGAACTTGTCGTAGGATAACAAGACAAAGATGGAACGTTACTAGCTCAATGTGCCCCTGTAGGGGCAATTTGTGGCGGATCTGAATTTGCCTAAACCCAGAGGAAACGAGACAAAGACAAAAGGTCGACCCGCTCGCGATTTATGAAGATTGCGTCCCCGCAGTGCTCGCTATACGCATTAAGCGTACAAATATATTTGTGGAGGGTACTGATACGAAAACTTTTTCGTTTTATCCTGTCCCTGAAATTATCATATTATTCGTACGCAAAGATTAAGATTTTTGGTCACTATATTTTTATAGCTAGCGAACCGACTACGACCCGTGGAGCCCCTAAACTGAGTTCTAATTATCCCAAAATTATTTCAACTAACCGAATTCTAATACCCCATTTACACGCGCGCGCGAGCCACGAGACAATCCGCGAGACGCGCGCATACGCGCGCGTGTGAACAGGGCGCTCACGGACCAGACCGCGGCAAGTCTCGTGGCTCGCGGGCTCGCGTCGGGAGCGGTTTTGTAGGCGCGCGCCAAAGGGGCTCGCGCGAGCGCTCGCGCGGTGTTCACACGCGCGTAGGGGGCGTGGCTTACGGACGCGCCACGAGTCGGTCCGCGACACGCGCGTGTAAATGAGCGGTAACTAACCCAAACATGGAAAAAATATTTCGTTTGATGTTTGAATCAATTTTTTTGGATCGCATTACATGAATAAACTTTCTTTGAAAATATTTTCAGCTTACATTGCAAACCCGTGCTTTGCTGGACCGTCCAGCTTGCAAATTAACGGATCTTTTTTCAGTAGACAACCTACCAATTATCTCTATTTTAATTTACATTTAGCATTCTTATTTATATTTCATTAATTGACCAAACGTTTAGTTTAATACCATACCTGGATGAAGTTCCAGGATGAAAAATCGTTAACACAGACAAACTAAATGAATTCTCCATATTAGAAATGAACCCTCCCAAAGTCAATTTCACATCTAAATGACTTTAGAGGTTGTGAACTCTTCACACAATCTCTGAGTCCCATTAAGCTTCAAACAGGGATCTCATACAAATTGCTACTTTAATAAAAACCCTCTCTAATTCGCACTCATATATCGCAGGTACAAATCCGATTTTTCCGCGGTTGACGCAGCGGCTACATTTGCGTACTCATCAATATTCATTGCTGGCGCCGTATCAATAATCGAGTCTTGTAACGCTAGGAAGCTACCGTTGAGCTGTTACATTCTTTTATTTCAGTTCAGATTGGCCTTCGTTTTAAATTTTCCTTTTTTAAAAGTATGTATAATGATCTGGCAACTTTACTAGTAACAAGAGGTTTATATAACAAAAGAATACAATTTAGTTACATTTTTGTGTAATAATATTTCATTTGTTATAAGGAATTTTAACATTTGTCGCTTTAAAAGAATGTGAATTAATAACCATTACTTTCATACATAGATATGAATTATAGTTAAGTAGAGCAGATAACACATAATATGACACAAAGCAATTGTAACACGATAATTTTTCAAAGGATTGACTTATTCCCCGAAAATGAATATTGATTTCAAATAGGGTCGGATAAAGTTGCACGTGAGAAGATCGTAAAGAAGTGACTTACGATTATGATACCGCTTTTTTATTTGGAAACCTACAGTTACTAACAAAAAGGAAATAATTGAAATGCGTGTATAATGTTGTCGAAGATGTAATGTTATCAACAAAATAAAATTATGCTATTCGTCATTACCTATGTACAACTAAACTATTTGTTTCGAATCAAAGTCCTTCTGGTGCTAACAGCAAGTACTTGTTCAAAACTTTATGATACATTATTTTTGCATTAAGGCGATTCAAGCTACATAACGTAGCGTAGAATATCGTGCTCATTTTTTTAAATAACTCCTGTCAAAATATATAAAAGTTAAGATTAACGCCAACCGCGTAGCGTTGTAGTAAAATCTCAGATACCTAAATTGTTAATGCTAACTATTCGCACATCGTCAACAATACAACAAGTAACGGATCAAGCCGTTTTATTAAAACGAGACAGAAATTTACGTAGCGTCTCTTCTCAAATGTGTAATTCAAAATGTATAATAATACCATAATCGATTTCGTATTAAAACACGTGATTTGTATGGTGAGTAATTTTATGAGTACTTTGCTGTAATGAGATTTAGAGATGTATGGTCGGTACTTACTCTAGAAAGGGTTACCTATCATAAGTTCGAAAAATATTTGACCGAATTTCATTTCACCTAAAACCTTTCAACTATTATTGTTTCGTTTTTTTTTTGCTTCATCGAAGTCACGTCTGTCACTGTATCACTTGACCTATTATATTATCAATCGATTTTTTTTTCGTTACTCCGATGTTTCATTTGGTCGAAAAACTTTTTACCGAAGTTACACTTAGCCGAAATAACACTTGTTCGAAGTATTATGTTTCCGAACATTCGTCAAAACGTACCTAAAATAATCGTCTATACAAATAAATAAAATTGGAGTGTCTGTTTGTAATATTAAAATAACCGCTTTTTCAAATGTTCAATTTCAATTAAATTATGCAACAAAACTACACTTCGTCATAAATGTCGGCGCTATTTCCGCGTAAAAAACCTTATACGAATCTAACCGTTCCATTTTGAATTCCTATAGCTTTTTTAATTGCGGGGGGCTTTGCCCCCCTTACCTCTTGACGAGGGGCTCTGCCCCCGTGATCCCTATATATCATTTGGCAAATGAAAAAATTTCAAAAGAGGCTTCGGCCAATAGCAAAAATTTATTTTGTAAATCGACGAAATATAGTTCAGTAAAATAATACATAATATGATACATGACACTTCAATGATCTAAAAATATGTCAAATAATGCATACTATAGCAAAAAAGGTGTCGGTCAATAGTTTTCGGTAAATGAAATTCAAACAAAAAATTCGGAAAAGTAATCGGTTCATTTAGAAAGATATTTCATAATAACCAAAAAGCAACAACAATTTGCTATGGCAGCTTATGAGCATAATATGTGTCTAAGCAAAGATTTGTAAACTTAAAAATGTTTAGACGAGGTTCTTTAAATTAATCATGCATTTAAATCTTGCGTAACGTTTTTGTTACCATAAAGAACATAAAATATTAAAAATTTAAAGAAGAATTTTTTTTAACAACAAGTAAAACAGTTGTTTCGAGTTCGGTAACTACTATTCAGAAAATTGCTTATTAACCGTCTCCAACTTTGTAACCGAAACACGTTGAAAATACATTCACGGTTGTTTTAGAAAGAAGGCATTATACGTACTTGTAGCCAAAGCAGTATGCAAAGGACCTTATTATCATGCACGAGTACCGTCGGATTAAATTTGGTGATACGGAGTAAAAACACTCCCAAGAGAAAGAATCTTCGCCATTGGTCAGCAGTATTCATCTCGGGAAAATTTTGCTTTTGTTTCAATTTAGAAGCTTTAATTCTTGAATAATAATGTTTCTTCCAACTTAACTAAAGAAAAAGGCAATGCTGCAGCAATATTGAGTCCCTACACAGCCACATAATGAATTTAAAAAAATATTTCACAACACAAAATAACATGGATGTCTTTTTATCTTTTAAATTTGATTTGTGTCCAACAATACAACAGTAATTTTACTAGTTACAGGTCAAGTTCGAATCTATTCGAAGCAGGTTGCGAACGTTAGATCTACGTATGGAAAAGAATTTAAAATTCAGCTTTATATTTCCAACTACATTCTTTGAAATCACAGACTGTCCACGCTTGTAACTCCCATCTATACTTGCCCATGCAGCTGAGTGAATGCATATTCAAAGGACGCTGTATGTAATGCATATTGTAAGGACAGCTGTGGAGCTTATACGTGGGTAACACTGAAAATGTTTAGAACTGGCCAGTTAGAAACATTGCTAATGAAAACTTTTTTTGAATTTCAATTTTAGAACTCTTTCGTAACCTAATGTAGTATATTTCATTCATATGTCATTTGTTTTTGTGAATTGGCGGCAAATCTAAAACTCTTGTTACACGTGAAAATGAACCTAACGCGAGAAAATTTTCGGTCAATGATTTATTATGACTTTCGTTGTGGGCTTACTCAACAACAAAGCTATGATAGGCTGCGAGTAGCATTTCTTAATGAAGCCCCATCTCGTGCCACTATTTACAATTGGTTTAACGAGTTTAAGCGTGGACGTAGCAATCTCAATGATGATCCGCGTGAGGGACGTCCTTTAACAGCGACTACTGAAGATAACATAAGTGCTGTGCGACGCACGATAGAGGAAAATAAGAGAGTGACCTATCAGCAGATACGGGCAAGCCTAGGCATTGGTATGAGTCAAGTTCAAAAAATATTACACGAACATTTAGGCGTCAGGAAGCTTTGTACCAGATGGATTCCCCATACTTTAACCGACGACCAGAAACACCTTCGCATGGACTGGTGTCGCCAAATGTTAGATAAGTTCAACGGCGGTGACTCAAATGCTGTATTTGACATCGTCACAGGTGATGAAAGCTGGATATATTGCTACGAACCCGAAACCAAAAGACAATCAGCTCAGTGGGTGTTTCCTTTCGAGGATCGGCCAACTAAGGTAAAGAAAGGAAGAAGTCAAGGAAAAAAGATGATTGCCTCATTCTTTGGTTGGAAAGGTCATTTCGCGACAGTTGTGCTAGAAGATGGAAGGACAGTTACTGCAGACTGGTATGTCAATCGCTGTTTGCCTGTTGTCTTGGAAAAAATTCGACAGCAGCGCCCTCGAAGCAGGATCCTCCTTCACTACGACAATGCTTCAGCGCACTCCGCAAAACGGACTGTTGAATATTTGACTATGGCAGGTGTCGAGATAATGAGTCATCCGCCATACAGTCCGGACCTGGCGCCCTGCGACTTTTATTTATTCCCAAGATCTAAAGATAAATTGCGAGGTATTCGCTTTACGAGCCCTGAAGATGCGGTGAAAGCGTACGAAAATGCCATAGAAGAGACCCCTAAGGAAGAATGGGCCCACTGCTTTTCTCAGTGGTTCCATCGAATGCGACGATGTGTAGAGAGGAACGGAGGTTACTTCGAAAAACAATAAAAGTATTGGCAACTTTCTACATTAAGCCGTTTTTCATTTTCTAAAAATTTTCAGTGTTACCTAGGTAGTCGTGGTGCTTAGGTGATAACAGAATTCTTACTGGAGGTATAAAGGTAAAATACTCGATAAAAAGTACGTTTTGTAGGCAAGCAAACGAAACTTTTTTTCATGTTAGGAGTTTCAAGAATTCTTAGACAACATTAACAGCATATGATTGGAGTCAGTCACAATGTACTCGTAAAGACTTATTCTTCTTATTCTAGTCGGGATAGACCATTCATAGCCTGTTGTTTTAAACGACACTTACTTGGTTATATACTATAAAAAATATATCAATAAAGTAACAGAAATTAATTTGGCATTACTTAAATGAATGTATCTGTCTTTAATTTTTTTCATTTTGTGACAGCCTTATTTTTATTCACAAATTACGATGAAAAATACTGTAAGAATGTTACCAAATAGGTGTCATCTTAAAAACTGGACTATACAAATAAATGTTTGTTCTTGGTCGACACCACGAATCCTAATACAGAGGAATGATTATGTGTGTTAATGAACTTATATTTTAAGTTCATTGAAACAACAAACGGAGAAGCTTACATATCTGAAGTGAAAACTTCTTTAGCATCGTTGTCATATGAAAGTCGATGAAACGAAAAAGGGACAGTAAAAAGAGACAGACATATAATTTCATAAGATTTAACGTGGGAGAAAATGAGATAGGAAGCATTAAGTATACAGTGTTTCTTTATGTTCGTGGTTCTCTTTGTGTTACTTTAAAAAGTGCTAAGTTGTATTCGTAGATGGCGCGAGGAAAAGGATAGAAGATTCGTTTTATTGATGGATACATGGCGCTAGCTCATTTTACTCTTCATATTATGTTAAGAGATGGCGTTAGTTACCATCGTTTTATTTTTATTCAGTACAAAATAGTTTTTGAAATATAATTAAAACTGATATACGTTATTAAATTAATAACTTTATTTTTGAAGGTTTCACTTCTACCACGTGTGAATTGCACACATTTTTTTATAAATTAAGTATCTGGAATATGTTTACAATATTTAAATTTACAATATTCTACTTACACACAAAAAACATGTTTTACAGCCAGATATGAACTGATATCACAGCATCAACCGATATTTGTATTGTTTCCGAAATTACGAATATTAAAACAATGTTTGCGAACATGATTGTTTACGGCACAGATTTCAGTGATAATCGGAATATTGTTAAAATGGAAGTAATTATTCCATTTTTGCGCATAGAATTAAGCGCTCACAACCATCGGATTGTGAACTAATCCATACTATAATAATCCAACTACAAACCGCGCCAGGAGTTGCTTAATTAAGACGATTGTAGGATCGACACGAGCCATCGGGAGGGCACGTTAAGCCGTCGGCCATCGCAATTTTTATCGTAAGATAACAGTTCTTAAGTCATGTCAAGCCTTCAGGCAACACGAAGAATTTCTGACACTTGGGTTGGCCACTAACCCCTCCTCCAATCCACAATGAAGTAGCATGGTGAAGTATGCGCTAGGTCTGCTCAATAGCAGAGACTTGTGCTTAGTAGCTGTAAACAGGTTGAAGCCATTCCAGTTTTGTTACAGTTTTTTTTGTGTAGTGTTTTGTTTTGTAACTTTATTTTCTTGGCAATTTTATTCTAAAACATAAATTAGATGCGTGTAAATCTCCACAGCGGCCAAAAAGTTGAATGCAACAGCGCGTTGGCAACAAACCAAGCAGGATTCATGCTATAGACACAGAATGCTACAAAACGAATATTTAATATTCAGAATATCTATAATTTTATGAACCTCACTAAAACACTTCTATCCATAGTTATTGGAACATTTGATCATCTTCTTGCTGTTTAACAGTAAAATTTTTTTACGTATTTCATTCGCATTGCCGGAAGCCAGAAATAATACGTGTCTCTACATAGTTTTTGGTCCGCAACACGTCGGTCATGCCTTTGTTATAATTGGTGTCTATGGGCGATAGTGTCCACTTAAAATGAGGTGTCTTATGTTGGTTATTAACATAAAAAAATACTATATCACTTAAGCTAATAATTAATTATTATTTTATATAAGTATTCCTATAAAATTTCTTGTTCAATAAATTAAGTGATAGTCAGCAATAGTTTAATTTTTTATTCATTATAACAAAACGCTTAACTATTCCTAAAATTGGGCATAGCAACGCAAGGTGTAGATTGGGTTTAAGGAAGATACAGATCTTCTATTTAAACTACGTTTTAGGCACGAGGGGACGGGTAATAAAAATAAATAAGTCCGCAACCTCCAGTGCCTCGACATCTTTACTCCGCAATTTCCATCGCCCGACGTAAGAAGCAAGGACACGTGAAATCAGAAGTTAATCCGCTTTTTCTACGCAAGTCGGCGAGTCGGCGAGTCGGCAGGCTGATTTAGTACCTAATCGAACCTGTGCGAGACGTAATGTATCAGATTAGTCCTGATATAGGTTACATTTAGATTCATATAACTGGGATAGATATGATAAAGGGATTTTGCGGATATAAAAGTTATCAGTTACGGATTACAAGATAATAATTGATTTATTTTTTAACCGACTTCAAAAAAAGGAGGAGGTTCTCAATTCGACTGTATTTTGTTTTTTTTTTATGTTTGTTACCTCAGAACTTTAGACTGGATGAACCGATTTTGATGATTATTTTTTTAAACGAAAGCTGGTGCTTGTCATGTGGTCCCACTTAAATTTTATTGAGATCTGACAGTGGCATTCATGAGAAAACCATATAAGTACTTAAATTTGCATTAAGTATGTGCGCGACAAATGGACGAATAACTCAATATCACGACAACCGATTTCGAAGATTTTTTTTTATCGAAAGCAGATGCTTGTCATGTGGTCCCACATAAATTTGAACGAGATCTTACAAGTAGTTCTTGAGTAATTTTGAAGTCGGTTATTTTTTGTTAGTAAAATTTATATTATTGTTTATTTCTTTATTTCTATACCTCACATATTCTCTCCCAGTCGACCCTGAGTGACGGAGACATCATATGGCTGTAACAATGATATTAAAATATTTACTACAAAATGATTAAAAATTATATGGCATGCTGTTTTAGTTTAAATATAAAGTTATATTAAAGTACAGTTAGTGTCAATATCTAGTCTATATCTACATCTCTTTATTTATTACCATTGATGATTGAGATATACACTAAGATACTCAATAATTGTAACCATAGGCCATAACACAAATTTTGAGACGAAAGTGTAGTTCCTCGCTTATCTTTTGACACATGTTCGTTACGACGACAACCCAACTACCCACATGACACAAGACCCATCATTCAGTACAAGTACGAAACCCCTAGTGAGCGACTAACCACAAGCGTGTCCTTGTATTATGCATAGCGAGTACTATACTGTATCGGTTTTGTACTATATACTCGTAATATAGCACTCTAGGATATCACACATGCTTCCCTTAAACAGCTTATTTGGATAATGCTGATTTTAACTAAGCCCAATGAGTAATTTGGTTGAAATAATATAGTGCTGCGTCTCGGTGTAGATCACGTTTCTTTCAAAATGCACAACGCTCCTGCAGTGCGAATTGGTGGAAGGATTAGTCAATTAAAGTGTCAGAAGTTCTTAAGAAGACATTGGCATGGATTGAATGTCCGCTACCAAACAATAATATTCGGGATGACCTCTAATGAAAATTTTGTATTTTTTTATTTAAATAATGATTGTTGCCTATCCGTCACGGAATTTACATCTACTTTCAATAATACCAATATTCTATTTGTATTACCAAAATTGTGTTAGACAATACTCGTTATAGCCGAGCTCTGAATATTCCTGCAACATCAACTCCTCATCAATAATGCTCGCTTGAACCTGACCACTACAAGACAATGGGAGCTAATGCTTGATGCCTTGAGCGTACACTAGGGGTTTATTACAAGCACATGCCGTAAATTTTTAATTGAGGTACTTTAGGTGTAAATGTACTAATGAAATTAATAGGAACATAACATGTAACATATGGACATGAGATATAAGACACTTTGTAGCTACTTACTCATATCTTTTCTGCTGCTAACTGCTTGTATTTGTTTATGTAAACACCTTTGTTTACATGAACTATACGTACGTTTTCGAAGTCAACTTGAAGTATCCTATAACCCTTTAATTTTTTGTGGCGATTTTATTCCACTACATTAGGTTACATGTAGTCCAATTTACTTACTGTTCCGTTATTTATTGTTCCACTCCAATATTACAATAGGTGGACTTAATGGTTAATCACAAAGTCAAAGTCACATAAATTAGTCATAATATAAACTAATCACAATCACATAAATTATTTCACATAATTGTTGACAAAAAATAACCGACTTCAAAATTAGGGATAACTCAAAAACTCATCGAATCTCGTTCAAATTTAAGTGGAATTATATGACAAGCATAAGCTTTCGATTAAAAAAAGAATCATCAAAATTGGTTTACCCAGTCGAAAGTTCTGAGGTAACAAACATAAAAAAATAGAGTCGAATACTTCCTCCTTTTTTGAAGTCGGTTAATAATTATAGTAGGCGTGTTTGCTCCTATCTTTGTGTATTATCCATGACAGCCTCGATACAGGGAATTCTAGTTGGAGCTATGAGTGTGAGTGAGTAAGGTTATTTATTTATTTATTCCGAACTTCTGAACTTTATTGATGACCTCTGTAATGGCCTTTATAGTGACATCTAATAACGTTTTTAGAATTACCCGTTCGTGGACACGTTGCTCTTGTGATTGATATGTTGTTGTTGAAACTGAAAACACAACCCGTATTGACCCAAACAATTTCCAAAGTAATTGAAGGGGAAGAGACCGAAAGGTAAACTCGGTCTCAAGGATGAATAGAGCAGAACTTACTACGAAATTACTCCCCAAATTCTTCGAGCCTTTAAGTACTTTACATATATAATCGTCGCGTTCCGGCTGAGGGCTTGAGCCAGTTCTTTCTTTCTTCTCTATTTCTTGGCCGACAACGCGTCAAAGATGCTTTAGGTATCGCTGATGTACATGGGCGACGATAGCCACTTACCATCAGGTGGATCGTTAGTTTGTCAGCTATTCCCATAAAAGACTTCGTTTTTACTCTTTGTTGTACAAAGCCTTAAACTCAAACCATACATAGCTAGTATTGTCATGAATGGGTATTCAAGGCAAAGAGCAAGGAACGCGATGTTTGGTATGATTTATAAGGGCGGTATGGTTTGTATAGCGGCAGTGTTGACAAGACGATCTCATTAAGCTGACAATAGCACAGACGCGTAATAAATCAAGGCATTGTGGAACGCATAGCAGCCATTGTGCTCGGATGCGACACATCATTGTTATTGTTAGTGACGGGGCTTAAACAACGAATAAAATTAATATTTCTGATTATGAATCAGCATTTATGTATCATCTGGATAATACGTGAGTTGATCAAAATTTTACATTAATTCACAATAATACCGCAACATTATATTGGGAAGAATATTCATGCTCTTATTTATTATGCTAATTTTTCGTTCCATAAATATAGGCTTTTTGTAATCAACATGTAAAATATATAATTACAATTAGATACTGCTGTAGGTATGTCTGTTTATTTGAAAAAGAAGCGTAGCCTATATCCAATTATCAAACTACATTAACCAATGTGGGTCACTATCTGAAAGACCTTTTCGCTGATAAATAACAGATTTATATGTATTTAATTCCTCGTAATGTTCCGCTCATGTTCCATTTTGTTTGCAATTCAAAAAGATCAAAACATGTTCTATAATTTTAAACTCTTATTGAAATCGGAAATACCTAAAATACGCTTATTCTCACATAACAGACAATTCCTCGAGTGACTATTCAAGTTTACCATTTCCACGCTACGCCGCACCGCAGCAACCAAATGTGGTTCGCGGATGGTTGCGGTTTGGTTGGTTTCTAGTGTTGGAGTACCAATTGTGTTGGAGCATCAACCTTGTGAATAGTAATTCACAAGGTTGATGCGAACTGCATAATGACCGGATTCTGACTGTACAAAATATGTACTACCAAATATGCACAAGTAATAAAATAGATCACATTATTAAATTAAATTAATTTTCGTACTAATTTTATTTTTAATGTATATTAACATGATTGTAGCTATATTGTCGGTTAAGATGTGAAGGAGTTTTATAACAGAATACACGCTTATGAATTATTTAGTTAAATAACAACAGTACATCTTTGCAAACTCAAGAGTTTTCTCTACTTACTCTTTTCCCGTCAGTGCCATTTACAGCATAAATTATAAAATTCTCTTACAAGTCGAAGTATTTTAATTAACAAGTTGTTCTGGTAGAGTTTGCATTTTGAATAAAAGTATTCTTCGTATTCGTGCCGTATTCCTAGTCAAGCTGAAAATTAATCATTCCTTGTACATTTTCAATGGCTTAATTAATAATTTCTTTTTAAGTAAGATAAACAAAAGTTTAAAATGAGCTGAGAATTTCTGTGGTGAAGTGCATTAAAATTTTCTGTAGTCGGTTAAGGTAAGGAACGTCGAAGCTGTAACTGAAATAGCTTTTTGACGTAACAAAAGCTCTGGACGAGTACTAAGAAACGAAAAGCTAAGTGGAATCCAAATAGATGAATAAAAGGTAGGGAAAATGCAAAAGTAATATTAACAAATTAAAGTTTTCCTACACAATTGTAAGAAAGATAATGTACGTGTGTAGATATCTAAGTATAATATCTCACTTTTATATTCTGTTTATGTATACAAATCTTGCTTTTAGCACAGAAGAAATAATAGTAGGTACTTGCTTTTAGCTCAAATGCAATTGAATGATAAATAGCTGACACGGCGAACTTCGTATCGCCTAACAAACAATTTTTTTTCTAAAATAAAAGTAGCCTAAGTTACTCCTTGTTACATCAGCTATCTGCTAGTGAAAGTCCCGTCAAAATCGGTCCAGCCATTTCAAGGATTAGCTGGAACAAACAAACAGACAGACAGACAGACAGACAGACAGACAGACAGACAGACAGACCAAAAATGTAAAAAATGTTATTTTGGTATATGTACCGTGTATACATCCAAATGCACTAAGTAGTAAAAGCGGTTAATTTAATATTACAAACAGACACTCCAATTTTATTTATTTGTATAGAGTATAGATGTATAGATAAATAAACTCTTCACGCAAATACTACTAAACTGATTTTCATGGAATTATCTGGAATAAGATATAGGGTATTTAAGACATTATCTTGAACGAAATTCAGGAGAGGCCACGGGTTGAGCGCTAGTAAAAAATAATTCGACAAATAACTCTTCTGTCTTTCACGTACTCATCGTCCCGACAGTTTTTCGCGTTCTGCCGTTATTTTCAGTCTGCCGCAATCACAAAGAACACCACTTTGGCAGATTGTGATTTACAAAAATACTACTTCACTGCAAAAATACAAACTGCTACCAATACTCGTGGAATTGCATCGATCAGCCAGTATACGGGATATGAACCCGGGTTACGTGAAAGCTATATCAATCAGTATTTTGTTATGTCGGGGTAATATGTTAGAAACAGGTTTTTGGTGTTAGATAAAGAAACTGCGGTTTTTTTTACTACTTCTTCTCTGAATACAATGATGGAATCAATAGATCGGCCGAGTACTTGTCAAGCCACGCGCATTGTAGGGTTTTGTAGTTTTAAGTTGACGGACTAATTAGGTACTCGATAATTTACAAACACTACCAAGCGGTGATAGTTTCATCATATCGTTTCGTCATATCATAATAATTTATTATGAAAATTAGCAAACGGGTCTCTGCGCTAAGCCTATTGACGGATGGACATTGTTGGTGATGGTGCTGGTCAAGTGTGGTGCGAAATAAGAAAAGGCGAGATATTGGTTGAATAAGCCGAACCGAAAAATATTGGGAAAAATTTTGTTCGCGGATATAGGGCTTGTCATTTGTCGACTGGTATGTCATCTTTTTTCTCAGTAGTTTTCGGCTAGTACTTTCTTTATTGAAAATTCAGACAAAGGTTACATTCTAGTATTAACGTAAGTAATTATTTAATTTACATAATATTATTAACAAACTTAGTTAACTCTTTATATTTTTACAGGTTCTAAACAGGTAAGTATAATTTATTATTATTTTAGTGACACATAGTTATAAGTAGGTATATTTTAAATATGTTTTATGTTATTTTTTTAGTTTCAGGTATTCAACCGGAGGACCGTTTATCCGTCGGTAACATCCTGCCCCTCAGTGTCGTGATGGCGACACTCATCACGAAGAAGCAATGCTAAACGCGACGCAGGACGTTTCCTAACACCATTGTTTGTTTTGACATCAACAATTCTTACCCGTCCATCTGGTCCAGGATACACCTTCTGAACGACTCCTCTCGGCCAAACATTGCGCGGCGAAGCTCGATCCACAACAACAACAAGGTCGCCGACTTTCAGCTGCGTGCCCTCGCGGTCCCACTTTTTTCGAGGGGCCAACGATGGTAAAACTTCCTTCATCCACCTAGACCAAAAAAGATCCGCAAGACGCTGTGCTATACGCCACTGCTTCTTGAGGTAAAGGTCGCCATCGTCGAAGATGCCTGCTATTGGTAAGTTGGAAGATGAACCGAGTAAGAAATGATTAGGTGTCAAGGATTCTGGGTCATGTGGATCGACTGAAACATGTGTCAATGGACGTCCGTTTATCATATTTTCTACCTCACATAGGAAAGTAGTTAAAGTTTCTTCCCTCGGAGCCCGCTCCCTTAATACAACCCTAAGGGCGGTCTTAACACTACGAATCAGACGTTCCCACGCTCCAGCCATATGTGGGCTAATGGGAGGTAAAAATTGCCACCGGACTCCTTTGTTTAGTGCTTCAGACACTATATGCTGCTTACTTAATAATAATTCCTGGTATGCGCTTTTTAATTCCGTATCGGCGCCCCGTAAATTAGTCCCATTATCAGAGAACAATGTGTGTGGCCACCCTCGTCGAGCGGCCGTACGCCGCAGTGCCATTATCATGGAATCAGTTGTTAGTGATGGCACCATCTCAATGTGTACGGCACGCACTGTGAGACACGTGAATAATACGCCATACCTACGAGATCTCTGCCTACCTACAGCCACCTCCATCGGTCCAAACAGGTCTACGCCACACATAGTGAAGGGCCTCTGATGATGAGTTAGTCTACATTCAGGTAAGTCACCTAGTCGCGGGGGTTTAGGTAAAACTTTATTAAAGCGACATACTAAACAATTTTTAGCAACAGAACGAACTGTTGGTCTTAGTTTGAGTAACCAATATTTTGTCGCAACTCATTTACAACCATTTCGTTAGATGAGTGAGCTGCGTTTACATGATAATGCATCACGATAAGTCGCGCGATATGATCTTTACCATCTAAAATGACAGGAAACTTGGTTAACTCGGCTACGTCCTTCGTGATACCAATGCGGCTACCAACGCGTAGTAAGGTGTTCTCATCCAGAATTGGGGTAAGTGAACGCAAACGACTATCGCGCGGAATCTCATTATTTAATTTTAATAAATTTATTTCATGTCGAAACGATTGTAACTGCGAGTGACGGAGCAAGAGTAATTCCGCTTTACGCATTAATTGATCATCACTTTTAATCTTTATTCGCAAAAACATATCTTTTATATCTCCAATTACTGCAATAGGATTTTCACGAAACCTAAACATTATACCATACAATGACTTTAATAAATCGGGTCCCTGAAGTAAAAGGTCATTAAGTGATAATTTGTTACATTTAGCTGCGGCGTCAAAAACTAATCGTAATTTTTTCTTATTCGGGTTGTCGACCCCGAAATGAGGCAAATACCATATGCGAGTAGCCGACGCGTTGCTACACTCAGAGTCGCTGAGTTTTCTTGGGTAGTCGTTGTTGAATAAATGATCGATACGTTCTCGATAACGTGATTCATATTCCGAATTTAATAACATTTTTCTTTCAATTGACTTAAATCTATTTAATGCTAAATGGTATGAGTCTGGCATAGAGGACTTTTCGGACTTCCAAGGAAGACAGACTGACCACTGACCGTTGTCCAATTCGGCCGACTCGTCAAGTATATTAATGGTTTTCAGCTCATCAATATTTGGACGAGGTTTGTTACATAACCCAATCGAATCCAATGAAAAAGAATGTTTTATTAATTCATGTAAATCTTCATCTGTAGTTGATAACGTGTTAGGGACTGAGTGATGCAATGAGTCGTTATGTTCATCAAAATAGGTAGTGTTTATGTGCGCGCTTGTGTGTACGCTGTCTGAGTGAGAGATGCAGTGTGTATGTTCGTGTAACGTACCTGCATGCTCGTGCGACGCCGACGCGTTGCTGACGCGCGCGCCGCTATGCTGCGGCCTGCGGGGTTGTTTACCTCGAGATTCACCGAAGCGTAAGGCTCCGTGCATACACCAGCCTAGTAATGTCTTCGTGATAAACGGTCCGCCCGGCATCTCCCTTTTACAAACAATTGGCGCAATTAAATCATAGTTATCTTGACCTATTAACAATTTCGGTTTAATTACAGATTTACAGGGGTCATAATTAACACTACACAAATTATTATAATGCGTACAATCTACGTTAGAGAAATATTGTACAGGTAAGTTTAATTCTTTTAATTTTCTAACTTTTAAGTTAAACTTATCACCTTTATTATTACTAATATTAACATTTATTATTTCAGTCTTACATACCAGCTCAGAGTCCCATGCGCTAGTCGCTCGCATGGTAAAGCACTCACCATGCAGGCCGGCCTTATCGGCCACGTCCGCCGCTATGAGGCTCACAGTAGCCCCATCATCAAGCAAGGCGTGCGTTTCTACGTCACCTCGGGGGCCGTGGATGGTAACCGGCACTATTTTCAAAAGTATCATTGGTGCGCGCGGGGTTCCAGGCGTGGGGCGTTGCTGTTCTGTCACGTTGGCAATTAGTTTATCGTCGTGGTCGGGAAGCGAGCAGCTGTTGTCAGTCGTTGGCTGGCGTTCTTGCTGCGGCGGTACCCAGTGCAGCAGACAGTGATGTGGCTTCTCACAGGCATCGATGTCACAATTTTCAGCTGTGCATGGTGATTGCGGTTCGTGACGAGGTCCGAGACATTTATAACACAGTTTATTAAATTTTACATATCGCCATCTATCTTTGCGAAGGGCTCTTTTAAATTTGTTACAGTCCGCTAAACTGTGTTTACTGTCACGTTTGCAAAAATTACATTTTCTTGAGACAGTGTTGGCCTTGACCTCCGTGCACATCAATACTGGCTCCCTACCATCTTGGTGTTTATGAAATCTGTGCATTCCATCACTCTTCTTATTATTACTGTAGTAATGAATATTACTCACACCTGCTGCTGCTACCATTTTGGCTTCCTCGTGTATGAATGTACTAAGTAACTCCAATTTTGGTGTGTCCTGCTTGTTTTTGTATAGGTATTCTACCCACTTAGCTATTAGTATAGGGGGCAGCTTCGAAGTAACAATTGTAACTAGTTCTGGGCTTCGTAAATAATCCAATTGATGTATCATCCGAGTGGCCGTAACACAGTTTTTCAGTTTTATAGAAAAATTTACCAAGTCGTGATGATATGTACCAGATAACGGTTGTAGTTTCTTCAACTGCGTAGTGATTTTATTCATTATGACTTCAGGGCGTCCAAATTTTAATTCCAGGGTGTCCATTATCTCCTGAGGTGCCGGGGCGCTCATCAGCAGTGCAGCTGTAGCCTCCTTGGCTTCTCCTCGGAGGCATTTTCTTAGCCTCCATATGTTTTCCGTGTCGGTGTAGCCACACAAGCGCGATGAGGACTCGAAGGCTTCTTTGAACTGTAGCCACTCCATGGGATCTCCAAAGTAAAGTGGCAGATCTTTTGATGTGGCCAGTCGTGTCAGTAGTTCCTGGTTGCCTCTTGAGTTTTCGGTGCCCATGGCATCTCGTAGTGCTGCTGTAAGTGCGGTGATGGCGGTATCCAAGCCTGCCCCTGGGTGTGAAGGATGCTGATCGGTCGGTTGTTCCAATGAGGACCCGGGGGCGGCTACCGACTTTTCTAACCATTCTTCAATCTTGCTGTTGAATGAACTTTCTGACTTTTGTGAGCACTTTTCTATCACGGCCAAGTCAGCCGCCAATTTCTTCTTAATTAAATCTTTCTCGATGCGAGCCTTACTTGCCGCCAGTGCTATCTCAGCTTCTTTAATTTCTAGTTCTGCACTTTTTTGTGCCGCGATGTATTCAATTTGTAGTCGACGTGCGGCAGATGAACACGACGACGCGCAAGATTCGCGAGTGCTTGTGACGGGGCCGCCATCTTTTTTCACAGTACGTGGCGGCCCGATGTCCGATTTGTGTTCCGTCTCCGATAATCCCGTTTTGTTCGATTTGCATTCGATTTTATCGCCTTCCGCCGTTTTCGTCATTGTATCAAGTTTCGTTTGTGCACGGGTTTTCACTCGCAGCGGGGTTTGAAACAACGACATGTTTGTTTCGCAATTTTTAACTTGCTCCGGCTCGATGGACCACTATGTTGGTGATGGTGCTGGTCAAGTGTGGTGCGAAATAAGAAAAGGCGAGATATTGGTTGAATAAGCCGAACCGAAAAATATTGGGAAAAATTTTGTTCGCGGATATAGGGCTTGTCATTTGTCGACTGGTATGTCATCTTTTTTCTCAGTAGTTTTCGGCTAGTACTTTCTTTATTGAAAATTCAGACAAAGGTTACATTCTAGTATTAACGTAAGTAATTATTTAATTTACATAATATTATTAACAAACTTAGTTAACTCTTTATATTTTTACAGGTTCTAAACAGGTAAGTATAATTTATTATTATTTTAGTGACACATAGTTATAAGTAGGTATATTTTAAATATGTTTTATGTTATTTTTTTAGTTTCAGGTATTCAACCGGAGGACCGTTTATCCGTCGGTAACAGACATGACGAAACTATGAGGGTTCCATAACTACGGAATCTAAAAAATGAGGTGAATTACCTATTACTGATACTCTTTATTAATAAATTATTTTCAATTTTAATTTCCATTCCCGATAGATATTCAGATAACCCAATAGAAAAATTGTGGAGACTAAAATTATTATGATTACGAATTGAATGATGTTAACAATTGTTTAGTTAGTAGGTATGTCGTGTATCCCTTTTTCATTTCCCCAGTTTCGCAGGATTTCGTGGTCGGATGCCATTTAGGGCACACTTACTGGAACAGCACTTAGCAGATTGTAGCTATAGCTCGGCACTTCCAGCATATCTGTTACAATTTATACGACACTAGTAGTAACCGCCCTCGTTTTGCTTTGGAAAACCTATACAGACTTAGTCCCCAGACTCAAAAAAGTTAAGTAGGGATTTTTTTTTAAAGTGCTTTTTTGTGATCGAAATGAAATAAAACTAACAATAAATTGTATCTCCTTACAACATATCAATGAAAGCCTTATTCAAATGGGTTAAACAGTTTTCTCAATAAAAATTGAGAAAAAAATAAAAGTAGGTATGTATGTATATCTACGATACGGTGCGTAAAGTGACCTATTATTGCAGGGGTGTAAAGTTAGCGCCCAAGCGCAGCGAAGATACTTAACCCCGTGCAATAATAGAATACTTACGTTACGAGTATCGTATAATATTTTATAGCACACCTGAAGCCGTACTTAAAATTGAAGTTTTTTTGTGTAGTCCTTTTTTACACCGAGTTACCGAGCGTAGCAAGCTGTGGTAGCAAGCACAGACACAAGTGTGCTAAGCGCCGTGCTTTAATATAAAATTCAAATCACGAATTTTCGCACCGTGTAGTTAAAAAAGAAGTACGCACGGAACATCGTGACCTTAGTGCACGTTTAGATGCTATAAAATATTATACCATTGTCGAAGAAATATTGTCCAATAAATAAATTTATTTTTATATGGACTTTTTATGAGAAATTCTAAATGAATTACGGTGATTGTCTTCACCAAGTTGAGCAGAGTCTTCCCAATGAAATCGCAGACCTGCTAGTAACGTAACATAATAGGCGTTATTGCTACAACATACCTACATAATGAATTTTTATAAAATAATTTATATTTTTTTTACTTGATGTTTAGTAAAAGTATGTCAAAAAGTACGAGTAGGTGAAAACGTGCGTATGATTAAATATACTTGCTAATAATACCCCGCACTAAAGGTTAAAGCTTTCAGTGAACACAGCCAATGGCTGCACTTCAAAACTACACGTCGGAGTACGGGAGGAGTTAATGAGAAACCAGATGAAACTGGTTTATTGCAGTCACGGTAATTCTGTTAATTAGGTTAATGAAGTGGATTTTAGATGCGTACCTACTTCTGACAAAAAAACCAAGTCCATCTAAATAACTTGATGCTTTATACAGTTTATAACAATAAAATGCATACTACCGTAATGCTATTTGCTTTAAGAATACTCAGACATAAAAGTTATTTAATATAACCTACTTCAACTTAATCATTTCACCTAACGGATAAAACTTTATTAAAAATTTTCCGCAGTCAACTCCTGTAATTATAAGCGGAATAAATCCAATTAATCTGACGTGAAAATGATTTACAACACGTAGTCACGTTCGGTTTATTGAAGTACACTATTAATATAAATCCATAGTAATTAAATGCGTTATAATTATACATTTTAACTACCAAATGTTCATTACTGGGTTCATGGTTAACTTTAATATTTAAAAATGTGCACAGAACTTGTACAATTCTACTAATATATAACATAACAATAGCGATATTTAAATGGCAGAATAAGAAATGGGAAAATCGGTTACTGGCTTCCTTACACTGCAACAAAAACACTTTAAAACATTTGCTAAAAATAAAGACACTTGCTAAAAATTATTAATAACACAAACCGTTTTATGCGCAATCAATATCGTGGCCGAGTACAATGCCAAAACTTTTCACAAGGAAAGTTTTGTTTCCACGCTGAAAATTAATACGCACCAAACGAAACGGACAAAAGCACCTGGTTTGAAAACTTCTACAGAGATTAGATTCCGGTCTCCGTTCGAGCACATTGTTGTGAGCCGTTTATCGGAGCAGTTTCTAAGATATATGGGCGAGGGACCCGCCCTCTAACTGTGCAATGAACTTTAAATCCCCTTTACACCTGAACCCGCCCACCAAATACAGTTGTTGTGGCATAAATGCGATAAAATCGCACTTTATAACATGCAAGCTCAAGTCAAGTTGCGCGGGGATAAATTATTATACACTGTATTTAGAACAACTAAGAAAGGGCCTAACTTTAAGCTGTGCCCTATTTTTTGGGATTCAGATATTTAATGATATTTTTTCTCCTCTGCCTCCCCTTTTTTCTCTTCTTCTTAGAGGTTTGTATAAGGTGTTTTCTCCGGCGCTACAAGATGTATTGTAATGTTTTTGATAATGATATAGAGCTTCTGCCTAAGCCTTCAGGCTTAATAATAGGTAGTAATAAATTAATTTGTTTAGGGATTTTACTTTTAGAGATTCAGATTGAATCTTTTTTTTATCTGGTTACAAAAGAAAGAGCTTGATCTAATAAAGTAATCTTTTTTATACAATTTTAAAATATTAAACTGTACATTTAACAGCATTAAGTACATTTCAAAGTGCTTACTTTTTTTTTTTTTTTGCTTACTTAACCTAACTTGTCCGAAGTTGATTAAGTACTGGTACTATGTTTATTAAGTAACTAAGTTAGTTGTTAAATTTTATGTTGTGAAATAAAAGGATTGTTTAAAAATAAATGTTAATAAATGAATAAACGATTCATGTGTAGTAACATGGTGCTACATAAAAGTATGGCAACTAGACCGGGTTACTTATTTTACCTACGAAGAAAGCAATAGCTTTACATACATACAATAGTATGTATGTAAAGCTATTGCTTATTTTATCATCTTAGTTACACGAGTACACACAATAGCATTCTTCATAGAGAAAATAAGCATGTAATAATAAATAAATAAGCATATAATATGTAGCATCATCTTACTATACATAAATCGTTTATTCATTTATTTTTAAACAATCATTTTATTTCACAACATAAAATGTAACAACTATAGTCAAAATTATCTAAGATGCCCATAATGATAGCTGCTATTTATTAATATGAACTAACCTTGTATGGGTGTCTTTGAGCGAAATGGAATATTCATTTACTTGACATGAATAGTTGAATACTTACAGACAAAGGATTTTGTCAAAATTTGTTAAAAATCCCTACTCATTTTCATTGGCGTTGATTATAAATCATATTATACGTTAAAATCTAGTAAAAATCCCATCACATCATAATTTATGCAAAATTTTATAAAAATATATGACGTCGAAACAATCTTATATGAAGAAGCCTTAATCTAATCGGACGTAGGGTGATGTGACGGCTTGAAACCGTTTATAAAACCAATCATAATCGATACATTACTATAATCGAAATTTAAAAATGAAAATTGATTAATTTAATTACATTGTTAAAAATGATTTGCTTGCATTTGAATTTAAAATTAGGTACCCAATAATACCACGACGAATTGGATGCCAACAAAGAAAATTTTACATTATGTGTGGGCATTTCGCCATCCATGGACAGTAACTGCAGATAATATGTTATATGTAATTATGTATTTAAGGTTGCGGTAAACATTTTTTTTTTTTTCAACAAAATAATAATTATGTATGAATGAATGTGTCTGAATGTGTGTGATCTATCTTTCTTTTTAGGGTTCCGTAGCCAAATGGCAAAAAACGGAACCCTTATAAATTCGTCATGTCCGTCTGTCTGTCTGTCTGTCTGTCTGTCTGTCTGTCCGTCCGTATGTCACAGCCACTTTTCTCCGAAACTATAAGAACTATACTGTTGAAACTTGGTCAGTAGATGTATACCGTAAACCGCGTTAAGATTTTTACACAAAAATTGAAAAAAAAAACAATAAATTTTGGGGGTTCCCCATACATAGAACTGAAACCCAAAACTTTTTTTTTCATCAAACCCATACGTGTGGGGTATCTATGGATAGGTCTTCAAAAATGATATTGAGGTTTCTAATATAATTTTTTTCTAAATTGAATAGTTTGCGCGAAAGACACTTCCAAAGTGGTAAAATGTGTGTCCCCCCCCTGCAACTTCTAAAATAAGAGAATGATAAATCTAAAAAAAATATATGATGTACATTACCGTGCAAACTTCTAACGAAAATTGATTTGAACGAGATCTAGTAAGTAGTTTTTTTTAATACGTCATAAATCGTAAACCGCAAAAAACATCGATGAAAGTTACAATGAAGTACAAGAACTTTTATATTATGTTACTTGCTGCTACGGAACCCTTCATGGGCGAGTCCGACTCGCACTTGGCCGCTTTTTTCTTCTCTCTTTCTTGGCCGGCAACGCACCAGTGATGCTTTTGGTGTTGTTGATGTTCATGGGCGAATGGATAAAAGAATATTTTATTGAAGTCGTAAATAGGTACATGTTGAGAATACGCGGTACGAGATAGCTCAATCGAGGTAGTAGGTAGGTAACTAGGTACCTAAATATTACGGTTTTTAGTTTAAAATTTAATTATCGAATCGATTAGAAGGTCTTATAATTTTGAATCGATTTGTTGTAAAAATTGGTTTCTTTCGTGAACCGATTTTTTTGTACATCTCTAATGTCACTGTGATGGCAAACGATAAATTGGGCTTCTTAGTTCGCGGTGACTATAACACATTTCGATAATGTCACGCAAAGAGCTCGGCCTAAAGACATTGTCTTGGGATCAAGCTCCTCTACTTAGTCCATTGAAATGTTACATTTTTTAGGCCTTACCTTGCGTTTTTTAGAGAACGCAATTTTATTTTTTTGATGTGTAGGGGGGGTCAGTGTAATGCTAAAACCAAGTTTGTGGGGTCGCCACCCTTGTCCCACGGCCGCCATCTTGAAAATAGGGGTTGAAATGGTTTTTACGATATATCTCTTAAACTATTTATTTGATAAAAAAAAATTGTTAACATTTTTTGTTGCAAATTAAATTCTCTACAACTTGGTCCAGTAACTATTTGTCATAAAACTATAAATAAAAAAGTTATAAGTGAAAATGTTCAGAAAAATAAATGTATCCTTCTATGCAATATTTCAAGCTCTTGCCTGCTTTTGATGTCATTAAATGTATGGAACTATTGTTGGATCTTACAGATCGTACACTTTGGTGAAAATAAATTTCAGTATTGCCATACAAAAAATAATAATTTTCATACAAATGTATCCTTCTATACATAAATTCAAGTACTAGCCTGCTTTTGATGTCATTTAAATGTACAGGACTATTGTTGGATCTTATAGATCGCACACTTTGGTGGAAATAAATTTCAGTATTGCCATACAAAAAATAATAATTTTCATACAAATGTTTCCTTCTATGCATAATTTCAAGCTCTAGTCTGCTTTTGATGTCATTTAAATGTATAGGACTATTGTTGGATCTTACAGATCGCACACTTTGGTGAAAATAAATTTCAGTATTGCCATACAAAAAATAATAATTTTCATACAAATGCATCCTTCTATGCATAATTTCAAGCTCTAGCCTGTTTTTGATGTTATTAAAATGTACGAGACTATTGTTGGATCTTACAGATCGCACACTTTGGTGGAAATGAATTTTAGTATTGCCATACAAAAAATAATAATTTTCATACAGGGTACATTATCCTTCTTTGCATAATTTCACGCTCTAGCCTGCTTTTGATGTCACTTAAATGTATAGAAAATGTTCACATTTTCGGTTATAACTTTTTTTATTTATAGTTTTACGACAAAAAGTTACTGGACCAAAGTTGTAGAGAATTTAATTTGCAACAAAAAATGTTAACAATTTTATTTTATCAAATAAATAGTTTAAGAGATATATCGTAAAAACCATTTCAACCCCTATTTTCAAGATGGCGGCCGTGGGACAAGGGTGGCGACCCCACAAAATTGGTTTTAGCTTTACACTGACCCCCCTTACACATCAAAAAAATAAAATTGCGTCCTCTAAAAAACGCAACCCCAAATGTAACTTTTCAATGGACTAACTAGATTATAAGACATTCGCGTCTCGCAGATAAATAAAAAAATGTTTACTTTGATTGAAGTTAGTTCATGTTACTTACTACCGGGTTAATACGAATTTAAGCGAGGATTACATGGATGTTACGAATTTTTGCAATGGTTAGTACAAATGAAAGACGTTTGACATGCATTTACGACTAATAGACAATATCTAATTGTTAACGCCGCGACATACTGGCCTGAATTTTGTATACGTCATAAATTATTTAAGAACTCTATTTTTTGAAATCATCAATGTCAACTACGAACTACACGTCTACGCGAACAAATTATATTCATTGCAACAAATTTTCTATCTTTTAATACGAATTATGCGAATACAATACGATACATAAGCTGGTCCTTCGGAAGCCGAATATTCAAGAAAATCAAACAATTTGAAGCGAAAATAACAATACATATTCGATGCGAACAATACGAATATTCTACGTTCTACATACTTTCTACATACATTCTACATACGTTCTACGAGCAAATCACAATCGTCGCTACGTTATACCCGAAGACGAATTATATGCATGGATGGAGTGATCATCAATTCAAACAGTGCAAATTGGTGAGACACCAACCAGTTTTCATCCCGTTCCCAGCTACTTACCTGTGTTAATACCATGTTTTTCGTAATTTCAGTACAATTTACGATTTTGATTGCCGCCATTTTGTGAATCCTGTGCATTACCTTCTACTAGTCGAGGTTTGGATACGTGCAATCGTAAGTACAATTTCATTTACTCCGTGTTTTTCCGTTATCCATCAAAATGAGCACGAGCAAATCTCCTCATAGTTCAAATAAAAACGACGAGTTTTTAACAGATTTGAATAAAAAACGGGGTGTAATCAGAGGTAGATTAACGTATTTTACCAAATACGTGAACAGTTTAGATGCTCAACTTCTAGCATCAAATCCAAATAAACAAGCAGAATTAAAATTGCGCATTGAAGGAGCTTCTATATTTTTTAACGAATTTAATTCGATTCAAAGTGAAATAGAATTATCGGTCGACAACAATGACCTTTTCCATCAGCTGGAATTACGAGAAGGCTTTGAAAGTTCATATTATACTATCATTGCTCAAGCTAAGAGTATGCTTTCGTCTGGTGAGATGGCTTCAAGCACAAATACCAATTTACACGCTGTAAAATTACCAACTATAGCTATGCCTACATTTGACGGATCATATGAGCACTGGCTGGAGTATAGGGATACATTTATTTCTCTAGTTCACAATAATAAAGATATTTCACCAATTCAGAAGTTTCACTATTTAAAATCTTCGTTGAAAAGTGTAGCAGCACTAGATAACGACTCGTTGGAATTTTCATCAAATAATTACACGGTTGCTTGGGAATTGATATGTAATAGGTATAACAATACTAGGTTGTTGGTTCATAACCATGTCAAGGCTCTCTTTTCTATTCAGAATCTTGTGAAGGAGTCGCCATCACATATTCGTAAACTTATCGATACTCTTTTAAAAAATATGCGTGCATTAAAGCTACTTAACGAACCGGTCGATTCATGGGACACACTCATTATTTATATGGTCGTTTCTAAACTGGACAGCACCACGGAACGCGAGTGGGAACAGTTTAGGGGCTCCATACCGATAGCTACGTGCAGTGGCGATTCCCAGGATGCGACACCGGTAGTAAAGGTAGATCATCTTGTTAAGTTTCTCAAAGATAGGGCTGACATGTTAGAAACGTTAATGGTTACACACGGCAACATTCACAAGACATTCAAACAAGCACCCAATTCAAACGTTCACTGTCATGTGTCACCAGCTACAAACATTTATAATTCACAATCACAACATAAATATCAACGCGCATGTTTGGTGTGCAATTGTATGCATTCTATATACACTTGCCAAACATTTCTAAACTTAACTTTACATGATAAATTAAAACTCATTCAAGACAAAAATCTATGTCATAATTGTTTACGTACAGGGCACACGTTACAAAACTGCAAATTAAGTTCCTGTCGTAAATGCAATCAAAGACATAACACATTGATACACGACGATCAGCTGATCACTACTACGGGCGCGTTTGTCTCGATCCCAGAAAACGAACCGATTTCTAACGTTCGCAACTCCTCGAATGACGGGTGCATCGCTCATAGTACTTACACGCATACTTCACACTTAGACAATCATAAACAAATCGCATCGTCTAGTGTACCTGTGTTGCTGTCGACTGCACTTGTGGAAATAGCCGGTCGGGATAACAAATTTCACGTTGCGCGCGCATTACTCGATTGTGGCAGCGAACGAAGTTTCATTACAAAACGTTTATGCGATCTACTCGATTTACCAGTGATACAGTCCTCTTTAGAAATAAAAGGTGTTGGAAATTCGATTACGAACTCGTCACATACATGTGAAGTTAATATCAAAGCGCGATCCAGCCCTTTCTTTATGCGTTTCCAATGCGTGGTGTTGCATGAGATTACGTCATCCTTGCCACCCACTGCAATACAGACAGAACAATTACAAATACCTAACAACATACAACTAGCCGATCCTACTTTTCATGAAAGTAAACAAATCGACTTATTGATAGGCGCAGATAAGTTTTGGGACTTATTAGCTGAAGGAAGAATTCGATTAAGAAATGGTCCCTTCTTACAAAATACTAATTTGGGTTGGATTATATCCGGGCCTATTTATACGAACAATTTAAGCAACGACAATTCTATTAACTGCAATTTTACTCAATCCATTGAAACACAATTGAAAATGTTTTGGGAACTCGAGGAATTGCCAAAGAGCAATCCCATGAGCGACGAGGAGATTGCATGCGAAAATCATTTTATTAATAATTTTAAACGTTCAAATGATGGTAGATTTATTGTTCAAATTCCTTTTAAACAATCTCCAGAACTCTTGGGCGATACATATTCCATCGCAGAGCGTCGGTTTTTTGCCTTAGAAAAACGATTACAACAGTCACCCAGTTATAAAAAGATGTATACTGATTTCATTCACGAATATGTGTCTTTAGGACATATGACTAGAGTCGAGTCGTATGGAAATCCGTATTATTTCTTGCCGCATCACGGCGTCTTCCGCGAGCATAGTAGCACTACTAAGTTACGCGTAGTTTTCAATGCAAGCCAAAAGTCTACTACAAACATTTCTTTAAACGATTTGCAATTAGTCGGTCCGCCTATTCAAGGTGATCTGATGTCTATTCTTCTTAGATTCCGGCAGCATAGATTCGTAGCTTGCGCCGATATCGAAAAAGCGTATAGGCAATGCTTAATCGACAATAAACAACGCGATTTACAATTAATTTTATGGCGCGACAACCCTAATGATAAGCTACACGTTTATAGACTGAATACGGTTACATATGGGACTGCCTCGGCTCCGTTCCTTATGGTGCGATGTCTAAAGCAATTGGGTGCCGAGTGCCAAGACCCAGACGTCAAGCGAATTATAAACGATGATTTTTACGTAGACGACATGATAACTGGATCTGACTCTATGCAACATATTTTGGAATTATGCGATAAAACCCAAAAGGTGTTAGCTTCTGGTTGTTTACCGTTGCGTAAATGGGTTTTTAACTTTGACGCGAATGCAGTTCAATGTAGTAATGCGAACTCGTTAACTATACAAAAAGATCTGTCATTAGGTGAGCACACTAACTGTCGTACACTAGGCTTAGGGTGGAACAACACTAGTGACGAATTATTGTATCATACTACTTTTAATAATACGAATAACGAAGTACAAATAACAAAGCGTTTGATTTTATCCAGTGTGTCTCAAATTTTCGATCCACTTGGTTTATTCAGTCCGACTATAATGTTAGGTAAAATCCTTCCATATATACTATCTATATATATAAAATTGAAAAGCGACACACCGCTGATTAAACAAAAAATCTCAGAAACTACTGAACCGATTAAGATGAAATTTGGCAGGGAGATAGTTTCTGCTAAGGAGACGTCCACTAAGAACGGATTTTTGGAAATTCATCCCCTAAGGGGTAAAAATACGGGTTAGAAGTCACTTTCATACAAACCAACTTTGTCAGTTTTAGATTTATAAATTTGAAATTTTTTATGTAAGTTTATAGTAATAAACAAAAGTAAATTTTAACACATTTTTTTGGAAAATCATCCCTTAAAGGGTTAATTTCTTCAATTTAACTTAGTACGCAACTTCGTCATTTTTGAAGTTAAAAACACGAAAATTTATATATTAGTTCAAGATTAGAAACGAAATTTAAAAGTTATGTGTTTTTTTTGAAAATCAACCCCTAAAGGGTTGAATAAGGTTGTGCAATTTAGTATGGGAACTTCGTCAGTTTTGAAGTAAGAAGGGTGAAAATTTGTATATAAGCTTATAGTTAGACAAAAAAAATAACTGCATCACTGTTTTCTCGAAATTCAACCCCTAAAAATAGGGGTTGGAAGGCTTTTACATATAAATCAGCTTCGTCAGTTTTAAAGGCATAAATACGAAATTTTTTATGTATGTTTATAGTAATAAACAAAAGTTAACTTCAACAATTTTTTTTTGGAAAATCATCCCTTAAAGGGTTTATTTCTTGGATGGAACTTAGTACGCAATTTCGTCATTTTTGAAGTTAAAAACATGAGAATTTATATATTAGTGCAAAATTAGAAACAAAATTTAAAGGTTGTGTGTTTATTGGGAAAATCAACCCCTAAAGGGTTGAACAAGGTTATGGAAGTTAGTATGGGAACTTCGTCAGTTTTGAAGTAAGAAGGGTGAAAATTTGTATATAAGCTTACAGTTAGACACAAAAAATAACTATATTACTGTTTTCTCGAAATTCATCCCCTAAAAATAGGGGTTAGAAGTCATTGACATACAAATCAACTTCGTCAGTTTTAGAGTTACAAATATGAAAATTTTAATGTATGTTTATTGTTATGAACAAAAGATAAAATTGAGCTGAAAATCATCCTTTAAAAGGTTACTTTAGGGGATGGAACTTACTACGCAACTTCGTCATTTTTGAAGTAAAAAGGATGAAAATTTGTATGTAAGTTTATAGTTAGACACAAAAACTACAGTTAGTTTTTGTGTCTAACTATAAACCAACTTCGTCAGTTTTAGAGTTACAAATATGAAAATTTTAATGTATGTTAAGTGTTGTGAACAAAATATAAAATTGAGCTGAAAATCATCCTTTAAAAGGTTACTTTAGGGGATGGAACTTACTACGCAACTTCGTCATTTTTGAAGTAAAAAGGATGAAAATTTGTATGTAAGTTTATAGTTAGACACAAAAACTAACTGTATCACGGTTTTCTCGAAATTCATCCCCATAAAGGGTTATACTAAGGGGTTATAATATTTAAGAAGCTACGTCATTTTAAACTCAGTAATGTGAAAATGTATATGTTAACTTATAATTAGAAACAAAAATTAATTGTAACAGGTTTTTCTAGAAATGCATCCACTTAGGGGCAAAACCAGGGGATGTAAGTTTGTACTAAACTTCGTCAATATCGAACTCAAAAATGTGAAAATAAATCAAAAATTAACTGTAACAGGTTTTTTGGAATTTCATCCCCTAAGAGGTTAATAAAGAGGTTGCAAGTTTTTCCAGAACTTTGTCATTTTCAAACTCAGAAATATGAAAATTAATATATAAGCTTTTAGTGAGAAACAAAAAAATTGTGTAGAGGACTTTACGAACGGTAGGGGGAGGGGAGAGGGACAGGAAGCGAGAGAGGGACCGGGAACGGGAGAGGAATAGGTAGCGGGAGAGGGAGAGAGAGGGACAGGAAGAGGGAGAGGGCCGGGAAGCGGGAGAGGGAGAGGGACAGGAAACGGGAGAGGGACAGGGAGCGGGAGAGGAATGAGTGGGACAGGGGCAGGAAGCAGGAGAGGGAGCGGGACAGAAAGCGGGAGAGGGACTGAGTGCGATAGAGGAACTGGAAGCGGGAGAGGGACCGTGAACGGGCGAAGGAAAGGGACAGGGAGCGGGAGAGGGAGAGGGAAAGAGAGAGAGAGAGAGAGAGTTTGAGTGGGAGAGGGAATGGGAGCGGGAGAGGGAAAGGAAGTGTAAGTGCCCGGATGGAAACAACAGAACCGTTTTTAAAGATATTTGTACTGTTCATGTTGACATCGTAAAACCAGTTCATCATTGATCCATTTAGGATCTGGTGGTGTTACTTGGAGACAAGATATGTAACTCCTGGATGGATGGAATTAACGGAACCTTTTTTTTTAATGAAACTCAAGAGCCAGTTTTTCTGTACATTAAATATTTTTCAAAATTTCGGTTAGGGGCACTTCAATAACGTGTTAGAACACCAAAAAATTTGTTTTTAAAATTATTGTCTGTTTGTCTATCTGTTTGTCTGTTCGGGCATTACATGAAAACTTTTGAACTGATTTCGACGGAAATTAGTTATGTTGTTCCTCATACTTTGGATCACGGTTTAAAAAACTTTTCGTCCCGATAAAATTAAAAGTTTTCACCGGAAACAAGATGAAACTTAGTGTGGAATATTTTGAAATATCAACGATTTGCTTTAAATTTGCAACAAACATTCCTCATTTAATTGATGAAATACATGTTTTCGAGTTTTTCAAAATTTTTCATGAAAAAGAAAAAACTAATGTTATCTGATGTTGTTTATTTTTCAAAATTCATTCCCGGAAAAATGATTTCTGATAATATCGTACGTTTCAGTATATAAACTCCTAAATATAAGTACTTCAATATAAATTAATCTGTTTTTAAATTTTCTTCTGCAAGGGGTACAAATATGATAAGCATAATTTCCGCATGCGAAGCTGCGGGCAACAGCTAGTACTACTATAATGTTAGGTAAGATCAACCCGTTCCAAGCGACGCGACGTAGCTAGGCGTTTGGAACCAATTCGTAACATCCAATTTAATTTCAAATGAACATTATTTTACAATTTTATTATTTCGTAATGCACATTTAACTTTCGAAGAATTTAGCACGATACTAGCGCAGGTTGAGGCCATCCTAAACTCTCGACCCTTGACGTCTATTTCCTCTGATCCTAACGACCTATCACCTCTTACCCCTGGTCATTTCCTGGTTGGTCGACCATTGACTGCACTGGTTTGTGATGACCTGGTGGAGAAACCCATGCACAGTTTAACGCGTTACCAGTGAATCGAGCAAATACGTCAACAATTTTGGAGGCGCTGGTCAATCGAATACGTATCAGACCTGCAGACCAACAACTCCAACCTGCAAATTGGCACTCTAGTCGTCATCAAGGACACGAACACGCCACCACTAAAATGGAACCTTGGCAGAATTATAGCCGTTTTCCCTGGACATAATGGCATCACGAGAGTTGCTGATATCCAGACTGCATCAGGCGTTGTGAGGGCTTTTTCGAGGATATGCCCACTCCCTGTTGAAACGAACGAAGATCATTGAAAGCTACAGCTTCCAAGGCCGGGGGCATGTTAACGCCGCGACATACTGGCCTGAATTTTGTATACGTCATAAATTATTTAAGAACTCTATTTTTTGAAATCATCAATGTCAACTACGAACTACACGTCTACGCGAACAAATTATATTCATTGCAACAAATTTTCTATCTTTTAATACGAATTATGCGAATACAATACGATACACTAATGACTAAAACTGGAATCGATGTATTTATATGTTATCTCCAAGCAATTCCGTACCTTGTTTCTAAGGAGTACATAATTCATTCACCTAAGAATGGCGCAAAGCGTCTGGCACTGTTTGTTGTGTATAAATCTGAGCAGAATGTTCGTAGCCTATTGTTTGTTGTTGAATTATTGATAGCCACGAAATGAATACTGACAGTATTGTGATTGGGTTACCTTATTAATAACCCGAAATAAATTTGCTTTTTTCTTATTTAACAATTATCTTGATAAACATTTAATGCCAGCATTCATACTATTTAGCAACACTGAAAGCGGTTCACACTTATTTTTTTACAATGATGTTACAATGTAAAAACGAGGTTTTTTCGTAGAATACTTGTCGAGTATTTTAATATAGACCTCAGAGTAATAACCCAGTGAAAATACGACTTCTCACGCTCCTACTTTGAGCTTAAATATAGTTTACGACCCTTTGATGTTATTAATATTTAAACCATAATACTCGGTGTTCAACATCAAAGCTAATAAAATTTTATGTATGCGACAGGCAACCTGACTGATAAAAAGTGGTTTCTTCCAATGATATTATAATGTAAAAAAGAGGTAGATATGTCACTAGCGCGCGTAGCGTAAGAACAGGCAATTGACCGTTTTGCTCGTAGTTGCTCTGTCAATACAAGACGATACGCACGCTTTTGTTGTTATCAGAAGTGCTTGATTTGACATACAGCGTTAAAATGCCTTCGTGTATTATAGCAATGTGATTGGTGTAGTGAAACAAAAGATAAACCTGTGTGTGTTGTTGCTCTTTTCGGAACAGATTTTTTGTTTATTTAGACGGGTATAACGTATCTATATTTTTTAAATATAATTGGTTTCTTCCAGAAAATTTTAGGGTATGAAATTAAAAATACAGGATATTAGTGCTTATTTAAATATGCTAGCTAGTATTGGATGAGTAATCTTGTAATGACAAAACTTTATGAGTACATTCATGCTTCAGAAGGAACATAAATCAGTTGTAAAAGACTGTACACACTGGCACAGGAGTCACTAAACATTGTTGACGGTCATCAAGCAACACAATACAAAACAAAACCAAGGTAACCACTAAATTTTAGAAACCATTATACCCAGTAGATTTTACTAGCTTCTAACTGATATGCACGATAAACTTCAATTTAGAAAACAACTACGCAACTTACAAGTTTAAGTAAGTTTATATCTCTTAAAAGTTGCAATCTTAGGCACACTTGTAAAATAAGATCATGACTTCAATAGACAAATAAATATACAGGAACCCAATAATCTACAGTCTACACATTCAAAGCTTTATAAATAATCATTTCATTCAATAACATAGTACCTCGAAGTCAACGTTATATTATAACCTTACGTTAACATACCTGAATATACCTTGGAGAATATGTGCTGACCCTAGATTAAGTCTCCCAATTTGACAGAGAACAGACAGAGGTCTATCCCCTGTCAAATTTGAACATCCAATAAGCACAAAACATCTTATACTCGTCAAACCCAATAACGGAAATAACGAAAAAATCTTTTATTTCGCGATAAAATGTTACATTTCGTCTAAATGAGAATAATTTCGTTCACGAAACGAAAATTGAAAGCCCTTTTAATGAGACGACATTTTTAAGACGTTTCAGTTTTGTGTTTCAAAGAAAGATAATAAATATTTCGTTAAAATATTCGTAACAGTACTTTACAGACATTACTTATTTCTTATTTTACGAGTAATGACGTTTCATTTGGACAATCAAAATAAATATTTTAAAAATAAACTTGGAAGACATAAATTATCAACATTTTTGTAACTGATGAAGTTTGAAACTGAATAAAATATTAATTGACCAACTAATAACTGTCCCTATTATTCTTTATAAATAAATTTATTGGAAATAGAATGTTTGGAATTCTTTGCGCTTAATAACAAAAACTCTTATATTTTCATAGAGTCAAAACGTTTGCTTTTCTGCTATTCTGTTTTCTACTGCCGTTCACTTGCAGACGCTTGGCACAACTTAGATGATATTTTAATAGATAACCTCTAATAATGCTGTGATAAATTGCAAATAAAAAAGGAAGGGCAGCATTTCATTCTGCAGTTACTAGATAAATACCTTTTTTGTGTTATTAGTAGCAGTTACGTACTAAGCTAAGTAAATGATGTATCTAATATGGACATATTATTATGTAGTAATATTATGTACCTACACCTGAGTGAATTACCCCCGTTGAATAAAGTCGACGGCCGGCACCCAATCATCGCTACTTTGTGTTACTAGAAGTTTACTTAGTAATATTCGTGGTTCCACAAAATTCTACATGAATCATTTTATTTAATGATTTAGATACTAAGTGAAGCATTAATCTGGATGCACTCGAGTTAAAGTATCATACATGTAAAGGGCTATGAACATGAAATAGACCGAATGGCGCCGTCTGCAATCTCAGTTGCCGTGATTTATGAATTTCATTTCAGTTGAAACAACCGCTTTCTTCTCCAGTCTTTTCTACCAGCTAAATGGGGGTAACGAGCGTCTCGCTGCAATAATGGAAGCGGAGAATTATAGACTGCATACAGAATAGCTGGTGGAAATTGAAACCGCAAACTTTTTCATCTCGTAGAACAGCGGGGGTGAAGTTTCGCCGTATTTGTCGTTTGTGAATCGAGGCACGGACTAAAAGTAATTTTCCGTATCTTTTTCCTTCAATTCTAGGGTCGGTGCTTCACTTTAAACTCGCAATATAGAGAGCTCGTGGCGTTTTATGTCAATCATTTTGTAACATGCAGGTTTTCAATATGGATGTGTTGTGTGTCAATGAAAAACTGCTACAATATTGACTCTTAATCTATTGGCGTGTAATAATACGATACTATTATTATTGGGAGCAACTTGCTATAACAGCTTTAACGACACAGAGCTACTGCAGTAGATGGCGTTGTTAAGCAATATTAAAATACCGAGCAGAGCTCAGTCATCCAGATATTATGTTTTTATAAGCAAAATGTTATTTTAACAAAAACAAGACATTCTCGACGATCGAAGAAAAACGACGACAACAAGGAACGATAAAGCCAAACAAAAATCTTCAATAGCTATTTCCGTAGATTTTATCATTTAAGCCCCGTTACAATTAATTTTGTAAATTAAGTTTCGACGGGTTTTATGATAATATTGTACTTTATCCGTTTTTGTAATTAAGTTTACTTAATTACACCATTCATAAACAATGAATCCCGAACACCTGATAACATATTACAGAATGATAAATATTTGCTTCAAAATGTTTCATAAACTATAGGTAATTAATGCAAATTCAAACCGGTATTAATATTATAATTTAGATATCGGTAAATTCGGTCAGCCACTAATCAACTGTTGTTTTGCAAAATATCATCATTATTAGCAGCTAAACCACAGTGGAGATAATGCATCGAATGATTCCAACTGGATAGATACCAGATTAACCATTATAAAATAGGGTACCTACTACTTACAATTAAAAACTAAAACTGTAATGATTTCTACTTTCTGCGTTTTGCTATTATGTTGGTAGCATCCAGTGAACGAATATACTACTTAATAATACCTATCGGTACAGAAGAGTCACTCCGCAAACTTATTTAAATAAATAGCGACTCTTGCTTCGACATCTAGACGTTGCCTCTCTTTCTAATCATAACTCCTACCTTTCTGATAACTGTCTGTTGTCTTATTTTTAGGGTTCCGTAGCTGAATGGCAAAAAACGGAACCCTTATAGATTCGTCATGTCTGTCTGTCTGTCTGTCTGTCCGTCCGTATGTCACAGCCACTTTTTTCCGAAACTATAAGAGCTATACTGTTGAAACTTGGTAAGTAGATGTATTCTGTGAACTGCATTAAGATTTTCACACAAAAATAAAATAAAAAAAAACAATAAATTTTGGGGGTTCCCCATACTTAGAACTGAAACTCAAAAATGTTTTTTTCATCAAACCCATACGTGTGGGGTATCTATGGATAGGTCTTCAAAAATGATATTGAGGTTTCTAATATCATTTTTTTCTAAACTGAATAGTTTGCGCGAGAGACACTTCCAAAGTGGTAAAATGTGTGTCCCCCCCCCCTGTAACTTCTAAAATAAGAGAATGATAAAACTAAAAAAAATATATGATGTACATTACCAAATGCAAACTTCCAACGAAAATTGGTTTGAATGAGATCTAGTAAGTAGTTTTTTTTTTATACGTCATAAATCGTAAACCGCAAAAAACATTGATCAAAGTTACAACAAACTACAAGAACTTTTATATAATGTTACTTGCTGCTACGGAACCCTTCATGGGCGAGTCCGACTCGCACTTGGCCGCTTTTTATTTTGTGTTGACATGTATAATAGATTACGAATGTACGACACGGCCGGCGCGACTCGGCGGCGCGTGGCAGCCATTCTGAAATTGGGCCGACACGTCGAACGCGGCACGTACTTGTAACATCATACCAAAAGTGCGGAGTGCGCCAGGCCTGGTAGCATTGAAGTGTTTTTATAATTTCAAAAAACATAATTATAAATATAAAGATAACTATAAAGATAATAAAATTGTAGGTAATCGTCACGTTCATCAAAAGTAATCAAAATATATATTACGAGATAATATTATTATATTATAACATTACATTATAATGTAACATTAGTAATTTGGAGACACTTCAATACTAGCAACATGATAGCGAAGTGCAGACTTATGTGAAACTATAACATAGAAGAACATTTAGCCGTACATCGGTACAATCGTATATTGCTGAACTTTACAGCGCTATAAAGACACAATCCATAAATACTTGTTCAGTTGGCTTGCGGTTAACGAACGAAGCGGGTAAGTCAAATAGGGTTGACCGTCTGCACTGCGGTAAGATGTAGGTGTCGCAAAGTACTTTGACGGTATAATCCTGCATTTAATGTTACGAGAAAAAGTAATTATCGATGTGAAGCGTCTCAGCGAACATGGGTGCGATTACGTGTATACTCCTTGTATATAAGACTAAACTAATCTCTGTTTGTCTAAACTAATCTTCCTTGCTAGTGATGCATTTTTTTCATTAAGATACTTGTAATAACAGCCAAAGCCGAGGCGCACTACTAACCAAATACTTTAAAAACATAAATCACATTAAAATTAACATATACTACTACCTGAGACATTGTGTTGTAGACAATGAACTAATAACTGGTTGTAGATAAATTAAATGTGTAAAATTTTGGCTCCAGAGCAATCTGCTAAAGAAGAGGAAATCCATTACAATTTTGTTAGTGCCTCTTCTTCAAGGTACTTATACCACGATTCAAATTCTGAAGTACCTACTCGTTGTGGTAAAGTTCCTTGTACCCGTATCTCTCCGACTTAACTCTATTTGTCGTGAAATATTTTTAACGTAGGTATCTACATCGATTTCAGTCTTGGAGAGCTTTTAACAATCGGGTTTTTTTTACTGGGTTGCTATTGGTGCGTCTGTCGGAACTGTTACTGGCGTCTAAGATTACAATAATGTATCGATTACAGATTTCGTACTTTTACTACGCAAGATGCAAGCAAGTGACTATTGACGCAAATGTGACAACGCTGCTCCCTGGGCAACGTACAGTCGGCAAAAGAAATAGGTATGCAGGGCATGAAACGAAACCCTTCAGTTTTGTTTAATATTACAGAATGTTTAACAAATGTAAGTTGCTACGTATATACGCAAGGTACGATTTAACATTAATAATAACTCTGACATTCCGTAATATTAAACATTACCGAACGTTTTTGTTTCATGCCCTGCATACCTAATTCTTTTGCCAACTGTACGTTGCCCAGGGAGCAGCGTTGTCACATTTGCGTATTACCTGTTTCATTATGCAGCTTACATGTAATCGTCACATGAAATAGTATGCCTTACTACAATAATAAACGCACAGATAGTCATTGATAAGTCATTGTCATACCCACATTCCTTTGCATTAATAAATAGCACCAATAATAGCTTTTTGCAAATATCAATAACACACAGTTCTGTTACTGTAAAACAGTAATTGTTAAATTATTATGCATGAAGATGAAGCACTAGGAGTTTCGGCTGATGGGTTTATACATATAGCGCTACTATACTCGTATTTATTGACTCCTATTGGTACTTATTGGTGCCATAAACACTCATAGAGATAAATACTTGGTTGGATTTGCTTGCGGCGAGCGGCATGTTAAATACGGCTGACCGTAGAGTGCACTGCACAGTGCACATTCAGTTCGACGTAGGCATTATTGCTAGGGTTGGCAGTTTGTATGAAAATGTTAATTACTTAATAACTCAAGTATTTCGTCTGGCTAGTCCTATTAATATTAAACAAACACATAATATATTAACAGTAGCTTCTGTTAAATACAGCAATATTAATAAAACATTGCTAAATTTAGGCTTTATTGGAAATATTTTTTCCGAATCGTGATTAAAATTTACCTATGTATATTATTTATGTATTATTATTTTAAATATATTATTTATTAACCTACGCATTCTATATTTGTACATGTTTTAAAGGTCATCAAGTGCGCACACTTTAACAAGTAAAATTACCTAATAACAATATAAATTGAGAAATAACTAAATGAACAACTTATTAATTTTATTAAACTAGAAGCCTCTTCAGTCGAAATTCGAATTTACATTCTGCCAAAAGTTACTTCACAATGACATTTTTCAGTGTTCTATTTTCATGAATAAATGTACCTAATTATATAGGTACACATATTATACACATTATATAGGTATAAGTACGTATAATACCAAATTTTACATACTTTATCTATAGGTTGTCTTAAAAAAGAGTAAAAGGTTTTCCCTTCACATATTATTACATAGATTGTTATAATATGTACTAACTACTGAGATGTTTGAAGTGTTGCGAATACGCAATTTATTAGTAATAACTAATACTTATCGTACTAATAATTCTCCTGATACCAATACAAAATCGGCATGTGAGCATCGATATCGTCAGAAACACCCCTGCAGGCCAAAAGCAGGATCGCTTGCGTCGCTGCCCATTTCCTGCAGACAACGGAAATCGAACCACGCAGTACTAATCTGGTGACGTCACTCATTTGAATATTAGTTGTACCATAAACTATAGCTTTGACCCAGTTCAGTTTATATTGAAGTTAATGACTTTTTTTATGGAATTAGCCGGCAAATGAGCTGACAGTCCACCTGATAGTAAGTGGCTATCGTCGCCCATGAACATCAGCAACACTAAAGGCATCAAGAAAGAGAGAAGAAAAAGAAAGAAAGAAATGGCTCTCAAGCCCCCAGTCGGAACACGACGAGTCGTTTGGCGGCTGACTCATGCTCAATTTGATTCAATTTAGAAAACCTGAGTAACGTAACCTTCAGACTTTTGGTGTAGGTAACTCTGAAGACCACTAGAGCTGGAGAATGATTCCTTTATTGTCTATGATAAATTCATAGGCCTTGTTGGCGCTACAGTCTGAGAAAGTCAGCTCAAAGCTTGTCATGGAAGGAATACAAGCCATTAACCAACTAGGATCCAACAACAAGGTCACCCTAGGATGGGTACCTGGGCATAACGGTATACGCGGGAATGAAAGGGCCGATGAACTGGCAAGAAGGGGGGCCGAAGCGCCCACCATAGGCCCTGAGCCCATGGTGGGCATCTCGAAAGCGGTTTCTCGAAATATCCTAAAAGCCATAGCCCTAAAGAGGGGAGCTGAAACATGGCGAAGAGAACCTGGAGCAAGACAAGCCAAAACCCTAATGACCGGCTACTCGCAACGATACTCAAAAAAGGTGCTCAACCTGGATCGCCCTGACTTACGGGTACTTATAAGATTGCTCACCGGACACTGCAGGCTCAATAAACACCTTATGACAATAGGTCTGAGCAACACTGCAACGTGCAGATTCTGCAGTGAGGCAGAAGAAACATCCATCCATATACTCTGTGACTGCCCTGCCATAAATCACTGCAGAAGCCGAATCTTAGGAGGACACTTAACCCCACCCAGCCGAGTAAGAGATCTGGAACCCAGGAACATCCTACTGTTCGTCCGAGCGGTAGGACCTGGAGACCAGATCTAACTCAGAAAACGGGTACGGCTACAATAGATCAAATATGGTCGCAGTGGCCCCTGGGACGGTTGTCCCAGGCCCGAAATTTCAAATAATAATAATAATAATAATAATGATAAATTCAAGCTTAGTTCCCTTGTCAATACAATAATGAGGGTCTAATGTTTATTTTTCTTCTATTTATTTACCACGTTAAGTATTCCACATAGTCTTCTAGTATTACTTTACACATTTCATAATAAAATTATGTGATGGTCAGAATAGCTGGACCACGGTTTCCAAAAAATATACCTGTTGGTATTTGACATCAGTATATATTTTAACATAATGAGTTTTTTTTATTTTCTACCTGACAGAAATACCATATCAGTTATTTTGTTCCTAAAATCAGAGTTATATAAAGTAACAACCCTCAAAGCTAGAGGTAGGAACTACCTACGTCGTTGCCCATTTCCTGCAGATATGGAGCAATCAACGGAAATTGAGCGGCGCAGGACTAATCCGATGACGTCATTGATTTGAATATTAGTTACGCCGTCACACACAATACCGATCAACTACAGTTTATGACCTGAGAGCTAAGGGCTGTTGTTCTAGGACGCAATTTGCATATAATGATTATGTACGTAGGCTGCGAGGGTAAGATACACACTGCTTAAGATAATACTGAAGTTGTACGTCGCATGTTTATTGTTCGTGGCCAGCCTAATGTCTAAAGTTTAACTACTCATAAGTTCTGCACATTTTGTGTTAGTGATGTAGCTACAATTTACTGTGTAGAACATTTATTATAATCTGAATTTTACCAAGAAAAAATAACCGACTTCAAAATAACTCAAAAACTACTCGTCAGATCTAGTTCTTTAAGTAGAACAATATGAGAAGCACCAGCTTTCGATTAAAAAAAGATTCATCAAAATCGGTTCACCCAGTCGAAAGTTCTGAGGTAACAAATAAAAAAATATAAAAAATACAGTCGAATTGAGAACCTCCTCCTTTTTTTGAAGTTGGTTAAAAGCTTGTATCTAGGCGTGAGCATTTTTACAAGGTAGTACGATGATTATCTATTATATGATTTTAATCCAGTGATGAGTAACAGAATAACTAATATTCTTATCAAATAATTAATATTCATGTATATATTATAATTGTCATCATCATTTAAGGTGAAAGCAGTAGGTACATAATAATGTTTTTTTATTATTTTCAATCAACTAATAATTGCATGACACAGGAACAGTTTTGTTTGTTTGGGTTAGGTAAAATTGAGTCAAAACAAAAAATTCCACGGGTATTGTCTAGGTTAGGTTTAATAGTTAGTCTCTAACTGACAGTATCCGCTTTTCTAAACTTAATATTATAAAGAGGAAAGTGTTGATTTATTGTTCGCTTTTTTTGTAATACATATACTCAAAAACTACTGGACCGATTTCAAAAATTCTTTCACAATTAGGATGTTCTATTGTTTCTGTGTAACATAGACTATATTTTATATAAAATAAAAAATGTTGTCTCTAAAGTCGGTTTACGGACGGTAGTTTAACGTGACAACGTCATGACCAAGCTCCGCTCCGCTCCGCACCGCCCCGCTCCGCTCCGCTCTACTCAACTACGATCGCCTACGGCTCGCCTACGACATCGACTACGATACGCCGATCGTAGCCGATCGTGCCTCTCTCTCGCTTTTGCCGCTCTCTCGCTCGCGGAACGCTACATTTTTTCGTGTATGCACCCGGCGTTCATCGTTTGAATAGACGTTATCAAGTCAAAATCAGGATCCCTGATTATACGAAAAGTGAAGCAAAGTAAGGTCGGTTACTAGTCGAAAATAAACCTAGGGATTATCTGGCTAACTTAAGTTTTGTCGTACACTCAACATTGCTGTATAGGTTACGCTATATATGTACATATTTGGCCTTTGAATATGAAAATAATTGTTCGCTTATCCGCCGTCACAGAAACAAGTGCTCTGAATAATATTGAAATTTATGAGGCGTGTGATTACGCGTTGAACGTTTACTTGATGTGGAGTTATAGTCCTATGTTTGGGTTAAACACATAAAAAGCCATTAGGAAAGTTGAGTTCCTCCCCGAAGTTGATTTAGACGGTAGCCTTTACCTACTTCTGTTTATAGTAAGAATTTCTTATTTACATATTCGTCCTACTAATCTTACTAATATTATAAATGTGAAAGTTTGTGAGGATGTATGGATGTGTGGACGTTTGTTGCTCTTTCCCGCAAAAACTACTGAACGGACTTTTATGAAATTTTGCACATAGGTAGACCATAATACGGTTTAAAATATACTTATTTTTTAGAAAAAAGCGGGAAAAGCTGCGAGCAGAACGTTAGTACTCATATACATAAATTCACTATCCGACTTTTGGTTGAAACTGAAGCTGATCTCAACTAAATAGAGGTCTTCTTAGAGGGCGCATCTCTGACCAATTTTGAGTAGGACAAATACTAGCGATTGCTAACTGGACCATTACTAATAATATACAAGTAGTTTTTACTAGCAAAACTAAAATATACTCGGAGCCCTAACTCCCACAGCCCTTTTACTAACGAAAAATAACAGCTGATATTTTTATTAACACCTAACGAAATAATTATAATAATTATTTACTTTATAATATAAAATATAAAATTAAGTTAAAAATGTACTGGACATGCTACGCCACCAGTGCGAAGCGCTACGCCGTAGCAATAACAATTAATATTTGCCGGCCACATATTTATCTAATCATAATATTATTAATACATCGCTTCGGTTCATCACTTTCGGAATATTAAAGGTAAGACGTATTAATATATTTTTAGGCATATGAAACGCAAGATATAAAAATAATAATAACTGTACACACTCATAGCCCCACATTAAATTTCCTGTATCGTGAGTGCTATACACAACATACATATAGATGAGACTTATTTAAGCTAACCGTCTATTCTATTTTTCAACTAAAATTTTACACACACAATGTATTTTGGAAAACTTATAGCAGTTTATCATCCGGTTTTATTTAAGAATGATGTGTTACTTGCGAGATATCTATGAAGGAAACTTTTGTACTGTATATAAACAGCTAAGGGATCATTTGAGCATATTTCAACGTTACCGTCAACAACATTGCTTGTAAATAGAATTTGTTAGGGAGTTTTCGCATAAAAAAACGTAATAACTGCCACGGCGGCGATACGCCTGGCCTCATCTACCTCTATATATCTTTTCGGCGATAACTTAAGCAATATTCATAACTGGCATTGTGTGTTTATCGCGCACTCAATAATATCGGCGGGAATATCGTTTTTATAGCCTTCCGAACTTCCACGTTTATGTTCAAGGCAAGTCCTTTAAAGATTGTATTGACTGCCATATATTGGGGATATACTTAAAATACTTGTTCTAAATTAAATTAAAGCATTAATTATTTATATTTATAAATATAAAACATGTAAAAGTCAGTCGATAGGGGAGCAGCCTGTATAAAGAACGAGCGATCTTGCTTAAGCTACGCGCCACGTGTTATACGGCCACTCAGGTCACTCGTGGAGCGCAGGCTGCGCCAGCTACCGGCTATATTGTAAGTACCGACCGCGCTGCGCCGCGAATGAAATGTTTATTGTAATCACTTATCTACATTCCGAGACAAACTTAATTTAATTCCTTAGTTTTTAAGAGTGTTAGATAGACAAAATTGTAAGACACAACAAAATTGTATAAAAAAATAAAAAAATCAAACTCAAAATTAAATAAAAAAATTAAATAAAAAAATTAAAAATATATAACAGTAGTTGCAATAGCAGTTGTTCACTTTTATAATCTTGCTAAAACACTAACGCCCCAACTCACAGTCACTAATGGTTACTTAAATCACTCCTTGGTCTTTACCAAGGAGTGATTTAAGTAAGAAAAGTTTGTATGGTGAAGAAGAATTTGTATGGTGATTCTTTAATCACCATACAAATTCTGTACTAAGGAGCGATTTAAGTGACCATCAGTAAATCTGAGTTGGGGCGTAAGAAGATCCAAATCAAGAAGTTTAATCAATCTTCAAAATAAATAAAATGTATCTTAATTTAAAAAAAATCAAATCAAGTTATCCCGAAAAAAACGTTACACTGAAGGCATACAAATGGTATAAATTACATATTTAATCTCTTTGTCGCCAATCATTGTGATGTCACAGGCTTATACGGGCTTATAAAATGGTAGATACCTATATTGTAATTAATTTACATACCCCTGTCACATGATAATACACACACTCGCATCCTGCACTAGTAAACCCTTTACTTTGCCTAAGTGCTAATTTGTTTATAATTGATATAACACACGATAATAATCTTGTTAGAACTAAAATAAAAATAATTAAGGTTCCTGATAAAAACGTAACACGCGTGAGCGCCACGTATATTGAAATTATTTATGCAAACACAGCTTCAAAATTTAAAATTTTCATTTGAGGAAATTTTCCTTTTCTGGACATGTTTCTGTTTAAAAAAAATATTGGGCTGACTGCAACACTATTGTTAACATTATAATGAAGTTGTATGCTGATAAAGCAGACGTTGCAACGTAATGCGAACATAAACTTATATCAAGTTTATCAAGGAGATAGCAAACAATGTCGAGAAGATGCTAGATATAACTTTGATAAAACTTGATCGCTTTGTCTCAACAGCTGCAAACTCGAGAGCTTTGCTAAGCTGTCGATAGTTTATACACTTCTTAGATGTTACAACACTTAGTGTAACAATATCTGGTTTCCTGGTGTACACGCTTCAGATGGTTTACGCTTTGTTATGAATTTAAATTAACTTTTAAATTATGGTAAGAAGTTTTTTTAGTTTGTACAAGTTTTTTTTCTATTAGATGGTATGTAGTGCTGTAGTTTTGGATGGTAACAGAATGATGAAGTTAGTGTTATTTTGTACTAATGCTCCGAAAATAGTTCACATAGTTGTACGGCAGGCTCAGTGCGCGACCACGAGTCGAAATTAACCGTTTTTTTTGTCACATAGTAGTGATAATGACTATTCAGTCTCAATCACTTGTGAGCATCAATAATATGGTGTAATTAAAGTTAAATATAGAAACACTAACAACTTCAAAAAAACCTTACTATACAAGTATAATCCTAGTAAGCGCCCGAGCTTTAATTTTTATAGATGTTTCAGAATATTTAAATACTCTTGTAGCAATATATAGTATCTATAATATTTAAAACCTAGTTAAAGTTGAGTTTTTACTAATTGATTTATAATAATGTCTCAAATGTAAATACAAATTAATACAAAACATTTTACGGGTGTTGAAATTAGCATAAATATCGTTAATTTTTTGATACTAAAAATATTCCTTATAACTTTTTTTCCAACTTTCCCTTCTTATAATCTATACTGCTGAATATCAATATCTTTGTACACCACTCTCAATGCTTTGTGCCTCTTTGTTTGGAGCTGTTTTATAAATCGTTAAATAGGAGTTAAGAAGGTTTCAACGAAATTATACAAAGAGTAAGTCTTTCCATACTTTTATTAGGCATCTTAAATTGCATTTTATAATTATCTTCATGAAAATTCGTACTGCTAATTACAACGATTAAGTAAATTAAAATTTCCATCCAGATTTAACTTTCTCATAGTAACTTCATTGTGGATTGCTTTGAACAAATCTTTTGTTGCTATTACACCAGCTTTCAAGTAAGTAAGTGAATCACAATAAAAATTCTGAACTAAGGAGAAATTTAAGAAACCGTTAAGAGACTCTGAGTGCCGCCGTAAGTCATGTTAATGCTCAAGTATTAATAAAGGTAGTTATTTTCTCTGAGCACAGCTCATCAAGCAACACTAACGCCCCAACTCAGAGTCACTAACGGTTACTTACATCGCTTGACGTGATTCTTTGCTACGGAGCGATTAAAGTAACCGTTAGTCACTCTGAGTTTGGGCGTAAGTTATGTCTGTTCATTCAATCTATGAAGATCAGTGAAGCAAACATTTTATTTTTCCACAAACAGTTATAATAATGTAAATTTCAAACACAACAACAAAGGATTTCGATATGAGATCCTTGATACGGAAATTTCTGTTCGTTGTTTGGGAACAATAGGAAACGTTATCTACAGTCATACAATTTCGATACCGAACATGGCATTATTGTTCTACACTTGTTACTTAGCATTACATTCCACTCAGTGAAATTCAAACTCTGTGTCTATTGTTCATAAAGACTAGAACGTGCGTTTCTAAAAACAATGATACAGGTAATATGTAATGGAAATTTCTCATCTTTTGTTGCGTATTTCTTTCAGAATGATTAGCATAAAATAACCTTTGATATACGCCTAGTAATGTTTTGTTACTAAGGAAAAAATTTCTTTTTTATTGTAATCGAAAAAAGCGGCCAAGTGCGAGTCGGACTCGCCCATGAACGTAGCAGCAAGTAACATAATATAAAAGTTCTTGTAGTTCGTTGTAACTTTGATCAATGTTTTTTGCGGTTTACGATTTATGACGCATAAAAAAAAACTACTTACTAGATCTCATTCAAACCAATTTTCGTTGAAAGTTTGCTTGTTAATGTACATCATATATTTTTTTTAGTTTTATCATTCCCTTATTTTAGAAGTTACAGGGGGGGACACACATTTTACCACTTTGGAAGTGTCTCTCGTGCAAACTATTCAGTTTAGAAAAAAATTATATTAGAAACCTCAATATCATTTTTGAAGACCTATCCATAGATACCCCACACGTATGGGTTTGATGAAAAAAACATTTTTGAGTTTCGGTTCTAAGTATGGAGAGCCCCCAAAATTTATTGTATTTTTTCTATTTTTGTGTAAAAATCTTAATGCGGTTCATAGAATACATCTACTTACCAAGTTTCAATCGTATAGCTGTTATAGTTTCGGAAAAAAGTGGCTGTGACATACGGACAGACAGACAGACAGACAGACAGACAGACAGACATGACGAATCCATAAGGGTTCCGTTTTTTGCCATTCGGCTACGGAACCCTAAAAAGAACAAGTGGATCTAAGGTGTGATGATCGCACACCTGAAATAATAAGGTTGCCACGACATAGAAAACGTAAATAAAGCCACTTGTTAGTTATCGCTGATTACAACCCAGGCACGTTACAATATATTAAATTTAAGAAGTAAGTGAAATTGTTCGTTCACATTAAAATATTATAAGACTATTGAAATGGAATTTGAATTATATTAAAGTTAATTGTAACCGAAAATAGATCATAACTAAACCTCATAATGTGCTTCTTGTAGCAAAGACTGTCTTAATAAGTAAATACACATCATTACTTCATCAATCAATTAATCTTGAATTACTTTCTACTACATACTAACTATTCAATGGGCAGCAGTGATAATTTACATCAGGCCGCATAAAGTCTGTATGTTTATCGACTATTGAGATAAAAGAAATCCTTCGACTTTCAAGTTTGGAAGTTGTACACATTACGGTTACTTAAGAACCATACAAACAATAAACAAAACAAAACTTTCGTTCGTATACACTTTATGATTACTTAGAAACATACAAACAACATTAATACAACAGACACAAACAAAATTTGTGTTATTATACGATTAATAGCTAGAAATCAGACCTGTAACATGCGGTGACTAAGACACTAGTCTGCTTAAATTCTCAAATACATCCACGAACCGCAATGAATGGGTAACGTCCCAAGTCCGTATGTTTGGATGTAGTAGAGTGTATTATTACACTCTACTACATCCATGAGATAAACCTGTTTAACAAGGATTGTGCACAAGTTATTATTAAATGTCCAAATAATTTTACAGTAGACCCGCGGTAATCCGACAAATGTTTTTCAGGGCGATGTTGGATTATCGAATTTGTCGGATTATCGAATTTGTCTGATTACTGCCTACTATGCCTAAGACCCTCTATAATCCGGAATTTTATGAATAAGAGAACCTTGTAATCCGACAAATTACAAATCAAAGCGTTTGAACACTTATGAATTGAATTTTTATATACTTACATTCAACAGTGATAGGCGTGTCGGATTACAGGGGGCGCCGGATTACACAGGGCCCGGACTACCGCGAGTCTACTGTATTTCATTCGATAGGACACCGTACCGTACCTAACTACCTAATCAACAAGGAGCGCCGATAGGGATGTTGACTTATTATAGGATTCAATTTTATTTTATAGATAGAACCTTAATATTCACGAAAAAATATTATAAACATAATAATCTTCAATTTCAAAACAAAAATTGATAAATAAAAATAATTATGCCTACCAAAAACGTCTAAACGATATTCAATACTATCGATCAAAAGTTTGTTGAACTTGCATATGAAATACGAACGCTGACGTCATAAGCTCAAAATGACGTTTGAGGTCACGTGACAGTGAGTATTATTTTTACATTTTAAATTATTTATATTTAATTCATTGTGATTGATTCCGACAGAATGATATATTAGATGTTTAAATGTTTGCCTTAATACTTTAAACATAAATTTATATTAATTTAGAGTTAATGTCAACACATCTATTCGATTAAAGTATGCTCTCGAGAATCGATAATTTCTGATGTCTAACAATTGCAATGCATTATCGCTAAAAGGACACTAGTATTGAGTGTAAAATATATTATGAGCTATCTGGCTAAGTATTAACCTTCACATTCATGTACTAATTATCAAATATTAAATTATCAATTCGGTAAAGTTTTACAATAATGATTGTCGTTATGCATGTACCTACTAAGAGTCCGCACAAAACTAGTTCAGTTTCAGTTAACTTTTATAACTACTTAAAACCATGAAGATTACAATGAACTACTCCGTCTATTTTCTTTCAAAGTTTAAATAAATTGTGATAAACTGCGATAGTTACTACGACTACTCTTTGGGCTTGTTTCACCATTTTCAAGTAGAGTCCTGAATAAGCTATTCGCCGGTTAAAGTGACGTTAAAGTGTCATTTTACATACACGAAATGTCAACTTAACCAACGAATAGCTTACTTCGGACTTACTTGAAGATTGTGAAACAAGCCCTTAACATACGATGTTAGTTATAGTCCGTGCTCTGTAGCATGGTGCGGATGACAGTTGCCTATATGATGTTGAGATCTGTCAGTACCTATAGTAAATACGTCTATGGCGTTACGTTATACACATAAAACTTTGCTTAATTTTTCTTTCCAATAGGTTTTATTTGTAGATTAGAACATTCTTGATGATTTAATATATTACGAATGTGGTACAGCTGAAATACTAAGTCATAATTTGTAAATCGCGGTAACTTTCAAGAGTGAAACGAAACGTTATTGAAACTGTCACCCGCACCATGCTATACTATGCGCACGGACTTATAGTACGTTTCACTTCATTACATGTCACTTCCAGTTTACTAATGTGAGTAACACGTCCCTATATTGTTAGCGAAATCCTCATAAACTAACGATACCAAAACAGGCAACAGCCTACGCTCCTTTCATGGGCTAAAGGTGTCACCAATTAAATACATCTTAACTACATATGCTCCAACACACCCATGGTAATTTAGACTTTAGATGAATGAGTTTAGGTCTAATTTGTCGTGTAACTATAGAGCCTGATTCCAGCACCACGCAATACGATCTAACATTAAACGCAATCACTGCAGTAGTGTAGGTAGATATATATACAAAATTTACTAGTAATTGCCTAATTATCAGCTACACTATTCTTGATAATATATCTGTATACTAAATCTTCGTTTCTTTTACGATTAATACGAATACAATATTTCTAATCATTTCACTTTGACTCCCCATTTTTCACTCCTCCTTAAAAAACGAGAAAGATTTTTGTTTAAATATTGTTATTTGATAACAGTAGCATAAAAGTAATGGATTTATTTATTCTTTAATAGAGAACAGAAAACTTTGGTAGATTAATGACAACAATTACGTAAAATAAATAAGGCATATAAATTTATTAAAAAAAGTATCAGTCGGGTGAAATGACTCTTTAGTGTTAATAAAAAATATCAAAAATTATTTCATGTCCATTTCGCTGTGGATTCTTCATTCTATCGTATGTTTTTCCAAAGTAATTATAGTACACTTTATAAAATCAAAAGCCGTTAAGTTTTTAAAATAGATTATTAACACTAACGACAATACGTACAGTTTTCAGTTACGCATTCGAATAACTAATTAACATAATTAACCCCTTCTAACTGGAATGCCCTCGCTTTATGAAACTACTGCAAAAATCTGTTCTCGGCTTGTCTGTGACCAAACTTCGGGGTTCGCAGCGAGCGCCGACTCTGATTAAACTCATAAATTCGGACGCCAGATGTCGTGCGCCACGCTGTAAATCTGCGACCAATACGACATTTGTCTCTATTCCCCCGCGATCGATTATGCCTCGTTATTTCTTTGACGGAATCAATTTGTAATAACGCGTACCCGTTATCGTATGACATTCGGTGTAAACTACCACATAACTTTTTATTGTGCAGAGCAAATTGCATCCCGGCGGTTGTTGCCCGTACGTGCGATGAAATTTAAGGTTTTATTGGCTTGGATTTACATTCTGCTATTTATGTTATTAACCTACTGACGCAAAACCAGTACTTTGCATGAATAAATATATTTATTGTTAACATTATTTATTTTAACGGGCATATCGAGAGTTTTGTTTACATCTGCTTGCGTGTGTATTTTAATTTTACGCTGTCATTGAAAGCCGTGAAATGTGTTGTTTTTTTTTTCAAAGTATTGCACACAAATTTATCTTTTGTGACACGTGATTGATGTTCCTTTAGCAGAGGGAGTTCAGATAACCAGGGTCACCAGTTTAGCGAACTCTGTTGCCTGGAGATGTAAAAAACTTCGATAACTTGATTTAGGTCGGACTTGACACTGTCGTAACTATGACTTATCCCTTTGTTCTTTTATCTGAGGACGTATCACACAATTATACAATTATCAAATTACAAAATCGATTGCATAGCTAGTCATATCCCTGTAATATAACTATTTAAAATAAAAATAAAAATAGTTTGCGAAAAAATTATATAGCCACAAATTAATAAAATTCGCATTTTAGAATTTGCTGCTACAACTATAACACTCGTAGTAAAATTAAGTACACGTACCTTTATTTAAAATTCACCACATACATACGTGCTTGAGGCATTAGCAAAATGCAGTTCCTGGTTTGGCGAATAAGCAAATAGTTCAATGGACACTCGGCTCTATTAAAGAAAGAGGTTGTCAAAATAGTTGGTAACAAGCTGAAGCTTGGTCAGCAGTGTGCAATTTTGAAGAACTGCTTGTATTCAGTCGGTGAATGTTGCCAACACAAATATATTTCCGAAGGTTACAATCAGAATCACTTTAGATGGGACTAATGGAATAGACCCGGAGGTAAAATTTTGATTTTAGCACAGAAGACATAATAGTACATAAATTTTTGTGAAAATAAAATATAAATTAATTCTAAAATGCATATTTACATCTTTGATCTAAAAAACTGACAAATAAGGAGACGACACGCGTAAATTTTTAAAAATGCATTAAATTTGATAGGTTATCATTATTATTGATGTGAAACATCTTTACGCGAGGGGTAAACCTGATTTTAGACTTGGCGATCGTGGCGACGCATATCGATGGTTCACATCTGTCAGCCGTCCCATGACAGATGTTCTTTTCTTTCGCCATGGGGTTCGCCTGGATAACTACCACCCTTGAGTACGAGTCAACCGCCAAACGACTCATCGTTTTGCTGCTGGGGGCTTGGTCTTTCTTTTTCTTCTCACTTTCTTGGCCGGCAACGCATTAGTAATGCTTTTGGTGTTGCTGCTATTCATTTGCGACCATAGCCACTTACCATCAGGTGAATCATCAGCTCGTTTGCCGGCTATATCCATAAAAAAGTATAAAATACTACTACCATCGACTCTCTAATACCTACTAAAAAAATAGCGTCCGGTGTTCAAATCAGCATTCTATTGAAAATTCCTTCGGGTGCAGGCGCTTTGGAGTGCCCGTACAAAGGCTGCACCATTTCAAGCGCATTCTAATGCAAATATCATTGAACCGCCCCACTATTGTTATCACTTCCAGACGCAAGGAAAAACTCTCTATTCATGTGCTATTATATCATGGGCACAAAAGTTTGAATGCAAACTGTCCGTGCTATGACGTCCCAATGTGCAATTAGCCAAAATATCTAGTGAAATTTGTTTTTAAATTTATATAGCGATATGAGTCAATTTTAAAAAAATCATACGCTGAAAAGAAGTTCATACTTACAATGAGATTATTTATTGCGCGACGCACCGTGCTAAGCACCTTCGGACCGAATTGACACTGGAATGAGCAGTCGCATTTAGACAATTTTTTTGAGCAGACTTGTAGTGTGAAGGGCACATCAAGATTTTTACAGATAAGCTAACAGAGCATCACACCGCGATTAGTTTGAATTTAGCCAACAAAGATTATCTTTGCAAAATTAGTATTTTCAAGGAAATATTAAAATATTCCAAAACCGGCCAAGCACGTGTCAGGCCACGCGCAATGCAGGGTTCTGAAGTTGCAAGTTTATCGCCTATGTTACTCTACTTGGCTAGTTTTCATTAGTTAGCGAACCAAATTTTAGAAAAGTAACATTATCGTATTACATGAAACTTACTGACTTAACAATTATAATATATACCCTAGGTAGGTACGAAAAAACTAATGAAGTCAAATGTAGAGCTTGAATTACATGTTCTTCTGACTAAAATTTTAGGCTTTTCTACACAGAACTTGGCACCCATTTAAATCTCAATTATTATTTTTTTTAAATTGGCTCTCATTTCACATTTATGTTTTTGATGAGATTACAGCTTTCTAGCACCAAGGATCTCTGCGCTATATGTTACGGATAGGGATACGGATAGGGATAGGGATACGGATACGAATACGGATACGGATAGACGTAGGGACGGACGGACGGACATGACGTAACTTTTAGGGTTCCTATTTGACTTTGGAACCCTAAAAAGATCACACAGAATTGAGTTTTACACTAGACCTACTCCGAAAACGGAGGTTTTAATCATGCAATCCTGTATATTCCGTATATCCTGTTTATATGATATCATTACGGAAAACTACTTATTATAAGTACTATTATTTCTTCTGTGGGAAAACGAAAAGTAGATATTAGGCAATTCAATGATGTCAGCTATACATTTGATGGCAAAAATCAAATGCATAATATAAAGAAGCTCATTTAATTTCACACATCAACACGATTTCCTTTTAGGAATAAACGAAGTTTTTGACAAAAAATAAATCAGTTCTATAATCGCCGTTTCATCGGAATCGGCCTCTGCCGCTGACAGTTTTGATTGCTACTGTACAAAGGCTGCTCCATTTTAATGCAAATCTCAATGAAATTTAATATGTTTTTTAAACAATCGACTCAGATAGTAAATTATGAAATTTAATTGTATTTATTAACTCTAAATCTTTGGAATTTTGGTCTCAAGAAAATATGCCGTTCTTGTATACCTTATTTAAATAAGGTTGAGATTGGATCAGTTTAAATTATATTAAAACAGAAATAAGAATTAGATGAAACGTGGTTCAAAGTTCGCTGAAATTCACAGTAACCAAAGTCAATTAAACGACTCTGAATAACGTGTTATGCCAGGGAGATAAAATAACATTTATTATTTTACGGATGCGTTAACGGTCTCGTGTTATGAAATTCAAGTAATATTGCAGATTGAGCAATATTATTGCGCATAATTTGACACTGTACCCGGATTTTTGCACAGTAATCACGTTTTTAATATTTTTGGTTAATACATAAGTAAATTACCATACCTGTACCAGTTCGTATACGCTCAATAAACGTAAATTATAACAATCTCAAATTGAAAAGGGGCTGGGTTTAATATAAAATGCAACAAAAATGCGCCAAAAATGCAACAAAAATGCTCCACATTTGATGATGTAATTGGAAACCTTTGTAATCTTTTTCAATTAAAATAATAAAATTTTACCGTAGTTCTGACTTCACCTGAAAAAAATGTTAAGAACAATTTTTGTAATTTTAACCCAGTTTAATCTGCACACACAACTTCGTATCGCCATGAAAGCCAGACAAAAGAGCTGTCACCGCTAGAGATGGAACGTATCGCTTCGACCATATAGTGCTGTACGTTGTTCGTCAAATCGGTACTTCGTCTAACACTGGATAAAATGATTAGATAATGAAAAAATCATTTCTGTCGTTATTTTATTACCAAGTTATACAATACCCACAACCTTCGCCGCATCTAACTACATGGCATTATTTTGATTAAAATTGTTTTACTTCTCTCTGTGAGTATTATTATAAGTATTTTATATATTTTATAAAGTTTAATATAAATAGCCGACAAACGATCCAACAAGGTTCTTTCTTTCATTGTATTGTACTATCCTCTTCCATATGGTTGCCTGGAAGAGATCGCTGCTTTAGCGGTAAGGTCGCCTTTTGTATACCGTAACTTGTTTTATTACTATGTATTTATTTCTGGTGTACAAATAAAGAATATTAAATTTGTACTGCATTTGTTTTGTACCCGATGGTAAGTGTTTACTAAAGATACAACCGGGGCACGCCTAAGGCGAAAGAAAGAACTAAATGTTTCATTATTATTCATTTCCAGATAGTAAATACTCGGTGTATATTTTTACGTGACATGATATTGTTCATATGTATGAAAATATTGGGCAATATTTTTCCAGAATCATGTTCATTTTACTCAGCGGGGGAAAAGCTTAATATTTTTCCCATATTTCCACAATTTTATTAAGAAGGGATGAAAAGAAAAAAGAGGGTTGGGTTAACAAACGTTTGTTATACAATCTTCGGGAAGTGTAATACTACATAACGAAATATTACTCATATTATAGCAATAATATTTGTCCATTATTTGTCATAATTCGAACACCTATCTGTATTATAAACCTAAATTAAATAGCTCGCAAATGAGCAGACTATTCACCTGGTGGTAAGTATTCATTAACATCACACATATCACAACATAAAACTACGCAGGGAACCCGCATTATCTCTTGCTCTCGGAAACCGTGAACAGAACTAGTAAAAACATATTTTAGAAAAACCCCACCAAACCCACAATGCGTTTGTTAAAATAATAAATATTCATATGGTCAATCATACTAATATTATAAATGTGAATGTAAGTTTGTTTGTTACGCTTTCACGCGAATACTACTTAACCGATTTGGCTGAAATTTGGAATAGCCTATACCGTGGATTAAAGCATAGACTACTTGTAATCCCTGAAAAGTTCAGAGTTCCCGCGGGATTTGTAAAAATCAATCTCTACCGCGGGCGACGCCGCGGGCAACAGCTAGTAATACTGGTAAATAAATACGACAGAATAAAACCAGCAAACAAACAATATTATATTATTAAGTTATACTGCACTTTGAATCTCCGTTTACAGAGAGATTTAGTTGGCGAATGCTTGGAATAAGTGAATTCTACAATTTTACTGCATCTACAGAGACGGTGTTTGGGTAATAATGCCTTCGATAGCAAAATTGGTAGAGTTGGACTGATCCTAGTTTCTCTATTTACATATCTGTTCAACGCAAATATTGCCTCCCCAACACAGTAAAAGGGTATCCACTCACCTTGGCTGGAGGCTGGAGCCGACGTTGTTGATCGGAAGGTACTTCTTCTGTACTCCGTCACTGCACCGTATTATCTCTTCTACTCAGATTCTGAGCTCTTCTATTAAAGCCGTAAATTGATTTTATATTTAGTTTAATCCGTAACCGAAAACCGAAATTGTTCGCTTGCCGAGACCGAACTTTGACAGCCTATTTTTTCCTTTTTTGAGTGTGACGTTTTGTGTCCGCGCACTACTCACTGCCCACCAACCGCAGATTTTGTAGACAACCTCAAACCGCGCCAGAAAAACAATAATTGCGTGAACATCCCCCCGCCTAACCAAGGCCTACCTTGGTTACCTAATTTGATAAGGGTAGCCTACATAATTTAGAGATGGGCCTAATTAGGATCCCATTCTGACTCTTAACTTCAACAACCCGAACAATCCCATCTTTTCCGGGCAACAACCTTACAATTCTACCGCGTCTCCAATGAAGTGGGGATAAATTGTCTTCTTTTATCAAGACAAGGTCATCTGTCTTCGGAGGTTCTGTCTTAGAAGTCCATTTATACCGTTGCTGAAGTGTATGGAGATACTCATTTTTCCACCGAGACCAGAAATGTTGCGACAATTTTTGAATTTGTTGATACCGAGACAACCGAGTCATATTGACGTCCGCGTAAGAATACTCCGGTAATGCCACCAAGGGTTGACCTATAAGAAAATGTCCTGGTGTCAGGACTTCTAAGTCGGACGGATCCGAGCTCAGAGGGAACAAAGGCCGAGAGTTCATAACCGCTTCCACTTTAGTAAAAAACGTAGCTAGCTCCTCAAAGGTGAGCCGAGCCTCACCGATTACGCGTCGAGCATGAGTCTTAGCAGACTTCACTGCCGCTTCGAATAAACCACCGTGATTAGGACTTGCTGGTGCATTAAATAACCAGGTTATATTTTCCTTTGTTAATTTTCTATTAATATCCGACTGATTGTTCCGTATGAAAATATATAACTCCTTTAAATATTTGTTAAAACCCGTAAAATTAGTACCGCAGTCCGACCTAATAAGGGAAGGAAGTCCTCTCCGTGAAACAAACCGAGTAAAGCAAGCGATGAAGGCTTCAACTGACAGGTCCGACACTACCTCCAAGTGAACGGCCTTAGTAGCCAAACAAACAAAAATGCATAAATAACATTTTATTATTTTTGCGTTCCGAGATAAGTTTGATTTAATATAAAATGGTCCCGCAAAATCCGTTCCGACACCAAGAAATGGTCGCGCGCACCTCACGCGATCCGATGGTAAGTCCGCCATGAAGGGTTGAGTGGGCCGCGCTTTAGACCGATAGCACTGCACACACCTAAACGTAACGTGACGAGTAATACGTCGCGCCGACACGATCCAATAGGACCGCGAGAGGATCGCTGCCAAGGTGTTGGCCCCGACGTGACAATGCACCTTGTGATAGTGAGTTACCAATAGTTCCGTAAAGTGACTCTTTCCTGGGATTAAAATAGGATACCGTGAATCATAAGGCAACTCTGAGGCGCCTATCCGACCGCCTACACGTAACAAGTTATCATCATCAATAAATAAATTTAACCGCCGTAATGAAGACTTAATAGGTTGCTCAGATTTAATAGCCGCTATTTCTTCAGCAAAATAAGAAGCCTGTGTGAACCGAATCAAATATGATATAGTCTTCCTACGTTCCGAGACCGTAAGGTCGCCGACTGAGTGTATTTTATTCTTTAAGCGATTAATAAACCGCAAAATGTAGGCTGTAACATTTACTAATTTTTCAAATGAGCTATACCGTTCTAATAAATTAAAATCTGAATCCAAAATATTAACATTACAAACTTTAGCCCGTAACCCAGGCAATAAACTATTATGTACTGGTAAGTCCTTACACTCCCGTGGCCAGCAGTCCGGGTCGCGCAACCACTGCGGCCCCCACCACAACTGGTGGTCCAGCAACTCCGAGGCGCTCGCGCCGCGCGACGCCACATCTGCGCAATTCATGTCACTGGGAACGTGCCGCCATGTAATAGAAACCGCCGATGAATTTATTTGTGAAACCCGATTCCCTTCAAAAACTTGTAACCGATGTGGAGACGTCCGCAACCACGCCAACACAATTGTGCTGTCGCACCAACAAACCACGTCATTTAAAAGTATGTTATCTTGCAAGGAAGTAACAACGTGATTGACAAGCGTTGTGAGAAGCGCTGCGCCGTTCAATTCCAACTTGGGAATAGTTTGCTTCGTCTTTAACGGAGCGACGCGCGACTTGGCGATGAGTAGCCGCACCGTCACATCGCCGTCGACGTCCTCCGACCGAATGTACACCGCCGCCGCGTACCCTACAGACGAACCGTCGCAAAAACCGTGTAATGAATAATTTCCCGCACCGATTGTTTTCAGACACCTAGGTATACATAATCGCTGTAAAATAGTTAAATCCGACAAAATATCATTCCTTTCGTTTACAATGTCTACGGGAGCTGATGTATCCCATTCAATTTTTCGAGAATCGCCGTCATTAGTTAACAACCGTTGAAGTAATAATTTAATTCTAAAGACAACAGCACACACCCAGCCGAGCGGATCATATAACCGGGCCGCTATGGATAAAATAGATCGTCGTGTGATCGTCCCGTCCGTGTTATTAGATAAATTTATCCGGTATGTAAAGCTATCCGTTTGAGGATTCCATTGAATACCTAACACCTTAATAAACGAAGCGCCGTCCAAATGTTCGAACGTCCGAGGTGTTTCTAAGAAGTCCGAAGGTAAATCCGTTAAAAGTTCCGGTACGTTAGATGACCATTTCCGTAACTCATACCCCGCAGTACTCATGAGTGCAATCAACTCATTTTTGAGCTCCTGCGCCTCACTCAACGTGTCCGCGCCACCCGTGAGATCGTCAACGTAACTATTTTGTCGTATCATTCGACTAGCCCTAGGATACCTAGCCTGTTCGTCGTCGGCCAACTGATGTAAACATCGAATTGCCACAAATGGACTCGACTTCAACCCGTAAGTGTTTGTAGTCAACTCGTAAATACACAAGGGTTCCGACGGTGACGATCTCCAAAATATAAGTTGATATTTTCGGTCATCCGAATGTATCCATGTTTGCCGAAACATCATTTTAACGTCCGTTGTAAAAACTACACGTGGGCATCTAAAGCCAATTATTATTTGCGTAATATCATTTTGTAATCGTTCACCGGAATACAAACAGTCGTTGAGAGACACACCGTTACTAGTCTGTACACTGCCATCGAAAACAACACGTATTTTATCTACGTCCCCCGATTTTTTAAAAACCCCATGATGTGCGAGAAAATAATGTTCCGCGCCAGAGTTAAAATCAAAATTAGAAAGTTTCATATGACCGAGACTAATATATTCTGACATAAATTGTACATATTTTTCTCTAAAATCAGGTTGCCGCTGTATTCTCCGCTCCATAGACATAAATCGTTTTAATGCAGTTTGTCTGGAGTCACCGAGACGTTGGTGACCAGGAACCAGTGGCAACCGAACCGTATACTTGCCGTCCCAACCGCGTACCGTGGTTGATGAAAATAAGCTCTCACACTCTATATCCGCCGGATCCTTTATTTTTAAAGGTGGTTCCTCAGAACGCCAAAACCGTTCAACCGCTTCTACCAACGTCACCCCCGAGTAATAACTAGTATTTGACATTGTGACGTCGGAATTATTTGACGGCACCGGACCAAAAATAGCAAAATTAAAAATGGTACCCATGGCATAGGGCCCTCCCGAACCTAACTCAATTTTATTGCCGTTAATTATTTGACCGAGAATATCACAACCGAAAATAATATCTATTTGACTACGATATGAACCATCGTCCGCTAACTTAACTTTTGAATTATTCAATGTATCCAAATGTTTTGTTAAATAATTTGTGAGATTTTTTATAACAGCCGCCGTAACCGATAAAAGAGGTTGATCCGAATTTTCCGGTTTAAAATTAAACATAACAATATGTTGACTATTACTATTTTGAACCCCGCCGATGCCCACTAATGGTGTATGAGAGCAATGTCGCTTCAAACCTAACCTCGTAACAAGATCACTCCGTATGATTGTGACTTGTGAACCTAGATCCAGTAACGCCCGTGCCTTATAAAAATCACCGTGAATTGATTTAACATCTATAATAACCGTAGGCAAAATCACATTATCCGCTAACCGAGGTAAAGAGGCGACATTACTATTAATTAATTGCTATTGTGATTGCCGAGAATGCGTGGGGCTGGCCGGTCGCATCGTCCGATTATCCCGATCCCGATCACGTAAACAACCCGAGCGACGTGAATAATTATTATTAAACCTCTCACCGGCTTCATTATGATTACCATGTGGCGGTGAGCGGCTGTCCCGTACCGAACGAGCGGGTGAGCTCCTATTGTGATGAGAACTCGTGCGCATAGGCCGAGCTGAACGCTTTCCGTTGCCGTAGCCACCGTTATCGTGTGATGTAGCAACCATAGCTTGGCGAGTGTCCGTCCGATTATTGATGGGAGAATTATGACGCGCAATGTACCTCCCACAAATTAATTTATTATGGCCCGTGTTACCACAGCTCGTACATGGTACATTGTGTTTACAAGATGAAGCTATATGCTTCCCGAAGCATCGAAAACACAAGGCGTTGCTCCTAACGAAATCCTTGCGATCGGTTATTGTTAATTTAATGAATTTATAGCAATCCTTAACCGAATGACCCGAAACATCGCAATAAGTACACCGATTGCTATTATTGTTTGAAGTATTACCGCGATCCGCCGAATAGGAATTATTAGCATCTACGACATGTACATTCCGCGTAGCCTTCCGGGTTACACCGTAGCCGATAACCTCTCCCGTCGTAGCCGTGTCAATTAACCTACACTCGTTCTGGAGAAACCCCGTCAGCTGATCAAATGTAGGGAAATCGGAATTATTACCACCGTGCTGCTGTTCAAAACGAGTTTTAATTTCTATAGGCAACTTCGTAAGGCCAATGTACAACAACATGTAGCTCCATTCATCCGTAGGCAAACCAAGATTTTTTAACGCCCGAGAAGATTCCAATAAAGGATTAAGTATTTGAGACCGCAAGCCTACGACCTTATTCAAAACTGGTAGGTATAAAATTCTAGATATGTGAGAATCCGCCAGCAACCGTTTATTCTCATAACGACCCTTTAATATTTCCATGCCCGTATCTAAGGACCCGTCGTCCATTGGTAAGTGTTTTATTAGTGATCGCGGTTCCTTTTCTACATGTGAAAATAAGTAATGAAATTTTTCAGTTTTCGAAATATCTTTTCTGCTCAAAACCAGAGAAGTAAATAAACTAATAAAACTCGTCCAAGAAAATACGTCCCCGTCGAACGTAGTTAAATTAATGCGAGGTAGACGTGGTGCAGAGGAAGAAGCAGTTTCACTAGTAGCATGAGTACCATCTGAGCCCGTGTATGCCGCTGAAATGGCATTTACCCGATCATATACATCGGTGGCTAATTTGTATTTATCATCATATCTACTAATGACATCCATGTCATCCGAACAAAAATTCAATATGCCCTCGTATGCCTCGGTTAATTTTGAATAATAATCCTCCAATTTACGAACCCGAGCCGAAATAACAGATGACAATATTGTTTTATCATCTAACATTTTAAGCGTATTTTGGAACCAATCATATTTAATTTTAAATTTATTTTCAAAAACTTTCGCCATTTTGAATCCGAAAACCAAACCTCAAAGACACATAGACCGTGTAACCGTTTATGCAACAAAATGTCCGCCGCCGTCAACGTTGAACTATGTAAATTTCTTACGAAAAACTAATCCGACTCGATGGACCAAGAAATTGTTTGGGTAATAATGCCTTCGATAGCAAAATTGGTAGAGTTGGACTGATCCTAGTTTCTCTATTTACATATCTGTTCAACGCAAATATTGCCTCCCCAACACAGTAAAAGGGTATCCACTCACCTTGGCTGGAGGCTGGAGCCGACGTTGTTGATCGGAAGGTACTTCTTCTGTACTCCGTCACTGCACCGTATTATCTCTTCTACTCAGATTCTGAGCTCTTCTATTAAAGCCGTAAATTGATTTTATATTTAGTTTAATCCGTAACCGAAAACCGAAATTGTTCGCTTGCCGAGACCGAACTTTGACAGCCTATTTTTTCCTTTTTTGAGTGTGACGTTTTGTGTTCGCGCACTACTCACTGCCCACCAACCGCAGATTTTGTAGACAACCTCAAACCGCGCCAGAAAAACAATAATTGCGTGAACAGACGGAGTGGGAAAAACTTAAGGTTTTATAAGGACGGAATTCAATAAATTTTATTTGAGTTCTACATGAGTTAAATGAGGGATAAGGACAGGTAAAGCGATTGCGCAAATAAATGATGGATAAGAGGGATTGTTAAGGATCTTGAACAAAAGAGTATTTGAGGACGGAACCTACTTTACACCCTGCGGAAATGGGATATACAGACAAATATCCTTTAACCAAAGATAAATTGAATACAACAATTTTGCAAGCGCTCAAGTTCATTAAGAAGTCTCTCTGTGGCAACATAACAAACGTCAGCGTAATCTAAGATCAGAAGAAGTGATGAACAGATAGATTTTTAGTTTTGAATGGCAGTAAATGTTTTAATTAGGCATAGTGATTGTTAGGTATCTTAAATTCTACGTCTTATTACCTTCTCCAATAAAAGCATTCCTCCTCATCGATAATTCTAAAGAAACAACAATACTACTTATATTGTTGTTTCATTACAATACCAAATTATTACAAGGCGACATCAAAAATGTAAAACTAATGCCGGATGTGGCAGCAAGTAGTGATTGTTTCATAAGATTAATTAAAGCCAATTTTACATACAGACGAGAGTTTGTAACAGCAGCACTACTTATGAACTTTGTTGGAAATAAAGATACTGCGAATGCAAATTAATTTTATATTTTTCCATTTCATACCTGTACATAAACAATAAAAAAAAAACTAAAAAACACGCTTTTATACAAACGTGGGGTGCATGGTGTCAGTGAGTAGAAGGGATAATATCTTAAAAAGCACTCCACGCTTTTAATTCACGATTCTTAATTCAAAATTATTTTCTTTTTTTTTAGTTGGATTTTGTAATAGAGCGTGTTATTTAGTTTAGTTTTAGTTTGATTTTTTGAAATAAAATTTAGGTATTTTTTCTTTCTTTCTTTTTTTCTTTAAATATTGAATTGTCATTGATTCTCGATAAGTCTACGAAGTTTGAAAGAAATCTGACTATTTGAAGTGGGTCAAAATCAAGTCCAAAGGACTTTAAAGTCCTTTTAAAGTTGTGTGTCCAAAGGACACACAAAGGAGGTTAAAAATATATCACATTCAACGACCATGTTTGCATGTAGTACTTTTAAGCTAGTTCCGATATTATAAAGTTGACTCTCATGGTAGAAATGATGATGTATGTATGTGCATCAGATGTTCTAAGTTATATTTCTCATCTCTCATCTCATAGTCCTACATAATGTTGTCAGAGCACTCAAATTTGTTATATTGAATACTTACTTTTACTAGGTATAAATAGTTATACAAAAATAATTAAAGTATTTCTGTGACTCTTGTGGTAGGCTAACTAAGCTAGGTTGAAAGGAATCGGAATATTAGCTTGGCTCTGATTTATCGATAACGTATGTGCGAGCGGTACTTATATGAATATTTTACTTCAGTTTAAAAGTTTTATTCATTGTGTAACCATATTTTACTTTTCAGCTAAGATACGAAGTAATCTGCAAATGCTTAAGTTAAATCAATAAAGTTCCACCGCTGATCACTGAGAAGAAACTCATCATTATTTTGTATTACTATTTGTTTCTTTGACAATTAATGTATTCCAAATTGAATCTTATTCAGATAATCTTAGAGCAGTGACTCGTTTCTATCCCATTTGAAATTTTTACCAAAATGTAACCTCCTGAGCCCGCATTGCAGTCAATCGGGAGAATATTAGAGTAACCTTCAGTCCCAGCCATTGAGCGAATTTCAGATCCGGTAAAATGTCACGGCCACTTTAGCAAACTTTAAATAATATAACATCCGATGAAATCAATACAGATACATAATAATATGTAGTATACATAATCATAATCACGCCTAGGGTAGCTTAGTTAATGAGTAACAGTCGATGAAGTGCGGAACTTTACATTGCGCGTGGCTTGTCGCGCACTTTACGGTTTTAAAAATTCGTTTTGATGCGAGCTTTCCTATGATTTACGTTTTCTATACGAGTAACTCTGCCCATATTTTCGATCCAAATGAGACGATCTTTACAACTTTCTATTCACGCTTTTTACTATTTTTATTAACGGAAATAATATTACGGAATTATATAATAGACCGAGTATTCTTACTTAGTATTGGTAAACAAAACGGAGCTCCTTCAGGCCAACGATTAGATACAAAAATATTCCATTATAGATTCTGGATTAAACACATTTTCGCGTGTGTTTCATACCTCTAAACACTCAGTGCAAGTATTTACTCACTCTGCAACGTGACACAGCATGTAATTTCTGTTAAACTGAGCTCTCAACTTTCGTCGACCAACACTGCGCTTTGTCCGAGTAATTTGCACAACTTGTGTAAGACAAACAACTAACTGACTAACTTTCAGCTTTTCTCTTACATAGATGCTTTGCTACGAGTTTATTGAACGGATGCTATGGTGTAATCGTCTCTGTTAATTTAAAAAATGACTGAAAATAGATCCAGATTTTCGGTAACTACATAATATCTAATTGATCCGTCTTTTGACAAAGAAAAGTAGCAATACAACCCTGTAGTCTAGTTGGTAGCGAACCTGCCTGCGAAGCGAGGTGTCTAGGATTTGATTCCCGGCCGGGCCGATATTTATGTGACAGATAAATATTTGTACTCGGGTCATGAGTGTTATTGTGATGTGTTATATGTGTCGTCCATGCCACCCGCGATACAGGTAAAAACTTACTGCGGGCCTATGAGTGTGTAAGCATTTATTATTATTGTTTATTATTAATAAGTGCCAAATTAACAAAAAAAGAAACAATTTTTTTTGTTAACCGCAGTAAGGTATTCGTATATCTAGATTCTAGAATAACTGTCTGTAATTTTATTGTGATTGACACAAGTTATCCGTCAGTGATGTATGATAAAAAAACGTAGGTACCTTTATTTTAGGAAAAGAAAATTTATCATCAGCACGAAATAATAAAACAGAATAAAGATAGGAGGAAAGGAAGTGAAGAGACACAGCGTCACTTGACTACAACGGTCCAAACGCCAAGTGTCTCTTGACTCGCTTAGTTACGGCTAGCTTGGAGTACCATCGTTTGTCGAGTTCAGTTTTGCTATGAAATTATATACTACACTCAAGTTTTGAATTACGGAATGGTGCTCATACAGAATACTCGTTTATTTGACAAATTGGATGTGATGTTTCACGTTTATTGTTATAAATTTCGCTTTTATTTAATGGATAATTTTGTAAATACCTGTGCACTTATACGCAATCTTTGAAGCCTCGGCCTTTAATTTGTGGAATAGGTCTACTGATACTCTCCATGACGTTGGTATATAGGTATGCAGAAAATACCAAACACAATTACGCAAGACATTGAAGTGTTGTTTGAAAAAAAAGGAAAAAAAAGACGAAAAGTTGATATAGTTAAAACGGACTCTAATAAAAATTATCACCTTTTGACATCATATAATCCTAATACAATATTTCTGACACCTACCATACCAGATGACATTATATTAATTATTAACTCATTGAAGAATACCAATAGCCACGGATATGATGGAATTATAACCAAGATTATTAAAGATGTGTCTAGTATAATTGCCCCAGTTATGTGTTACTTGGTAAACTTATGTCTTACGAATGGTACATTTCCCGATTTATTAAAAGTGTCGCTAATAAAACCTCTTTTTAAAAAAGACGACCCATGTCGGGTAAATAATTACAGACCTGTTGCTCTTCTACCAGTTTTTGCAAAAGTTTTTGAAAAGGTTATTTACAAAAAACTGAGCACCTTCTTCGAATCAAATAACATTTTGATAGAAGAACAATTTGGATTTAGGAAAAATAAAACTATAAATATGGCCATGTTTAATTTTCTCTCCAAGGTTATGATTAATATGGATAAAAGAACACCGGTCACAGCTTTATTCATGGATATCACAAAAGCCTTTGACCATGTAGATCATAATATCTTACTAGACAAACTATATAGATACGGAATAAGAGGTATAGCGTATAAATTAATTCAGTCTTATCTATCTGAGCGACATCAAATAACGCAAGTGGAAAGATTGTGTTATGAAACTAAAACAGTAAAATTATTTAAATCAAACAGCAGAACAGTAATGTATGGCGTTCCACAAGGAAGTGTGTTGGGTCCTTTATTGTTTTTAATATATATTAATGACTTGCCACGAGTTACAAATAATGAAATGACCTTGTTTGCAGATGATAGTACGATTATATTTAGTTCGAATAATATAAATAATCTTCAATGCAATATTAATTCATCTTTGACATCAATTATAGAATGGTTTGAATGTAATAATTTAATAATAAATCTTAATAAAACTAAAATAATTAATTTTAAACAAAGGCTAAACAGTACAAAGGAATTAATGATTAATTATAAAGGAACGGACATTCAACAAACTGACAGAACAACATTTCTAGGACTACATATTGATCAAAGAATGAACTGGAAAGGGCATATCGAACAAGTCTGTAAAAAACTGAGTAAGTTTTGTTATGTTCTTCGTAAGCTTAGATCAATTGTAAATGAATCCACAGTTCTAACTGCATATCACGCTTACGTTGCATCAACAATAAGATACGGCCTTATATTTTGGGGAAACTCAGTACATAAAAATATTGCATTCAAAGCGCAAAAGAGGTGCGTACGAGCTATGTGCAATATAAAACAAAGAGATTCATGCAAACCACAATTTAAGAGACTAAAATTATTAACTCTTCCCTGTATGTACATTCTAGAATGTGCAATTTTCATTAAAACCAACATGGATAAATTTAAATTAAAGACGCGAGAAAGACACTATAATAAATTGCAAATAGTACCGAGCAAAACGAATATGTTGAGACAAAGCTTTTTTTGTATGGCACCTATTATATATAACAAAATACCAGCAGATATTCGTGATATTAAACAAGTGGATAGTTTTAAGGAGAAATTCGTTTCTATGCTGATTGACAAATGCTATTACAGTATTCAAGACTATATAAATGACAAAATAATAATATAATTATATTTTATGATATGGTTGAATGGTCTGATTTTAATTATTGTAAAGTACGATTTATTTTAATTTTAATGTTATTTAATTTAATATAATTATAATTTAATTTTAATATTATTGTACGCCTCAGCGAGGCAGGACATAGAGGCTAAAATATTTATTGTATATAACAACTACTTGTATCACCTATAGTCCACAATAAAATGATTGATTGATTGATTGATTGATTGATTGATTGATTGAAAGTATTTTAAGCTGAAAGTGAATACTTTGATTTTCCCATTCACACTTGAACGTTATTTTCTGTCGTGTGTCTATTCCTGTTGTAAGTACTTATTATAATTCACCAAATGCATCCAGAACCTAAAAAACTAACTACAAGTCGTTGAGAACCGATTGATTTTTCAAATTTTGTCTGCTATTTATACAGTCGTTAGTGTTACCTTCATCTGAATCATACCGGTTTTCTTACTTATCTTACCGTGCTAATATAACTATAACATAAATATACATAGCGTTCTTAACCCTCTCAGTATTAAACCCATATCTGTGAACAAATTAAAGAGGCGGACGTCCCGTCTCATCCCTTGGATTAATTATTTCACTAAGAGAAATAAGTAATGAACGTTTTCCCTGATCTCTTTGTTGGGTTCGGACGCGATCATTAATTTTCGCAAAGCCGGTGGCCTTGTAGTCTTTAAGCTCGCACTCCGTTGAATGAAAAACGAATGTATAATTGGGGACGCCTACCTAGAGGATCAATTCACTCGGAAAGATTCCACGACTCAATGAGGTTGACATTGAGATTGAAGGTTTAGAGTTTAGACAGATTCGTATAAAACGTTGGTATACTTATACATATTTTAGTGTGTTTACTTTCATTACTTATCGTGTCGTAGGGTATAATTATTATGCCATCAAAAACAAAACTTGTAAAAAAAACCAAGTCTCGCAACTCAGTTCTTCTACCGTAAAAAGTTGTGAGATCCATGTAATACCAAGTCGGTTAATTTATTCAGTTCCTACTTAAGGGTCCTTCTGTCTTAAGTTGTTACGGAATTAGCTAACCTAACAAGTAACAACATCTTATAGTGACCATATTATCAATATTAAAAATCTTTTATGTTTTAAATAAATAGATCGACTTGACCATCGCATGAAAACACAATGTACCTCACAAGTAATAACTACATATTGTATTAAATTTGATTGTTTAGTGCGATTGCCAAGTCAATCTATTTATTTAAAACATAAAAGATTTTTAATATTGATAATATGGTCACTATAAGATGTTGTTACTTGTTAGGTTAGCTAATTACGTAACAACTTAAGACAGAAGGACCCTTAAGTAGGAACTGAATAAATTAACCGACTTGGTATTACATGGATCTCACAACTTTTTACGGTAGAAGAACTGAGTTGCGAGACTTGGTTTTTTTTACAAGTTTTGTTTTTGATGGCATCTCATTTCTTTTTGTAGATAGTTCTACTTTTTTTCCTTTTACATGAAAACACAATGTACCTCACAAGTAATACCTACATATTGTATTAAATTTGATTGTTTAGTGCGATTGCCAAGTCAATCTATTTATTTAAAACATAAAAGATTTTTAATATTGATAATATGGTCACTATAAGATGTTGTTACTTGTTAGGTTAGCTAATTACGTAACAACTTAAGACAGAAGGACCCTTAAGTAGGAACTGAATAAATTAACCGACTTGGTATTACATGGATCTCACAACTTTTTACGGTAGAAGAACTGAGTTGCGAGACTTGGTTTTTTTTACAAGTTTTGTTTTTGATGGCATCTCATTTCTTTTTGTAGATAGTTCTACTTTTTTTCCTTTATTAAGTTATTAAGTTAAATTTAGTTAAATTTAGAAAAAATTTAATTAGTTTTTTTCCTTTTACAAGTTACCTTTGAACATAATTATATCTAGGTACCTATCTACACCTATTATTCCATTATATTATATACAGGTACACTGATTCATTCACTGCAAATGTAACTTTGTAATCCTATATATTTATATGGGATTACAAAGTTATTTATGCAGTTGATGTATCTAGAAAACTGGACCGAAATTGCAAAATATTTTAGTTTTCCCTTGATCTATACACTAAATACTAATTGTGTTCCAAATTTGAAACTTCTATGTCTGCTAGAAGTGCCTTAGAGTTTTGATGATCGGTCAGTCAGTCAGTGAGTGACGAAATTAAGAAACTTTGACTAGTTATAATTCTTAAACTACTGGTTCAAATTGAATGAAATTTGAAATATACCGTGTTTATACAATGCCTGCTTGGTTACTAAAAATTCAGGCTTCTAGCTTTATCCACAACGAAGTTATAGGGGGTCGAAAATGGCCTGAATTGCTTCGAGAAAAGGATGGTACGGCCGTGCCGCTTTTTTGCTCGACTTGGCAGGGGCACTGCCGTGCCCCCAGATTATTACATTACAATATAGTAATAAAGTCAGCGAATTCAGAACTTGTAATAACGTAACCAGATAATTTAACTTCGCTCTGAATAAATATTTCAGTTCTGTTGTATTTTGAAAAGTACACGAACCTAGAAGTGGAAGCTATTTGATACAGAAAAAATTTAATTAGTTTATCTACGGTTTAGTTACAATCAAAATTCTTCGAACATTTCAGTTATCATTATATTTTTCTTATGTAAAACAAAGACACCCCAATATTAAAATTCATAAAATACAAATTTTAGATGGTGTTGGAAGTAAAAAAGTCACTCGTTCACGAAGAACTTTAACTGAAATTTATAAAAGTCTTTATTGTATGAGTATTGTACTAAATAAATACGAGTAGGGTCACTATTCAAAGCAGAGACAGACATTCAAGTCAATGGAACCAACCTTATAAAGCTTAAAAGATATACAGATCTTTTTGCCAGCTATATTCCATTCGAATGGGGTCCGCCGGAAATATCGCGATGTACCCTACATGCAAATTTTGTTTGAAATACGGAAAGTTCCCACAAGAGCGCTGAGCCGTCAATCCTGAAGGCAAACAGTTTCTATAAGATTAGTCGCGAAATGCTTCGCGTCGAGTCAATATTGACGCAGTTGGGCTCCGGCCCCTACCGCGGAGGATTTCTTAAACGTGCACTAAGGCCTGAAATAGACAGCGACATCTGGTGCATAACAGACTGTACTACAACCAGAATATGGAAGTGAAGCATACGTGACGTGAATCGAGTACATCTTGTACTACATGTAATACATGAAGATGCATAAAGACTTGAAGCATTAGTACGCTGAATGTTATATAAATATAGCTATTTTTATATAGATATAACATAAAATAAGTTGGTGATTTAATTACGTTTTCAAGAGTTTAGTGTCAACTGAAACAGTAAATTAGGAACTTGGCTGAAACAATGTGACTGCATTTTAATATTAAATATTAAAATTTGTGATAGCAGACAAAAGTAAAGACCTGGTGTAGCTGATGTGAAACACTAAGGAATCAACCAAACTATTAAAAACATAGAAATGCCGTCGTAGTGTACTTAATAAAAACGTAATAATTACACGTACCTACCTAATGAAGCCCTGAAGCTAACTAGAAGTAACCTTGTTTACGAGGTCACACATTTGTGTGACAGATATAATATTGGAGTTTAACTCCATTAGAATCGATTTTCATACTTAAGCGCGCGGTATGAAATTTTATGAGGAGTAAAATCAAATTTTGTCCGTTACGTAACGCGTTATGCTTGTAATTTGTAACTACTGAACACAGTACTGTACACAGAATCGTTGTTACTAATCAGTAACAACGCCATCTAATATTAATAATAATCTTGTTACATCCTATTCTGATGATGTGAAACATCATCATCATTTTTGTGGTTCGGTTTAGTCTATGCTCCATAGTCTGTGCAGTTTATTTCTGTGGCAGTTTTTATATTTTGTTATCTATCTATGTTATGTAAGAAAGTATGGTATGTATGTCCTGTCAAGTAAAAACGCAAAAAATAAAAAGCGGCCAAGTGCGAGTCGGACTCGCCCATGAAGGGTTCCGTAGCAGCAAGTAACATAATATAAAAGTTCTTGTAGTTCGTTGTAACTTTGATCAATGTTTTTTGCGGTTTACGATTTATGACGTATTAAAAAAACTACTTACTAGATCTCATTCAAACCAATTTTCGTTGGAAGTTTGCTTGGTAATATACCTACATCATATATTTTTTTTAGGTTTATCATTCCCTTATTTTAGAAGTTACAGGGGGGGGGACACACATTTTACCACTTTGGAAGTGTCTCTCGCGCAAACTATTCAGTTTAGCAAAAAATTATATTAGAAATCTCAATATTATTTTTGAAGATCTATCCATAGATAACCCCACACGTATGGGTTTGATGAAAAAAACATTTTTGAGTTTCAGTTCTAAGTATGCGGAACCCCCAAAATTTATTGTTTTTTTCTATTTTTGTGTAAAAATCTTAATGCGGTTCACAGAATACATCTACTTACCAAGTTTCAATGGTGTAGCTCTTATAGTTTCGGAAAAAAGTGGCTGTGACATACGAACGGACAGACAGACAGACAGACAGACATGACGAATCCATAAAGGTACCGTTTTTGCCATTCGGCTACGGAACCCTAAAAAGATGAAGAAGAACTAAGAACTTTCCTTGTAGAATGATAAAGTTACAGTTTTACTTGGTTTCACTAAAAGTTCACGTGAGTGATTAATGCAAAATAAAAGTACATTTCAGAATTTTATATTTTACTAGCTGTTACCCGCAGCTTCGCATGCAGAAATTATGCTTATCATATTTGTACCCCTTGCAGAAGAAAATTTAAAAACAGGTTAATTTATATTGAAGTACTAATATTTAGGAATTTATATACGGAAACCTACGATACAATCACAAATCATTCCTCCGGGAACGGATTATGAAAAATAAACAACATTGACATTAATTAGTTTTTCTTTTTCAGGAAAAATTAAAAAAAAACTCGAAAACATGTATTCCATGAATTTAATGAGGAACGTTTGTTGCAAATTTAAAGCAAATCATTGATATTTTTAAAATATTCCATACTAAGTTTCATCTTGTTTCCGGGGAAAACTATAAATTTTATCGGGACAAAAAGTTTTTAAAAACGTGATCCAATGTATAAGGAACAACTTAACTAATTTCCGTCGAAATCAGTTCAAGGGCTTTCATGTGATGCCCGGACAGACAAACAGATAGACAGACAGACAATAATTTTAAAAACAAATTTTTTGAGTGCCCCTAACCGAAATTTTGAAAAAATATTTAATGTACAGAAAAACTGGCTCTTGAGTTTTATTAAAAAAAATCAAAAAGGTTCCGTTATTTCCATCCATCCAGGAGTTACATATCTTGTCTCCAAGTAACACCACCAGATCCTAAATGGATCAATGATGAACTGGTTTTACGATGTCAACATGAACAGTATAAATATCTTTCCATCCGGACACTTACACTCACTCTCCCGCTCCCATTCCCTCTCCCACTTAAACCCCCTCCCTCCCTCCCTCTCACACACTCTCTCTCTCTCCTTCTCTGTTTCCTTATCTCTCTCTCTCTCCTTCTCCCTTTCCCGCTCTCTGTCCCTCTCCTTTGCCCGCTCATGGTCTCGTACCCGCTTCCTGTCCCTCACCCTCTCCCTCTCTCGCTTCCAGTTCCTCTCTCGCACTCGGTCCCTCTCCCGCTTTCTGTCCCGCTCCCTCTCCCTCTCCCGCTCTCGGGCCCTCTCCCGCTTCCTGTTCCTCTCCCTCTCACGCACCCTGTCCCTCTTCCTCTATAAAATACAGTCAATGACTTCCAACCCCTATTTTTGGGGGATGAATTTGAATAAAACTATGATACAGTTATTTTTTGTGTCTAATTATAAGCTTAAATACAAATTATCACCCTTCTTACTTCAAAACTGACGAAGTTGCCATACTACCTAATTGCACAACCTTATTCAACCTTTTAGGGGTTGATTTTCCAAAAAAACACATAACCTTTAAATTTTGTTTCTAATCTTGAACTAATATATAAATTTTCATGCTTTTAACTTCAAAAATGACGAAATTGCGTATTAAAGTCCATCTAAGAAATTAACCCTTTAAGGGATGATTTTCCAAAAAAATATGTTGAAGTTAACTTTTGTTTATTACTATAAACATACATAAAAATTTCCTATTTATAACTCTAAAACTGAAAAAGCTGATTTATATGTAAAAGACTTCCAACCCCTATTTTTAGGGAATGAATTTCGAGAAACAGTGATACAGTTATTTTTTGTGTCCAACTATAAACTTATATACAAATTTTCACCCTTCTTACTTGAAAACTGACGAAGTTGCCATACTACTTGCACAACCTTATTCAACCCTTTAGGGATTGATTTTCCAAAAAAACCCATAACCCTTAAATTTTGTTTCTAATTTTGAACTAATATATAAATTTTCATGTTTTTAACTTCAAAAATGACGAAGTTGCGTACTAAGTTAAATTGAAGAAATTAACCCTTTAAGGGATGATTTTCCAAAAAAATGTGTTGAAGTTAACTTTGTTTATTACTATAAACATACATAAAAAAATTCATACTTATAACTCTAAAACTGACGAAGCTGATTTATATGTAAAAGACTTCCAACCCCTATTTTTAGGGGATGAATTTCGAGAAAACAGTGATACAGTTATTTTTTGTGTCTAACTATAAGCTTATATATAAATTTTCACCCTTCTAACTTCAAAACTGACGAAGTTCCCATACAAACTTGAACAACCTTATTCGACCCTTTAGGGGTTGATTTTCCAAAAAAACACATAACCCTTAAATTTTGTTTCTAATTTTGTACTAATATATAAATTTTCATGTTTTTAACTTCAAAAATGACGAAGTTGCGTACTAAGTTAAATTGAAGAAATTAACCCTTTAAGGGATGATTTTCCAAAAAAATGTGTTAAAGTTAACTTTTGTTTATTACTATAAACTAACATAAAAAAATTCATATTTATAACTCTAAAACTGACGAAGTTGGTTTGTATGAAAGTGACTTCTAACCCTTATTTGTACCCCTTAGGGGATGAATTTCTAAAAATCCGTTCTTAGTGGACGTCTCCTTAGCAGGAACTATCTACCTACCAAATTTCATCTTAATCGGTTCGGCAGTTTCTGAGATTTTTTGTTTAATCAGCGGTGTGTCGCTTTTCAATTTTATATATATAGATTAAAAGTTCAAAACATCATCATCATCATCGTCGTCGTCGTAACCTAGACAATAATATAATAGTAACAACGCCGTCTAATGATAATAATAATATTGTTACTTATTTGACGATCAGGAACTAAATGGCGTTACTGATTTGACGACTGCAAACTAGATGGCGTTAAACTCAGGAGTTTAACGTGCACTACTAGTGCACGACTGGTCGTGCGTCGGAGCTGACACACACAATTTTTTTCTTGTCAAGTCGTAGGTGTTTGTTAGGTCTTTTGGGTATCACCACTTTCATAACATAGGAAATGCTAGTGCGAAAGTACACATAAACAAGAACAATTAACTCGCCTTTCATTTTGTCGAGGATAATACTATGCCAACCCTTTTTGGTAATGTAATTTGTACATATGACACTTGCTTAATATTATTCAGCGTGACATGACCTGTTTACGAAATTAAACCCTATACGTATTCAAAAGGCACGGCTGTGAGGCACAAAGCCGAGCTTGCTTTGAATATATTAAGAA